>CM063172.1:111476135-112676135 GCA_031835075.1 Saguinus oedipus
CCAGTGCAAAGAAACTAAGAACCTTGAAAAAAGATTTGAAAAAAGATTCGATGAATTGATAACAAGAATGGACAACTTAGAGAGGAATATGAATGAATTGAAGGAGCTGAAAAACACAACATGAGAACTTCACGAAGCATGCACAAGTTTCAACAGCCGAATTGACCAAGCAGAAGAAAGAATATCAGAAGTTGAAGATCAACTCAATGAAATAAAATGAGAAACCAAGATTAAAGAAAAAAGTACAAAAAGGAATGAACAAAATCTCCAAGAAATGTGGGACTATGTGAAGAGACCCAACCTACGTTTGATAGGTGTACCAGAATGTGACGAAGAGAATGAATCCAAGCTGGAAAACACTCTTCAGGATATTATCCAGGAGAATTTCACCAACCTAGAAAGACAGGTCAATACTCAACTCCAGGAAATACAGATAACACCACAAAGATACTCTGCAAGAAGAGCAACCCCAAGGCACATAATCGTCAGATTCACCAGGGTTGAAATGAAGGAGAAAATACTAAGGGCAGCCAGAGAGAAAGGTCGGGTCACCCACAAAGGGAAGCCCATCAGACTCACAGCAGATCTCTCGGCAGAGACTCTACAAGCCAGAAGAGAGTGGGGGCCAATATTCAACATCCTTAAAGAAAAGAGCTTTCAACCCAGAATTTCATATCCAGCCAAACTGAGCTTCATAAGTGAAGGAAAAATAAAATCCTTCACGAACAAGCAAGTACTCAGAGATTTTGTCACCACTAGGCCTGCTTTACAAGAGCTCCTGAAAGAGGCACTACACATAGAAAGAAACAAGTACCAGCCACCCTAAAAGCATACCAAATGCTAAAGACCATAAACAAAATGAAGAATGTACATGAACCAACGGGCAAAACAGCCAGCTAGCATCAAAATGGCAGTATCAAATTCACACATAACAATATTAACCCTGAATGTAAATGGGCTAAATGCACCAATCAAAAGACACAGACTGGCAAATTGGATAAAAAAACAAAACCCATCAGTGTGCTGTATCCAGGAAACCCACCTCACATGCAAAGATACACAAAGGCTCAAAATAAAAGGATGGAGGAAGATTTACCAAGCAAATGGAGAGCAAAAAAAAGCAGGAGTTGCAATTCTCATCTCTGATAAAATAGACTTTAAAGCAACAAAGATCAAAAGGGACAAAGAAGGTCATTACATAATGGTAAAAGGATCGATACAACAAGAAGAGCTAACGATTCTAAATATATATGGACCCAATGTAGGAGCAACCAGATACATAAGGCAAGTTCTTAATGACTTACAAAGAGACTTAGACTCCCACACAATAATAGTGGGAGACTTTAACACTCCACTGTCGATAGCAGACAGATCAACCAGACAGAAAATTAACAAGGATATCCAGGACTTGAACTCAGACCTGGAACAAGCAAACCTGATAGACATTTACAGAACTCTCCACCCCAAATCCACAGAATATACATTCTTCTCAGCACCACATCACACCTACTCCAAAATTGACCACATCATTGGAAGTAAAGCACTCCTCGGCAAATGCAAAACAATGGAAATCATAACCAACAGTCTCTCAGACCATAGTGCAATCAAGTTGGAACTCAGAATTCAGAAAATAACTCAGAACCACACAGCTTCATGGAAACTGAACAACTGGCTCTTGAATGTTGATTGGATAAACAATGAAATGAAGGCAGAAATAAAGAAGTTATTTGAAACCAACGAGAATGAAGACACAATGTACCAGAATCTCTGGGACACATTTAAAGCAGTCTGTAGAGAAAAATATATAGCAATAAGTGCCCACATGAGAAGAGTGGAGAGATCCAAAATTGACACCCTATCGTCAAAATTGAAAGAGCTAGAGGAGCAAGATCAAAAAAGCTCAAAACCTAGCCGAAGACAAGAAATAACTAAGATCAGAGCAGAACTGAAGGAGATAGAGACAAGAAAAACCCTTCCCAAAATCAATAAATCTAAGAGCTGATTTTCTGAAAAGATCAACAAAATAGACAGACCACTAGCCAGACTGATAAAAAAGAAAAGAGAGAACAACCAAATAGATGCAATAAAAAATGACAATGGGGAAATCACCACAGATTCCACAGAAATTCAAACCATCATCAGAGAATACTACAAACAACTCTATGCACACAAACTAGTAAATCAGGAAGAAATGGATAAATTCCTGGACGCCTGTGTCCTCCCAAGCCTAAACCAGGAGGAAGCCGAAACTATGAATAGACCAATAACAAGGTCAGAAGTTGAGGCAGCAATTAAGAGCCTACCACACAAAAAAAGCCCAGGTCCAGATGGGTTCACAGCTGAATTCTACCAGACACACAAAGAGGATCTGGTACCATTCCTTCTGAAACTATTCCCAATAATCCAAAAAGAGGGAACCCTTCCCAAATCATTTTATGAGACCAACATCATCCTGATACCAAAACCTGGCAGAGACTCAACAAGAAAAGAAAACTTCAGGCCAATATCCATGATGAACATAGATGCAAAAATCTTCAATAAAATACTGGCAAATCGATTGCAACAGCACATTAAAAAACTTATCCATCATGATCAAGTAGGATTCATCCCGGGGATGCAAGGCTGGTTCAACATACGCAAGTCTATAAATGTAATTCACCACATAAACAGAAGCAAAAACAAAAACCACATGATTATCTCATGTGACGCAGAGAAGGCATTTGACAAAATTCAACAGCCCTTTATGCTAAAAACCCACAATAAACTTGGTATTGATGGAACATATCTCAAAGTAATAAAAGCTATTTACGACAAACCCACAGCCAATATCATACTTAATGGGCAAAAACTGGAAGCATTCCCTTTGAAATCCGGCACTAGACAAGGATGCCCTCTCTCACCACTTCTATTCAACATAGTACTGGAAGTTCTAGCCAGAGCAATCAGGCAAGAAAAACAAATAAAGGGTATTCAAATAGGAAAGGTGGAAGCCAAATTGTCTCTATTTGCAGACGACATGATAGTATACCTAGAAGACCCCATCACCTCAGCCCAAAAGCTCCTGCAACTGATAAGCAACTTCAGCAAGGTCTCAGGATATAAAATCAATGTGCAAAAATCACAAGCATTCCTATACACCAATAGCAGACTTAAAGAGAACCAAATTAAGAACGAACTGCCATTCACAATTGCTACAAAGAAAATAAAATACCTAGGAATACAACTCACTAGGAATGTAAGGGACCTCTTTAAGGAAAACTACAAACAACTGCTCAACAAAATAAGAGAGGACACAAACAGATGGAGAAACATTCCATGTTCGTGGTTAGGAAGAATCAATACTGTGAAAATGGCTATACTGCCCAAAGTAATTTACACATTCAATGCTATCCCCATCAAACTACCATTGAATTTCTTCACAGAACTGGAAAAAAACACCATGAATTTCATATGGAACCAAAAAAGAGCCCGCATAGCCAAGTCAATTCTAAGCAAAAAGAACACAGTGGGAGGCATCACACTACCAGACTTCAAACTATACTACAAGGCTACAGTAATCAAAACAGCATGGTACTGGTACCAAAACAGAGATATAGACCAATGGAACAGAACAGAAGCTTCGGAGGCAACACAACGTATCTACAACCATATTATCTTTGATAAACCAGATAAAAACAGGAAATGGGGAAAGGATTCCTTATTTAATAAATGGTGTTGGGAAAACTGGCTAGCCATGTGCAGAAAGCAGAAACTGGACCCCTTTCTGACACCTTACACTACAATTAACTCCAGATGGATTAAAGACTTAAACGTTAAGACCTGACACCATAAAAACCCTAGAAGAAAATCTAGGCAAAACCGTTCAGGACATAGGAGTAGGCAAGGACTTCATGAACAAAACACCAAAAGCATTGGCAACAAAAGCCAAAATAGACAAATGGGACCTAATCAAACTCCACAGCTTCTGCATGGCAAAAGAAACTGTCACTAGAGTGAATCAGCAACCATCAGAATGGGAAAAAATCTTTGCAGTTTACACATCTGACAAAGGGCTGATATCCAGAATTTACAAAGAACTCAAACAGATTTACGGAAAAAAAACAAACAAGCCCTTTCAAAAATTGGCAAAGGATATGAACAGAAACTTTACAAAAGAAGACATACATGAGGCCAACAAACATATGAAAAAGTGCTCATCATCATTGGTCATTAGAGAGATGCAAATCAAAACCACATTGAGATATCATCTCACACCAGTTAGCATGGCGATCATTAAAAAATCTGGAGACAGCAGATGCTGGAGAGGATGTGGAGAAATAGGAACACTCTTACACTGTTGGTGGGAATGTAAATTAGTTCAACCATTGTGGAAGACAGTGTGGTGATTCCTCAGGGACCTAGAAATAGAAATTCCATTTGACCCAGCAATCCCATTACTGGGTATCTATCCAAAAGACTATAAATCATTCTACTATAAGGACACATGCACACGAATGTTCATTGCAGCACTGTTTACAATAGCAAAGACCTGGAACCAACCCAAATGCCCATCGATGATAGACTGGACTGGGAAAATGTGGCACATATACACCATGGAATATTATGCAGCAATCAAAAATGATGAGTTTGTGTCCTTTGTAAGGACATGGATCAATCTGGAGAACATCATTCTCAGCAAACTGACACAAGAACAGAAAAAGAAATACTGCATATACTCACTCATAGGTGGGTGAGAAAAATGAGAACACATGGACACAGAGAGGCGGTCTACTATACACTGGGGACTGTTGGGGGAAATGGGGGAGGGACAGCGGGGAGGCCTGGGGGGGATAGCCTGGGGATGAATACCAAGTGTGGGTGAAGGGGAGGAAGGCAGCAAAACACACTGCCATGTGTGTACCTATGCAACTATCTTGCACGTTCTGCACATGTACCCCAAAACCTATAATGCAATAAAAATTAAAAGAAAAAAAAACTTTTGACAAGATGAAGCTGGGGGTAATAGCAATTGTGAAAACATGGTTAAATACCAAATTAATATTTAAATTCAATGGTGTTGACAAAGTTTCTTTGCCAGCAGTTTTCAGTGTATGGATGTTTATACATACCAAATGCAATTGGTTTTAAGGAAGACAAATTAGCAAACTTTTTAAAGGAATATAAATCATTTTATTATAAAGACACATGCACCTATGTTCACTGCAGCATTATTCACAATATCAAAGACATGGAATCAACCTAAATGCCATCAACGGTAGACTGGAAAAATAAAATGTGGTATGTATACACCATGAAATACTCTGCAGCCATAAGAAGGAATTTAGTAAATCTTAAGATACATGTACTGTGTCTATGGAAAGGAAAAGGTTAATGGCAGGCTTGCAATCCATTCGCTTTCTTTAAAAGGGGGTATACAATTGGGAATAAAAGATAGTGACCTGATTGAATCACCTAATAAACTTACTAAAGGCAGACCTAAAACATAGTAATAGTACTTGTTAGAAAAAATTATTTTGATTCTTGGTATTTTTTAATTTCTTAACCATTATTAAACTGAGGGAATGTGTTATCTTTCCGTGTCCACAAGGGGGGGGGGGGGATAGTTTTAAAGGCAAGAACTTTGCAAAGCCACGAACCCCGCCCCCCCCCCCCATCTCTCTCCATTCTGGGGATTTAACGGTTTGTTTTAATTTTCAGGATGCGGGAAAGGGTCAAAAGTCGATCACTCCAGCAGAGGTTTAAAGAAACTCTTTTCATTGGTCAGGGGTGCTTGGAGAAGGAGAGAGTTCCTCCCAGGTTAAAAGTCCCCTTCGTCCACACCCCTTTGGATTCCATGTTTGGATCCCCTTCCACGAAAGAGTTTGTGAAAGCTGTCTTTCTCTTTCCTGGATTTCCCCTCTGGGGTCCCCTTCCACCCTCGTGGAAGCTTCATCTCCTCTGCTCCTTTTTTTCTTTCTCTACCTAAATAAATCACTTTCTGCAAAAACTGTTTTTGGGTAGGATATTTACTTTACAAGAGCACTAGGCCATGGTACCCTCCTCTCATTCTTGAGAGTTCAAGAGACCAAGAACCTACAACATTCTCTTGGGGGAGTTGTGCCTCCCTGGCACCCCAAAACCAGTTCGCAAAACCTAGAATCTGTGGGTAATTCATGCTTCTTGGAAAATATGCAAATGATATAACTATTGGAGTAAAAAATACAAATATTTCATAACTTAAATTGTTCCCCTCCATGTAAATACTTGTGCTGTTGAACATCAGATACCACACGTGACAAATCCTGCATAAAGTGCATCCTGAAGTAGCAAGGCTGAAAATCATCAGCTAGCTTGCCTCTTGCAACTATGTGTTCTCTTAAGATTAATTGTAAAGTGTAATAGTGGGTAAAGCTACTAGTTTCCATACATCTCATTGGAAAACACATTTCTGTATGTTATTTTAGCTTAATTAATGTCGTCACTGCATAAAATTGTTGACTATTCAAATTAAATATTTGAAACAAGAAATGTTATTTACTATCATGTCTTTGTTTCTCTGAAAAGTATGATTCAAAGTGAAGGGCAGCTAAAAATACTTTGCATGTTTTGATTAGAAGCAAATATTCAATGACTACATGCCAGTGACATGAAAATACATTACCACAGACATTCAGATAGGTAGCAAAAAAAGAAAAAGTGAAGAGAAATAAAAATATGGATAATGAATATAATCTCCATATTATGGAGCAGAAATCACACTGTGAAATATTAAAAAGTATTCTCAGAGCCGGGTATGGTGGCTCATACCTGTAATTCCAGCACTTTGGGATGCCAAGGCAGATGTATCACTTGAGCTCAGGAGTTCAAGACCAGCCTGTGCAACATGGTGAAACCCCATCTCTACAAAAAATAGAAAAATTAGTCAGATGTGGTGGCACACATCTGTCGTTCAAAATACTCAGCAGGACTGAGGCAGGAGGATTGCTTGAGCCTGAGAGATGAACTGATTAGAGATCATGCCACTGCACTCCAGCCTGGGGGACAGAGTGAGACCCTGTTTCAAAAAATAAAGTATGCTCAGAATGTAAAGGAGGTAGGAGGGGGTTATTCTCAGCTTCCAGAGGCCACTTACGTTTCTTGGCTCCTGCCCCTCTTTCCTCCATCTTCAAAGCCAGTAGTGGTAGACTGAATGCTTCTCATGATTTGAAACTGTCTGATCTCCCCTCCTCTGCTTACAGCAGGAGAAAGGGTTCCTGCAATTAGATTGGGAATACCTGGATAACTCCATGTCAAGATCCATCTCCTCATTATTCACATATGGAATATTCATTTTGGATTCCATTGATTTTGGGTATGAATTTCTTTGGGGGACCATTTTCTCTCCATCACAGTTTTCTAGGAAGTTAATCATTTGGCCTTTCTGTATTACAGGTTTTACAGATGTGAAATGAAGATGATGTTAATGTTTTATGCATAAGATATTGGTGAGAAATAAAATGAGTTACCTGCACAAAATAGGCACAAAAAAGTATTGCATATAGAAATAGCTCCTGAAGATTCACTGTTACTTTTAATATAAAGTCCAAATATTACACTATCACATTTTGTACTTTTGTGAAAACATTCATGTGCTGAATAGCATGCGATCAATGCAATTATTAATAATTTCTAATTTATGTAAAAAGGCTTCATTATGATAAGCAGTTAGAATAAAAATAGTAGAATGGATGAATAGACAAATGATAGATGATAAATAAGTAGATAGCTAGTAGACGGATAAACTCAAGTAACTAAAAATATCTAAAATATTTACAAGAAATATTCTAAGACTTTAACATTGTCTTCTACCTGATAAATGAATTTAATGTGGTTTTCTTTTTCTTTATGCAGTATCATTCTGGAATATATTGCTTTTATAATTAAAAAGATAATTGAAATGAACTGCCTGCAATAGACATTTTTTGCTCTTTTTACTTATATAAGATAAAATAAAAGATCAAATCTATACCCACTGTGGATAATAATTTCTGATCACCTCTTCTTATAGCATGGTGTCAGTGAATCACCACCATTTGATCTTAACTACTGAAGCCTCAGTAGGCATGATTCTTTTATTACACTTAGATTATTTCTTGTCTATTTTCATTCAGCATAGCAATAGAAAGCAGGTAAATAGCCTTCAGTATAAATATTTGGTTTTTGTTTGCTTGCTTATTTGCTTTTGAGACAGCGTTTCACTCTTGTTGCAGAGGCTGGAGTGCAATGTCATGGTCTCGGCTTACTGCAACCTCCGCCTCCTGGGTTCAAGTGATCCTCTTCCCTCCTTGTCTCAGCCTCTTAAGTAGCTGGGATTACAGGCATGCACCAACATTCCCAGCTAATTTTGTATTTTTAGTAGAGACCAGGTTTCTCCATGTTAGTCAGGCTGGTCTCAAACTCCCAATCTCAGGTGATCCACCTGCCTTGTTCTCCCAAAGTGGTGGGATTACAGGTGTGAGCCACTGTGCCCAGCCAATTATTTCTGTAAAATAATAATGTTTCCTTTTTTTCTTATTCTGTCATTTTCTTTGGGCCTATCCCTTTCTATAGTGTACAAAAGAGAAGAATAAATCAGTAAACATCAGCAAGGTTGGATTATTTAAATATATTTGTAAACAAATCAACTCGTTCCTTGAAAATGGGAATTAGTTGATTTCATCTTTATTTAACTCTTTAAATGTATCAAATATTTTGCATATATGATAAATGTTCAGAAGGTGTCTAGTTAGACCTTGCCATAAATAGGCATTTATAATCATTACTCTGATATTTATGTTAACACAAAATCATTGAATCAAACTACAAAAAAGGTTTTCTCATTCTCTGATTTGATAACATACTAAACAAAACAAAATTGGTGGTAACATCTTATTAATTAATAAATGTAGGAGATCAATCAGGGTGGTGGGAAAAATTATAGCAAAGATGAAAACCTTCTTGGAAGGCCAGGAAGTTTTGCAAAAGCTTCAATAAAGGGTTATGGCTGAAGGCAGTCTAATCCTCTTACCTTGAGCTAATAGCAAAGAGCAGATGACAAGGGAATGTAGAGGAGTTTATCTAGATAAGTTTTGTTTACCTATTTCTCTGGGAAACAAACCTTTGACCATCCATATACATGACTGCTCTCTACTCGGGGGGTTGGCAAGGTTAATTACCCAAAAATGGTGTTTGCCAGAGACATTTGTCATTAAATCTGTTCTAAAATAAATATGAGTGTCTCTGGTATATGGGGGCTGCATGGCCAGACTCCCTCGTAGAGGCCTGTAAGTCATGGGATCCCGTAGCTGCACTCTCACAGGGAAAAAAAAAAAACCTGTCTGCAAACTCCTTCATTCATTGCTAGGTCAGAGTCTGTGGATCAGACTCGGCAAATAAATGTAATTTTAGTTATATATGCAACTATTGTTTACAACAGTTTTCCACTGTTTATAACAGTTTTGCACATATTTATGACATTTTTCATTGCTACAAATAATTGTTTATAAATGTTTTCTAGTTAATTGTTTTAGGGAAAACAAAACCCTGCTATTGTATTGTTTTTGAGAATTGACTGTTCTAAATATGGGGTCACATGCTTTATTTATCTGTCATAACAATGGATCATAAATGTGATAAGTATATAAAAATGTGTGGTTGCTATTTTTGATGGTGATAGTAAAGACTGCTGTTCTTAAGCAATTAAGTTTTATTAAACATTAGTTGTGCTCAGTGATGCCCAGTTTTTCTATTTATGTACTATATATATGTAATTTTTTGTTATTGAAATATCTTCAATGAAAATCTTTTGTTGTTACAGCTCTAACATACAAGATTCTAAACTATTTTTATATCACTAAATCAATTATTTTATACTATATTTTATAATGTGCTTTTAAAATGAATTTAACATAATACAGTTGAAAAAATTCTACTCAGTTTCATCCATATGGATATTTCACAATTGCTTGTCTATCTTTTGAGAAACTTAGCAGTTTTAGAAAATGATATAATCTTCCACAACTGGGTTACCATTGCAATCGGAGTGACATTGTATGTTTTCAAGGATTCCTGGAAACCAGACACTTGCCAGAACCCTAACATGTGACCAGTCTACTGATTCTGCCACTGTTGTCTGTACACCCAGTTGCCTGTCTTTCTATCATATACCCATTGTCTTGTAGTACATGACTCAGCCCTTTGCCTTTGGAATTTTGAGAAGATGCTCATAACTGGACCTAAACCATCTAATCTTATTAAAACCACCACAGTCCCAGATTCCATTTTTAAAATCCCCATTAGTTATTTATAATATGGTAGATGAAGAAAGTGACAGCATGAATGAAACAAAATCTTATAATATGTATTATTCAATAAGATTTTTGAGAAGGCTATTTGGTGATAGCTATAATTGAAATATTTGATAATTTTTATGGTGTTTAATACATCAAATACATCACTGAGGATAATTATAGTTACAAAGACTATATATAGCAACTAGTTATAATAAAATGGACTTAGTTATAGCTACTTCATATAGTTAACCAAGATATTATTTTACTATCTGAATGTCTTAAATGGAATATAGTAACATCTTACTCTAAATCACCTAGTTCAACATGACTCCATTTTTACCTACCTTTAGTTTTTTTCTAACACTTTTTAGGCCATTAATGACCTTTTATAACATAATTGTGTGATTATTTGTGTTTCTGATTACTTGCAGGATAGCATGAAGACACAGAATGTAACTTATTAATATTGTTTATCCCTAATTACAGGAGAGTACCTGATAAAAAGTATTAAATAAAAATTCAATACAATTGAATCAATTGACAGGCAAGATTAAATAACTCCACAAAACCAATAGAGGGTGATATTGGTAAGTTTCCTAGGCAGAAAAGAAATTCCTCCTCTGGATCCTCCCATTAAAAAGAAACAGTGAAGTAAACTATACCATAGAGGCTAATATGCAAATGATCATTACCCTAATACGATAATTATAATTCCTGTATAGTATAAAAATAAATAAGCAATGAAAAGCTAATGTGGTAAAAAATTCAGATTTAAGCTCAGTCATATAAAGTAGTTGGAAATAATTACTTCTATCATTACAATAAGAAAAAAAAAAACTTAATGCTTTTCTTGAATCCATTTAAAAGAAGTAGTAAGGAAATAGTCCTCCCTGAAGTCTAGGCAAATCCAGAAATCACAGCCAATGTCCACCTACCAGGAGTAGAACCTCACTGAAACCAGAAAGTGATAGGAATACTGTAGTATTAATTTCAACAAATTGTCAGAGGCTGGAGTGACTAACACAAGAATAAGAAACTCCTGGAGACTACAGCATTAGGAGTTCCCCCAAACACTTGGTGGGTTTTGCCACCAAGTACCCAAGTTAAACATCTCTGAAAGACCTCCACATGGATTTGACATGATAGAGGGGAGCATAATCACTGTCAAAAACCAAATACAGTTCTGAAAATAAAACACTTCCTTTTCAGCGCAAATATTTTACCTGATCTCTATCTCAGCTGGGATAAGGAAGTTACCTGCACTCCAGCATCCTCCAGTCCTCTTGTATAACCAAGAATCAAAAAGAAAAAGTAAACATAGTCAAGAAGGTCAACACATGAAAATAGAGTGAAAATACTGCAGTGAAGAAAGTAAGAAGTGGTAGGGACCCAAAATGAATAAATGACTGAAATTCACAGCCCAAAGACATGGGCAAAATAAAAGACTGAGATTTATTTATTTTTATAATTTTAACTTTTATTTTTTATTTACAGAGAATACATGTGCATGTATGTTACATGGGTATACTGTGTGATGCTGAGATTTAGTATACAATTGATTCCGTCACCTGGGTACTGAGCATAGTGTCCAATAGTTAGTTTTTCAACCCCTCTCCCTTTATCTCCCCTGTACTATAGTGTCCCAGTGTCTACTGTTGTCATCTTTATGTCTATGAATACCTACTGTTTAGCTCCCATTTATAAGTGAGAACATGCAGTATTTGGTTTTCTGTTCCTGCTTTAATTCACTTAGGATAATAGCCTGCAGCTGCATCCATAATGTGGCAAAGGACATGACTTTATTCTTTTACGTGGCTGTGTAGTATTCCATGGTGTATATGTACCACATTTTCTTTATTCAATCCACCATTAACGGGCACCTAGGTTGATTCCATGACCTTGCTATTGTGAATAGTGCTGCAATCATCATTGGAGTGCATGTGACTTTTTGATAGAACAATTTATTTTCCTTTGAATCTGTAAGGCACGGACTCTCAGGAAGAGAACCTAGAGAAATCCAAATTAAAGAGGAGAGAAAAAATGAGGACACTAAAGGAATTTGAAACTTCTGGTACCTAGACCTACAGCAAATAGTATACTGAGTCTAACTCTTAGAGAGCTAGGTATAAAACCTCATATTAAAGGCCTGTTTACCAGAACCCCCAGTACATATACAATTTTCAACAAAATTTACAAGGGATACCAAAAGGAAAGGAAATTAGTCTTGAGAAAGCAACTGTCATAACCATACTTAGATATAATGCAGATTTTAAAATTCACAGGTAATGAATTTAAAACAACTATGGTTAACGTGTTAAGGACTCTAACAGAAAAAAGTAAATGTGCAAAAGAGATGGCTAATGAAAGTGTCTCAGAGTTAAAGAGTCTGAAAGAATAAAAAGATAATGGCAAAAACTAAAAATTAAACAGAAACAATATTAAATAATGCTTTCAGTGTAATTATTGGTAGACTTTAAATTGTCAAATAAGATCAATGAACTTACCACAAAGGAATAGAAACACCCAAACTGAAATGCAAAGCGGAAAAAAAAAAAAGACACAAAACCTGGAACAGAAAAAGAACATTCAATAAAAATTAATTTATGCATAAACTATGAACTTCTGTTAAAAATACTGTATGCATATTAGCTTATTAATTGTAATAAACACATCGTACTAATGCAAAATGATATTATAGGAGAAATCAGTGTGTAGTATGTGGGAGTTTTTGCAATGGATTCACAATTTCTCTGTAAAATAATTGCCCAATTTTGAAAAAAAGTTCATTAAAAAATATAGAGAAGACCAATAATATATAACTTAAAAAAGAATAAAAACTGATGATTTACCATATGGATATTGTAGGTTTGTTTATACTAATTGTAGAGGAACCATGGATATTTGTTAATAAAGAACAAAGGACTTCCCACAGAATTTATGATTTTGACCCATGATTCTAAATTGTGTGAATAAAGAAACATTCAATTCTGACAAAAATAAGAGTAAACTGGTGAATGAATATTTTATTATTATTTGATATAAATTCTGAAGGGTTAATGTGTGTTAAGTTGCCATCGTTATAGAAGCTAATTAGAACACAAAGATATTTACTGTTCTTGACTAAACAACAGGAACACTATGTTGCAACATGATTTTGATGAGCAATGTTTACATAGGTTGGGAACTTCACTGTTTGTCTGCAAGAGGGCCTGTTTTTTACTTTTTCAGAATATCATTACTCTTTCACAAAGATAACCATTCTTTCCTTTTCCTTTCTTTATTCTAAGTGATTGTGTCTCACAAGGATTCAAGAGATCCTTTGATTCAAAATTAGAAAACCATGCTGAAAAGCAAGACTAATTTTTTTAGTAGTATGATCATGGCAATTGATTACTGATCAGAATTTCAAATTAAATTGACAACTAAAAAAATTAACTAAAATTTTAACTATTGCTAAAAGAAGTCAACCTTAAAAGTTCAGAATGAATAATACAATGTAAGGTAATTGGGTATTAACTCATTAAGTCTTGAAGAAATAATGTTATATAATAAAGTTTTATTAATTTTTCTTCTTGGAATTGACAGATATCTGGGAATTTTGAGAGAGCAGAACAACAAAGTCAAATAATTTAATGCAATTTCCCTAAAATACCATTTATTAATTTGATAAAATATAGCTTTAACCTCAACACTAGAGATGCAATAGTAAAGTGACAGAGACAATTACTCTTTTTTCTTTTAGGCTTATTAATCCTCTCATTGTATATATTATTTATCTTGAAATTTTTTTTTAAACTGGCGAAAATTATGGGTATAAGCACAAAGTCAATGAATTTTCCCTTAATTATAGTAAACTCCTGCATTATTACTATTTAATGACCTTTTATAGACATCGAAATCTGTATTTTAACAAAATGTAAAATTGAATCATCTAAGGAAAAAAAAATGTTCCTTGAAATAATTGTTAGGAGTAAATTTTTCTCTTTTAAAGTGCTAAGTTTATTTCCCTTGAGTTGGTAGAGAAAAAAATACTTATAAAAACAAAAGCCTTCGTGAGAAAAAGATCTCTACTTCAAACCAGGAAATAAAATTATTCTCTTAGTAGCCTTCAATGTCATAATTAATGATCTAAAGGAGAATTTCCAGCATTCAAAATCATGAAAAGAATAACATCATAAAAAATGAAGGATTGCAATTGTTGGTAACAATTTAGTATTAAGGGGTACAATATTGACTACTAGAAAACAGATTGGTAATATATTTATACAATCTGGGGAGGAGAAGATTATCATGGGGTTGGTGGTTTCTTAGAGGAGGGGAAATGAATGTGAAGAAGTAGTTTAGGATGATGCTTATGTAATTGACTTGTAAAGAAAGTAAAGTAACAGTAGCATTCTGTAAGTTTGGAAAGAGATTTAGGGTACATATACAATGTTTGGGTATGAATATAGTCATTAGCAACAGCCTGTAGGATATCTACAAAGAAGTCTTTAATAGGAAGTTGCATGGGTCATAAATTCCTGAGAAAACATCGAGTAAGGAATATTACTTTGAAAGTTGATCAAAATATAGTGTGTTAACAAAGATAAAGTTATGAATGAGATGAACCTGTTTAAATTAATGAAAGATCACATTCAAGGGCTAATTAAGAGAAGTCTCAGTAGAGACTAGGAGGTAGTATTCAAAAATTGAGAGGTGGAAGCACAGGCGGCCAGGGGAATCTGGGAGCAGTAGCTACTGCTGAGGCAGCTGTGACTGACATCGACTGCCCACACCAGCTCTTCAAGGGTCCTGCAAAGAAGTACAAAAACGGGCATTGGAAGTGTACTGGTGGAAAACAACCTCCCATAATGACTAAAGATTCTGGAATGACGGCAGGAACAAAACAGGTATTCATTCTGAAAGGACCCACAGACCCTCTGATGAAAGCAGACTGCTCCTGCAGGACCCGAGAGACACCCAAAATATGTGGAGCAGCAAGACCCACCCAAGGAAAGTCTGAGTTCAGATGTGCCTAGCTCTGCCCCCACCTGATGGTCCTTCCCTACTCACCCTGGTAACTGAAGACAAACAGCATATACTCTTGGGAGTTTAGGGCCCTGACCACCACTGGTTCCTCTCCATACTAACACAGTTGATGTTATCTGGAAAGCTCCACCTCCTAGCAGGAAGCCAACTGGCACAAAAATAGAACATTAAGCCACCAAAGCTAAGAACCCTCACAGAGTCCATTTCACCACCCTGCCACCTCCACCAGAACAGGTGCTGGCATCCTGAGAGCTGAGAGACCTATAGATAGTTCACATCACATGGCTCTGTGCAGACAACCCCTGGTACCTGGTAGACTTGCTGGGTGACTAGACCAATAAGAGAGATAACAATCACTGCAGCTAGGATCTCAGGAAGCCACATCCATAGGAAAAGGGGGAGAGCACTACATTAAGGGAATGCCCCATGGAACAAAAGAATCTGAACAACAGCCTTCAGCCCTAGACCTTCCCTCTGACAGAGCCTACCCAAATCATAAGAAACCAAAAAACCAAGTCTGGTAATATGACAAAACAAGGCTCTTTAACACCCCCCAAAAAATCACACTAGCTCACCAGCAATGGATCCAAACCAAGAAGCAATTCCTGATTTACCTGAAAAAGAATTCAGGGGGTTATTTATTAAGCTAATCAGGGAGATATCAGAGAAAGGCAAAGCCCAATGCAAGAAAATCTAAAAAAAAAAAAAAAAATACAAGAAGTGAAGAAAGAAAGATTCAAGGAAATAGATAGCATAAAGAAAAAGCAATCAAAACTTCAGGAAACATTGGACACACTTATAGAAGTGCAATATGCTCTGGAAAGTCTCAGCAATCAAATCGAACAAGTAGAATAAAAAAAATCAGAGTTAGAAGACAAAGTCTTCAAATTAACCCAATCCAATAAAGACAAAGGAAAAAGAATATGAAAATATGAATAAAGCTTCCAAGAAGTCTGGGATTATGTTAAACAACAAATCTAAGAATAATTGGTGCTCCTGAGGAAGCAAAGAAATCCAAAAGTTTGAGAAACATTTGGGGGAATAATCGAGGAAAACTTCCCCAGCCTTGCTAGAGACCTAGACATCCAAATACAAGAAGCACAAAGAACACCTTGGAAATTTATCGCAAAAAGATCATCACCTAGGCACATTGTCATCAGGTTATCTAAAGTTAAGATGAAGAAAAGAATCTTAAAAGCTGTGAGAAAAAAGTACCAGGTAACCTATATGGGAAAACCTATCAGATTAACAGCAGATTTCTCAGTAGAAACCCAACAAGCTAGAAAGGATTGGGACCTACCTTCGGCCTCCTCAAATGAAAAAATTATCTGCCAAGAATTTTGCACACAGTGAAATTAAGTATTGTATATGAAGGAACAATATAGTCTTTTTTAGTTAAACAAATGCTGAGAGAATTTGCCACTACGAAGTTGCCGCTACTAATCCACCACTACAAGAACTGCTAAAAGGAACTCTAAATCTTGAAACAAATCCTGGAAACACATGAAAACAGAAACCCTTTAAAACATAAATCTCACAGGACCTATTAAACAAGAATACGATATGAAAAGCAAAACCAAAAACAGACAGACAAACAGAAGTGGTGCACAGGCAACAAATAGCAAGATGAATTCAGTAGTACCTCACATCTCAATGCTGACGTTGAATATAAATGGCCTAAATGCACCACTTAAAAGATACAGAACTGCATAATGGATAAGAACTCACCAACCATCTGCTGCCTTCAGGAGACTCACCTAACACATAAGGACTCACATAAACTTAAATTAAAGGGGTAGAGAAAGGTATTTCATGCAAATGGACACCAAAAATGAGCAGGGGTAGCTATTTTTATATCAGATAAAACAAACTTTAAAGCAACAGCAGTTAAAAAATGTAAAGAGAGACATTATATAATGGGAGAAGGTCTTGCAGACAGGAAAATATCACAATCTTCAACATATATACACCTAACACTGGAGCTCCCAAATTTACAAAACAATTACTACTAGACCTAAGAAATAAAATAGACGCAACACAATAATAGTGGGGGACTTCAATACTCCACTGACAGCACTCGACAGGTCATCAAGACAGAAAGTCAACAAAGAAATAATGGATTTAAACTATACCTTAGAACAAATGGACTTACCAGATGCATATAGAACACTTCATCCAACAACCTCAGATTTCACATTCTATTATTCAACAGCACAGAAAACTTCCTACAAGGTAGACTATATGATAGACCATAAAATGAGCCACAATACATTTAAGAAAACTGAGATTATATCAAGCACTCTCTCAGACCACAGTGGAATAAAACTGGAAATTGACTCCAAAAGGAATCTTCAAAACCATGCAAATACATGATATTGCATGTATTTATGCAAATTAAATAACCTGCTCCTGAATGAGCATTGGGCCAAAAACAAAATCAAGATGGAAATTAAAAAATTCTTCAAACTGAACCACAGTAATGACACAACATGTCAAAACCTCTGAGATACAGCAAAAATGATGCTAAGAGGAAAGATTATAGCCCTAAACACCTGCATCAGAAAGACTGAAAGAGCACAAACTGACACTCTAAGGTTACACCCCAGGGAATGAGAGAAACAAGAGCAAACCAAACACAAACCAAACAAAAGAAGAAAGGAAATAACCAAGATCAGAGCAGTACTATGAAATTAAAACAAACAAGACAAAAGATAAATGAAACACAAAGCTGGTTCTCTGAAAAGATAAATACAATTGATAGACCATTAGCAAGATTAACTGAAAAGAGAGAAAATTCAAGTAACCTCATTAAGACAGGAAACAGGAGATATTACAACTAACACCACTGAAATACAAAAGATCATTCAAGGCTACTATGAATACCTTGACACACATAAACTAGAAAACCTAGAAGACATGGCTAAATTCCTGGAAAAATACAACCTCCTAGCTTAAATCAGGAAGAGGTAGATATCCTGAACAGACCAATCACAAGCAGCAAGATTGAAATGGTAACTTAAAAATTACCAACAACAACAAAAAATCCAGGACCAGATGAATTTACAGCAGAATTCTACCAGACATTTTAAAAACAATTGGTACCAATCCTTTTGACATTATTCCACAAGAGAAAGAAAGAGGGAACCCTCCCTAATTCATTCTATGAAGCCAGTGTCACCCTAATACCAAAACCAGGAAAGGATATGATGACAAAAGAAAACTACACACTGATATCTCTGATGAACATAGATGAGAAAATCCTTAACAAAATACTAGCTAACCAAATCCACCAATATACCAAAAAGATACTCCACCATGATCAAGTGGGTTTCATACTAGAAATGTATGGATGGTTTAACATATGCAAGTCTATAAATGTGATACACCACTTAAACAGAATTGAAACCAAAAATCACATGATCATCTCAATAGATGCTGAAAAAGCATTCAACAAGATCCAGCATCCTTTATAATTAAAACTCTCAGCAATATCGGCATACAAGGGACATACCTCAATGTAATAAAAGACGTCTATGACAAACTTAGAGCCAACATGATACTGAACGGGCAAAAGGTGAAAGCATTCCCTCTGAGAACAGGAACAAGAAAAAGATGTCAACTCTCACCACTCTTCGGCATAGTACTGAAAGTCCTACCTAGAGCAATCAGACAAGAGAAAGAAATAAAGGACATCCAAATCAGTAAACAGAAAGATAAACTGTCACTGTTTGCTGACAATATAATTGTTTACCTAGAAAACCCTAAAGACTCCACCAGAAAGCTTCCAGAACTGGTTAAAGAAGTCAGTAAAATTTCTGGATACGAGAGTAATGTACACAAATCTTTAGCTCTTCTAGACACCAAGCATGACCAAGTAAAAAAATCAAATTAAGAACTCAATCCCTTTTACAATAGTTGAAAGAAAAAAAACTTAGGATTATACCTAACCTAGGAGGCAAAAGACCTCTACAAAGAAAACTACCAAACTACCAAACACTGCTGAAAGAGATCATACAAGACACCAACAAATGAAAACACATCTCATGCTCATGTATGGGTAGAATCAATATTGTGAAAATGACCATGCTGCCAAAAGCAATCTATAAATTGAAGGCAATCTCCATCGAAATATCAACATCATTCTTCATAGAATTAGAAAAAACAATTCTAAAATTTATATGGAACCAAAAGAGAGCCTGCATAGCCAAAGCAAGACAAAGCACAAAGAAGAAATCTGGAGACATCACACTACCTGATTTCAAACTATACTATAAGGTCTCAGTCACCAAAACAGCATGGTACTGGTATCAAAATAGGCACATAGACCAATGGAACATAATAGAGAACCCAGAAATAGACCAAAATACTTACAGCCAACTGAACTTTGACAAAACAAACAAAAAAATAAAGTACAGAAAGGACTCCCTTTTCAACAAATGGTGTTGAGATAATTGGCTAGCCACGTGTGGGAGAATAAAACTAGATACTCTTTTCTCACCTTACACAAAAATAAACTTAAGATGGATTAAGTATTTAAATCTAAGAGATAAAACTATAAAAAATGTAGACGACAACATTTAAAAAACTCTTCTAGACATTGACTCTGGCAAGAATTTCATGACTAAAGACCCAAAAGCAAATGCAATAAAAGCCATGATAAATAGCTATGACTTAATTAAATTAAATAGCTTTTGCAGGGCAAAAGGAACAGTCAGCAGAGTAAACGGACAACCCACATAGTGGGAGAAAATCTTCACAATCTATACAACTGACAAAAAAACTCATATTCAGAATCTACAATGATCAAACAAGTCAGTAAGAAACCATAAAAAGGAATGAATTGACAACGTTCACAGCAACCTGAATGAGATTCTAAGTAAACTCAGGATTGCAAAACTAAACATTGTATTTTCTCACTAATAGATGGGAGCTAAGCTATGAAGATACAAAGACTGAATGATACAATGGACTTTGAGGACTTGGGGGAAAAATGGGAGGAGGGCAATAATAAAAGACTACAAATAAGGTGCATTATATACTGCTCGGGTAAAGAGTGCACCAGTGTCTCACAAATCACCACTAAATAACTTACTCATGTAACCAAACACCACCTGTACTCCAATAGTTTTTGAAAAAAGTAAAAAGCAATTTGTATATTAAAAAAATTGAGAGGCAAACCACGTTCAAAAACAAGCAAACAAGAAATGTCCAATAGTTCACTGGATTTTAAATAACCTAACAGCAGATGTATGTTTACTGGATTTAATCAAAAGAAAGGAAATAGTAATGTTGGTCGTAACCATATTCTTGGAAAGTATCAGATTTACAAGAGGATTGAGAAAAAAAGAAATTATGAATATCTAAAATTGAAAGTTAAATCATTCAGAAAGTTTTCTATGAGTATAAGAAAGAGGCAATGTAGTACTGCAGATGGTCAGGTAATCAAGTAAATTTTTCTGTGTTAGTGAGAGAAAATTAAGTTCAAATACATGAAAGAAGCTAGTGAATAGATAAGCTTTAAAATAAATGGAACCAAATAATAATCAATCATGGATCCAGAAAATGAAAGATAGTATGAAGTATAAATGCAATGAGTAGCTATAAGAACTAGGAAAATTATCTATTTTGTTATATCTATTCTTCCACAGGAAGAGATGTGGAAAAGAGGAATTCAGACCCTAAATTCTTAGGATTCATATCAAGGTGTTAAGTCATTTTCCATCTGATTGTATCTACTGCTATAAGGAGGTGGAATCTTTTCAAAATGAAGGTATCTCAGTATGCATAGGATTTAGATGATAGTAACAATTTAAGTAGTCACTTGTAAGAGAGAGAGAGAGGAAAATAGAAGAATGGCTGCATGAGGATGTAATGGGCATTAAAGACATGTATGTCAACATTTGAAGTAATGTCGGTTTTT
Organism: Saguinus oedipus; assembly: GCA_031835075.1. Lineage (NCBI taxonomy): Eukaryota > Metazoa > Chordata > Mammalia > Primates > Cebidae > Saguinus > Saguinus oedipus. The sequence continues at coordinate 111,497,373 of CM063172.1, forward strand.
CTAATAATGTCTAGCAAACTGAGTGTATGCAAAGAGAAGGCTAAGGAGGGATGAATTCTTGATTGGCATGTAGCAGTTGGGTGTGATTAAAGCTCATTCTTAAAAATACTTTTTCTGCATATATTAAAAGATACTAGCTGTAGCTGCTGTACTCAGTCCAGTTCTACAATATAGTGTCACATTTTCACTTGTTGAGTAAGGGTCTCTACATGACTCAGTAAAATTTTTCTTAGCTTCAATGCTTTACTCAGAACAGTTATTCTACAGCAGAACATCTTTTAATGTTGTCTGGAGAAAAATAAATTGTCTAAACAAGTTGAGACAATTAGCTGTGCCTGTTATATTCTCTGAACTCTGAAGGTCTGAATTGGTGATATGACATAAAGAACAGGAGTGAGCCAAATATATGAAGAAAAAGCACAAACAAAAATATTTACCCAAGAGAATATGAGCTATAGGAGAGGTAAAAAATAAAGACAGTTTGAAGTAGAATCAAGCAATGATGGGTGATCAATAAACCACTGATCCTGGGGTCCAAAAAGGATGACTTTCTTTCTAAAGCCACTCTAGATCATTAACAGTACATGACATCGGCTAATGTAAGATGTGTTTTTTTCTGTGAGGCCTGACTGTATAGTCTGAATTCTGGCTAGGTGGCTGAGATTTCTATTTGCTTTATATCTGAATCTTTATTACAAAATTCTATTACCAGGACAAAACTGAATGAGCTCCTATCTTATTTTACTTTATTTATTTATTTTATTGTAGAAAAAAGTTCTCACTACGTTGCCCAAGCTAGTCTTGAACCCCTGGGCTCAAGAGATCCTCCCATCTCAGCCTCCCAAAATGCTGGGATTATAGCCATGAGCCTCTGTGAGAGGCTAAGACTATTAAAAATAAATAAAAATAGTTTTTCTTCCATTTCTCCTTTCCTCTTCAATTATTTGAATTTAAAAAGCCATAGGGTGCTTCTATTTTCACTGGGTGGGAATTGGAGTGTGGACTATGAACAGTGCTCATAATACTACAAGAAAAGCCAGATAAGCAGCAAGTTTGTGACTTTTATTGCTCGTATCAAAATATTGAGGCCATAGGGCAACTGACTGGTCAAAAAATCAATAAGAGGCAATCACTTACAAGAAATGACTATACATGAGGACTGGATTTGTTGGGAAATGTAGTTAAAGATAAAATCTCTTAAGTCAGAAAACCTCTCCACACAAGTAAAATAGAAGGAAAACAATTTTCTTATTGAATAAGCATTAGGCTAGAATTAGATATTAATCACAGGCAATCTGCCAAGAGGTTGCAAAGACAGAAAAAAAAATCTCAACTGTTTGTTAAATCAAGCAGATACAACTCATTATATATGTGTTCTCAAGACAAACAATAACTAATCCCCAAGTAAGGGGATTTGACAGCACCATTTGTCAGATGTAGTCCATCCTAAATTCATTTTTTAGTTGAAGTGATGACCTATGTTAGTTAATTAGCTTTACCGGAAAGAAAGAATAAACATTTCATATCTTTACGATGGCGGTAGTTTTGCAACTTGAGAGGGGCATGCTCTGAAGTTAGATTTCTCTCCTTCCACAGAAATTAGGGGAAAGGGACTTGATCTTCCTTGATAATTACATTTCAACAAGATGGTTCTCAGGTCCTTGAGAAAAACAATCCTGTATCATAAAGCTGACAAGAGGCTTATTGACCTTTTAAAAAGATTTATACACATTTCAAAAAGACACAGAGATAATTTAAAATTACAGGTTTTCTAAGATAAATGCTCTAGGGAAATGGGAGGAAGGGTCTTTTGCCTTATTTTCAAGCTTCCTATTTTTAAATTGTATTTCCCTTTACACTTTCCTGGGCAAGACACAGATAAATTTAGCTAGAAGGGTTTCTGAACTGGGGAGGCCAAGTGTTCACTGACAACAGAAGGTAAAGCCTTTAGGGTCCTCAAATATAGGGGGATTTTGTACCTCTTTGCTTACTTTTTCTTCCCAAACGCCTCTGGCCACTTATCACCTGGATGTTTTCTGAAAAAGCCCCTTTTATGAAACTGGCCATGGGGAGAGAAAAAGCAACCACATCAGCAGGGGCACAAAACTCCTCTCAAATCCCCTTCCCTATCATTCTTGTAAAACTAAACTCTTAATCTGTGGAAAAATGGCAATTAGCATTGTTGGGTTTAGGACAATGCTGAAATTTATTACAGATAGGGGTTAAAAAAAAGAAAAAGAAAACATTAACTCTCTACCTCTGTGGAAGGAGCAAGAAAATTCTAGAGCTCAGAACATCAGCCAGAGGAAAAGTACTAAGAAAGGCCATAATCCTGAGTTCCAAGAACATGGTTCATGCTCAAGACTAGGGCTGAATTAGAATAACAGAGAATGCCACTGATGCCATCAAAGAAGTTTTCAAGTATTGTGCAGTGCTTAGCCAAACCCTCTCAGAGTCTCAGCACGACAGAAAGACCTAAAGCTGAGGGTAGAATACACAATGGAAAAGAAAACAACCTTCTGGTAAATCAGCCCCTATCATTAACACAGGAAATTACTATAGGACCTTAAACCTGAGAATAACCATAACAATATCAAACCACAAACCCAATCCAACTCCTAGTTAAATTAACTCAGCCGGTATCTTAAATTCAAGTAAAGAAAAGGCATACCTGTTTCAAGGCATAAAATATATTTATTGCAATTTCTATTGCCCTGTACAAAATGCTTGGCTTCCTATAAAGCAATCATACGTATTAAAGGACAAACAAAAGGACACATTCCTAAGTGACAAAGAAATCATCAGAACCAGACTCATGTTTTAAATAGATGTTGGAATTGTCAGACAGGTAATTTGAAATAACTATTATTTATATGTTAAAGTGGGAAATGGGAAAGGGGGGCATGTACAAAATCAATTGGGTAAATTCAGGAGAGGTATAAAAACTATAATAAAAAATCAAATAGAAATGATAGAAATAAAAATACTCAGCAACAGACAGGGAAAAATATATGTCAATGGGCTTATTTGGTAGATTTACACAGTTGACCAAGAATAAGTGAGCACGGAGACAGGTAAATAGAATTTGACTGCATTTAAAAACAAAGGGAAAATTGAGTGAATTAAAAGAATAGAACATCCTAAACAAGGGGAATAACATTAAATCATACGATTTATGTGCAATTTTTTTATTTATGTGTAATTTTAATCTCAAAGGAAAAGAAAGAGAGTTGAAGAAATATTTTAATAAAACAATGACTTAAAATATTCACAAATTACTGACAATGGTCGTAAGCAGCTCAGAGAACACTTAACAGAGCAAATGACAATTAATCAATCAGATTAATTGGTCAATCAGATGAAAGGATAGATTAAATCCATACCTAACTTTATCATATTCAAGCTGCTAAAAACCAAAGAAAGAGTATAGGAATTACTATTAAATTCTTTTCTCAGTTATTTTATTTTCCTCTTTAAAATTATGCTTTCTTTTAGATCTGAAGAAAACCTTAGTGTTAAATACTATGGAGTTTAGCTATGGGTGTTCTTTCTTGAGAATAATTGTGCTAAATATGAATTTTGGAAACGCTTCCCTAATTATTTTTAACAGAATTCCAAATAGTAGACTCCGTATTTAGTTTTGAATGATCTGACGGTGAAAGTGGTTAGACAGCAGTGCAACAGCGACACATACACAGCTTTAGGAAAAATTATTACTAGGCTAACCAATAGACAATTCTAAACTTCGTTCTAGCTTTCTAGATGAGAATGCCTTCTAGGTTTGCACTTCCCTTCTCTATTCCACAAAGTAAACAGAGAAAGCAATCTAGAGAGGAGAGGTATTCATGAGTTTTAATGAGGCCCAGAACTATTGTCCGCTTAGATTAGACCATATGTGATATATCTAAACTAGATTTAGTGGGATTAATTAGTAATAATTGCTCTTTCTTGCTACTTTTTAATAATGTAAGTCAATTCCTCCATTAGAAGCTAACTGGTATAAATTATTTATTAAATGTTAGAAATTCATATATAATCTGTATTTCTTTTTTGAAGCCTTCATTAAAATGATCACATGAGAAAATTCTTAAACTCTTGTTAACAAATGTGGAAAATTTCTTTCCGATAAAAATTCCATTTATAAATGGAATATCTTATAAATATCAGAAACGAGCAATTATTGAAGGTATTTGTACGATAATTATGCACTAATAGAACATAAATATTTGCCATGTTGTTACTGATTGAAAAATTGTTCACTTTGTAAGAGAAGAGAATTTAAATTACAGTCTATTTTATGCTTACATAACAACAATTGCTTATGTTTTATTGCAATTTAAAATTCAAGTAATTGAAAGGAAATCACTGATTATCTATAGTCATGCATTCCTAAACAACTAACATTCATTTTGAGGAATACATTGTTTGGGTGATACGTGCAAACATCATACAGTGTACTTACATAACCTAGATAGTATAACCTACAACAAACAGGTGTTCAATCTTCTGGCTTCCATGGGCTACATTGGAAGAAGTCGGGCCACACATAAAATATACTAACACTGACCATAGCTGATAAGCTAATAATAATAATAATAAAAGGTTTCTGCAGAAAACTCATAATGTTTTCAGAAAGTTTATGAGTTTGTGTTGGGCTGGAATCACAGCCACGGGCCATAGGTTTCACAAGCTTCAATTGCTTATAGGGTACAAACCTGTGCAGCATGTTACTATAGGCAATTGGAACACAATGGTAAGTTTTTGTTTATCTAAACATATCTCAACATAGGAAAAGCAGTAAAAATATGGTATTACAATCTCATGGGATCACTATCATGTTTGTGGTCCATTGTTAGCCAAAACTTCTTTATGGGCCACATGAGTAATTGCAAGAGGAATCTTTAAAAAGTCATACTGAGGTAAAAGGAGGGAATGAGGGTTATCAGAGGCTGGTGGAGAGGTGGTAGGGCAGGGAAAGGAGAGACCAAATTGTAGAAAGTTTCACTTTGGCAGGAGAAATCAGTTTTGGTGATCTGATGGCCACATGGTCATTACAGTTAATAATAACATATCATATATTTCAAAAGAACTAAAAGAGAGTATTTTAACTGTTCTTACTACAAAGAAATGATAAATATTTGAGGTGATGTGTATATTAGTTAATTTGATTTGATCATTCTATGATGTCTACATGTGAGGAAAAGTCACATCATACTTCATAATTTATACAACTATTATTTCTCAACTAAAAATATGTAGAGAGCAGAGAGATGGCACTTTGAAAATGACTTGACTTACCTTTCATAGATTTGAAGATAAGAGGGGCAGGGAATACAGGCATTCTCTAGAAGCGAAAAAAGTCAAGAAAATATTTTTTTCTCAGAAACTCCAGAAAGAAATGCGGTTCTTCTAACACCTTGATTTTAGCCCAGTGAGAGTTGTGTGTCTAGACTTCTGATTTATAGATCTATAAGATAATACTTGGGATTGTTTTAAACTACTTAACTTGTGGTCATTGGTAACAGCAGTCATAGGAAAATAATACATGAGTCAATGCCTAGGAGTGGGTTTGCTGGGTCACCTGATAAGTGTGTGTTTAATTTTATAAGAAAAACTGCCAAACTGTTAAAAATAACATAAATCATTCCTTTGTTACACAGGTAAGAAAACAGACTAAGAGAGAAAAGGTATATGGTCAGGGCGGTAGTCAATGAATAGTAATGGTAAGGCTGTGTGTGTGTGGGTGTAGATGTGTGTATAACAAATCTATGGTTAAAAAAACATTTTTGAAGTTTATTGAGTTTGTAGTTTGTTTTGATGTCTTGGGAATGTGAATTAAACTTTCTGCTCTTGTTTTATTTGTAGTTAGAAGTAAAACATAGGATATTAGTAACGTAGTGATGGAAACAAAAGCAGAGTATGAAGTAGAAACAAAGCGTGTATATTTTTAGCCTGATGCATTTACATGGCACTGAAACTTGAAATGTGCTACACAGTAAAACAAATTAATGAGTTCAAGTTTCTATATCACTTACAATGAGAAAACCTAGTATATCAGTCAAGCTATTTGTATTTAAACTGCATGTTTACACAGTTAGATAAATATAAAAACTGGTGGTAAATTTCATCATTATAAAGGGCAGAAATCAGTCACTTTTTGAAGTGTTTATCACAATGGGATAGTACATAGCAATAACTATGTTTTGAAATAAAAATCCTATACAAGTTGCCTTGGATTTAGAGTTCCATCCTTGTAAACATCATGGCAGCAGCACTGTTAGAATTCAGGCACCAATGATTCAATCATGTTATTTGCTTGACTCCAGTCATTTGCCATAAGTTGTTTTATCAGTGCCATTCCCAGGAATCTGTTTTCCCTTTCAATGTATCATCTTTTAAAAACTGAGAGAATTCTTTGGAAGACAAACGTGAGTGAGTCCTGGAGCATTTTGTTTATGTTAGTTTACCCGCTCAGCCTTTGATTTCTTTTGGTCTTTATAATTCCTTATTTTTAAAATTCTTTTTTTTTTTTTTTTTTTTTTTTTTTTTTTTTTTTTTTTTTTTTTTTTTTTTTTTTTAGACAGAGTTTCACTCTTGTTACCCAGGCTGGAGTGCAATGGCGCGATATCCGCTCACCGCAACCTCCGCCTCCTGGGTTCAGGCAATTCTCCTGTCTCAGCCTCCTGAGTAGCTGGGATTGCAGGCACGCGCCACCATGCCCAGCTAATTTTTTGTATTTTTAGTAGAGACGGGGTTTCATCTTGTTGACCAGGATGGTCTCGATTTCTTGACCTCGTGATCCACCAGCCTTGGCCTCCCAAAGTGCTGGGATTACAGGCGCGAGTCACTGCGCCCAGCCCACAATTCTTAAACTATTATTTTGAAACTATTTGATAACATAGACTTTTTGAAGTCATTTTTCTTAAACATCAAGTAAGTTTTACATAATACACTTAGATAAACTAACAATACTTAAAATACGTTTCTCATTACTACCTTATAATTTATAATTACTAACCCAAGGCTAATTATGTGTTAAAATACACAGTAGTCAATCTTTGGCAGAACGAAAAATCTACCATAATCCACCACAGAGTATTACAAATAATTGTTTTTCTCACCTTTTAATAGTATTAAATAAAATGAGACTAATATTTACCATTGAGCATAAGAAAATAATATATATTTAAGCTGTGTAATATGTTCTTTCGTGTAACTTGATAACTTGTACTTTTCTAACTAAAGAATAACACATGCTTATTATAAAATATTTAAAAATTATATAAGGCTCCAAGTTTTAATTTTTCAACCAAAAATTTAAATTATAGAAAAAAATGCAAAATATCCATGTCAATATCTAGAAATTATTAATATTTTCATATTTTTTTTCCAAAAATATATGTGCTTTCATGTAATTGTGCATACATATTAATAATATATATATGTATATATTATTGTATTTTTTGATATAAATATATTTGACATCAAACAGTGCATTTATATCTTATTTCCTTATAGTTACCTATAATTATATTGAGAGTATAATTATACCATTCTTATAAACGTAATATTAATGATATGCTAGTCTATCATATGAATAATATTTTGACTTTTTTGCCATTTTGTTCATTTCAAAATATTTTTTCTACTTGGAAAATAATGTTTATAATATTTATTAAAAATATTATGCATTAAGAACATTAACATGTACGTATATCAAATTCATTTGTATCTTGATTGTATTAAGATATTTTATATCCTGAAAATATTTAATGCTTTCATGTATTTAACATTCAATATTTAGACATGCTACTTTCTATCATTTCAGATATTTCTTATTGCTATGTCAGCCGCTCTCATTCTTTTGAACAATTCAGTTTGTGGGAGGTCTTTTCATAGCATCTGGTAGACAGAATGGTGTTCCTTCCCTGCAGAGATAGGAACTGTAGTCTTTTCTGTTCAGGACTACTGGAACTACTTTACATTTTGCCATAGCACTCAGAAGCTCTAGTTTCTTTGTAGATAAGGATTTTTTTTAAAAGGCATGCATGTTTCTTTCATCTTGGAGTGCTTAGTTACATAAGTACTATCTTAGCAAACTTCTTTGCTGGCATCCATGGGATGAAACTCCTGCTTTACCAAAAATTGTTTAATGTCTCATATTATACAAGAAATCTCTTCTTCCATGATAAAAGTGCAAGAAGCACTCCAGAAGCTACAATATTTCACTATATGCTTTGCTGCATTTTCTTATTATCAATTCTGAAATCCTGCCTATCACTTTTCTTCCCAAGTCAGACCACAGAGAGGCAATGTGTGTAGTGGAGAAAGGGGTTGAGTAGAGAGTTATTTGTTTGAAATAATTGCTATGGCTTATACTTTAATTATCACAATAATTGTAGAGTATACCTATGTTAATCTGAGGAGGAAATTATCACTTATAACTCCTATGCAATGGTTGATAGATGATATCTCTAATGGTCAATTTTGGACATGAGCCTATATTTGCCTAACAGTAAATTAAATTTGCTTTTTGTTTTAAGATACCTGGCTACTTCTTTAAAATATGGTATTTGCATTTTTTTTTATTTAGAAATCCTGGTTCCAAGTACTAGCACTTTTTTTATGTGTGAGATGACTTATTCCAAGTTATTTAACTTCTCTAGGGCATAAAATCTTTGGCTGTAATAAGTTCCTTAAAATAATTATTTTTACGACATTGAACAAAATTGCTGGGAGGCTCTAATTTAATGATCTAGAAGTGTTTTGTAAACAGTAAAGTGCTACATAAAAATAACATATTGCTAATACACGTGGCCCTGTCTGAAACTGTCTATACGACATTGAAGAGGTTTTATCTCATCACAGTCTCATTTTTCTGTTGGACAAAAAAAGTAATGCTTAGACTGAAATGTCTAAGATTCTGTCTAATATTGTACCTTGAAATATTGCCATTAATTCTAACAAAAGCCAAATTAATATGTGCTTACTGTGCTTACCACTTGTCTGTCATGCAGGAACCATCTTAACTTATATGAATAAATTAAGCTTCTGCTTAAAGTGAATCTGTAAATCAATGTTTGGATTACTTTTTCTCATTTAGCATCATCATGTTGGATGTTGAACATTTTATATTCTAAAAGAATACATTTGCATAGCTATGATATAATATTTAACACTTCACACAACTATATTTTTATATATGATAAAATAGAACTTTATTCAACAGACATGGAAACTTGTAAGATTTACATGGATATGACTGCTACATAGTTATTTGTCAATTTGTATAAGCTATGATGGATTTCTTCTAAGTATGTGACTGCTTGAGTGAAGCTTTTGAGTGCAAAGATCTTTGAGGAAAGTATTAAATTAAGAAAGAGTATAAATGTTTTCGAGGACACTTTAATAAAATTAAATAGCTGATAATGTCAGAAAGTTTCTTTCATATTCATTAGATATTTCAAGGCAAAAATTCACTTTCTCTATATTCTTATTCATTCATCTTTGTATATCTGTAAAATAAAGATGGTGCTGAGATACATTATCTGCAATGCTTGGAAAGAGATGAATCAATGTTCATGTCCCTTTCAAAGTTATATTTTTTAATGTTGCATATTAATTAGAGTTAAATAATATGAAATTTTGTAAAATAAATTGAAGTAAATTGTGATTCCTTTCTTTTACTGCTCACTCTAGTTTAGACATTCCAATTCAAGTTATTTCTATTAATGAACTTTCAAGATAATTCTGAGTGTGGGAAGAAAGGTTCTAAGATGACAGCATTAGATTTCATGTGTTTTACCTATTCTATCAAATAGTTAATGGAACTCTCAGCTAAAAAAAGACTAAATCACCATGAAACATTGCTTTCAATCCTTATTTTCTTACATATTCATTTTTAATTTATAAAAGTTATATATGTTTAATGTACAACATGGTCTAAGATGTGTATACATTGTGGAATGGCTAAGTTGAACTAATTAATGCATTACCTCACATAATTATTTTTTGGTGGTAAGAACTTCTAAAACATACTCACTTCGTGGCTATACTAATTTAAATTCCCACCAACAGTGTTGAAGGGTTCTCTCTATATCTTTTCCAGCATTCATTATTGCCTGTCTTTTGATGAAAGCCATTTTAAGTGGGGTGTGATGATACCTTAGTGCAGCTTTGATTTGCATTTTTCTGATGATTAGAGATATTGAGGTTATTTTTCATATGCCTGTTAGCCATTTGTGTGGTTTCTTTTAAAAATGGTCACTCAGATCATCTGCCCATTTTAAAAGCTGATTATTTAGGGTATTTGTGTTATGCTGTTGTTTGAGCTTTTTATATCTTCTGGTTATAAATTCCATGTCAAATGGAGAGTTTTCTTTTCTCCCACTTTAGTGGTTGTCTCTTAACTTCGTTGATTGTTTCCTTTACTTTGCAGAAGATTTTTAGCTTGATATGATCTCACTTGTCCATTTTTACTTTGGTTGTCTGCGCTGTTGAGGTCTTACTCAAATCTTCCATGTGATTCAGCAATCCCACTGCTGGATATATATTCAATAGAAACGAAATAAGTATATCAAAAAGATATCTGCACCACTGTCTATATTGCAGCACTATTCATTATAGCCAAGATATGGAATCAACCTAAGTGTACATAAATGGAATCAATGGTTAAAGAAATATATATACACAATAGAATATTAATCAACCATATAAAAAATGAAATTCTGTCATTTTAAACAACATAGATGGAACTGGGGGACATTATGTTAAACAAAATAATTCAGGCACAGAAAGACAAATACTGCATGTTCTGACTTATATGTAGAAACTACAAAAAAATCCTAATCTCCTAGAAATAGAGAGTAGAAACATGATCACTAGAGGCTGAGAAAGATAATAGAAATGGTGAGGGAAGAGAAAGGGGAAGGAGAAGGGACTTTATATGGGCCAGAGCCTACAATGTTTATTTTCTAACCCTTGACAGAAAGAGTTTTCTGACCCCGGCTTTAGTAGATTTCTCAGAAAAGACACATGTGTACAGTATTCCCTGAGTTCTCAAATATTATTAAAATTGTTACAGTCTTGTTACTGAAGGCTAGTGGTGGCAGAGTATGGTAAATGGTCATAAGTGATAAGAAAAATGAAAACAAACCAGGAAAGAAGAGTATAAAAAGGGAGAGTAGTGATTTAAATAGTTAGGAAACCCTCACTGAAAATGTGGATTTTAAACTAAGATGCACATAAAATGAGAAAATTGCCATGTGGAAATCTAAAAGAGCATGCCAGGTTGCTGGCACACAGCAGTAGAAGGTTTGAGGTGGCAGCATGGATGTCACTATCAAGGACTAGCAGATACCAGTATTGCTGGAACAAAGAGAGCCAGAGGTGAATAGAAACAGATAATGTGAGAAAAGTCATATGGAAAGAGATCAAGTAAGAATAAATCCCTATGAATAGTTTCTATTTTGCTTCAAGTGAGACAGAAACCCATTAAGATGAAGAGAGAGAATAATCTGAGTTCTGGTTTAGTAGAATTGCTCTGTCTGCTATGCTGTTATTAAACTATACAGAGAGGGGCAAAAGCAAAGGGATAGACCAGAAAGCTAAGGCAATTATTCATTTGAGAAATATCGTACTTAGATCTGAGGTGTGGGCCATGGGAGTGATGTAAAGTAGTCACATTCTGAGTATAAACCATGAAATTTGCTGAATAACTACAGTAATGAATGAGAAAAGAGTAAAGTCAAAGAGAACACCCAGATTAAAAATTTGTGAATTTGATGACTGGAGTTTTCAATAACTCAAAAGGAAAAGAACATAGAATAAAATTTGAGGAGTATCAGGAGTTCAGGTTGGAGGTTTTTAAATTGAGTACCTACCACATATCTGTATTCATGTGTACATGTTCATACATGTTTATATACACATGAATACATGGGTCTGAAGTTTGTGGCAGAATTTCTGGTTTAAAATGTTAATTAAAGAGGTCAGTATATTGACAAAATTTAAAACCATGAAACGGGATGAGATAACCTAGGCTGAGTGTCCAGAGAAGAGAAAAAAGTTCACTGTCAGAACTCTGAAACACTCTACCATTTCAAGTTCAGAAAGCTGAGGAAGTTGTAGCTGAAGAAGTTGCAAAAAAGTAATCAGAAATATTGGAGTAAAACCAGGAGAGATAAATTAGAAGGAAAACTAACAATCTAAAATCTCTGTGGAAAGTTCTTGGTTAGGGTATTAGATTTGTTTTTCAGGCGGCTGGTTTTTCATAGGTAGAAAGGAAAGGGTGATGGAATAAGAAAAATTAAGGGGTTTTTTAGTTACAAATGTTACTACGTATTACCATATCGATCTAAAACCTTCGCTGCTTCAGGACTGTGGAGTTTACATTTATATTTTGGAAAATTTATTTTATATTGGTAACTTCCCTGCTATCTCTTAGATTCATACTTACCTTCCTTCAATCTGTATGGCTAGGACTGGCAGTCTGCAAACGTTGTTCAGATTCTTTTATTGCGGTCTTGCTGTTAACTTCTGCCTTACAGAGATACTGGTCAAAAGTCAGAAGTTTGGGCAGTACAAAGATGCAGCTCCTGGTTTTTTCTGATACGGCAGCAGAAGTAACTCCGGACTCTAGTAACCCAGCCAGGACCTTTTCTTTGTTCAGTGGATTTAATAACAGAAAGAAAGCCACCTTTTAGAAGTTCCCAAATCAATTTTAACAGAATGGTAAGTGCAGGCTCATGAGCTTCATCCCAGGGATATTAGAAGCTTCTGATCTTTGAGTATTTACCTTATTTAAAAATTTGCTCTCTGCTTCCATAAATGTGTAACCTATATACTATATTGTATTCCTCAGCTATTATATTCTCTCTGAAACTCAGGTCATGGATATATTCTTGAATCTTGGGACATATAACTTTATCCTGTATTATTATTTTCTATTTGTTTTTCTTTCATTTATTATATCCAGTATGGCAGAAAATATACTTGTTGTTATATTCATGTATGTACTATTAGCCCTTAGCACAGAGCCTGGAATATATCAAGCAAATAAGCACTAACAGGTAAATAAAGTAATTCAATGATGCAATATACAAATAAAAATGATGTATATTGGATGGTATTTTCACAAACACACAAGCACATGTGCACACTAATTTATTTTTCAGTAGGTTATAGGCCTTTCCTTATATTGACCCATTAGAAAGGTGAAGTGTATGTCCCACTCTCTTGAATCTGGACAAGCCTGTGACTATATCAACCAATAGAATAGAATGGAATAGAAATAGCACTGTATAGTTTTGAATTTAAATTATAAAAAGTCATACAAGTTTCTCCTTACTTCCTAGAATACTTTAGAGGCCATTATATAAGAAATCTGTTTAATCTGAGGCTGCCCCATACCGTCAGGATGACTAAGTCGCATGGCTATCCCTTATGTAGGTGCACTCCCTTGGACAGCCTTGGCTGAATCCAGTTTTTGAGTCATTTCAGCTCACATATCAGATATGTGACAAAAGAATAATCTAGATGATTGACAATTGTTTGACTTTTAGTCACTTAGGTCTTCCCAATCAGGTCTTCAAATACTGTCAGGTAGAAATAAGTTATCCCTTTGTTTCTTTCTGAACTTCTGATCTATAGAATACAGAAGCATTGTAAATTTTTTGTTCGTTTTTTAATGCCACTATTTTTTATAGTGATTGTTACATAGCAATGAATAACTGCTTAACTGAAACAAAATTTTTATCATTTTTGAAACAATGAATCACTTTTAAATGACCAAACCCAGCTATTTTAAAAGGTGATATTTTTAACGTTATACTTTTATGTAGACAATAACATTCCTGGAGATATTTTTCAAGAAACACTTAAAACTTCTCTTACTCTTATCCCCCTTTTTGTACCCATCTTTTGTAATATGTCACATGAACACCAAACCAATTTCTCACAATCCAGTACCTGTTCAGAGAGTTCCTAAAGGCCCTAATTAGATACTAAGTTATGCACCTGTTTTGCTTTCCTGTTATTACTCCTATTTTGGTGGTAATTCCTGCCCAGCTTCTTTGTCCAGCTTTTACTCATTTACCTAACATGAAAAAACTAGAGCACCTCAAGGCTGAGCGAAACTCACAATGGGAAATCTATAACCCCTATAAATTGCAAAATGATGAAAAATATAGTAAGTAGAGAAATATGAATGTTGTAAATAATGTCTCATTTGTATTCATCTCAATCATCACGTTATGAAGTGTTCTCTTCCTCTTTAGGCAAATACCAAAAAAAATTATTATATTGTTTTATGTATAAACTGTATATATTTATTTAAAATGTTTTTATTATCAAGTATATGTAATTTTTATACGTGAAAATTATTTGGTTTGTCATGAAATAAAGAATATTTTCTCATCAATATTAGTGAAAAAATATGAACTTTTTATTTAGAACCAAAATTTTCAAGATGAAATAAAGTAGATAACTGAAAAATAAGTTACTGAAGGCCTAGTATGTCTAAATTATTAACTCCATGTATATTAATGAGAAGTCAAACTCTTCGGCCAAAATGTGAAAGTGTTAATATACAAGCTATACTTGGGCTCAGTGATTACATTAACTGAGTAATTTTATATCACAGTGGCCCTGTAATAATTCTGGACATAACATAATATTGTGGCTATCATATGAATTTGTGAGAATTCTAAAAGCCAGAATAAAATATTTGAATTTTATTTTATAGCTAACTGAGTGGTATCATTAGGTTAGAACATAGCTAAGATATTTTTTAAAGCTTGCTATGCTGTCCAAATACAGCAGATATTGAGTATGAGTCAAACGACCATATTTTAACGTTTTTATTAAAAAAAATTTCCATAGTGTGTTTCCTTTTTTCCTACTTTTATACTACGTATTGATTTTTCGTGTTATTTAATTAAATATAAGTTGCCAGTTGATTTGTTAGTGTTTTAGAAAAAGGTTGTCTCTATTCTTTATACTTGTGTTGTCTTCAGTTTTAGACTTCTAAATGAAATAGTAAATCTGAAACTTCAAAAGAAAAACTTTTTTATCTTTTTTTTCCCAAATGTAATTAAATAGTTTTATTTCAGCAGGGGCTCAAGTTAAATGTTCTTCCACACAATTGGCAAAGCAAGTATGGGGCCTACTTTTCATTCCTTCAAAGAGTCTGCTAAATTACCCTTAGCGTCTCTTTGTTTAACTACATTCCCATGTATCCTATAGAGTTTATTTTCAAGGAACATTTGACAAGAAGTATTCTTTAATGTTTTGCTTGCCTGCTCTTTTAGTAGCATCAATCTTGAACTCCCACTGCCCTACAAATTGTATTTCTTCAGGCAAAGTGACTTTTTCAACGAGTTCTCTTCTATAGTGAAATAATTCAGGTAAGCAAAGACAGCATATAAAGCAACACACTAGGCAGTGATTAACCAACTATAAATTTGCATACATTTGAGAGAAATACTTGCGAGATAAGAACAAAAACATGTTTAAAGATATCTGGCAACTAAGATATGACATCTGAGGCTAAATTTCTAATTAAAATTTATGAAAGTTGATGACCTCATCTTTATTTGGAAAAAGGAGTGTATCTTAGTGACTTCACAATTCACATCAGATATATCTTTTAAAATATTTATTATAATATTATATGGGTAATAGTCTTAAAAAGCAGTATTTTCAGAGTCATACCATCGAGTGGAGTGCTTAAAATTGTTAACAGTATAGTAGGAGATGAGAGAACAGTAGCCAGTCAGAAAATTTAATTCAAACATGTTTTATGTTGCATATTGTACCTAAGGATCAGGAGCAACATAATTGTCTCAAAATCTGAGTGTTGAGATTTTTTGTTGCTTATCTAGTGATTTTTTTTGAGTGAAGAGCAGGAAATACAATCCAATGTTTGGACTTTTACTTCTTTGAATGTTCCTTGATTCACCAAATAAAACTCTCTTAAGTACCTTTAAAGTACAGTATAAGGAAAATACTAGTACAATTTAAAAACTTAATAACAGTCTAAGTAATGACAAATCACTGCCTATTGTCTAATATACAAGATACGAAATATTTAACAAAGTAGTTGAAATTAATGGTAACGAGCAAATTTTAAGCAAACAAAACAAACACATCTTAGTGACTCAAGCAAACACATATTTTTTCCTTGTTTACAGCACAAACTCAAGCACTCCAATAAGCACTTCTAGTTGACTCTTTTCCAACAGAGGTCGCAGGACTCTGGCTCTCCATCATGTGATTTCACCATATGGAAATTCTCTGCTCCAACCACAAGCATGAAAGAATGAGAAAAACATTTTAGTGCTATGCCTGCAGGGAATAAAAGTCATGATCACATTCAAATGCAAGCAGGTGAGGACATGCAGTTTTCTTGTATACTCATAGAAGAAGTAGTGGTTTGAAATATGCACAATGATGGAACAAACTATATAGATATATGACGTTCAAAATTGGTAATAAAACTACTTTTGCAGAAATACTTTAAAAATACAAGGTATCTTTGAAGAATGGAACAGATATTTACAGTGTAAGATATGGAGACCTTTTCTTGTTCAGAAAGAGAATTGATGTGCCAAACAATTTATATTAGAGAGGAAAAAGTAGTTAAACCTGTGCATTAATAATATGAAGAGATTTGTCATGCAATAAAAATCAAGGAAGTTCAAATTGGTGCATGGATATAAAATAATAGAAGCAGATAAAATATTTTGTTTATGGATATTATACTCTGAAGGGTCAGAAAATTCTAACTCACATTAATACATATAAAGACTTATCTAACTTGAAGATACCCATTGTTTTCTCAGGAATGCTCTTCAAATGAAAATTGTTCTAGTTTGAACACTTACTAGCCTGGGAAAGGAAGAGCGCAGGAAGATAAAGAAAATGGTAATCTTCTAGATGCCTCCTAAGACTAACTGTATGGGGGCTGAAATTTTAACTGATGAGAAAAGAAAGTAAACATTTTGAACCAACCTCTATAATCTGGATACACTTAGGATCAGCCATGAGTAAGACTGTTGTAGTTTCAAAGGTGAAATCTTAGATTTCTGATTTGAAATTTTTTTTTTTCTAACACATAACATTTTAATGCTCTAAACTACCCCCAGAGCATTGCTTTATTCTTTTATTCTTTTTTCTGACCTTTATTTTTTCTCACTGATTTTCAGTTTGGGTAACTTTAATTAATCTTCAATTTCACTTTTATGTGCTATGTCTTGTCAGCTGATAATACTGGTAAATATTTTTTTCTTACCATTTCCGTTTGACTTCTATTTATAGTTTCTATATCTCTACTAAAAATTTCCATCTGTTCATGCATGCTGTCTACTTTTTCCACTAGACATTTTAAAGTATTAGTCATAAATATTTCAAAGATCTTTTGAGTGTTCAAATATCAGGATCATCTCTGAGTCTTATTCTGTTGATTTATTAATAACTGATAAGGTTTTCTCTTTATTTCTCTATTTTGTGTAACATATATGGAAATGATATGTCCACTCCATGTATAAATAGAATTTACCCATTCTCTACTGTTCAGAATGACAGACATTATTTTATAGAACAGTAGAGAATTGTAGTAAATTCTATTTATACATGAAAATGGATATGCCATTCCTCTTGAAAACCATTGCTGTGAAGTACTTGAGTCAATTTCATCTGAAGTTGAACTGGGTTTGAGTTATGTTGTTATCATTACTTCTGTGAGCCACAGTTTTCAAATTCCTCCATCACTTGGCTAATATTACCTTATGGCTATTTTAGTGTCTGTGATGTGATAGTTTTTCTTAGTGTTTCAGCTCCATCCTCAACAGTCAATCTGTGATGCTGGCACCGCACACGTAGATTTGCTTCCTGTTTTTGACTCGTACTCGAGCATATTACTCAGTGTGCAGCTCAGTATTATGCTCCAGAGCAGGAGGACTCAGTCCTACAAGTTCAGATAGGCCCTTTGAGACTAGACTTCAACTTTATGATTTCTCAGTGTTTCTACAATTCTCTGTATCTCCATGGAAGCCAAATTATGCCTTGTATCTTTGGTCATTCCTGAGAAGAGAACTTTCTGCTACTCTCCAGGGGTAGCAGGAGATCCTTAACTTTGGGAAAGAATCCTCAAGAATATTTTGTGTCACTTTCACAGTGGCATTTGGCTTTTGCTTCTATTCTCTTCTTTAGAAACAATGCATCTTTCTCTCCACCCTAAGGGTTAGATTTTTCTAGTTTCTTTGATTCAGAATTTTTTTTTCTGCCCTGAACAGTCTTTCTTCAAAGTATCTGATGGAGACCCACTGGGAAAAAAAAAAAAAAAAAAAAAAACTTGCAAATTTCCTTTAGGTCTGGGACTCCTATTCAAAATTGACATGCTAGTCTATAATCAGCCCTTAATTCACTTAAACTATATCATATCTATTTTTATATGCTTATATAGTAGTCACTACTTCCTCTTACACTATTCAAAAGTGTATTTATATATTTTGTTTCTTTTTGAAGGTGCTTGTCACCCTTTAGAATTCATATTTACCTTATAACCTGAGCTTTGCAAGTGACTCAACAGACATTTTAATTTTTTGGTAGATCAGACTTCTACTTGTTTGGTAACAAAGTTCCCACATGACTTTCTACACTCTTTTCCTTAATTAAATGAAAAGCAAAGGCGATTGACTACTTAACTGGAAATAGTGCTTTTTGTGTGTGCAAGATAAAGCAGTCATGAACAAGAAGGAACTAGAAGTCAGAGTGTATTATTCCACATCATGCATTTTAGGGTCATTGCCAAACAGCACAGCTTTCTTTAAACTCTTCTTTTTCTCTTTTAGAGACCCTGAAGACAGACTAAGAAAGCAAAGACAAAAAGGACTTTCTCCCCGCAACTGCTTCAGGGAGAATCGATCTCAATAAGGGATGGAAAAATGTATCACTTGATTTGATTTAAAGCAGAGCCTGAGGGAACTAAATTCAAGCCTGGTTTGAAGCCTCAAGTGGTAAGGATTTATAAAGGAATTGAGAAGGTTATGAATACGCATACATGCTCTGAGAAAGTAAGCAGATTCTTTTAAAGTTTATCAGCCAATATCATACTAATATTGGTCAAATGCTCTACAAAAGCACAGCGGGAAATTATGTAGCTCATTGCACAAGAGATCTCTTAAATCTGAGAAGAATTAATTTTTGTATTAATTTAATTTGGAAGATGATCTTAAAACTTCCTGAATTTAATGAGATTAATAAAATGAGTCAGTGCCTAGAGGTAGGGGCAGGAAGGATTCAAATATTTCTGCCTAACATTTCTATTAAATGCCTAACGTTTCTTAATAGCGTTCCTATTAAGCCTTGTTACAGTTTAATGTCTATTATATGTATGCACTTATTGTAATAGTATTGAATTAGAAAAACATTTACTAAATTACTGACTTTAGTGAAGAGCACAGTTCTTATGGAAAAAAAATGTCTGGATTTCTCATGCAGTCAACATAGTTGCCAGGACAAACAAAAACAAAAAAGCAAAAAATTATTAACGCAAGGCTTTTTGACACTGGACCTCCTGTCCTCGTTAGTATTCTAAAATGTTAATGGAATCTTCAAGGTACAGAACTTAGGCTTTCCCATCCTCATCTGTAGGAGTCAAATAAAATGTTACCACAGGAGGAAAACGATAGTAGCTATTCTGAGGTGGTAGTGGCAGGTCAGTGAAGAATATCAAATAGAGGAGGGAGTACGATCATTCCAGTATGACCTGATATCAGGCTTCCAGCTGCTAGCCAAGGTCCAGGCAACTGGAGGTTACTCAGGCACATGCTCTGCTACAGACTCATACATGGGGCATTGTCATATCTTATCACTCTCTTGTTCACCCTCACACAGGAAAAATTTGTTTAGTTTTACTATATGTTGATTTTAGTAGAGCTTGGGAAATTTAAAATTTAGATTTTAAAAACACATTCCCTAGCATCAATTTGAAGCACAGCTATATCTATCTTTAATGACTAAGGAAAGATTATTTTGGGCTGGGTATGAGAAACCAGTAAGTACAGAATCACTAAAAGAACCAGATTGCAAAAATTCTAGAAAGGTTGAAAAACAGCTGTTTCCTAAATATAATGACTCTTGTATATGTTTAAAGGCTGTGTGCCATATATGTGTTTTAGCAGGAGTTAACAATTTCATCTTTCTTATTTTTGTTTTTGTGATATCTGAAGCAAACTCAAAGAAAAGCAAAAAGAGCCCAGATCAGCAGCAGAAACAGTAAATTTAGCACCTCAATCAAAGTCACCCTTTTCCCCTGAGAACATTTACAAATAATCAACAAGTAAGTTTTTGGTTGGTCTTTAGTTATGATGTGCATTCTTTCAGTTATTGAGTAAACTTATTGTGAGAGAATGCATTATAATATACCAGCAAACCTGAGGCAGCAAGAGGAAATTGAAAAGCTATTGTTAAAACTTTGATTCTCAGAAATAAGAAGATGAAAAAGTAGAGATTTTAGAAATTGCTTTAGATTGCTAGAAATAATATATATGATAATACCTTAGGTGCACTAAAACGAAAACATGTAAATTTTCCTTAGAAGAAACAAAAAGGTAAATTTCTTTTTGTTTTATTGTGTTTTGTTTTTCCCATTATGACATATAATTTGAACAAAAAAAAAAACCCAGCAATTGTGACTAGGACAAAACTTATAAGGTAAAACCCTGTTTGAGCAAAATAATAAAATGCTTTTCAGTCACTCTGTGCTATCAGTGGCTCTACCGTCTAACTGAAAATATAGAATTTATGGACAAACTGTACCCACGTGCCAATGGCAATACAGAAAAGCAGTGTGTCTTCTGAAAGAAGTAGATACAATATTGTTTGCCAAGCATTTGACATTAGTAGGATATAGATAGAGAAAACATTTAGCAAGCCTTATTAAAACAACTAAAGTATGTCATAATTATTTTTCAAAAGAAATAGTGTCCCTCAACTACATTGGGAAACAGTCTAAATTGATGCATTAAACATCATGTTTTTGCATCTGGTGCTTTCAACCTTTAGATTCTTCATCAAGAGGTAAAATGAGAAGAATCTCACATTTGGATTCCCATCAATTCTACAAAAAGGTGAAAAATGCTGCTAAGCTGGTCAAAGCTATATTCTAGATGACAGAATACAATGTCAGTGAAGAGAAAACTTGACTTTTGCATTACATGGAAACTAGATAGTTCATTGAATTTGGCATTACTTCTACATTCATAGGGCATTATTGGTGGTTCTTTTGTATGGTTTGGCTAAGCACATTCTAGCTTAAACGCATTTGAAGTAAAGCATGTAATGCTGTCATTCTTCAGTGGTAAACCTTACTTGGTATATCTGAGTATAAAGTAGGTATTAGTGAAAATGGTTAGAAACCCATAGCCATGAGGAACAAGACAGAAATGCAGCTAAAGGAGCTTCAGTCTTTAAGAAAAATGTGATACTAGAAAAAAAGTGTGAAGTCTCTAATTCTATTATTGAAGGCATGGAGGTTGATGAAAATTAGGTGGAAAGGAAAAAGGAACTAAGCACTAGCACGTCTTCTCCAAAGGGAAGTATTACTTTTGAAGAAGGAAACTTGCTAACAAGATGCTACAATCAGACGCCATTGTACATCTAAATGTATGCATAGCTTTTCCTTATTTGTATTATCATACTATTCCTAAAATATAATAGCAAAAATTAGATTTCCCCTGAATCACACACATGGTCAGAAGTCATTTGAATTAGATCATAAGTGTTACCGAAACATCATGTTGATTTGTTCAGACAAAACCATGCAGGCATTAATGCACAACGTTCAAATACAAAATATATATCAATTTTTTTGTATTTGTTTAAGCTTTTTATTCTGAAACAATTTTATATTTTTGAAAATATGTTCTAATATGATTCTTAGAATTGTTTTAAGCAATGATAATGCAAGTAACTATACAGAAGAAGGATTAAGATTCTATACTGGTAGTTTATTCACTGAGAACATTTGTGTGGATTTTATATGCACAATAAACTTGTCTAGGCTTTAGAAATAAAGGACATATTTTATTCTTTGGAATTCAGTCTTTCACTGAAAAAAATACCATTTTTTCAAGGAAACAAGGGTATATTAATAACAAGGAAATATTAAAATAATAATTCATGTATGTATATATTTATTTATGTTGGCATGATTTCTCTAAATGACTCTATAATCTTAGATTTGCTTTATCTCATTTGATTTAGTTGCATAATTGTCCTGAAAAAGGACCCATGATGAAGGTACCAAAATATATTTTGCTCTACTTAATTTAATGTTATTGGGAAAAGATAAGCTGTCACTGCCATAATTTTTCTGGAAGCTGGGGAAATGCCAAGTACAATAACACCAAAGCATCTCAGATGGTGCCATGTGTCCAGTCTCATTGGTCAAATAATGATTAGATTATATCGAATATATCGTGAAGGTGTCCTACCTGTGTTCTTGTCTTTCTCTTATTTTTCCTTGCATATTTATTTCTTTAAGAACTCAAAGAGCTTGCTCCAAACCTCAGTAACTTTTATTCAATTTTATGTATCACTACAATGCCATATCACTGATTTTAGAGTCTTTGGAGCCATTGCTGACATAATTAGTATAGTTTGACATTTTTCTGGGTGGACTGTGACACACTTTATGGCACTATTATACTTAAGATGTATGCACTAAATGATTTTGATAAATGTGTTTTCTGTACTACAATTCAATGTAGTTTGTATATCAAACACATTTTACATAGGATTTGAAGGTAATTGGTTTAAATGTATTTATTCATAAAATACAATAACATTTTAAAATGTAAATGTGATTTGAGAGACAGCTTGACATTATAATGAATGTAATCTTTTTCTTACCTCGTTGACTAATCTTTGTCGGAGTCCCTGGATGATTTCTTCTCTACCTAAACTCTTAAGTATTTGGTTCCCAGGGATTTATCCAATGCCATCCTTCCTTCTTCATGTACATTTTCTTCCTCAGTTGTTCAGGCCAGTCACATAGCTGCAAATAAAGCACATATGATGATAACTCCTGAACTTTTATCTTTATTCGTAAATATTTCTCTAAATTCTAGAGTGATACAACTATGTACTTATACAGTACCCCTCATAATTATCTCAGACTTCATGTATTACAAAGTAATCTCTTGATCACTCAAATATTTTTCTTTGTTAGTTTTCATCATGTCATTAAATGACATAAACATTCACACAGATGCACAAGCTAAATTCCTAGAAAGTGTTTGATTATTTCTTTGTTTTTTAATAACCAATTCACTGACAATTTCTGTTTGTCTCTTTTCTCAAAATATTTTCTCATGATGTCTACCTTTCTGTACCTTCCCTACCATTTTCCTCCATAAATTCCTCTTTCTTTCCTCAGAAATACTATTATAATTTATTTTTAATTTTACTTTAAGTTCTGGGATACATGTGCAGAACGTGCAAGCTTATTACATAGGTTTACGTATGCCATGGTAGTTTGCTGCACCTATCTACCTGTCATCTAGGTCTTAAGCCCTGCATGCATTATCAATTTGTCCTAATGCTCTCCCTCCCCTCGCCCTACCCCTCACCCTCCGATAGGCTCCATTGTGTGTTGTTCCCCTCTCTGTGTTCATGTGTTCTCATTATTCAACTCTCATTTATGAGTGAGAATATATGGTGTTTGTTTTTGTGTTCCTATGTTAGTTTGCTGAGAATGTTGTCTTCCAGTTTCATCCATGTCCCTGAAAGGACATAATATCACTATTTTTTCATGGTTGGATAGTATTCCATGGTACATATGTACCACATTTTTTATATCCAGTCTATCATTGATGAGAATTTGGCTTGGTTCCATGTCTTTGCTATTGTAAATAGTGCTGTAATAAACATACTTATGTAGGTGTCTCCATAGTAGAATGATTTATATTCCTTTGAGTATATACCCAGTAATGGGATTGCTGAGTCAAATGATATTTCTGGTTCTAATTCCTTGAGGAATCATCACCTTCTTCCACAATGATTGAACTATTTTAAATTCCAACCAACAGTGCGAAAGTGTTCCTACTTTTCCACAGCCTCACCAGCACCTATTATTTCTTGGCTTTTTAATAATCGCCATCCTGACTAGCATGAGCTGGTATCTCATTGTGGTTTTGATTTCCAGTTCTCTAATGATCAATGATGTTGAGCTCTTTTTCATATTTCTTGGTCACATAAATGTATTCTTTTGAGACTTGTCTGTTCATATCCTTTGTCCACTGTTTGATGGGGTTGTTTTATTTTTCTGAATTTAAGTTTGCTGTAGATTCTGGATATCAGACATTTGTCAGATTGCAAAAAATTTCTCCCATTCTGTAAGTTACCTGTTTGCTCTGATGATAGTTTCTTTTGTTGTGCAGAAGCTCTTTAACTTAATTAGATCCTGTTAGATATTTTCCTTTGATCAGAGGGAAGCTTTTTTTTTTTTTTTTTGAATAAAAAATAATCACTGTATCTATCAGCTAGCAGCATAAAACAGCCACATTCTGTTCCAGGAGTGCTGAGAAAGGGGGCTGATATGGTTTGGCCGTGCCCTCACCCAAAGCTTATATTGAATTGTCACTCCCATAATTCCCACATGTTGCGAGAGAGACCTGGTAGGAGATAATTGAATCATTGGGGCAGTTTTCCCCATAGTGTTCTCATGATAGGGAATAAGTCTTACAAGATTTGACGGTTTAATAAGAGGTTTTCCATTTTGCTTGGATTTTTTTTTTTTTTTTTTTTTTTTTTTTTTTTTTTTTTTGAGATGGAGTTTCGCTCTTGTTACCCAGGCTGGAGTGCAATGGCGCGATCTCGGCTCACCGCAACCTCCACCTCCTGGGTTCAGGCAATTCTTCTGCCTTAGCTTCCTGAGTAGCTGGGATTACAGGCACGCGCCACCATGCCCAGCTAATTTTTTGTATTTTTAGTAGAGACAGGGTTTCACCATGTTGACCTTCATTCTCTTCTCTTGTCTGCCCCTATCTGACATGCCTTTCACCTTCTGCCATTGTGAGGCCTCCCCAGCCGCATGGAATTGAGTTTGTTAAACCTCTTTCTTTTGTAAATTGCCCAGTCTCCAGTATATCTTTATCAGCAGTGTGAAAATGGACGAATGCAGGGCTATTGATAAATAAGTAACAAGTTGAAAGGAAACCAAAAGGGATAGTGCATTAAGTACCTTAGGCATATACAAGAGCAGAAACAGCAGTTACTAGAATCCAGAAGGGAACAATTAGAAGTTAATTACAACTCAAATGTAAAGAATTCACTTTCAATTGAAAGATGCAGCTAGCTTCAAGCAATCCCACAGGGAGAAAGCCAAAAGAATAAACACCTATAGCTCACTCTCCTTTTCTCTGACCTTCTGACAGGGCTCCCCATTTGGCCACACAAAACTAAAATTAGCATAGGAGCTGTTGTGACCTATGCATGTCCACAACTTAGATTCAAGGTGAAGAAAGGTGGGTAGAGTTGAAGACCTGAAGCAGTCATATTATTTGAGCTGGAACATGTTGGACTGTTTGGAAGTTAAATATTAAAGAACATGAGAGGTTGATGAGGTTAAGTGAACATGTTGAATTAAATTTGTATTTGTTATGTGAGTGGATACCCAGTATCTCTTTAATATTATTCCTCTCTTGGGGGAAAATTCTCCAAACTGAGTCTTGTTTGGCCAAAAAAGAAGCCACAAGGAGACCTCCCTGGTCTCCTTTCTTATGTTCCATTTCAGTTAAGACATAGTCAGGTAAAATAAGTGTGGCTAGACAGATGATCCCCTGGTAGATATAAAATTTTATAAAAATGAAAAATAGTATGGGGGCAGTGGCTCACGCCTGTAATCCCAGCACTTTGGGAGACCGAGGTGGGTGGATCATGAGGTCAAGAGATCGAGACCATCCTGATCAACATGGTGAAACACTGTCTCTACTAAAAATACAAAAAATTAGCTGGGCATGGTGGCACGTGCCTGTAATCCTAGCTACTCAAGAGGCTGAGGCAGGAGAATTGCCTGAACCCAGGAGGCGGAGGTTACGGTGAGCCAAGATCACGCCATTGCACTCCAGCCTGGGTAACAAGAGCGAAAATTTCATCTAAAAAAAAAATGAAAAATAGTAGTGCCTTGTAGAAATAATTTCAGTCAAAGGCTCTTGGCAAAGGCATCTGGATTCATGGATAGCAAAAGCACAGGGTGTGGCATTGTGTGCTCATGCACTGGCAGTGTGATCTGCTGGATTTGTACCCATGGGGGAGGTGGTGGGGTCCCTAGCAGAGTAGTTGCATGTTACCATTTGACATTGCTTCTTGCTGTGTAGCTTCCTAGCCAGATTTTTGGGCCCTGCTTGAGATTCTAAATCAATCTCTCTTCTTAAACTACTTACCATATTATCACATAACTTCTTGTTTATGATTAAAACTCAGATATACTTTGATGTTCTTTAAGCAGCTGTACATGAATGATACTAATTTGAAAACAATGCAAATGTCTACTGATGATCAGTTTGCCAAATGATAATAGGCTTATAATCTGAAATATTATAGAGTACTTCAGAATTACATTTTAAAACATTTAACTGATGTTACACTGTAGGAAAAATTATTTTTATTAAAAAGATAAAAGGAATAAAATCATTAATAAAATTATATTTGCATACATGCATATATATTTCTTAAAAGAACTAGTTATTTTAAAAGTTAATATTTATTATTATTATTATTTGAGATGGAGTCTCACTCTGTCTCCCAGCTGGAGTGCAGCGGTACAATCTGTGCTCACTGCAACCTCCATCTCCCAGGTTCAAGAAATTCTCCTACCTCAGCCTATCCAGTAGCTGGAATTACAGGCACGTGCCACCCTACCCAGCTAAGTTTTTGTATTTTTAGTAGAGACAAGGTTTCACCATGTTGGCCAGGCTAGTTTCAAACTCCTGACCTCAAGCACTCTGCCCACCTTGGCCTCAGAAGTACTGGGAATACAGGCATGAGCCACCACTCCCTGCAGCATTTATTATTAATTTAGTAATTTCAAATACTTTTTCTTATTTTTTTTAACTTTTCTTTTAAGTTCAGGGATACAAGTGCAGGATTAATACATAGGTAAACTTGTGTCATAGGAGTTTTTGTACAGATTATTTTATTGCCTAGGTATTAAGCCTAGTACTCTTAGTTATTTTTCCTGATCTTTTTTCTCCTCCCGCCTTCTGCTCTTCAAAAGGCCTCAGAGTATGTTGTTCCTCTCCACATGTCCATGTGTTCTTATTTATTCTTATTATTTGCATTATATTTCAAAATGAGCAATTTCAAAAATTGCTTCTACGTTTTTAAACTAGGAATGAAACAAAGAAGTCTGTGATGGTTAATTTTCATGTGTCAACTTGTCTGGGACACAGAGTATCTAGATATTTGGTCAAACATTTTGAGTATGTCTGTTGTTTCTGGATGATGTTAACATTTGAATTGGTAGACTGAGTAAAGCAGATTGCACTTATTAATTGGGCAGGCCTCATACAATCTATTGAAGACCTGAATAGAATAGAAAGATCCAGTAAGAGTGCTTCTGCTACCTAACTACTTTAAGCTGGGACATCAGTTTTATTGACATCAGACTCTAAGTTAAACATCGGCTCTTATTGGATCTCAAGCCTGCCACCTTTCAGACTAGAAGTTATACTATCAGTTTTCCAGGTTCTCAGGCCTTTGGACTAGAACTATATCAGTGGCCTCCCTGGTCTCCACCTTGCCTCCTACAGATCTTGGGACTTCTTATCCTCCATAATCACATAAACCAATTCTTTAGAATAAATCACTCTTCCTGCGCGCACACACACACACACACACACACACACACACACACACACACACACACATTGGTTCTGTTTCTCTAGATAACCCTGATTAATATCAAAGACACTTTTGTTTCCCAGATAATAAAAGTACATAAGAACAATAATTACAAGTTAACAAGCTAAAAATAATTCAAGGCATTTTTATTTGTTAGAAACTTTGTTTTACAGTTTTGATTTTTCTTTCCCATGTATCTAAAGAGTTTGAATGATACAGCCTCAACTAGTGGTTGCAGCCAAAGTCAGCAGTAGGCACTGAGTCTAATATATGCAATCATGCACCAGGAAATGTACAAGATAATAATCACTGACATCATCACAGAAACATTCAATGCCACAATTCACAGTAATTCTCTTTATTCACTTTTAAGTGCATTGATTTTGCATTCAAGATCTAAACAAAAAAAATTGCAGTACTTAAGTGAAGTGGGTTTATTTTCAGTCCTTTTAAGAGGATAACAATGCATTTTATATTTTTTGTAATATTCATAATACCGAAATAATGCAAAAATCATACAACAACACTCATTATTGACCACTTTTAGGATCAGTGGTCTCTAATATATTTTCAACTTCCTGATTAAAATTGAGGGATTTAAAAAATGTGTAGTCCCAGCTTCCCTATTGCCACACAGAATTCTTCAGTGAATTTCAATTAGAAAACAGTAATGTGGAAAGAGGTTGCTTGCCTTCCATCCTGGTGAACATTCTGAAATTTCGTTTAGTTCTGAGAGACAGAAGGATATGGGGTTTCACAGTATACCTTTGTGCCTGTGTTGGGGATACCAGGAATAGATTCCCAAATGATGTTGCTTGGTAAAGTATTTCAGGCCTTGTTTCTGGCTGAGTAGCCTACAAGTTTATTCTCTGACCTGTCCATAGAAGGTGCTATGGTTTATGTACATTATTTAACACATATTTTTTATATTAGCTCTAATATGTTGTGTTGTCTGCAATTTTAAACCTTTAATGATGTTACCTATATACTGACCACTAAGATTCAATAAGATAAATTGGCATTATCTTAAAATTCAGTTATTAACTTATTAAAAATCTAAAACTTTACTATAACTTTGAAATTAACTTCTTTTTAACTTTCCTGATCTTACTCCTTTCTCTCTTATCACATGGCCCTTCCAGGTCATATTTCTATAATATATTCATATTCATTCATATTCATATTCATATTCATTCATATTCAACATACACCCACCCCCACACACACACTATTTTCCATGTGTTTTTGTCCACATAATTGATATATTTTATGTGCTATAAAACTTTTGTATACAATATAATTTTAAAATTTACTCATGATTTTAAATATAAATTGAGTTATTTTATTTAGCTACTTTAAAATGTTTCTATCACTTAAATATACAACATTTTTCTGGTTTGGGTTGTTTTTCAGATATACATAAAGGATAATGGCTTGATCAGACAGTATGCTAATTTTTAACTTCCCATTACTATTCTTTATAGGAGTACTTATACCAATTTACATTTCTACCATCTGTGCATGAGAATTACTGTTTTCCCACAATTTCCTATCTACTGATAGCTTTAGATTTCATTTTTGTCTACTATTGAAAAGAGTGAAATGTTATCACTTTTTTTGATTTGAATGTTTATTTATCTGATTGTAGAAATATTAAGTACTACATTAATGTGATTATTAATTATTTGAGATTTCACTTCCGGAAATTGTCCGTTTGTACTCATGGAAGATGCTTCTTGTATTGGTCACATCTACTTGGCTCATCTCTGATTTCATCAGAGGCAAGTTTAGTGAACAGTTCCTTGAAAACCCACACAACAAGCAGCCAACCTCAAATCTGCAATGAAAATGTTTCTGCACTTCCCCTCAGAGCCTTCTGGACTGCAAGAGGAGCTAGCTAAGCCATTTCTCAAGTACTGCTCTGAAGTGCTAATTAACCTTCAGGGCCAATCGACATACAGTGGCACTCAGGAGCCAGTGCTGGAAATGGGATCACCCAGCTTTCTGTCCTTTTTCTTAACAGACGAAACAAGATTATATAGAATTTATAGTAATCAATGTGATGTTTTGATCTATGTATACATTTAAGAAAAAAATCAATCAGTCTAATTAACATATCCATCACCTCACCAACATCATTTTTTTGTGTATATGGTAAGAATGTTAAAAATCCATCCTTTTAACAGTCTTGAAATATATAATACATTATTGTTAGCTGTGACCACCATTTAGTGCAATAGATTATTAAAACCTATTTCCCCTTTGTCCTTTTCACAGAAAAATTGGTAGGCTCTTTGCTTCTTAGAGAGCTCTCAGTAGTATTGAGTCTTTGTCTATAACATCAAACTGCGTAACAGACTTTCGCATTGGCTCTTCTTACTTCCCTCTATTACTGTCCTTCATCTCTTACCCCTGTTGCCAGGGATTACCTGGCATCCAAGTTCTTGGACATTAAAAGTAATGGCAAAAACCACAGTTGCTTTTGTACCAACCTAATATTAACTATGTTTTTTGAATGAATGATTAAATAGGAGCAGGTAAGCAAAATCGAAAATCCCGGAGTTGAGAGTGGGAAAAACAAATATTAGTAGGTAAGACTGAAGTAGAATCTGAGACTAACACAGATATTTGATTTCACAAAAATGTATCTCTGGAAAATCTGAATTAATGAGATAACTACCTACATGTAATAGGTAGCAAAATTTCCAAAGCATAATTTTGTTTTCATTATAATGGATTGTCTTCAAATGTGATTTGAAATGCAGACGGGTTTTATCTTTTAAATCCATGTAGCAATTTTTATTACATAGAATTCTGTTCCTATACTAATGTAGTATATTTTATTGCATTCTAACTACTAACTTTGAGCTCTATTCAATACTTGTACCCATAGCTACATGGAAAACTATTTGGAACTCACTTTTAAGATCCCAACTTTGTATATATATTCTAATGACATGTATTCTGTTGTCAGTCTTTTAACATCTCAGATACATATTTTAAGGGATTATGGACTGAATTGTGTACCACCATAATTCTTATGTTGAAGCCCTAACCCCCAGTGTGACTATATTTGGAAATCTGGCCTGTAAAGAGGTAATTAAGGTTAAATGAAGTCACACAAGTGGGCTGGTGCACTTATAGGAAGAGAAAGAGACCACACTCATTCGCCATCATGTGAAGACATGGCAAGAAGATGACTGTCTCAAGGCAGGAAGGGAATCCTTACCAGAAACCAAAAAGTACTAGAAATTTGATCTTGTACTTTGCAGCCTTGAGAAGTATGAGAAAATAAATGTACGGTTTTGGAGATAACCAGTTTATGGTATTTTTTTTTTTTTTTACAGCAGCCCAGGCTGACTAAGACAAGTTGGTATGCAATATTTAGCAAAACGATGTAATTATTTATTGCCTCCTATCTCTCCTTCTGACACCATATGTTGATAGACATTTGATACTTTTCTATGACTGCTGTAACAAATTACCACAAACTTGGTAACTTCAACAATCGTAATTTATTATCTTACAATTCTAGTGGCCAGAAGTCAAAAACGGATTTCATTGGGCTAAAAGCAAAGTTTTGTTAGGGTTGTATTCCATATAGAGCTTCTAGGGAAGCATCTGCTTTCTTGCCTTTTCCAGACTCTAGTTCGTTATTTCTTGTCTCATGGCCCCTTTCTCCATCTTCAAGGTGAGAAGCATAGAGTCATTGGTCTCTGACCCTGTTACCTACGGTTTGTGTCATGAGCCTTCCCTACTGTGTTTAAATAGTAACACAATAGGGACTCTGTGACTCTGACTTCCTCTTTTAAGGACAGATATGATTACATTTAGGGTCCACTTACATGATCTCCCCATCTCAAGATCTTTAATTACATCTATAAAGTGCCATTCACAAATTCCATGGGTTAGCCCCTGGGATCTTTGGTGGCTATTACTCAGCTTACAACAAAAGTTTGTAATATTTGCAGAGCACTGACATATAGGCTTGTGGAGGAAAAAAAAAGCATCACCCAAGTGTCACCTCCCCCAAAAAATGTATAACATAAACTGAAATAGATAAAAGAAGCTAACAACCAAGACACCACCTATAAGACATCATATTCCTATTTGCAGTCAATGTGTACTGACCTTGTTCTGACCAATTTACTTTTAGAGTTGTTACATATTTCTCAAAAATATCTGTCAGGCTTAATGTGAGATGGTGAAATATTTTATTACTGAACTATCTAGACAATACTAACCTTATGGTCTTAACTGTACTCAAATTTATAGTCAATTACAATCGTAGACTTATGCTTTTAAATATTTGAAAACTTACTCTGTCTTTTAATGTTCATTGTAATTTTACATTACTCTATAATATTAATATATTTTACCAAAATAAAACTAATAATTATCAGGTCAAAGAAAAAAAACCTTAAAATATTTTGTGTCTTTAACATGATTCATTGTAGCCATTTTAAGTCTGGTAAATATTTATCACTTCCTTTTGTACAGGTAAATTGTATATGTTATTGTTAACATTTATTTAAGTTTTAAAAGCTATTGGGCATCTATCTAGATAAAAATCGATTATGTTAGAAGCTGTGTATTTTATTATAAATAATTTGACATTAATGTGACAAAATAAAAAATGTCACAAACTGAATACTATGTTATGTATCAATAAGTAGATGTATTTTCTTTACTTTATTTTGTTACTCTGCATTTTTTTCTGTTTTCATTGCTTTCATTTTAATTATTATCTTTAGAACCTGACATCAGCATGAAAATTGATATTTTTATTTTTAAACAATGCACTTATGAAAATAAATAGTTATGCTTTCACAAGACAAAGAATCTCACAGGAGTGTTTAATAAAATATGTGATTCATGAATTGACAGCATTTTCCCCTTACATTAGAATAGCTAGCATCTTATTACTACTAATTTCTTAATTATCTGTATAGCCAAACATTTTGGTGTACATGCTACCAATATATAAATACACAGCCAGTTCTCATAAATTATTATGCTAATAAAAAAGAATAAAACTGGTAATTGTCAAACTTCTTATCAGATAAATAATAAAGTAGGGATTAGAAATTTTCCTGACTACTTAAAACTTCATATACATATAAAAGTAAAACTAATTTTTGAAACTGAAACAATTACAAAATCTGGGAAAAGGTGGACTGAATATGAGAATTTCTTCCCTATTACATTCATCTTCAATATACTTACCAATTTAATCCAGAAGAATGAATACTAATGAAATCTTGGGCTTTGTTGAGATATCTTTAGAAAGAACTAATGGGTCTCCCTCCCTTCCATGTGAGCTGAGAAATTCACCAGAAAAGAGCCATCAAACCCTGTAGTAAGAACTGGATGCAGTAAACCACCATGGCATGTGTATACCTATGTAACAAGCCTGAACATTCTGCAAATGTAACCCAGAACTTAAAGTCTAAGAATAAAAACAAAAGAATTGGAATCCCTGAATGAGATAATATTTAGGAATCTGTAGTTAGTTAGAGGAATATTAAATAGATCTGAATTGTGGTGTGCAAAATGTGGCAAGGTGCTGAATGTGCAACACAATCTTCACTGCATTAATGCCTCAATTGTGCAAAAAATTGAAATTGAGTGTGAAAGATAATGGAGAAACAAAAAACTTCTACAGATACACAAAACCTTAGATTCAATTGCACTTTCTCTAGCTTCTAATTAAGCTTATATTCATCCAGCAAAATCGTGACCCCAGTTACTCTTTCTGCATCCTGTCTTAGCTTTTCGTATCTTGAGTAAATTGAACACTAATCAATTCTCAAAACAAAACTGAATTATGGCTTTTCTTAATCTATCCCATCAATACTTTAGGCAACTGCTTTCTGCAGAATGCTAATCTTGATCATTTCCACAGTACATTTTTTAAAATGCTTGAACTGATGGTTTTAGGTATTTTCTCCTATACAAGTGAAGTCTTTACAGAAGCTCAAAATAGCCCCTCCTCTCCCTCTTTCTATCTTGCTCCGTGTGTCTGTGTGTGTGTGTGTGTGTGTGTGTGTAATATTAAGAAGACTTAAAAGCAGGGAAATAAAGATCTTCCTGAAAGTTAAAAATATATGTTTCAAATAAAAAAGAAATCAGTCATTTGACCAAAACAAACATAAACATTCTTAAAACTAGAATTTATGATCTGAAACAAAAATGTTTAAAATTATTAAAAGCAAAGAAAAAATGTAAAAGGAATTATGAGAAAAGGGATAGTGATGTGGTTAATAAATCTTAGCAATCTTACTTGCGAAAATAAATTTTTCAAAAAAAAAGAAAAATATTGGATAGTTGAACATGAGGAAAAAAATTAAGATATACTAGAGATAAATACACCTGAGTAAGGGAAAGATTGGTGTTCAAGGAATTAAAAGGGTGATTAAGTCATAATCTGTAGTTTTAGGAACATTTATTTAGGCATAATCTGGTTTAACTTATTTATCTGGAAAGAAAAATATTTTATAAGCCTTACACCAGAAGAAACCGTTTTTGTACAGTAAGAAAAGCAGACATAATTACATATCTCATCTTTGATCCTGAAAGCTGGATAACAATATATAGTAGGATGTGCACACAATTGAGGAAAAGGACTGCAACTCTAAAACCTTCTATCTAGGCAAGACATCATCCATCTTGTAAGGTAAATGAGAGATAAATGGGATCATCAAAAAGACAAAATGCACACCAAGTAACTTATCGAAAAAATAAAATATTTGAGAAAAACACTCTAATAAATAAATCACAACAAATGCATTAAGATAAAAGAAAGAAAAGAAAATTTAGGATTCACTTAGTGTCAAATGGAGAAAACACACTTTTCCTTAATTCATAATGCAGTTGAGGTTGAGCTAAAAGAGTTTTCAAGACTTAAGAAAATGGAAGGAAAGGACGATGCAGTGGGTAACTTAGAATTACTGCTTCCTTAAGAACCCTTTCAAGGCCAGCTACTTACTTCAGTCATGTCTTATCTCCACATAACTAAGGAAAATTTAGTGTCATGTTTTGAAATTATCCCAGACTTTCCTGTGCCAGAGAGTCTAGCCCAAACTGCCCCTGACACTAAACCCACTTTTTAGTCACTGATTTTGTGTCTCAGTCTGACTGCTTACTTTCTAGGACAATTTACTATGAATATCAACTTTTTCAAGAGGAAAAATCATTACCACTCATGATGATCTAAGAATATTACCTAACAGAGAAAATATCTAGGTTAACCCTAACATTTAAGTTACATTGGCTTAAATACCAACTGGATAAGTTCAGTTTGGGATTCACTGAATTTAGTCAAATTTCTTGTCTATTTTTTTCTCATCAGATATTACAAATAATCTTAAGTTCTGTCTTATTATGCTTGAGATCACATGTGTTCTTGGATGACTTAAGTGGTTGGTAATACATACCCCGTTGTTTGAGAAAATCCTTCCGGAAGTCTTGCGCTTTGTATGTGTCGCTAGAAAAAAAGGATTTACATTCAGAGATGCACTGAGCTTATTATATACTAGAGGTCGTAATACTCAGAATATTTTATGAAACCAGTAGCTTCCTAGGTAGACATTAATAATTCAAGAAACATGGGTGCATTCAACCTGTCTTCATGACTTAGGAAGAAGAACATAGAAAATGGAGAGAAAAAGACGACTTTTTACTCTGAACCAAGGTTGGCTAGAAGTTGAGAAAAATAATGCTGCAATAAACTGATAACCACCCTCCCCAGGTTATTAGAGCACTGAATTTTCTACAAGGAAAAATACATTTAAATTTGGATTGCTTTTTTTTTAAAGAGTTCATTTTTAAAATTTCTTTTTTATTCATGACAACATTAATGGCCTATGGAGAAAAAAATGCTTGTAGCATAATTTGAATACTAAACTATTAGTAGGAACATGTCTTTCTTTCTTCTATGTTCTTTTTTTCCCTTGGGCATCACAATATAAACCATATGGTATATCAGATGATTGCTTTTCTCTTTACACATGCAGAAATTGTAGGTGGAAGATCTCAAAAATCCCAGACACTCATTCATTTTATCATCATCATCATAATCATTTTCCCATAATTTTAATAAATGATGCTGTTTCTATGGTTTGTTGTCAACAAGATGTTGCATACATATAGTTTACTCTTTTTTTATTCTATAAGATGTCAGTAAAGTTTCAGTTGTCCAGAAATTTGGATCTGACTTACTATGGCTCTGTCATTCATAAACTCCAACTATATAGAGTATGTTCCATTTTAAACTGTTAACTAATTTTGTTGTAGTGTTTATCAACCAGTTTCTACATTGGGGTTTTCTTTTCTCAGTCCAAAATATTTTGAACTCAATTACTTGTACTTTCAATTACCTGCCAGGTTTTGCCTAAGGGAGACAATATTTTTCCCAATCCAGTTCTTTACATCAAATTCTTTTGATTTAAAAACAAGTGTGTTGTATGTATGTGCGTGTGTATGCTCATTCATGACCATACCCCTTTAGGTATGTGGATACCTGTGCATGCATGCAAGAGAAAACCATTTCCACATGTGGTGGATATATCACAATTAATGGAAAACCTAGCAAAGTAATTGCAGAGGGAGATACTAGGAACTCACAATATTTAGCACATAAGTACAGTGCTGATATTAGAAATTAAAATAGCTCAGCTAGGAAATTCATTTGTAGTTGGACAAGTTTCTGCAAGAGCTACTTAACAAAATACCTAGACTGAAAATTCCAGTAATGAAAGAACGATTTTCTTACAGTTCTTAACTTAAAATGTCTATTTTTCCTTCACAAATCTACATAAGCCTGCAGCAGCACAGCAGCGAACACTCACAGATTTTTAGATAAAGTTAGAATTTCAGGACAGTAAGGTGACATCTAACATGAGAAATACAATTATTAATCCCTTTGTCATAGAGTGTAATGAAGATAAAATTAAATAATATACATAAAGGGACTACCACTCTCCACAGAAAGCAGATTCATAAGTGCTTGTTGAACTTGAATAAGTTTCTTCAAGTTGTTCTTTTAGACACTTATAAAATACCTTAGTTAAGAAATTGAAAAATTAAAATAGCTGAAGCATTATAAATCTGATTATTAAAGTGTGTTGTAATGAAGATATAACAGCTATACTTTAAAACAGCTATACTGTGAAGTGCTATTGATATAGAATAATGCAAAACATTTTCTTCAATAATAAGAAAAAATCAAATCAACATGAATGCAGAAGAAAACAGTACAAATACGAGAACTCCAAGAAAGAAAATTGAATCAAAATGAGGTACCAGATGTGGCTTCACTTGACTGTATCAGCTGCAAAATGAGTGACTTCTAGGTGGAGTGGATGGAGTCATGGTGATGGTGGAGGTGTTTTATGGTCCCAAACAAAACAATATCATCTCTGTCATTTGAAAGTCACTTCAAATAAATATATCTTTATTTTAAAGTCTCTGTATGCTCTAAAATTAACATTTTAGGACAATCAATCAATTGCTGTGACTTTCTTCCAAGTACATTGCTGGCCTATGTGGGTAGTGTAGAGTCACCAGAGGGGATCTGGTAGAGGATGATTACTATTGTATTTGTTGGAAGAAAAGCTTCTCAATTAACCCAGTCACACATGCTACTTATTAATACATACCTATTGTAACTTACTAATTATAAACTCATATGAAAACATATATGTATAACTTAACCATTAGTAAATGCTATTTTTAAAATTCTGTAATACTTGTTTATTATTTTTAATATTTTATGTTATTAGATATTTCTAAATTAAATTAACCTTCCAAAAATTGTTAAAGAAACGTCTCAACTAAGTGCTTCAAAGTGAATAATCTTTTCTTTACCATTATGCTGATGCCATAAAACCCTTAATCATATAATATACATCTCATGTGGCCGTATGGTTTTGTCTGTGTGTGTCTTCACAGAAACACATACATAGATGTATAATAAGTTGCCAGCAGCAAAAAAAAAAAAAAAAAAATTGCAGTTGTACATTTCAGTAGTTTTTATACTTCTGTTTTCAAGACCAATATTGTTTTAGTTTAATGCAACAGCAATATTTATTATAACCATATATTTCATTTGAACTGCAGATGCATACAATTCAAATGCTGTTCAAGTACTTGGTTCACTTACAGATTTAATAAATCAAATTTGAATTTTAAGTATACACATGTTCACCTTCTCAATAGAAATGTGTAATAATCTCTTATTTAAGTGTTATTGATTTTCTTACTGTAAATGTTAACTATTGTTTTGTTGTTTCCTAAATATAATAATACATTAGCTTTCCTTAGTTTCTCTTTGTATAAAATGAATATAATCTTCAATTGGAAGCATTAAAATAAAACATTTTAGTGTGTCGTAATAGTGATACAATGATAGAGGCAGGAGGTGGAGAAATTCTAGGCAGACAGAGCTGGGTCCCTCGCAAAACCCCACCTTTAAGCCCAAATACCCGAAACCTGCAGTCCGAAGTGAGAATATCTCTCCCTCTCTTCTCATTCAAATGTTGCCTTTTCCTGAACTACCCATGGTCCTCTCTGCTCCCTATCCTGTGCCTATAGAAACCCAGACTCAGTCAGAGAGAAGTGGAGAAGCAGCTAGATGTCAGAGAGAAGTGAGTTGACTTCAGAGGGATGGCTTAATGGCTTGACATTGGAGAAGAGTCCAGCTGGAGATGGCTGGACTTGAGGGGAAAGTTACCTGTGCATCCTGTTCCCTTTCCAGTTCCCTATCCTGTAGAGAGCTATGTTCATCAATCAATGAAATCCTTCACATTCACTATCCTTCAATTTATTTGTGCGACCTCATTTTTCCTGGACACCAGACAAGGGCTTGACAGTGGCTCATGCCGATATCCAAAAAACAGGCTGTCACACTAGCCCTCACCCTCACTGGTGGAGGGCAGCCACCTCATGTATCAAGGCAAAGGGCTCACTGAGCTGTTAACACTTAAGCCATCTGTGCACAGCAGAGCTAAAAGAACATTGTAACATGTCCTCTGTGGCTTAAGGGGCCACAGGCACCCCCACCTGGATGCTGCCATGGAGCCTGCATGGAGTTTGCTCCTGCCAGCACCCAAAAGTGTCTAACCAGATCCCACACTTGCTCACCTGTGTGCTCTCTCCCACAAGGGGTTGGGCATGGTGAGCCAAATAAATTAATTTTTTTCCTGCACTCACTGGCTCTGGATCTGCACTCTATTGCCTGCATGCTACCTCCCTCAAGGAGCGAAACTCAGTGGACTCAAGTGAATGGATGTGTTAGTCAGGGTTCTCTAGAAAGACAGAATAGGATAGATGTGTATATAAAGGGAAATTTATTAAGGAATATTAACTCATATATTAACTCATATTAACTCACAAGGTCCTACAATAAGCAGTTGACAAGCTGAGGAGCAAGGAAGCCAATCTGAGTCCTAAAGTTGAATAACCTGGAGTCTGATGTTTGACGGCAGGAAGCAGCCAGCACAGAGCAAAGATGTAAGCTAGGAGGCTAATCCAGTCTAGTCCTTTCACATTTTTCTGTCTGCTTTATTCTGGCTGGGCCTGCTGCTGATTAAATAGTGACTACCCAGATTAAAGGTGGATCTGCCTTTCCCAGTGCACTGACTCAAATGCTAATCTCCTATGGCAACACTCTGACAGGCATACTGAGGAACAATACTTTGCATCATTCAATCCAGTTAAGTTGACACTCAGCATTAACCATCACAAGTATTTACTGTATTAGTCCATTTTCATGCTGCTGATAGAGACATGTCCAGTTGAGACTGGACAACTTACAAAAGAAAGAGGTTTAATGGACTTGCAGTTCCACGTGGCTGGGGTAGCCTCAGAATCATGGTGGAAGGCAAGGAAGAGCAAGTCATATCTTACATTGATGGCAGCAGGCAAAGAGTGAGCTTGTGCAGGGAATCTCCCGTTTTTAAACCCATCATATCTTCTGAGGCTTATTCACTATCCTGAAAACAGCATGGAAAAGACCAACCACCATGATTCAGTTATCCCCCACCATGTCCATTCCACAACACCTGGGAATTATAGGAGCTACAAAAGGAGATTTGGATGAGGACACCTTGGTCAAAACCATATCAAAAACTTTGCTCCTGCTGGGTTGCTGGCCAGTTCCTGAACTTGCTCACCTGCTTGCTTCCTCCCACAAGGAGTTGTACAGGGTGGGCTGAGTAAACAATGCAACCCTGTTATGAGTTCTGCAAAGGAGTCAAGGAAAAATCCTGCTTCAGTAGCAACTGTTAGGCATACAAATATCTTATGATTAGGAAATGAGCATATGCTAGTTCCAGTACAGGCTGGGTGAAGAAGATAGATGGCTCAATTAAAAGCCTATTTTGCAAAAATTATATTATAAAATATGTATGTACATCGATGATGGCTTCAAAAGTGTAAAAATTATGTTCAGGGAACTTCCTTCTTAAATTAATTTAAAAAGAATTAACATAGAATACATAGATATTTAGAAAAATAAAATATCATAAGGGAACATGAAGAAAAGTTTATTAAAATGTTCTATATTATATCTACAATATTGGAAGGCTTTAACTCTTACCAATATAGTTTCAATCAATTCAAATATCTTGATGTTTTATTAGGTCTAGGGAAAACATCTAAAACTTCCTGATTTAAGAAAATATGTTTGCATAAGCTGTGATTTTATAATCAGAAAACTCTAAATATTCCTCTAAATATGCCTAAATTTGATAAATGACTACAGTAAAGTTACAAGATACAAAATCAATGTACAAAAATCATCAGTATTTGTATACATCACTTATGATTCAGCTGAGAATCAAATCAAGAATTCAATCCCATGTACAATAGCTGCAAAAAAACATAAAATACCTGGGGAAACATTTAACCAAGAAGGTAAATAATCTATACAAGGGGGAACTACAAAATACTGATGATAGAAATTGTAGAAGATGCAAATAAATAGAAAAACACTCTATGCTCATGAATTAGAATAATCAATGTTGTTTAAATGACTGTACTGCCCAAAGCAATGTACAGATTTAAGGCAATGCTTATCAAGTTACCAACATCATTTTTCACTGAATTAGGAAAAGAATTATGAATTCATATGAACCATAAAGGAGCACAAATAGCCAAAGCAATTCTGAGCAAAAAAACAAAATCACTTTACCTGATTTCAATTTATGCTATAAGGCTATAGCAATAAAAACAGTATGGTACTAGTATAAAAAATGGACACAGATTAATGGATCAGAAGAGAGAAATCTGAGATAAAGCAACATATTCAGGTTCTAGTAAATCTCAGAAATTATTTTGACAATAATCCAGCTAGTTCCTGCTCATTTTAATAACATATGCTTGCTCTTGTCAGCCCCACTCATCCTTTCCTCTTTATCCAAACGAAACAATTATCCATAAGCATGAAAGTGCTCACCACTTTTAGCCTCTAAAATTGTCACATCTGTTACAGATATTTTATTTATACTGCCTCTACTCCTCTTTAATAACATCATATGAAGGCCTTTTTTTTTTTTTTTTTGAGACAGTCTTGCTCTGTCACCAGGTGCCAGGCTGGAGTGCAGTGGCGCGATCTCGACACACTGCAACCTCCGCCTCCCAGGTTCAAGCAATTCTCCTGCTTCAGCCTCCTGAGTAGCTGGGACTACAGGCACACGCCACCATGCCCTGCTAATTTTTGTATTTTTAGTAGAGACGGGGTTTCACCATGCTGGCCAAGATGATCTCGACCTCTTGACGTCGTGATCTGCCCGCCTCGGCCTGCCAAAGTGCTGGGATTACAGGCGTGAGCCACCGGCCCAGACTTTATTTTTTAATTTTTTTTTTTAACTACAAGAGTTATGTTCTTTGGTGACTTTC
The DNA here is from genome assembly GCA_031835075.1 of Saguinus oedipus. Lineage (NCBI taxonomy): Eukaryota > Metazoa > Chordata > Mammalia > Primates > Cebidae > Saguinus > Saguinus oedipus. Next base: position 111,539,178 of record CM063172.1, read on the forward strand.
TATATTATAATTAAGAGATGCACTGAGCCACATATAAGCTGGAAAACATGGTACTTCAGATAATTATTTCATTGAGATCAGATATGGAACATCTTCTCCAGCAATTTTGAAAGGAAAGTTTACTAAGTTGTATAAACAAGCAAAATAAAACTGGACTTAGAGTCACATAGTACTGGAACAACCCTAAATGAAAAAATAAATTTATTATGGAAGTAGAAAACAAAGAGCAAAATTGTAGGGTTCATCTAGTTACATTAATCATTAAATAAAACTGAGACTAAACACTCTAATTAAAAGACAAAATTGTCAGACACAGAAAAGCAAGAATTACACTAAATTTAAACACACTTTAAATATAGAGATGTAGCTAGATTGATAGTCAAAAGGGAAAAAATGTACCACGCTTATAGTAAGCACATGAAACTAAAACAGCTTTATGAATATGAAATGAAATAAACATTCAAAAATGAAGTATTAATATATTCTTACATTAAAAATATCAAATTTTACAACAGTAAAGGAGCAACTAATCGGCAGACTGAATGATTATAGTGTGTGTGTGTGTGTGTGTCTTAAAAAATGTTCGTACAACAATAAAGACATAAGTAGAATAGGAAATAGACAAATGCACAAAATTTTTAAAATTTTAACATGCCTCTCAGTAATTGATAGAAAAAACGGACAAAAAAAAGTAAGGTTATGGAACACTTGAGTAACGTTATCAAAATTCTTGATTTAGTTGTATTATAGACACACACCATTCCATGCAACAATTAAAAAAATATAATATTTTCAAGTGTACATGATCTCTTCCCCAAGATAGACTATCTGGTAGCTCATAAAATAAGTCTTCATAAATGTCAACAGAATTAAATTAGAAAAAATTAAGTAAAATATCTAGAAAAGCCACAAATCTTAGGAACTAAACAACACACACCTAAATAACCCATTGTTTCTGTACAAAAATCACAGGCATGATCACAAAATATTTGCACTGAATGATAAAGGTAATACAACATAAGAAAATGTCGTAAACCAGGGCATAGAGAGACAATTATACTAACTTAGAGATCAAGAAATTCAGACACAGACAAAAGATAAAAATAATTAGTAAAACATTGCTTCTTTCAAAATATTAATAAAAATTATGTAACCATACAAAGTTGGTAGAAAATAAAGAGAATAAACTTAAATTACTAACAACAGGTATGAAATAGAAATATGAATCCTTCAGATTTTAAAGACAGTCAAAGGAAATTTTATAAACAACTTTATTTAATAAACTAGATAACTTAGTGTATTAGGCTATTCTGCATTGCTCTAAAGAAATACCTGAGACTGGGTAATTTATAAGGAAAAGATATTTAATTGGCTTATGGTTCTGCAGACTTTGCAGGAAGCAGGGTGTTGGCATCTGCTCTGTTATCTAGGGAGACTTCAGGAAGGTCACAATCATGGCAGAAAGTGAAGGGAAAGGAGATATGTCATGTAGCAAAAGCAGGAGAAACCCAGAGAGTGTGTGAGGAGGGAAGATGCCACACAATTCTAAATGATCAGATCTTGCAAGAACTCACTATCATGTACAACACAAAGCCATGAGAGATTTGCCCTCATGATCCAAACATCTCCTACCAGGCCTCAACTCCAACAGTGGGGATTAAAATTCAAGATGACATTCCTGTGAAGTAAATATTCAAACTATATTACTGAGATTATATTGACACAGACATTGAAAAACAATTTATAAGAATAACAAGGAAAACTCCAGGGCTAGATGATTTTACTTGTGACTTCCAACAAGTATACACACAAAATAAAGCCCTAAAAGTCAATTTTATACACATTTTTAGTATTAATAGTGTAGTTTGCCACCTATTTTTGAAGCTCAAGTAACTATGATACTGAAACTCAACAAAGATAATATAAGCAGAGCAGAATGCCCTCATTAAAATAGATGCAAAAAACCTTTACCAAAATATTATTAAACTGAATCCATCAAGCAATAAAACTGGTATTATATCCTGACTAACTGAGAGTTTATTCCATGAACATAGATACTGAAACTCTTAAATTTTAGCAAAACAAAACCTGCAATATAGTAAAAGAATAATACAGCACAAACAATGGCTTAACATTTGAAAGTAAAATAATGAAAGTCACTTACACATGCAAAAAAATCTCAATATGTGCACAAAAAAGCATGTTTGACAATAATTCAGCATGCATACATGGTTAAAACTATCAGTAAACTAAAAATATAGCAAGGATTCTCAATTAAATAAAAGGCACATATGAAAGATCTGCATCTAACAGCAAATACAAAAGATGAAGTATTAAACACTTTCCTCCTCAGGTCAGGAACTAGGTAAGAATGTCCATACTCACCACATCTGTTAATCATTGTACCTGCAGTATAGGTCCCTGCCATAAGGCAAGAAGAAGAAATGAAAGCCTAAAGGCAGAAAACAGAGAAATTAACTAGTTTTTATTTACAGAAAGGATAATTGCTTATATAAAAAATTCTAAAGCATTTACAACCAGACTATTAAAATTAATAATGTATTTAGGCCACTGGGATAAAATATTAATATGTAAAACCAATTATATTCTATGTATAGCAGCAATTGTGTTTATGCATACTAACAGCAGTTTTAATTACAATAGTGACAAAAATTAAAAGAGATTAATTTAACAAAATATGTTCAATATATCTGCATTGAAACTTACAAAACATTGCTGAGATAGATAATGCCCATCAATTAGATGATGGAATATTGTTAAGATGCTAATTCTTCATAAGCTGATCTATATTTTTAATGTGATTTTGATCAAAATCTCTGAGAATATTATTAATGGAAATGTTAACATAATTTTAAAGAACATATAGAAAACCCAAAAATCATTGAAATTGTCTTGAAATAAAAAAAACAACTTTGAAGATTTATGCTACCTTACCTCAAAGTTTAATAGGAAGTTACAGTTATCAACATAGTATGATGTCAAATAAAAATAATTCAATTGAAGCAATGGAACAAAGGAGAGTTGTAACAATAGACTCATGTTTTTATGATTAATCTCCCATGTAAGCATTAAAACAATGCAAAGAGGAAAGAAAACTTTTTCAAATATTGGTGTTAGAACCAGATAACCATATTTAAATCAGTAAACTTCAATCCCTATCTCAGATAATACAAAAATAATGATTTTTGAAATTCATAGGTCAAAATATAGTAGCTAACAATATAAATATCGAAGAAATTATGGGAAAAGCATCTCAATCATGTTCATACATAATTTCTCAAGACACAAAAATAACCATAAAAAGGTAAAATAATATATTTGCCCTTAACAAAATCAAAGATTTCTAACTGAAAGACAAAATTGAAGAGTGAAAGGGAAGATATATACATAGAAAATATTCACAATGTGTGTACCTAACAAATTGTATCCAGACTATGTAAAGCGCTCTTCCTAACCAACAACAGAAAACCACTCCAATGAAGGATCAATGTAAAACCTGAACACACAACATATAAAGGAAGCTTTATGAATGTCCAGTACACATGTATACAGAGTGTTTGACATTATTGATCATCAGGGAAATAAAAAGTCAAGCCACATAAAAATACCAGTATACATTCATTATAATGGCCAAAAACACAAAATTAAAGAAGCCAAAAATAAAAATAAAAATAAATAACCTGCAACAACCAAATGATGGCAAAGATAAGGCCTTGGGATGCAAAAAGAACTCTCAAATCGATCTAAAATACGGAAAAAGAAAAACAAAAGAGCAAAAAGCAAATGCACAAATAAAAACAAAAAGCAAGATAGTAGCCACCATAATATCAGTAATTAAATTAATATAAAAGGACTAAGTTGGTCAAAATGGTCAAACTAACAAAAAGAATTCAATTATATGCTACACATATAAAGACAATATGAAAGTAAAACTATTAAAAACATATGCTATGCAAACATTAATAGAAATTTCTTGAATCAATAGGAAAGAGGCCCACATTTTATAAGAAATACAAAGAAAAATCCATTTGTATTATCTACCATGAAAATCATTTGAAGTAATTTTAGTATCCAGTTTATATAATTGGTTAATATCAAGAGCTATAAATACTAATTCTTCCCTGTATTAGGTGATAGAAAATAAGAAGTCTGACTGATCATATTAGAAGTAGAAAACCATAATGCTTAACTATATTAAATCCTCAGTTCAAATGAATTTATTTATTCTACAACTAAATATATATCCTTAGGAATCAGAAACAATCTAGACAGAATATATTAAGTAAGATTTATTCATATTGTGAAAGTTTTAATCTTTATTTTTTATCTTTCATTAGACTTGAATGTGCATTTTTTAAATACTTTTGATTTTGCTCTATACAATATAGATCCATTCTATAGTATATACCTTGCACTCTTGATAGTCAGTAGAAAATGTACTTTTACTTTTCTTGTGTGTTTTCACAGCCGTGAACACATTAACTTTTCCATAAAATGGTCAATCAGAGCTATAGTGATGAAGGGTATGCATTTTATAATTCTGTGGAGCTAACCCTTTTGGAGAAAAAAGTAAGTAAACATACAGTTCATCATACACATCTATATTGTATTAGAGAGAATTTTCTGTTAGGAATTACTAACTCAAGAGACATTTCCAATTATTATACAACACCAAATGTATTAATTAATTAACATTCTCAAATTTAAAACAATTACAAGGAAGGAAGGGAAAAGATCATACACTGATTATGACTGGTTTGTTTGTTTGCTTGTTACAGGAATCAATCTAAAAACCTTTAGTACAGTGACATGGTTACAGCTCCTCCCTTAAAACCAAGCTGCTATAGAGCAAACTGTGAGACACAAGTCATCTTAGGCAAAGCATCTAGCCTAACTGTATCCATTTCTAGCCAATAAAACATGAAATAACAACATCTACCTCAAACTTTTTATTGTGAAGATTAAACAATTAACATAGATCAAGGCTTTAAAACAGTTCCTGATACAAAGTAAATGCAAAAATAATTTTTATTTTTTTAGTAACCAAAAATGAATGATTATTTTTGCATATTTTGAAATAGATAAGAAAAAACCTACATTTAGAGAGCCTAACATTTCCTAAGACATTTTAGCTCCTTAGATCAAATTACTAATAAAGATTAAATATGTTTCTATATTTCACAGCATATTAAATATTTTTACATAAAAATAAAATAAAGTAATAATATTAGAGAACACAATGTTTGAATAACTAAATGACAATTGCCTCATCCAATAAAAATATACAAATTTGAAATCATCTTAAATGTAATAGCATAAACACAACAGAGCATAATAATTTTATTTTTATTTTACAAATTAATCTTATTATAAAAACAGTAATTTTATGATAATCTTTACCAAGTTTACTCAAACACAACGAAAATACATTTGGTAAAACAAAGACCAAATAACACTTTTTTAACAGAGTATTTCTACATAGATTTATAAATGAGCAAAAAGTAATAGTTATATCTCCATATATGAAATAAAAAGTGTATAGAAAGAAGATAATCACTCTAGTCATAGATATTGATGAAAAATTGTAAAACAAATTTTTTACTACAGGAAACATGCAATTTCCACCCCTCCTCCCCAAATTCATTATAGCAGACTTTAAAAAGTTGAAGCATGGTAAAGATTAATCAATAATATTTAAAGGGAGTTGGATTTCAGTTTAAGACAGGACAGAACAATATTAAAATTGCAGCAGGTACTTCGTTGTCTGTGGGCTGGTTCATGTACTTGACTTGGCTGCACGAAATAATTTGAGAGCTAGTCCAGAGTAAGAATAGGTAAAGAAGTTTATTGCAAGGTCAAAGTACACTCTGAGAAGAAGATCAGATCGGGCTGCTCAAAGCTAGAGACAGTAGCCAGTGCCATAAGAGAAATTCCCTTTATGGGAACTGTTTATACATATTTATAAAGTACTGGTGAAGTCAATCAAGTATGTAAAGATGGACCCGCAGTTGGCACATGCGCTCAGCATCTATATGCGATACCACTTACCACACGTATAATTAGCGTCTAACATCCCTAGGAGTGTGTTTTGAATTATTAAAATGGGAATAAGGTAGTATAAGCTAAACCTTGAACCCAGCTGTGCATGCATGACCTGTAGAAGTCTCTAACCACTTTGTCTCCTGGCAGGAATTCATATCACCACACCCCCACAGGAATTTGTAGTTAGTAGCCTCTTCGGCTTTTGGTGTTGATTGGTGGGACGTTGGGGAAGCTACATCAGAAAGAAGGGGCATTTTTTCTTTTCTCCTGGCCATTAAGGGTAGCAGAAACTTGCAACTATCCGAGAATCTGCTGGTATTCTGTAGGACTGCTTATCTTACAAAAAAGTGAGGTGCTGACACTCTAGGATGTAAGGGATACAGACCCTACTGGGCTTCGCACAAGGGGTGAAGTCAGTATCGCCTCATAACCTTACTTATCTTGCCTCACTTTCAGGGGATCCTTTACTATCTTTGTAATTGTTCAATTCAAGACAGTATGATCACTGATCAGAAAGTTTTAGGAAGTTTCATATATCTAGACCACAGTAGTATTTAGCTAGATACCACCGATATCCTTTGAAACAGTCTATTCTAACAATTTGAAAGAATATTTTACAAAATCACATAGTCATCAGAGCAACAATGATCATACCTGATAATTGGAAATATGCCTTATCATGTTTAACATCAAATATAATGTCTTAATTTCCTTCTTATTGCAAATTGAAAAAAATGAGTTTCGTAGATATTGTATTAGTGTGTTTTCACACTGCTGATAAAGACATATTTGAGGAAGGGTAATTTATAAAGGAAAGTAGTTTAATTCACTCACAGTTCCATATGGTTGGGGAGGCCTCATAATCATGGTGGAAGACAAAGCAGGAGCAAAGTCACATATTATGAGGTGGCAGGCAATGAGAGCTTGTACAGGGAAACCCCCAGTTACAAAACCATCAGATCTTGTGAGACTTATTCACTACCCGGGAAATAGTATGGAGAAATTACCCCCATGATTCAATTATCTCCCACCAGGTCCCTCCTATTAATAGATGGGAATTAATCCCATCCTGTAGTTTATCTAGAAAGTGATGCTTTAGTTAAAAAAAAAAATACGTGGGAATTATGGGAGCTACTATTCAAGATCAGATTTGGGTGGGGACAAAGCCAAATCATATCAGTTACCTATATAGGTACCTACCAACAAAATGTTAGTAAAATTTGACTTGTATATTTGTCTATGCCACAAGGCTCAGCAAACTACATTATATATAATGCTTACCAAAACCCCATAAATAATAAATTTACTACTATATGTCATTATTCTCAACTTTCTTTTTTTTTCTTTTTTTTGTTGCATTTTAGGTTTTGGGGTACATGTGCAGAACATGCGAGATAGCTGCATAGGTACACATGTGGCAGTGTGATTTGCTGTCTTCCTCCCCTTCACCCACATCTGGCATTTCTCCCCATGCTATCCCTCCCCAGCTCCCTCCCCCTCACTGTCCCTTCCCTATTCCCCCCAACAAACCGCAATGTGTAGTGCTCCCCTCCCTCTGTCCATGTGTTCTCATTGTTCATCACCCACCTATGAGTAGGAATATGCGGTATTTCATTTTCTGTTCTTCTGTCAGTTTGCTGAGAATTATGTTCTCCAGATTCATCCATGTCCCTACAAAGGACACAAACTCATCATTGTTGATTGCTGCATAGTATTCCACAGTGTATATGTGCCACATTTTTCCAGTCCAGTCTATCATTGATGGGTATTTGGGTTGGTTCCAGGTCTTTGCTATTGTAAACAGTGCTGCAATGAACATTTATGTGCATGTGTCCTTATAGTAGAACGATTTATAGTCCTTTGGATATATACCCAGTAATGGGATTTCCGGGTGAAATAGAATTTCTATTTCTAGGTCCTTGAGGAATCGCCACACTGTCTTCCACAATGGTTGAACTAATATACACTTCCACTAGCAGTGTAAAAGTGTTCTTATTTCTCCACATCGTCTCCAGCATCTGTTGTCTCCAGATTTTTTAATGATCGCCATTCTAACTGGCATGAGATGGTATCTCAACTTTCAATAGTCAAATGGATACTAAAGTAGATGATCATTTACTTTTGTTGTTGTTTCAGTTGTCTTTTTGTTTTTCTCTTATCTGCTCTCACCTGTTCTTCTTTTCCTGGTGTTCCACCCCAGCATTTGATGCCCTATTTCATTGTGACTGAAAAATCAAGACTTAAAACTAGTAATATTAAAATAAAGATAATAAATAGAACTTTGATTTATTCATTAACTTAGGGTTTTACATAGACAAATGGTCTTGTCACATGATTATTACAGATAGAGCCTTTATTACATCTTCCCACAGGGAAAATTAGTAAGAAGACTATAATTACTTAAAAGTTCTAAATAAACAAATTGTCAACAGAGATTGTCATATGAATGTTCTCTCAGTCTCTCTTGAAAGAACAAGCTCTGAAAATGTTATTTTCTATTAAAGAATGTTAAATATTGCAAAAGTAAACTGCTGACATTTCTCTTCCATCCTCTATATTATTGTAATTGACAGCAGAGAAGGATTGTTGTTGACAATTTAAAATTTATTGAGAGGTATAAAGAATGATAGGAAATCATCCAGGTTCCCATTATCCTATATGATCTCTGTTCATTGCTTTGTTCACTTCTTTTAGTAAATTTATACCATATATTTTTGTGTTTAATGATCACTAACAATGTTTATATTACCACTTCCTTTTTATTTGAATTATAAATAAAATACCTGATTGTTAGAACTATCTGGAAAGCAAGGCCAGATGTGGTGGCTCATTCCTATAATCCTAGCACTTTGGGAAGCCAAGGCAGATGGATCATATAAGGCTAGGAATTTGAGACCAGCCTGACAAAACCCCATCTCTATTAGAAATACAAAAAGTACCTTGATGTGACAGTGCACATTTATAATCCTAGCTACTGGACATGGGAGACTGAGGCATGAGGATTGCTTGAACCCAGGAGGAGAAGGTTGCAGTGAGCTGAGATTATGCCATTGCTCTCCAGCCTGGGTGACACAGCAAGTCTGTCTCAAAAAACAAAACAAAACGAAAACTACTTGATAAACAAAACGAAAATAATATTTAAAAGTAGCTGTAATTATATTGCACTACCATAACAACTATTAATGTTTTCATGAGTTATATGTATATTTTCTTTTATTTATTGTGCAAGTGTTTGTTGAATGCTGAGTAGGCACTAAGATCAGTGTATTTACTGCCAATTAAGATACACATGTTTTTACTCTTCATGGGCTCATTTAATATTGAAAGGTAAAGACAAGTTAATAGGTAATTGTAATACAAAGTGACAAGTACAAGTACCGTGAAAGTAGAGGTAGTTAGTTTTAAAAAGCAGATAGAATAAACATTTTTTATCTTATGATCCATACCTCAAATCCTTTTGAAATGCAAGATGATTATTAAAAATGCATTTATGTATTAGAAAGAAAAAAATGATGGGCTCCAGTAAGTAGGGAAGTGAAGGTTTTTCTGGAGAGTCATAGCAGATTAACATAGAAGAGAAAGAGAAACAGAACATCAGTTTTAAAATAATTCAAAGAAATCAAACATCCTTCTCAACAGCCTCAGAAAAATTTCCAAGTGTAAAGTTAACAACAACAAAAACAAGATGCAGAATTAAATCTATGAAAAAAGATCAGGCTAATTATACGATTACCTGACACACAGCTAGCTAATCATGCTGTTCTCATTAAGAACATATAAATAAGCAAACTAGAGATTTATTCTATAATAAATCAAAAAATAAATAAATGTAGTGTATAGGAAAAAGTCAAACATCCATCAGGTTAGACACTGAATAGAAAAATAGTGGTATACTCATTAAAAGGAATTTCAGAATAAATATGTACAAATTATGAATATATGTAACAACATCATTAACCTCAAAAACATGTCAAGCAAGACATATAACAGAGACAAGATTACTACGAAATTTTAGACAAGCAAAGTAATCTATGGTAAAAACCGTAAGTAGAATGATCAATTTGTGGTTACAATGAGACTGAGGGATAAAGGGATTGAAAAACATTTCTGGGAGAATAGAAATGTTTATACGGGTTTCAGTCACAGGGATATATGCATTTGTAAGAATTTATGGAACTATATAAATCAAGTATAAATCAAAACATGAACTAAAAATGTTTTTTAAAAACATACAAATTAGAAGCTAATATAATTATGATATATGAGAAAAATGTTGATATTCTTATTCATCAACATAAAATAAAATCAAGAAACATAATGGCACCAAGTTTAAGAAGCAATAGCGACAAAATAAAATCTAGGTAAGATTGAATAAATGTATAGTTCTTATAGAAAATTTTATGATACTGTTATGATGTACTGCAAAGATATTATAGTCATTAAGCTTTAATATACTGAATAGTTTAGCTTACCAACTACAAAGCAAAAATTTTAGGCATTGAATTATTTTTAAAATATCTAAAGGAGGTATTTAAAAATTAACCTATATAATATTCAAAAAAATCCACTTGGTATTTTCTAACATAGTTGCATATTTGGACACTGTATTATGTCAAAATCTTATTAATTTCCAAAACAAGACTAAGGAAATATCATAAAGCATTATAATGGAGAGAAAATGTCTTTCTCAAACTGCAAAATCTTTCCACAGGTCTTGAAGGAAAATAAATTATCTGTATTAGAAAGACATAATAACTTGAGTGACAAACAATAGAGTGAAAGAAACCATATGCTCTCTACAATAGACAAAATATCTTATTGATAATAAATGAAGAAATTCTAGAGGCATCAGTACAAAACACAACAAATAGAAATAAGTAGTGAATGATACAAAAAAGCAATGCAAAAGAAAATGAATGCAAATGCATTTTAATAAAAAATCTATTAAAACACGCTTAATTTCATGCCAAAAAATTTGCATGATATTCAAAACTCTTGAGTATTTTTAGGATTTTACCTGCAATATTAATTTTGGTATTAACCTGTAGAGTTCCACAAAGTATGTAGTTGTGTTTGATTCTATTATTTATTTATTTATTTATTTTTTTAAACGGGTTCACCATGTTGGTCAGGCTGATCTTGAACTCCCGACCTCACGTGATCCGCCCACCTTGGCCTCCAAAGTGCTTGAATTACAGGCGTGAGCCAGCATGCCCGGCCTGTGTTTAATTCTAATTAAATTTACAAATAATTTTGGATAATGTGGAAATAATTGACACCTGCATAAGATTAAGGCTTTATATTTATTCATATTTTATTTTATAATAGTGAATAAAGTTTTCTTTTATTTTATTAGTACATGCTTTGCTGACATTTTGTATGTTGATTGTTTGCAATGATTTTTTTAAGTTGCTTCTTACAGATTTGCTTTCTTTGGTTAGCTGACTGTTGGGATTTATTGCTAGATAATCATACCTTATATAATATGTACAGAATGATGACTAGCTTATTATCCCATCTATAAGTCTTACTTTATTGCATTAATATTCCAATATAGCACTGACTGGTAATAGTGGCAAGGAACATTTTTGACTTGATCCTGACTTTGGGAAAATGCATTAAATTTTACAGTATATACTAGTAGTATATAGTGATGCAATTTAACTTGTTGTTTGAATTCACAAATACCTTCAAGATGAGATTATCATATCTTATACCATAATGTGTAAAATATGTATGCCTGTCATATATTATTAATATTTGAGGTTTAAAATGACGATATTTGAAACATCAGAACAGATATATAATATATTTTGTTTTAATTTCTTAAAAACATTATAATTGTGGGATAATATATGTTAAAAGAAATATTTGCAGAGATGCAAGAAAGATATGGTGGCATCCTGTGATATCTATTCATCTAGTGCATGTTGAAGCCTTTCAGATTATGTTTTCATGTAACTAGTATGACCCAAGTAAAAGTGAGAAATAATATATACATAAAAGTTAAGAAAGAAATAGATAGAAAAAAGAAAATTTTAATAAGCACACTATTTCTTAAGTTTCTATATATATCACTATGCTGATCATTGTATTGGTAGATGTGAATCTTATTGAGAAAGCAGAATCATCTATGAAAAGTAAGAAGTGCATTTTTAAAAGACTTGTGATAAATCATTTTGATATAACACTTGCAATTCCAAATAGAGAAATTATATGGCGATTTCTTATCTCTGTATTGTATACGTTTAGAATGGTTACTCCTTAATATTAAAATTAATATTTATCATCAAAGAACCATATGTTTAATGAGGCAGATTTATTTATTTAGAAAGAGATGCTTTTCTTTTAGTATAAAAGAGCTAAAATTGATACTGTTCCACTGACTCAAAATGTAAAACTGAAGAAATATAGAAAGGCAAATTGAGAAACGCCATTGGATACCACTTCAAGAGCTTCAAAGTAAATCTGTCAGCTACAAATTCTCTTGAAAAATTAGCAAAGGAATGGTAGATTTATCCTTAAATATGGAGTTGTATTTTCACTTGTAACTTTCGAATGTCCTTTATATATAAACCACAAAGAAGCTATTTAGATTTCTTTCTTATTTAAAAAAATGGATTTCCCTCTTTTTGACCTACAGAATTTTTATAGTACACAAAGTAAGGCTATTATTGAAAAGTTCGTTGAATTCAATGACAGCTCTACATCTGAAAAAAGAATAAATGACTAAATACACTTATTTTTTTAAGTTTAGATTGAATATAGCAGTTTTTAAGTGGTTTTACTCAACAAAAAGTAAAAATTATATTTAGCCAAATAGAATATACATTTGTTTTATGATAAGATCCATAGTAGAAATTGTAACTTCTGATTTTTGGTAAAGAAAATAATATACTGAAGGCATACTAGTTCTAAAATACTTTCTCTTTAAACATTTTAAACATTAATACTAAATGGTCAAGAAAGACTGAGAATATTTAGTTTGAACAAAATTTCATACACAGCCCATAGCTACAGTACAGCTTCAGGCCTATATCAGAAAATAAAGATGAGCAGAAAAAAAGTAGTATTATTTTATTCAAAATCAGGTAACTTCTCTAACTTATGTTTTTTGATTTAAAATATGCCTAAATGTATAAAGAATATTGATTCAAAAAATGGCCAGGCGCGGTGGCTCACGCCTGTAATCCCAGCACTTTGGGAGGCCGAGACCGGTGGATCACGAGGTCAAGAGATACAGACCATCCTGGTCAACATAGTGAAGCCCTGTCTCTACTAAAAATACAAAAAAAAAAAAAAAAAAAAAAAAATTAGCTCCAGCCTGAGTAACAAGAGCAAAACTCTGTCTAAAAAAAAAAAAAAAAAAATCTGCTGTATCTAACAATTATATAATTTACAAAAAAAATTTTTGAGTTTATAATGCATACAATATATCATGAGCTTAATATTATATTTTCTACTATTATTTCACTACACCCATTGTTAAGTGCTATCTCTTATGCCTCTACTAAAACACCAGTGTGTAAAAAAGTGAAAGCTAGGGACCTGCATTTGTGGGATTCTAGCTGATCCTTGGACTCTTAGTAAGAAATGCTATGCCTTTAGCTCCGTTGCTTTTATTCTTTAAATCATCAGTAAAGTTCAGTGCTTGGTCACATCTATGATTCTCATTCTCTGTTATGATAACTGACCTTTTGTGGTAATGCAAGGATTATGGTGGGGAAGATAATATCAGTGGACTTCACAAAAAAGTAAATTAAGTAAATTACATAATGACAAGCATTTATTTAGGCATGCTGGAATCAATAAAAAAGGGAATATGATAAGAGATTAAGCAACAGCTCTATGCAATTCAATAAATGCACATTTTTAAATAAAATTCAATATCCACTAATTATTAGGATTCCTAACTACTGAGAATAGAATAAAATTTTCTTTATCTTAAAAATAGTAGCTATCTAGTGAAATTCTGTCTCTACAAAAAATTAAAATTTAGTAGGACATGATGGCATGTGCCTGTAGTCCTGGCTATTTAGGAGGCTGAGATAGGAGGATTGCTTGAGCCCTGGAATTTGAGATTGCAGTGAGCTATGGGTACATGAATACACTGCAGCCTAGCAACAGAATGAGACCCTGTCTCTAAATAAATAAATACATAAAAATATAAAATAGTATTTATTAAGATTGAGAATATTTTTAAAAAATAAGGAAAACACTGAATAAAAACATTTTAAAAAGGCAATCACGCTAATTAGCATTGCCTCTATTCAACATTGTCCTGGAGATTCTATTTAATGCAGTAAGCTATGAAAAATACACATGCTCTAATTATTGAAAAATAAGGGATAAAACTGATGCTATTGCAGACAATGTTAGATACTTGGAAAAACGCTAAAAATTAAAAAATTTTCAATTATTTTAAAAAATAGTGACGTACTTCAACATCAGTCAGCAGGAGTCATCTAAAATTTAATTGGAATTGTTTATACAAGATGCCATGGATTAGAAAAAACTAGATAGATAGTTAATAAATTCATGTATTTCGTTTACCAACACACAAAGAAAACAATTTAAAGCAATTAAATGTTGAATATACAAAACAATCTTTTTTAAGTTCAGGGGTATATATTCAGGTTATATAGGTAAACTTGTGTCATGTATGTTTTTTTTTAAAGTTTATTTTGTCACCCAGGTATTAAGCCTAGTATCCATTAGATATTTTTCTTGACCCTCTCCCTTCTCACACTTTCCACCCTCCCACAGGCCCCAGTGTGTGTTGTTTCCCTCCATGTGTTCATGTGTTGTCATCAGTTAGTCCCCACTTATAAATAAAAACATTCACTATTTGCTCTCTTTTGTTGCATTGGTTTGCTAAGCATAATGGTCTCCAGCTCCATCCATATTCCTGCAGAGAACACAATCTCATTGTTTCTCATGGCTACATAGTATTTCATAATGTATTAATTAATATATGTGTCACGTTTTCTTTATCCAATCTATCATTGATGGGCATTTAGGTTGATTCCATGTCTTTACTATTGTGAATAGTGCTGTGATGAACATACACATGCATGACTCTTAATGGTAGAAGGATTTTTATTCATTGGGGTATATACTCGATAATGAGATTCCTGGGTTGAGTGGTATTTCTCTTTTTAGTTCTTAAAGGAATTTCCACACTGTCTTTCAAAATGGTCGAACTAGCTTACATTCCCACCAACAGTATATAAGTGTTCCTTTTTCTCTGGATCCTCTAAGCAACTGTTATTTTTGATTTTTTAATAATGGCCATTCTCACTGGTATGAGATGGTATCTCATTGTTTTGATTTGCATTTCCCTAATGATTAGTGACATTGAGCTTTTTTTTATGTGATTATTGGCTCCATGTATGTCTTCTTGTGAAGGTGTCAGTTCATGTCCTTTGTTCACTTTTTAATGGGATTGTTTCTTGTAATTTAAGTTGTTTATAAATCTAAATAACAGACACATAATTTGCAAAAGTTTTCTTTCTTTCTGTAGAAAGAAAGGTTCTGTAGGTTGTCCATGCTGCTGATAGTTTGCTTTGCTGTTCAGAATATTTTTACCTTAACTAAATCTGATTTATCAATTTTTGCTTTTGTTGCAGTGGCTTTTGGTGTCTTTATTATGTAGGATTTTCCTTTTCCTATGTCCTAAATGGTATTGCTTAGGTTGTCTTCCACGGTTTTTATAATTTTAAGTTTTACACTTAACTCTTTAATATACCTTGAGTGAATTTTTATATATGATGTAAGGAAGGAGTTGAGTTTTAATCTTCTGCATATGGCTAGCCAGTTATCCCAGCACCATTTATTAAATAGGGAATCCTTTTCTCATTGCTCATTTTTGTCATGTTTGTTGAAAAATCAGATAGTTGTAGGTGTGCAGCCCTATTTCTCCATGTTCTATTCTGTTCCTTTGGTCAATGTGTCTATTTTTGTACCAGTATGATGCTATGTTTGTTACTGTAGCTCTGTACTATAGTTTGAAGTCTTACGGTGTGATCCCTCCAGATTTGTTCTTTTTGCTTAGGATTTACTTGGCTATTTGGGATCTTTTATAGTTCCACATAAATTTTAAAATAGATTTTTCTTTCTAGTTCTGTGAAGAATGCCAATGGTAGTTTAATAAAAATAGAGTTGAATCTATAAATTGCTTTGGGAAATACATTCATTTTTATGTTGATATTCCTATCCATGAGCATGGAATGTTTTTCTATTTGTTTGTATCATCTCTTATTTCTTTGAGCAGTTTTGTAGTTCTTCTTAGTGGGATCTTTAACCTTCCTTGTTAGCTGCATTCTTAGATATGTCATTCCATTTGTGGGAATTGTGAATAGGATTGCATTCTTGATTTGGCTCTTAGCTTGACTGTTGTAGGTGTATAGGAATATTAGTGATCTTTGCAGATTGACTTTTTATCCTGAGGCCTTGCTGAAATTGTTTATCAGGTTAAGAAGCATTTGGGCTGATACTACAGGGCTTTCTAGATGCAGGAACATATCATCTGCAAACAGGGCCAGTTTGTCTTCCTGTTTTCCCATTTGAATACCCTTCATTTCTTTCTCTTGCCTGATTGACCTGGCCAGGAATTCTAATACTATGTTGAATAGGAGTGGTGAGAGAGGGCATGCTTGTCTTGGGCTGGTTTTCAAGGGGAATGTTTCCAGCTTTTGCCCATTTCGTATGATGTTGGCTGTGGGTTTGTTATAGATGGCTCTTTATTTTGAGAAATTCTCCTTTAATTCCCAGTTTACTGAGAGTTTTTAACATGAAGGGGTGTAAAATTTTATCAAGAGTTTTTAAGATAAAGGGTTTTCAATTTTATTGAAAGCCTTATCTGCAACTATTGATATAATCATGTGGTTTTTGTCTTTAGTTCTGTTTATGTGATGAATTACATTTATCGATTTGCACATATTGAAACAACCTTGCATCCCAGGGATAATGCTTACTTGGTTGTGTTATGTAAACTTTTGATGTGCTGCTGGCTTATATTTTAAAAAGTTAAAATATACATTAAAAATTTGGGGAGAAGAACTAACAATGAAAATAGTAGAAAAATGTTTAGTATTCAGAACCAATAATGGGTATAAAGTTTCACTTAATCAAATGAGTATGTTCTAGAGATCTACTGTACATCATTGTGCCTATCCTTAACAAGACTATATTATACACTTACAAATTTGTCAATATCTTATGTTAAGGGTTCTTACCACAAAAATAAGTTGGGAGGCACATTCAGGTCTACTAAATTGTGGCTATAAGAAGGTACCGCTTGTAAATGAGCAAGTAGATTTATACTGTCCAAGACATACTGTTAAATAAGAAAACCAGTGTTTGGATCTGCATGCAAAATATGCCTTTATTTTTACTAAAAACAACTTATAGAAGGATATGTTTAGACACACACACACACACACATACACACAAAATGATACATCCATATTCAAACAGATTTTATAAAAGATAATGCTATAGCAAAATTTGTTTATGTTCTGGTTGATAGATTTAACGGGGACTTCCTACTTTCTATTATATAAGTGTATATAATGTAGTACTCCTTCAATAAACAATGGAAAAACAAATGAACAAAAAACCCTACCATACAAAACAAGACTACAGAAAACCAGTTAGGAAATCAGGTAAAATACATAGGCATTTCGCATAAGAGAACACAAGATTGCAAATAATCCAAAAATATCTTAGCCTAATTTTTAACCAAAAATATGTTAATGATAGTCACAATGGAATATCATCTCACATACTCAAAAATAATTCATATCAGCAAAAATCTTAATTAATTGATTGACAAAAACTAAAAATGGTGATAAAATGTCTTGACAAGAATGTAGACTCTAGTTGTGGGAATTGGCACAATACCGAGGAATTTAATTTAATGATACCCATTTATATTGAAGATGTAGTTACTTTGTGACCAGACAATTCCACCTTTAGGTTTCCATTTTAGGTAAACTCTTGTATATCTATAAATAGTGAAATACTTCACAAAGAATGTTTATTACTGCAATTTTTGTCATAGTATGGAAATGAAAGCAAATTAAATGTCTATGAATAATGGCAAGTTAAATCGTGTTTTGTTCATTCACAGGAATGTGAATGAAAAAGGATTAGGGCCTCAAAAATCAACATGAATGAGTCTTACAAACACATTGCTAATAAAAAATGA
This sequence comes from Saguinus oedipus, assembly GCA_031835075.1. Lineage (NCBI taxonomy): Eukaryota > Metazoa > Chordata > Mammalia > Primates > Cebidae > Saguinus > Saguinus oedipus. The sequence continues at coordinate 111,557,452 of CM063172.1, forward strand.
AAGTCAAATAACTCTGCATACTGGTATGATAACATGTTTATAATGCTTAAAAACTGCAATAAATCATCTTATAAAGCAGGAAAATTAGAATACTACAATTAATATCTCTATTTTCACTGCAGGATGAGAAAATGATGGAATCCAGGAAAAATCCCAGATTGATTCAATCATATTGGAGGATTTATAAGTATATTTTACTAGTTTCATGCATATTTACATGTTACATGCGAATCAAATAATGCCTGATTAAAATTTTAAATACTTTTCCTCCCTTATAACCTTGTAATGTATTTTATTACTAATATAAAGTAGAATGATGTATGCTACCACTTTCAGGATTTTTTAGAAAAAGTATTTGAAGTATTTGATTCTTGGTATAAGATTTAAAAAAGAAAACCAAGTTGATCCAAGACTAGCTTTACTAATCAGGGGGAAACTGTAAGTATTTAATCCACAAAAATACTAATAAAAGTTTTATTTTAGACAAAGTTGTTCAATCAAAAATAATAACATGAAATAGAAAATTAAGTTAAATTCAAAAAAAATGCCAGAAAAAAAGGAAATTCTATACCAATTAAACATGAATATTTTTCTGTAAATCAGTTACTATGGATAACTGTCAAGTATCATAAATCAGAGGATAATTTGGCAAGATCCTGGATAAGGCTTATCTCTTGTTTTAGGCACCACAGATGTGGGAGGTGCTCTGCAATAAACAACTCCCCAAAGAGCAGGCACCAGATAATGGTTACTGGTGAGGCAAGTAGCCAGAGGAAAAGTTTCAGGTTTCAGTGTGAAGATGTTGAGTTGAGGTCTCTGCCTTATATCCAAAGAGTCATATCTAATGTTTGAACTATTCCATTCTGAAATTTTAGGGTAAGTTGGAATACAAAGGTAAATTTCGGAGGAGATATAAGAATGAACATTGAAGCCATGGAAGTCATTAGACAGTCCAGGGAATATTTGTAGTATTAGGAGAGACGGAGACCTGGGAGAGAAATTCAAAGAATGTGAATGACAGTTTGGAAAAGGAAATAGAATTTAAAAAAATGTTTCTGCAGGAGTGACAAAAGATACAAGAGGAGAAATAGGGATTAATGTCTGTGTGTGTGTGTGTGTGTGTGTGTGTGTGTGTGTGTGTGTGTGTGTGTGTGTGTTCTTACCTGAAGCAAAAAAAATTACAATATGAAACACAGCCAGTGTAGCAACCTGTGACATGCTGCCAAGTGGAGAAAGGTGTTGACAGGTGACCGGATGGTACTGCTGTGGGGGAGGTTGCCTGAGGGAGTGTTAAATAGAGAAAGACAGAATTTTTTTTTTTAACAGTTGAACAAATTGAATATCTTTAATTACCATAGAGAAGTCCAGAAGAGAGGATGTAAACAAAGATGAGAGTATGAGGTGAAAGAAATCCTGGGAAGACAGAATTGCATAGGAATCAGGGCACAGGTTTAAAAAATTAGACTTAGATTGCAGGAGAAACATTTCCCCATTTGTATTTTCTTTTTCTGTTTTTTCTTTATTACTTGTTTTCTTTTAATTCTTTCATCTTTTAGAGAAAGTTGATCCAGTTCCAATCTTGTGAATTTTTTTTTCTCTATTGAACTAAGAGAAAGGTTATCTGAGAGTGAGAGGATTAGATGGCATTTAATAGGATTAAAGAAAGAATGAAATAGCTAGTGTGGAGAACAGAAAACGGACCTCAATGGGGAGCTTAAAAGGATTTTTGGATGGTGGTTAAATTTGGTTTGATACCATGGTCCCCAAAATATAATGAGAAAAGTCAGACAGCAAGCTTATAGCCTGCATATATACTAACACTGAGTATTGAGAACTAAATTAGAGGTCAATTCTTTATTCAGTTGAAATATGATCTTTCATTAAACTTTATTACTTTTTTATTAACTAAATAATCCCAATACTCAAATGGTATTATCACCAGAAACTACCAAATAAATAAATAAAGTAATAAAGTAATTTGTATCTACAATGAAATACATAAGTGTTGTACTTTCTTTTTACTATTTTTTACAGATTTCATAAGATATAACTGATATAAAAATAACAGCATATATTTAATGTATATTGTTGCTCTTTATTCTCAACATTGTTTTGGTTATTCTGGGTCATCATCAGGTCTGTGTGAATTTGGGTATATATTTAATGTATATGCAGTAATTGGTAAAACTCAGATACCCATAATACTCTTCACCACAGTCAAAGTAATAAATACATTCATCACCTCAAAGCCAAATATTTCCTTGTGTTTCTTTGCTTTTATTTGTTTCTTTGATTGTTTTGTTGTAAGGAACACTTAACATCCACCACTTTAACAATTTTTAAGTGCATGATACTGTATTGTTATCTATAAGCACTATACTGTAAAGCAGATCTCTAGAGCTTATTCATCTTCTATAAATGTAAATTTGTACCCATTGAAAAATAATTCCCTCTTCCCCCTCACTTCTTCAGTTCCTGGCAACAATCATTCTATTTTTTGCTTCTGTAAATTTATGTTACCAACTTCACTGCATTTGTCTGTTTTGTACTGCTGTAACATAATACATAAACTGGGTAATTTATAAAGAAGATAAATTTATTTCTTACAGTTCTGGACGATGGGACATTCAAGGTCAAGAGGACCACATCTGGTGAGGGCTGTCTTGCTGCATCTGCCCATGTCTGAAGGTGGAAAGCGGAAGGGTAAAATAGCATACATGAGAGAGAGAGAGAGAGAGAGAGAGAGAGAGAGAGAGAGAGAGAGAGAGAGAGAATAAGAGAGATAGAGAGGCCAAATTCATTTTATCAGAAACCCATCACACAGTTACTATCCCAGTCTGAAGATAACCACATCAATCCATTCATGACAACATAGCTATCACGAGATAAACACTGCTTATTAAAGGTTCCACCTCTTAATACTGTGGCATTGGGGATTGTTTCCAACACATAAATTTTGAGTGACACATTTAAATCACAGCCCTCATGTAAGTAGAATCATTACACATTTATCTATCCTGTGATTGGCTTATTTAGTTTCATATAATGTCTTTCAAGTCCATACATGTTCTTACAAATTGTAGGATTTCCTTATTTTTTTAGTGCTGAATGTGTATATACCCCATGTTCTTTATTCATTCATCTTTCAATGAACCTTTGGGTCATTTGAGTTGCTTCTATGTTTTCCCTATTTGAAAGAATGCTACAATGAGCATGAGAGCACACATATATCTTCAAGATCCTGATTTCAATTTTTTGACTACATAGCCAGAATTTAGATTGTTGGATTATACTGCAATTTTTAAGAACATTTTTTTGAGAAATCTCCATACTGTTTCCTTCATGTCTGCACCATTTTACATTCACACCAACAGTGTAAGAGTCCCAGTTTCTTTGCAGCCTCAGCAATGCTTGGTGCCAAAGTATTTTTGTTTTTTGTTAATAACCATCCTGACATATATAATGCTCTATCTCACTGTGGTTGAGATTTTCATTTCTCTGATGATGAAAGATGTTGAGCACCTTTACATAAACCTTTGATCATTGCATGTCTTCCTAGAACATTTTTGTTTTTGCAATTTTTAAATAAAGTTATTTTTTTGTTTTTTGTTTTTCTTTGTTTTTTGCTACTGAATTGAAGGAATTGCTTACATGTTTTGCATACTAAGCCTTCATCAAGTATCCGGTTTTCAAATATTTTCTTCCACTTGAAGGAAAAGGGAAAGTGAAAAGGAAACCATTGACTAATGGCATTTCACTCTGTTAAGAATTTTCTTTGCTAGGCAGTTTTTTTAGTTTGATGTTTTCTCCCTTGTGTGTTTTTGCTTTTGTTTTAAGACCTGTATCATGAAGTTTTCCCATATGTTTTCTTCTAGATGTTATACAGATTCAGATCTTACATTTAAATCCAGTCCATTTTGAGTTTATTTTTGTATATGATATATAATAGGGGTCCAATTTCATTCTTTTGCATATAGGTATCTAGTTTTCTCAACAAAATTTGTTGAAGAGACATTCCTTTTTCCACTAATTTCTGAAGACCCTTGTCAAAGATTAGTTGATCTTATATGTATGGTTTGATTTCTGGGCTCTCTATTCTGTTTCATTGGTTTATGGCTGACATTATGTAAGTATCACACTGTTTTAATTACTATAGCTTTACACTATATTTCATAATTAGAAAGCATCATGCTTCCATGCAAAGCAGAGGAATTGCATGTTGCTCTTTTTTCTCAAGAATGTTTTGGTTATTCTGGGTTGTCTGCAGTTCTGTGTGAATTTGGAAATTTTCTTTTCTATTTCTATAAAAAAATGCCATTTTTTTAAGAAAAAGAAAGAAAGAGAAAAAGAAATTAAAAAAAGAATGAAAGAGAGAAAGAAAGAGGAAGAGAAAGAGAGAGAGAGAACAGGAGTCTTGCTTTATTGCCCAGGCTCGAATGCAGTCTAAAAATGGGTATTGAAAACCTCTTTTATGTCAATAATTGTGCTTAACAGTGGAGACAGGAAGGAATAAGGGAGGAAAATAAAAAACAAGCAACCAACAAATATTTCATTTAAACGTGTGAAATGCTATGCAATTACTGAAGAGTGATTTACTTCTAATTATGTAGTCACTTTTAGAGTAGGTGTGATGTGGTACTGATAAGAATGTATGTTTGTGTATTTGGGGTGGAGAGTTCTATAAATGTTTATTAAGTTTACTTGTTCTGGGTCTGAGTTCAAGCCCTGGATATCCTTGTTAATTTTCTGTCTCGTTGATCTGTCTAATATTGACAATGTGTTGTTAAAGTCTCCCACTATTATTGTGTGGGAGTCTAAGTCTCTTTATAAGTCATTAAGTACTTGTCTTATGTATCTGGGTGTTCTTGTATTGGGTGCATATATATTTAGGATCGTTAGCTCTTCTTGTTGCATTGATCCTTTTACCATTATGTAATGTCCTTCTTTGCCTCTTTTGATCTTTGTTGCTTTAAAGTCTATTTTATCAGAGGCGAGAATTGCAACTCCTGCTTTCTATTTATTTATTTATTTTTGCTCTCCATTTGGTTGGTAAATCTTCCTCCATGCCTTTGTTTTGAGTCTTTGTGTATCCTTGCATGTGAGATGGGTCTGGATGCAGCATCTTTTGATTGGGGGATTTAGTCAATTTAAATTTAGAATTAATAATAATATATGTGAGTTTAATACTGCCATTTGATGTTAGCTGGCTGTTTTGCCCATTAGTTGATGTAAATTCTTCATTATGCTGATGCTCTTTACCTTTTGGTATATTTTTGGAAAGGCTGATATTGGTTGCTCCTTTCTGTGTATGGTGCTTCTTTCAGAAACTCTTGTAAAGCTGGCCTGATGGGGATGAAATCTTTGAGTACTTGCTTGTTCACAAAATATTTTATTTTTCCTTTGCTTATGAAACTTAGTTTGGCTGGATATGAAATTATGGGTTGAAAGTTCTTTTCTTTAAGGATGTTGAATATTGGCCCCCACTCTCTTCTGGCTTGTAGGGTTTCTGCTGAGAGATCTGCTGTGAGTCTGATAGGCTTCCCTTTGTAGGTAACCTGACCTTTCTCTCTGGCTGCCCTTAGCATTTTCTCCTTCATTTCAACCCTGGTGAATCTGATGATTATGTGCCTTGGGGTTGCTCTTCTTGAGGAATATCTTTGTGGTGCTCTCTGTATTACCTGGAGTTGAATGTTTTCCTGCCTTGCTAGGTTGAAAAAGTTTTCCTGAATAATATCCTGAAGAATATTTTTCAGCTTGGATTCATTCTCTTTGTCATATTCAGGTAAACCTATCAAACATAGATTAGGTCTTTTCACATAGTCCCATATTTCTTGGAGACTTTGCTCATTCCCTTTTATCCTTTTTTCTCTAATCTTGTCTTCTCATTATATTTCATTGAGTTGGTCTTCGACCTCTGATATCCTTTCTTCTGCTTGATCAATTCATCTGTTAATACATGTGCATACTTTGCAAAGTTCTCGTGTTGTGTTTTTCAACTCCATTAATTCACTTATATTCTTCTGTAAATTGTCTATTCTCGTTAACATTTCATCAAACCTTTTTTCAAGATTCTTAGTTTCTTTATATTGGGTTAGGACATGTTTTTTTAGCTCATAGAAGATTCTTATTATCCACTTTCTGGAGCCTGATTCTGACAATTCATCACACTCATTCTCCATCAGGCCTTGTTCCCTTGCTGATGAGGAGCTGTGATCCCATAAAGGAGGAGAGGCATTCTGATTTTGGATGTTTTCAGCCTTTATGTACTGGTTTCTTCCCATATTTCTGGATTTATCCACCTGTCATCTTTGTAATTACTGACTTTCAGATTGGGTCTCTGAGTGGATGTCCAGCTTGTTGGTGGTGATGTTATTTCTGTTTCTTTGTTTTCCTTCAGAGGACACCCCTCCCCCACTGAGCTGGACCTTCCAGGGTTCAGCTGTGCTTGCTGTGAAACTCTCAACTGTCAGCGTTTCCAATTGCTGTTTTTTTTGTGGGGGTGGGACCAGCCAAGCCGGATCACCTGCCTCCCCGCCTCAGAGCCCCCTTTTTTTCTTTTCCTAATTGAATGGTTGATTCTCTCCCAGGTGCCCCAGTCACCCACTGAAAAGGAGCTGGGATCTATGCAATTTCCAGTGCAGTGACCATGCCAGCTGAAACAGCGGCACTGAGATTCATGGCACTTTTCTACCCAGGAATCTCCCAGTCTGGCTCCCGGCTTCAGTCCTCCTCTCAATCAGCTGAATGGGTGACTCTGCCTTCTCGGAGCTCCAAACACCAACTAAAAGGGCACCCAGTCCCTCATACTCTGCACTGAGAACCACTGCGCCAGGACACCAGCAAAACAGCTGAGCCAGCCTAAAGAGTCACACTGGCAACCCATGGGGCTCCTCCGCTGGGAATCTCCTGGTCTGTAGGCAACAAAAATTCATCTGGAAGTCTGGCGTCCACTCACTCCCTGTGCCTTCACTGGGAGCTGCAACCCTGAGCTGTTACTAGATCACCATCTTAGATCTCTCTCCGCCATTGGGATTTTGATGTGAATAACATTGAACCTATAGATTGCTTTGGGTAACTGGAAGTTACACCATCCACTGTGGGCTGCTCCAGTGCCTAGAATTTATGAGGGCAGCTGCAATTCATGTCAGCTCTTGGGTGTCTTGCCAGCTGCTGAGAGCAACCTGCTCTTCATTTAGTTCTTACCTGTCCCTTGGCATTACAACTATTCCAGGTCTCACAGTACTCTGGATGAGGCAAGACAGGAGCAGGTCTCTCAAGCAGCACCCTAAAAGACTGGGGACACATTGGTCACATCTCATCTCTTTCCTACCCCTGCAGGAAAAGTCACAAATTGAGAGGACATCTTTTGGCTTTGTTGTGTGCTCACTTGAGTGGGAGAGGTGCAAGTAAAGTGAAACTATTTTTCTTAGTGAAATTAAACATGTTTGTTTCCATGCAGCTTTTATTGCTTCTGGGTTCTGCTGGGTTGAAGCAACTTCTCACCTGAATTCTGGGGTTTCCACAACGATATTCTGGTCCACATGCTGTTGTTAAATCAGTGTTTCTGTGGGATGAGTACCGGGATCATCTATTCTACCATTTTTCTAATGTTACCCTCCTTTTTGCTTTTTATAACTGAATGCTTCCCTAGCCAGTTTGCATAATTCCCAAATTCTTATATTATACTTTTTATCTTATTGTTTACTATTTATTTAAATTGTGTTTATATAAAGATATTCTTAGACATATATATATATATATATATATATATACACACACACACACACACACACACACACACACACACACATGGATATCTATAAATAGATAGAACGTTATCTTATCTTTTTAATCATTTTGGCATACATATACTTTGAGCTTTTCAACAGTCTTTGTTGTAGACTCTATTTACATAGTGTATGATTTTCCTAAATATTTTACTGCTAATAGCAACTTTGTAATCTTAGCATCTGTTCAATTAAAAAAAAATCATATGTATTGCAATTTTCTGTACCTGTTCATCAAAACTGAAGGATGTAAAAGGGAATTTGCATAATTAGAAATAAATTGGCTTTTATATTAAACGTCTGGAATGTGAAATTTCAACAGATAATAAAAAGAACATATTGCTATATAAACACTTTCAGAAAACAAAGTGTTTACTTTTCTAATTCAAGTAAAGATATTGATATGAAGAACAAGAAACTCACAAAGCTTTGTACTGAATTTTTCACTTATAGTCTATAGATTTAAATTTAAAATTCCCAGGAAATAGAATTACAAAAAATTTCCAGTACATTGGATCAATGTATTGTGTTTTGAATTGCAAATTAAGGAAACACAGTTACAAGGTAGTCACTGGAAATGCATAAAAGCAGAGGAAGTGCATGTAGTATCATAGAAGACATATCCCAGTAAATATAATATCAAGAATTAAACTCTTGAGATATTATATATTGCCAGATAAGAAATAAGTGTTCTCAAATTTGGTTGTCCTAAAAAAAATTCATAGCAAATTTACTTACATGAATATTTTTAAAAACTTCAGAAGTCAAATAAAATATCTGGTGTAAGAATGATAGATAAAAGTCATAAAAATGACTCCTTTGAGTTCAATACTTAATAATTTGATGCACCAAATACATTATTTCTGAAAGATTTTGTAATACACAATAACAGTAACAAAATCTTAACTTCAATATTATGTTAACATGTCAGATTCACTTGAAAAATAAGGCTTCTTTAAACCAGATCATGAAATCAGTCAACTTCTAGAAGATAGAATTGCTCCACAAAATTTTATTTAGTTTGTTCATATATTTAATTCTTTATTGTAAATTATACTACTATGTTGTATGTGCCATGGAAGGAGATGGAAATATTGAGTGAAGTTCTTACTCAAATCTTGTACCTCATATTTATAGAAAAATATACTCCAAAGTAACAAAACAAGTATCGCAGTATGCATTTGAACACAGCTACATGTATAGATGTAATTCTAAGAGAACTTTCAAGGATAGATATTATTTGTCTGTGGATTCAAGAGTTGGCCACATGTAGAGCTGAAAGGAGGCAAATACAGAATATAGGATGACACTGGAACAGCAAAATTAGTTGATAATACAGTATCTTTAGTTAATTACAAATACTTGTCTGAAATATTAGAATTGGAAAGACATAGGGGCTGAGATGTGAAGAAATTCTCCTTTAATCTGTGTTAAACTAAGTATCAAATTGTAGCTTATTCAAAACGAAAAAAAAATTAAAAATACAGAGAATATTTGTGTACATTTTAAATATTGAAATAATTATAAACACACTGGAATTTCCAAAAAGGGTTCAGAGAATCCTTTACTGATTCTTAATTTTCCTACCAATAATGGCAGCTCACTTATCTATATAACAACAAAAAAAAAAAAAAAAGAAAGAAAAGAAATTGACCTTGGTAAAAAAAAAAAAAAACTGTTATTAAACTACAGATTTCATTCAGATTCCACCAATTTTTACATATACTCATTTCTGTAAACGTTTGTATAATTCTTTAATTTTGTCATATTTATGCATCTATATATATAGATATAGATATAGATATTTGTTATACCACAAAACAACCAAAAAAAATAAATAAATAACTATTTCATCACCCCAAAGAAACTGCACATTATGCCACTCCTTTTAACTTGCAGCTACCTCATTGTTCCTAAATTGTAACAGCTAATCTGCTTTCCATTTCGGTGTTAGGAAGTTTTACATGGAATTGTGCACTATGTAGCCTTTTTAATTTTGTTTTTTTTTTTTTTTTTTTTTTTTGTATGCAGGCTTTTAAGATTGGCATTTTCACTCAGCATAACGCCTTTGGTATCCACTGATATTGCTCCAGATATTAATACATCATTTCTTTTTGTTGTTGAGTAATATTTTATGATATGGATGCACACAGTTTGTTTAATCATTTACTGATTGAGAAACAACAGGCTTGTTTACAGTTTTTACAAATAAAGCTTGCTGCAGATATTATAATTAAACCTTCATGAATATCTCTGTATGGTTTTCTGTTTTTGTGGGAACATGTTTCATTTTGATCAGATAAATACCTGGGAATGTGACTGTTAAGTCATATACTACCCCTTCAGTTTTGAAAATAATATCAAAACTATTTTCTAGAGTGTTGAACCATTGCAGATTATCAGCAGCAATGTATAAAAATACAGTGTCTCTTTATGTTGGACAGCATTTGGAATTATTGTTATTTTTAAATTTAAGTATTCTTAAAGGTATATAGTGATAATCATTGTGATTTTAATTTTTATTTCCCTATTGCTTAATGATGTTAAACACACTCATATGATTACTTGTTATCACTACATCCTCTTTGATGAATGTCTGCTTATGCTTTCTGTTTATTTTCTAATTAAATTTGTTACGTTTTACTAATAGTTTTAAGAGTTCTCTATATAGTTGAGACACTTACTTGCAGTGTGTGGTTTGCAACCGATTTCTCCTAGTTTGCAGCTTGTTTATGTATCTTCTCAACAGGGTCTTTAATGAAGCATGTACTTTTAATTTTGATGAAGGGCAATTTATAAATATTTTCTTTTACAGATTATTTTGATATTTGGTACTATGTCTGAGATTTGTTGAAAAGTTACCCATACTTCATGTAGTCATTTTTGAAAATTTACCAAAATGTGCAAACTGGTACGTGTCTATAATGCACAAATTCACGGTTACTCCTCTTCATTCTCCCAGTGTGCAAGTGGACCACCATTAGTGTGTGGGCACGCCCAGACAAGACCCTGGGCAGGTTCCCTTACCTTCCTCCTGCATCTATCACTAGTATATTAACAGATATTTGATTTTTGTATATGTATTTGGTGTCCTGTGACATTGTTAAGTTCACTTATTAGTTCTAGATTATAAGTCCTTGTCATTTTCTATGATTTTTAAATATTAAGTGATATGTTCATGTATTTTTTCTTCATTAGTCTATTGATGTGGTTGGTTATGTTAATTGACTTTGGAATATATAAGCAGTCTTGTATTTGTGCAATAAATCATACATGGCAATGGTGTGTAATTGTGATGTAAAATACATTTATTTACTTTTGTATGTTCCAAATTAATACTTAGAAAAAAATGACTATTAACATAAAATCTTATTCAATCTTATGCTTTCATAGGAATACTTAATGTAATTGGTTTTGGCCAAAGAGATTTTGCTTGCAATATTATTCATACAAACGAAGTTTCATATGCTTTTTCAAAAGTTACTAGCTATCCTATGTCTTAAACTGTCTTTTAAATTAGCTCATCTATATTTAAAAATATTTTAACACAACATAATTTCTTGTGTTAAAATTAAATAACAAATATGTGATCCCATGTTTAAACTCTACTTTACTTAAAGCATTATTAAACTATTTCAATTGCCTGAGCTTCCAAGCTTTTGCTTATAGTTATTAATCATGATGATAATTTTTAGGTAATATTTACATAATATTTTTGTAATGCATATAGGTTGGGTGCTAAATGCGTAACATATGCCAGCTCACAGAATCTCCATGTAGGTCTATAACTAAACCATTAAAAATATTCATATTATTTTGTTTTTAATGCTTTATTGCAAATAAAAACAGTTCAATTTTCAAGCATCATAAAGGGTAGACATTTATTAGGCTCAGTTTATAGATGAGGAATATAATGTACACAAAAATTAATTAATTGTCCATATTTGTACATGTAGTATTTGCTGAAGTTTGTAATTGAACCATTTTTTATCAAATTCATTTTTCTTTTACTATCTATACTAATTAAAGTTACACTTCAATTAATCACATGATTGCACCAAAATTAGAACATTTGCCTACTAACTCAGAAAAATGTACTCCATTTGGGCTGTTGTATAAGTTATTTGTTGCCACAATAAGGCTGTGTAACAAAGCACTCCAAAATTATTGAGTAATTTAAAATGATAATTCACTGCTCAAAAGTAGGCTGTGGGGAAGGATTCCTGCTGTCTCAGGTGGTCTCACTTAAGTGGTTGCTAATCAGTGGGTGGATTTGCATCTGGGGGTTATATGGTTCTTGGCTGGGGTTCCTTGGCTCTCTTCCAAGGGCATTTATCATCCAGCAGGATAGCACTAGCTTCTTCTCATAGTAAGGTAAAGGAAGTCCAGAAGAGATTTTAGAAGCTTGTCAAGTCTCCTGAGGCCTGGGTTCAGAAATGTCACATTGACAATAAAATTAAAATTATTGTTAAAATAAGTCATGTGGCTCTTTCAGATTCAAGGGGTAATAAACTGGACTCTGCCATTTAATGGGGATGAGGCGAAATCTGCAAAATTATATTGTAAAAGGCATGTAATTGGAGCAATCAGTCAATCATAGCTGACTCAACTATACCATGTCTCAAGCTGTTTATTTCCAAGTTTTATTTTATCACTTCAAAAGTAAACAGTGACATTCAATCTTATTAAAAAATTGGCAAATTTTTACCAAAAGCAAAAAAACTACAACAGTAGTAAAGATTTTATGATTTTGTTTTATAAATTAGTGAATCATTATAACTGCATTTTGTGGGGAAATTGAAATATATTTCTGGTAATTTTGTATCGTCATCATCATTTTTCCATATGAAAATCATTTGTTATTTTCCATAAGAAAGTCACCTTATCAAATATTATGAAGCATATATTTTACTGTTTTAAATTCTTTTCATCTTTAAGCTATACAGAAGATAACTAACACAAAAAGAGCCTGGGCATGAGGGACCCTTCAGATCTATGTTTGAACTGTAGCATTTTTTACCAGTTTTGATACTAGGCAGGGCATTTGTCTATTTGAGATCTGCATTAGAGCAAACTGTAACAATTCTCAGATTTTTTGTTTATAATTTTCAAAGGTTAAAAACTTAAATATAAATACCTGGGAACTATTTAAATTTTGCTTTCCCATCTGTACTGCAGTGCTGAAAGTTTTTATAGCTCTTTCTTGACTTTGTTGAGAAATTAGAACTTCAAATGTTGAGAATTACCTGAAAATCATTCTCATCTCCAATTGTATGAGCAACCTCACTATTTACTGATTAACTATAAATTGTCCAGAATGTGCTGGGTACTTAAGCATTTACATAATGAACCGACTTAGATTTTTCAAACAAGCAATAATGTATGCATTGGTAATTATGTTTTTCACCTTAAAAAAAAAGTGACAACTTACATTTAAAGACAAAGTTTTCTATTTTCCTTATATAAAAGAATTAAAACTAGGGAGTCCATAGCTGCTGTATCATCAATGTCCCAATTTCTTATATAAAAATTGTTTTTTTAATATAAAAAATTGTATATAAGTTTAATTTTATATATATAACTTTTTATATAAAAAATGTATATAAGTTTCATTCTTATATAAAAGAATTAAAACTAGGGATTTATATACCATTTTATATAAAAAATTGTATATGTTTAATTTTATATATATAATTTTTTATATAAAAAATTGTATATAAGTTTCATTCTTATATAAAAAAATTAAAACTAGGGAGTCCATAGCTGCTATATCATCAATGTCCCAATTTTAAATCCATCTGTATTGTTTCTGTTGTCAAGCTCATCTCTTGATTACCTGTTTTCTTTAGCAGCTTCAGTCATTATCTCTGCGTTTCAAATAGGAATAGAGAAAACAGAGATTTCAAAAGGGTCATGAAAATGTTCTTTCTTCAAAGAGCTTTCTTGGAAGTGACTTTCTTTCAGTGACTATTCCTTATATCCCATTGTTCTTACTAATCTTCAAATAATATTGGGAAATGAGGCATATAGCTGGCAGTAACTCAATCAGAGTTCTAATTCCGGGAAAATGGATATTGGATGTGGATGTGTACTTTGTGCCCACAATGCCAATAGACTAGTTTGTGCTTAGTAAGATCCCAGTGTCTGATGATTTATAACTCTGTCCAATTGATACTACATAAAAAATTCCAGTCAAAACTACATTTAAATGTAGAAATTGCATGCAGCACAACTTCCAGATTAAAGGGGAAGGGAGCGTTAAACTAGTATGTAAAATGTAAATGATACTTAAGAAGTTGGGCAGTACACAAACTACATAATCATATGTGCCTTTTCCATATTTATCCTATTTGTCTAAATAAAAATTAAAGTCAAAATTACTCTACTGAAGTTTGTTATGGGTGAAACAAAGACATATATGGGTGTTTGAGCAGAACAGAGATTCCAAACAGTATAGTAAGAGCAGATAAGAGAAGTTTGAAAGTTTAGCTTGTTTTATAGGCAGTATATGAAATTATTTGATATTCAGGAAAATGCTAAAAAGAAGAAATGCTAAAATATTTAAAATATTTTTCCCTAGAAGATTTCTGACATGTTCTTATGTATAAGGACAATACACTCAAAGTCATTCTAATTATATACCATTTTAACTCACATTTATCACAAATATTAGCTGTTAAGCAGATCGACTTTTGTACAGATTTTCAGTTACGGTTGTAGATTTTCAATTGCTGAGATCTTTGCTGTGAAAAACACATTACAGCTGTCTTGTATCAGACAACAGCTACCACCAGCTTAATATTCTGCTTGCCCACTTCTGATCTCCTAACCCATAGTGAGCATAGGCACTGAGCAGCAAAACCAAGAACTGAATTTGCTTTTAATTACCTGTCTTTTGTATTTATTCTTCTGAAAGATACCCACTCTGGTGGCTCCCTATAGGTCTTTTCTATAATCATTAAGTATTTCCAAGAGCAGTTGGTTTATATTAAAAGTTCAATGGGGCATAACTATTTCTCTTCATCTTCTGAGGCAAAATAATTCACTCTTGTTCAAGTGTTATATGAGACACCATTTCATAGAAGAGCACAGAAAATTAATGAGTTTGAGGGCAATTGAGCTATATTTTCAAACAGTAAAAGCAATGAACTAGACATACGTTGTTTATTTTCTGCTCCACAGGCATTATAATGGTACTACATATTGGCCTGTAAATAAATAAAAGCACATTACAGTGACTCCTAGGTCAGCGAACATTCAGACTACCAAAACAATGGAGTTGGCAGAGCCTGCCTGGACCAGAATTCAGAGGTAGAACATACGGAGAACTAACAATGCAGATTCCCAAAGTATCATAATAAAAAGTGATAAATGCGCAGTGTAAATAATTTATTTCAATTGAAAAATAAATGGAAACATCTTCTGAAGTCAGTTTTGAAGGCTTTATTTTTGTGGATTACATCTAGGGAGAATCCTATCCTAGAAAAAGGGACTAGAAGGCCAGGCACCTTGGCTCATGCTTGTAATCCCAGCACTTTGGGAGGCCGAGGCGGGTGGATCACTGAGGTCAGGAGTTCGAGACCAGCCTGACCAACATGGTAAAACCCCTTCTCCACTAAAAATACAAAATTTATCAGGTGTGGCGGTGCGTGCCTGTAATCCCAGCTACTGGAAGGCTGAGACCACACCTTTGCACTCTAGCCTGGGCAAAAAGAGCAAAACTCCATTCAAAAAAAAAGAAAAAGAAAAAGAAAAAGGGACTATATGTGGCTTGCTCTGGGTAAGAGGAATAAAATACTTATTAAATCAAATTAGCTAAGAGTAGTCATCCCCTAAGAATGTGCTTTCTATAAACAATTTTTTTAATTGTATGAAAAAATGCAAAATAAAAATCTCATTTTGATCAGGTCGATCAGGTCTTTTGAGACAATGTGATTTCTGTTTCTAATACTAAGCTTTATTAAGTTTACTAATCCCTTCAAATTATGCTACTGATTTTCAGAATACACTTAATATTTTCTATTGAATAAAGTTAGAAACAATTTCCCAAACCTGCAACACTTCATTGTTGTATTAGTTGGTGTGAAAACATGTGTGAGTGTTTCCAAATTTTTCTAAAGTTGTTTATTAACTGTAGCTTTGCAGAGGCACTTGGAATAATTTTGTACTCTAGGAAGGTTTCCATAGAGTTTATTTTTTGCTTAAGGTTTATGTAAAAGAATTAAAACAATTTGGTAACGTGATAATTTAGGATAAATGTTTGAGTTTGTTTTTCTTTAAAATTAGGTCTCTCATTTTTTTTTTATTACTGTTTTTAGTTAACAGAATAGTTTTCAGAACACTTTAATCTTTACCAAAATACAAGTGGAAAGTGGAGTTTCCAAATACCCCCTCATTTCATTTCATCTCCCAGTTTTCTCTATTATTAACATCTTCATTTGTGCTATATATTTGTTATAATGAGGCATCAACATACCTTAGTATTAACTAATGTCCATTGTTCACATTAGGATTCAGTCTATGTTGTACGTTCTGGTGGTTTTGATAAATATATAATAACGTGTCTCCTATTTCAGTTTCACGCAGAATAGTTTTGCTGCCCTAACAATTCCTTGTGCCACTTGCTTCCTCCCAAAACTCTGGCAACCACTCTTTTTACTATTTCCAGATTTTTGCCTTTTCCAGAATGTCATATACCTGCAACAGTATACATTGTTTTTTAGATCAGCTTCTTTTAGTTAGCAATAAGCATTTAAGATCTCTCTATATCTTTTAATAGCTTGATAATTTATTATTTTTATCATTAAATAATACTCTTGTATGGATGTACCCCAGTTATTAATGTGTTGAAGGAAATCATGGTTGCTTACAAGTTTTACAACTATAAATAACGTTTTACAAAATTCATGTACAGGTTTCTGTATGGACATAAGTTTTCAACTTTTTTGATAAATACTAAGGAACACAATTCCTGGACTGTATTGTAAGAGCATGTTTCGTTCAAAAGAAACTGTCAAATTGTCTTTTTAGGTGGCTGTAGAAATTGCATTCCCACCAGTAATGAACTAGAGTTTCTTTTGCTTCACATCCTCACCACTCATGGTGTTGTCAGTGCTCTGGATTTTAGCCGTTCTACCGGGTGTGAATGGTATGTAATTGTTATTTTAATTTGCCATTTCCTAATGACTGTGATGTTGAGCATGCTTTCATATGCTTTTTTGCCATCTGTGTCTCTTTGAGGAGATGTCTGTTCAGATCTCTTCCTCACTTTTTAATTAGGTTGCTTGTTTTCTTATTGAGTTTTAAGAGTTCTTTGTATATTTTGGAATCAAAATCTTTTAACTGATATATGTTTGGCAAATATTTCTTCCTAGGCTACATCTTGTCTTGCCAGTGTTTTAGCAGTTTCTTTTGCAGTGCAGTAGATTTTTAAATTAATGAAGTCAAAATTATTTTCTTTCTTGGATAGTGTATTGGGTATGGTAATTGAAAAATAATCACCAAACCTAAGATCATCTAGTTTCCTAGGATATTTATATTTTTGTAATTTAGAGTTAGGTCTAAGATTGATTTGAGTTAATTTTTGTAAATGGTGTAAGATCTGTGCCTAGATTTATTTATTCATTCGTTTATTCATACATATGAAATTCTAGCTGTTCTAACACCATTTTTAAGACAATTTTTCTCCATTAAATTGCCCTTGCTTCTTTCTTTGTCAAAGATTAGTTAACTATATTTATGTAGGCTCATTTCTGAGCTCTTTTTTCTGTTCCATTGATTATTCATCTATTCTTTAGCCAATACTAACCTACCTTTATTACTGCAGCTTTATAATATGTCGAAGTCCTCTAGTGTCAATCCTATGACTTTGTTCTCTATGTCAATATTGTGTTGATCATTATGGCTCTTCTGCTTTCTCATGCAACTCTAGAATAAGTCAATACTAAATTTTTTGGGAAAAACACTGACTTTGAAAATTAACAATGAGATTCTAATTTTTGGATTAGGACTGTTCTGTTAATGATAAAAGACACATTTTGTGTGTCTTTCAGTCCAAGAATGTAACAGCTCTGCTGTGAGTGTAACTATTTCTAAGTATATACTTGTTGATCATGTATTACATATATGTCATATGTATTATATATGTAAACTTAAAAATACATTTTTTTAAAAAATGTTAAATACAGTAGGTTCTTGAATAACATCATTTTAATCGATGTCATTTTATTGTAACTTTGATGAGAGGAAGAAACATCCGTTATAGGCCGGGGTTACTGTCTGTGTGAAGTTTGCTTGTTCCCTCCATGCCGGCATGAGTTTGTGCAAGTACTCCAGTTTCCTCCTACAACCTAAAGATATGCATGTTAGGTTAATCTGTGTGTCTACAACCCCAGTAGAGTGAGTGTGGGTGTATATGTGAGTGTACCCTGTTGAGGGAAGGAAAACTGAGTCAAGTGGTTTCAAAGGCAAGAGCTTCCTAGAGCCATGCCTCCATCCACCTCCCCAACTGGGAACCCAGAGTTCTTTGTTTGACTTTTCTGCCCATGGGATAGGTAAAATTCCAGATGTACTCCTTCCTTTAAAAAGCTCATGGAAAGCCTGGGAGGAGGGGCTGTGTTGTGGGCCCAAGCAACCAATCTGGGATCAGAGTCGAAAATGAATCACTCCAGAGGAAGTTTAAAAGAACTCTCGTTGGACAGGAAAATGAATGGGAAGGGAATAACTTCAAAGTTAAAATCCTACTGCCTCTTACCCGTGTGGATTTCCCTCTCTGGGATCCCCTCCCACAACGATGTGGCAGCTGTCTTTCCCTCTCTACCTGTGCAGCTATTCCCTTCCAATTCCCCTCTCATGTCAGCCTGGGAGCTTTCTCTCTTTCTCTCTCTCTCGCTCTCTGCCTAATAATCACTTCCTGCTAAATTCTTTGGGTCCCATATTTACTTGAACAGTAAGCTGATGGCCGCCAGGGCCCCTACCCCCATTCTTGGGGCAAGTGAGCCCAAGAACCTGGTTACACTGTGATAGAATTACATGCTGTTCAGGGTTGGTGCCCACTTGTCCCTGAGCTACCAGGACAGGTTCCAGCCACCAGGACCTTGAAATGGAATAATTGAGCAAATAATTATCTTATCTGTTTTTATTAATCTTTTTAAATATATGTAATGCTCATATTCATTTTGGCGTTTAATATTAGAAGTGTTTGGCTTTTATGTAGAAGTTTGATGATGTTTTGTGAACAACATATCGCACAGGAATGTTGTTCTTGTTTATACAAGAGTCCTTGATACAAAAATTGGCAAAATTGGTTTTATTTTACATCATTTTATAGTCTGAGTTTCTAATAACCTATCAATGATGTTAAATGAGGACTTACTGTATATACAGAATGCTATATTCTTTATATATTAAAAAATGTGGTAATTTCCTTGGTTAGAATCTGAAGTTTATTACATAAACTGTGTCTACCCATGATAATGCACATGAATTATGGCATTAGAGACATAGCTATCTGCTGTTGTTATATCCAGATATGTATTCTTTGATTATTACCTCCCTATAAAATGGCATAAGTAAACAGATTTTGACCCTTCTTTCAAATTTCAAATTCCAAGGTTTTATTTCTTTTTTTTCCTCTTATTGTCTCATATAATATGTGGCAAAAGAGGGAAAAAAAGGATAAAACTGCAATAAAATTTTATTGCATTGCTTTGCATGTATGTAGTTTTGTCTGTGATTTTTGAAGTCTTGGATTATAATTTCTTCAGAGTATTTACTGGAGAAAGACCATGTTTGCAGTTCTGATAGAACCAAAGATTTGAGATTCTTAAAAAAATATATTCTCATTACTTTTGGACATTTTCTTGGTGTATTCATTATTAAATATTTACCTTTATGTTGCTTATATATGCTGATGAGTGCTTAAGTATTTGACAAAGTAAGAAATGTATCTGTTTTGACTGACAAGCAATGAAATTTTCATTAATTGGTGCTTTTAAAATAATTGATGACAGAAGAAAATGCAGACCAGCAAAAGGCAGAGAAATCTGTAAGATGTTATAGCAAAACTAATTGGCTTTAGAAGACTTTTGACAGGGGTATAGAAATCAGTTTAGTGCTTCTAGATGTATATACTCTGAAGTTTGACTGCTTCCTCTTATATTTGCTCAGAAAATTTGAAAAATGACTGTTCTTATTAAACCTACATAGCAAATAATTTTATCTGTTAAAGCATAATCCATAGACAGCCTGTATTAAGATAAATACAAATGTGTGAAAATGCAAATTCTTAGATCAAAATCTAGATAAGCTGAATTATTATATCAGAAGTAGAGTCCAGAAATGAATAATGCCAGTAACATTCACCATTATATATACTAACGCTGGATTATGTTTGCTGTAGTTAAAATAATTTCTTAGTTTTTCACTGTTCATCTTAGACAATTCAATAGTAATTCCATATACCAAGATTCCAATATTTTTTTAAATATACTCTTCTAGCTGAGCAGACAATTCAATGGCTTTTGCTCCAGCCACCTGACCATCCATTTATTCAAAATGCTACATTGACCATTTGCTATGCACCAGATGTTACATTGGAAGATGAAGATAGAGGTTCAGCCTCTGTGGAGCAAACTCTAAAATAATTTAAACATATCAAATTATAAAAATAAACCTATATTGGAGCTATTTTTGTGAAAAAGATATATTTGAAGAGTTGACAATTCTTTATTACTAAATATCTATTCCTGCAATATGTATAACAGTGCTGGTTGTGCCAGATTCTGAATGGTTTATAAAGTATTTTTTACCAACTAATTTAAACCAAGTATGTTGTTTGAATTTGGTTATTGCAGAAAGCAGAACAGTGGGCAAGAATCTAATTTTGAATTTTCCATATATTAACATGAGGTCTTGGACAATTCACTTTTATCTATATTATGGATATAGTTGCACATTTTCGATTTCATAGAATTCTGATGTCATAGACTATAAGAATTATTTAGAAGTGGGTATTTTTAAAGATGATATGCTGACTATATTTTATTATCATTAGTATTAGAAATAATAAGTGATGAAGCACATTTCTCAAGTTCTGAAGGACTTTAGCACCATGCTAACTGAGAATACTTTTTGTGCTTGCATTTCTAAAGCCCAAGAAACATGGGGAAGTGAAAGGAGTTTACCTTGAGGCTATGTCTGCCAACATATTTAAAATATTCCTACTGCCATTGCTTTAATCTTGCTACTGAACTCTGCATTTATAGAATCAATGCAATTAAACATAGTAATAAAACATTGAAAATAATGTTTTCATGATGTATACCTTTTCTTGAATTGATATAATTATTGGTAATCATTTTCTATGACCTTGTTAAATCTAAGGTCAATGTTAACCTAAACTGAGATAAGAGTCTTATAACAATGGAGGTGACTAATGTTAGGGGTAGTACTTACAGCATTCATTTTAAGTGCAGAAATTTCAGTTATAATAGCTAAACCTCTGGTTTAGTGTAAGTGTTGAAAACAAAGAGAAATGGAGAGCTGAAATAATACTATATGAGCAAACTAAAAATGAAAAGAACTGTAAACAAGTATTCAAAATGAATACTTAGAAAAATAAACATTTCAGAGTCTATTTTAACAATCACTCATAACTGTTTCCATGACAATAAGCTTCCCTAGGTTATCCAGCTTGAATTTCAGCATTAAACAGAGAATAGAATAGGTGCAACAGAATGCTCTGTAAATCTATTAGGAGTCAAACCTAGGTGCTGCTGTATGTGCAATCATCAAAGAATAGTGTCTTCAAAATAAATTGGGCCAATGTAGCATTGCCGCTTTTATTTATAGATGAAACTCTTCTCAACTCTGTTCCCTGAGCTCTTTGCTTTATCTTGAACTTATTTCATTTTCTTTTTTCTACTGAAGTTCTCTGTGATTTGGCTTTGTTAGAATTATCCTCTTCCTTTTCATTGAGCCTGCTGAGTTTAAGATATTCCTGAGTTTCAGACTGATGAAGCCTTGCACCAAGAAGGGTAGTATACCTGTGGGTGTCCTGTATAGCAAATGCATAGCATAAAACAGTAAGTCGTACTTTCCTCCCTAGTACATAAAGAAAATTACCGTCAATCTTAATTTATTATCATTTTCAATTATCCTAGGAATCTTAGTCTTTGGTTTTCTGTTTTTCTTTTTAATTTGCTGTCATCATTCCCAAAACATTTTATTGAAAGATTTTGTATATTAAGATGCAGTATCTTATTGTGTAGTGATTTTGGTCATTTTGTATTGGCACATTTTATGCTAAGTTGGATTTGCCTTCAATAGATTTTTCTGTTCGACCATTTCCTAAATAAGGGTAAGGAGTTTGAAAAGCAACATATTTAATGTTCATTAAGTAACATGTATTTGGTATTTGGCAAAGATTAGACATTTCAATATTATTTGGCATCAACAGTTAATCAGTCCTCAGTAGAAACTTCAATCTTTTTTCATGGACTCTGAGCTTTGGGCAATTTATCAAGTAGCACTCTCATGGTCCCAATTCTATTTCTCACTGCTTTTTCTCAGCTTATCAGTCAGGCGTGATAGTTCCTTCAGGTATTCTTGTAAGTCCAACAGATCACCATCATCAGTGTCATTTATTGACTGCCAGATAAATACTTTGCAGAGCATGGTGTAAACTGTTTCTCTGGGAAATCTAACTCCACACATCAATATATCTTTCTTTCCTAAAGTGGCACTCCAATATGTGCTACTAAGCAACAGTTATCTCTCTGACAAATCCAGTGCTCTTTTAGATACTTTTCTTGTGGGTCATGCAACCAAGACTTGAGACAAAGTTTTGTTATTTTATATTAAAAGCCTCTTCTAATAGACATACCATGTTGAAACTCAGGAAACTAAATATTTAACTAGCTTTATAGAGTAGGAAAAAACTATATTGCATGTATTTTAAGTAGCAGAGTATGGACAAAGTAACAGACAATGTAAATATTTTTAAGTGTTCTGAACTTTGATTTATTTTCCATATTGTGACCTTCTGTATATTCTGTGTGAATGTTACCTGTTGCTTCTAGTGACTGCACAATTAGCAAGTTGTTCTGCTACTTGGCAGGTGTTATTCCTTTCTGGGCTAATTAGCTATATTCAACCAGGCTCTGCTTTCAAATCCTATTTCTATATTCTGAATGTTTGTGTTCCCTCTAAAATTTATCGAAACTTAACCCCCAACATGATTGCAAATTCTAATGTAAGTCTAGAATATTTGAACTTTTGACAGTTTCTCCCAAAACAATATAATGCCTTTTACGGATTAATAGATAATGTATTTGATCCCATTAACTTGTATAAATATTCCATTCTACCTACACTTGAATTATATAATGCCACATTGTTCTAGCTTTTACCTATTATCTTACCTTTCTTTGTCTGCTTTACTCACTCCATCTCCTGGTATTGTTCCCATCCCTTGCTTAAATGTTTACACTAATTTGGTTGGGTATAGCAGACGTGGTTTGAACCCCATTCCTCCTTGGTGCTCAGGGCATCCATACATGTCTATAACTTTATTCTGCAAGCTCCTACTACCTGATACCTGAAAACTATCACTGATCATAGAGGTGTTTTCCAGCAATGGTGTAGGCCATGTCAGAAGCACCAGGGAACTAGCATTCTTGAGGGCAGGCTTTAACTAATGACGAGAAGGTGTGGTGGATTCACAGCCTGCTTTCTTTACTTTTCAAAGAATAGGGTCAGGGTGGATCAATTTTGAGGCATGTTATAGTCTACATCATGTAATCAGTTGTACACACATGTAATCTGTTCTTTAAGCCACTCTATACTGACTTTCTTCCTTTCCTTGTCTCGCTTTGCATTCCCACCAGTGCTTCATGAGATTACTTCCCAAATAAGTAACTTGCACTAAAATATCTTTATTCAGAATCTTCTCCTGGGCAACCCTATTTAAAACAGTCATGTTACTTAGCCTTTTAAGGTTCAGTTCACTTACTATAAAAAATGAGGCTAAAACACTGAACTAAATGCTATCTGTATTAAATGATATAAATTCTGTAAGCATTTTGTATGATTAATATTTTGTACATAAAACATTATATTTCTTATCTACCATGTGAGATAATATTTGTTGCTCATTCTAAACTATCCGTGTATTGACTCTGGGTTACTCTTTTTAGGATTTTATTTTCACTGTTTCCTCCTTGCTAAAGTGTTCTAAAAAACCGTGGATGTATGCAATATAAACAAAATGTGGCCTAGAGATATGGTCGATTTGGTCCTCATAGTAAAACAAGATAGTTCCCTTGACCCCTTTGCAGAACTTGTGACAGGGGTGGCTCCTTTTCTTGGCCACCATGCTGAACCTGTTACAAGCAGATGGGTGTGGGAACCAGAGAAAATGAACACTGGAACCACCTTCTCTCCAGTAGGAGCAGGACCTGTGTGGTTCTGTGGCATTGTCCAAGCACGTTACAATGCTTTTAGCTCTGCCATTAGGGAGGGAGTTTCTGTGACCCTCACATCCCCAGAGAGTGTATTACCAGCTCAGTGGGCCTTTTGCCTAATCATGTGGGGCAGCTGCCTTCCACCAGTGAGTACAAAGGCCCAGTGTGACAGCGTTTTTGGGTTTCCACATCCAGTGGTACCTAATTCTTGTTCAATGCCCAAGACGAATGAGATCACACAGATTTGAAGGATGTTGAATGTGGAGCTTTAATTAGGTGATGGAACTGACTCTCACTGGGATGGGGAGTTGGAAAGGGGATGCAGTGAGAAGATGGTCTTCCCCTGGAGTTTGGCCATCCCTGGCCAATATCCTCTCCAACAATAGTCTCTGATGTCCAGCTGCCTCTTCTCTTGACATTTAGATGGGTCTCTCTTCTCTCCTTCTCTGCCATGCCATTCTATTCCTCTGCCAATGGAGCTAGAGGTTTTAATGGGCACGGGCTAGGGAGAGTGGCAGGCCAAAAGGCAACATTTTTGTGGGAAGACAAGAATGTGACATCCTCATTTAGGGCTGTGGGTCCAGGCTTGCCAGGACCCCACCCTTTTTTACCCAGTATTTCCTTGTCTCCTGTCTGTCTCAGGTGAGCAAAGGATTATAGGGTGCAAATTATTTTCAAAGATGAAGAAATTTTACACTTGAAAGCCAATATATCTCAATTATTTTGATAGAGAACAACAATGGAAAATCAAGAATAGAGCCTGAGTTATGGGCTGTTAAGAGTCATTGGATATTAATATGAGCCACCCACTATGGATACAGTATATGCTCAGATGTTATATAAACAATGAGGTATACCGTCAAGTGTTACTCATAGTAACAATACTGCATTGTTGTTTTTTTTTAGAAATGTTAGAAATAAAGTGAAATATTTTCTGTAATTATGTCTATGTACAAAGGGGAAAACAAATAAAAACAGATGGAAAATGTTAATTGTTTAAACAAAATTCTTAAATTTATTAACTTATGGATCATTTCTGCCTGCAGGTTTGTGAAATCAAGTCTAAGGGAGAAAATTCCACAATTTTTAGTCCACATTTTAAAGCCCATAAATCAACTTTTTTTTATTGCATTTTAGGTTTTAGGGTACATGTGCAGAACATGCAAGATAGATGCATAGGTACACACGTGGCAGTGTGTTTTGCTATCTTTCTCCCCTTCACCCACATCTGGCATTTCTCCCCATGCTATCCCTCCCCAGTTCCCACCCCCCACTGTCCCTCTCCTATTCCCCCCAATAGACACCAGTGTGTAGTGCTCCCCTCCCTGTGTCCATGTGTTCTCATTGTTCATCACCCACCTATGAGTGAGAATATATGGTATTTCATTTTCCGTTCTTGTGTCAGTTTGCTGAGAATGATGTTCTCCATATTCATCCATATCCCTAAAAAAAACATGAATTCATTGTTTTTGATTGCTGCATAATATTCCATGGTGTATATGTGCCATATTTTTCCAGTCCAATCTATTATCAATGGGCATTTGGGTTGGTTCCAAATCTTTGCTATTGTAAACAGTGCTGCAATGAACATTCGTGTGCATGTGTCCTTATAGTAGAACGATTTACAGTCCTTTGGATATATACCCAGTAATGGGATTGCTGGGTCAAATGGAATTTCTATTTCTAGGTCCTTGAGGAATAGCCACACTGTCTTCCACAATGGTTGAACTAATTTACACTCCCATCAACAGTGTAAGAGTGTTCCTATTTCTCCACATCCTCTCCAGCATCTGCTGTCTCCAGATTTTTTAATGATTGCCATTCTAACTGGCATGAGATGGGTATCTCAATGTGGTTTTGATTTGCATCTCTCTAATGACCAGTGATGATGAGCATTTTTTCATATGTTTGTTGGCCTCATGTATATCTTCTTTTGTAAAGTTTCTGTTCATATCCTTTGCCCATTTTTGAATGGGCTTGTTTGTTTTTTTCTTGTAAATCTGTTTGAGTTCTTTGTAAATTCTGGATATCAGCCCTTCGTCAGATGGGTAGACTGCAAAAATTTTTTCCCATTCTGTTGGTTGCCAATTCACTCTAATGACTGTTTCTTTTGCCATGCAGAAGCTGTGGAGTTTGATTAGGTCCCATTTGTCTATTTTGGCTTTTGCTGCCAATGCTTTTGGAGTTTTGGTCATGAAGTCCTTGCCTACTCCTATGTCCTGAATGGTTTTGCCTAGATTTCCTTCTAGGGTTTTTATGGTGCCAGGTCTTATGTTTAAGTCTTTAATCCATCTGGAGTTAATTTTAGTGTAAGGTGTCAGGAAGGGGTCCAGTTTCTGCTTTCTGCACATGGCTAGCCAGTTTTCCCAACACCATTTATTAAACAGGGAATCCTTTCCCCATTGCTTGTTTTTGTCTGGTTTATCAAAGATTGTATGGTTGTAGATATGTTGTGTTGCCTCTGATGCCTCTGTTCTTTTCCACTGGTCTATATCTCTGTTTTGGTACCAGTACCATGCTGTTTTGATTACTGTGGCCCAAATCATCTTAATCTATAGCTCCTACATATGAATCTACAGCTTTTGTAATTTAGAAAAGTCAACTTCCCATCTCTCTTTGTAAAGATAATTCTCAGAAGTAATGGATGATATCATTGGCACACACCCATCTCATTTATGTTTTTCTTTAAACAAAATCAAAGTCAACTAATCTAATCCCAGAATTTAAAGTTTTGTGCTCTTTCCTCCCTTTATTACTTATCTTCAATATATTAGTTAAGATGGATTTTAAGGCACTATAAAAATCACACTCCAGGCCGGGCGCGGTGGCTCAAGCCTGTAATCCCAGCACTTTCGGAGGCCAAGGCAGTTGGATCACGAAGTCAAAAGGTCGAGACCATCCTGGTCAACATGGTGAAACCCCGTCTCTACTAAAAATACAAAAAATTAGTTGGGCATGGTGGCACGTGCCTGTAATCCCAGCTACTCAGGAGGCTGAGGCAGGAGATTTGCCTGAACCCAGGAGTGGGAGGTTGCAGTGAGTCGAGATCGCACCATTGCACTCCAGCCTGGGTAACAAGAGCGAAACTCCGTCTCAAAAAAATAAATAACACTCCAAATACACTGGCTTAATGATGATATAAATTTATTTTTCACATGTACTCTTCTTAAGGTAAATAGTCTGAATGGGCTGGGCGCCTCTACTCCACATGGTCACTCCGTGATCCAGATTAATGTTATTGTGTTCCTCTACCATTTTCTAGAGTATTTGTTCTCATCTTCATAGTCATGCCATGTTTTCAACATCTAAGTAAGAGAAAGCAAAAGGACAATACAGAGGAGCCCATATCCAGCCTAAGACCAAAACTTGTAGTGACACACTTCACTTTTTTCTATATTTTGATGACAAGAAGTTAGTAATATGGCTGCATCTACCTAAAAGAAAGGTTAAAACTGCATTTTCAATATGGGTTTCCATACAGGCAGCTATAATTTAGTTAGCATAGAGAAAGAATAGAATAATTTTCACAGAAACTCAGTATTCTCTATGATCATCACATTATTTCTAATATTAACAATGTCTTTATTCTTTCTTTGTCTAAGTCCAACCAAATTTCATGATCCAACATAAATAATACCTACTCCTTATATTTTCCTCAGTTGGACTTGCTTACTTAGTTTGACTTGGTTATACAGTTGGACTTCCTTGTTTTTCTTTGATCTCAGAGAGTGATTATCAACTCCACCATCTGATATACAAATGTGTTCAGAATTTACCCTGTGCTAACATTGAACTAGATTCCTGGGAATAAAAGAAAATTCAGAGATTTAGAATATTAGAAATCACAAAAAAATTACTATATTAAAAATATAATTTTAGATCATCTTTTCATGAGTTCATGATTTATTTGACCTAATAAAGTGCTTTGTTTTTAAAGAACATAAAATACCATCTTCTATATTTATTTTACCCTTATCTTATACTAGGTATTTTCATAAAGACAGATTTTCTTATGCACATTTTTATTTTGCCAGATTCCCCTCTTCCTCAATTCTACAGCACATGTTTAAATTCTCTTAAATTATACTGTGGAATTTTAGGTAAAATATTTGAAAATGCATATGGATTTTAAGGGTTTTGATATATGCATTATGAAACTGTATATTAAAGAAACAGAATATTTCATAGTAGTTCAGCCTTGGAATTATGCTTTATGGAGACTTCACATGGTTATTACCAGACTACTGATTTTGTCATTTTTTTCATACATTACTTTGATTTTTAAAATTCTTTTTGAATTTTTAAAAAGGAAATTTTTTCACATTCTGCAGATGGTCTTTTAATTCTGATGGTTTCTTTTGCTGCACAGAAGCTGTTTAGTTTAATTAGGTTCAATTTGTCAATACTTGTTTTTGTTTTTTGTTTTTTATTTTTATTTTTGCTTTATCGATCTTTGAAGATTATACCATTTTTTATTTTTATTTTTATTTACTTATCTTTTTAATTTTTAAAATTTTTATTGCATTATAGGTTTTGGGGTACATGTGCAGAACGTGCAAGATAGTTGCATAGGTACACACATGGCAGTGTGTTTTGCTGCCTTCCTCCCCTTCACCCACACTTGGCATTTATCCCCAGGCTATCCCTCCCCAGTGCCCCCTTGCTGTCCCTCCCCCATTCCCCCCAATAGGCCCCAGTGTGTAGTAGACCCCCTCCCTGTGTCCATGTGTTCTCATTTTTCTCACCCGCCTATGAGTGAGAATATGCGGTATTTCTTTTTCTGTTCTTGTGTCAATTTGCTGAGAATGATGTTCTCCAGATTCGTCCATGTCCTTACAAAGGACACAAACTCATCATTTTTGATAGCTGCATAATATTCCATGGTGTAAATGTG
This sequence comes from Saguinus oedipus, assembly GCA_031835075.1. Taxonomy (NCBI): domain Eukaryota; kingdom Metazoa; phylum Chordata; class Mammalia; order Primates; family Cebidae; genus Saguinus; species Saguinus oedipus. The sequence goes on from CM063172.1 coordinate 111,586,596, forward strand.
CCACATTTTCCCAGTCCAGTCTATCATCGATGGGCATTTGGGTTGGTTCCAGGTCTTTGCTACTGTAAACAGTGCTGCAATGAACATTCGTGTGCATGTGTCCTTATAGTAGAACAATGTATAGTCCTTTGGATATACACCCAGTAATGGGATTGCTGGGTCAAATGGAATTTCTATTTCTAGGTCCCTGAGGAATTGCCACACTGTCTTCCACAATGGTTGAACTAATTTACACTCCCACCAACAGTGTAAGAGTGTTCCTATTTCTCCACATCCTCTCCAGCATCTGCTGTCTCCAGATTTTTTTTTTTTTTATGTAAACTATTGTATTTATACAAGTTATTCTTCTTTTTAAAATAACGTGGGTGGTCAGGTTTAGTCTTATAACCCCAAATTTGTATTTTGCTTAAGCAATCCAGATCTTTTTTTTTTTTTTAATTTTTATTGCATTATAGGTTTTGGGGTACATGTGCAGAACGTGCAAGATAGTTGCATAGGTACACACATGGCAGTGTGTTTTGCTGCCTTCCTCCCCTTCACCCACACTTGGCATTCATCCCCAGGCTATCCCCCCCAGCCCCCCCCCACTGTCCCTCCCCCATTTCCCCCAACAGTCCCCAGTGTATAGTAGACCGCCTCTCTGTGTCCATGTGTTCTCATTTTTCTCACCCACCTATGAGTGAGTATATGCAGTATTTCTTTTTCTGTTCTTGTGTCAGTTTGCTGAGAATGATGTTCTCCAGATTGATCCATGTCCTTACAAAGGACACAAACTCATCATTTTTGATTGCTGCATAATATTCCATGGTGTATATGTGCCACATTTTCCCAGATTTTTTAATGATCACCATTCTAACTGGCATGAGACGGTATCTCAATGTGGTTTTGATTTGCATCTCTCTAATGACCAGTGATGATGAGCATTTTTTCATGTGTTTGTTGGGCTCATGTATATCTTCTTTTGTAAAGTTTCTGTTCATATCCTTTGCCCATTTTTGAATGGGCTTGTTTGTTTTTTTCCTGTAAATCTGTTTGAGTTATTTGCAAATTCTGGATATCAGCCCTTTGTCAGATGCATAAACTGCAAAGATTTTTTCCCATTCTGATGGTTGCCGATTCACTCTAGTGACTGTTTCTTTTGCCGTGCAGAAGCTGTGGAGTTTGATTAAGTCCCATTTGTCTATTTTGGCTTTTGTTGCCAATGCTTTTGGTGAATACTTGTTTTTGTTGCAATTGCTTTTAACATCTTTGTCATTAAATCTTTACCAGGGGTTATGTCCAGAATGGCATTTTCTAGGTCATCTTCGAGGGTTTTTATAATTTTATGTTTTACATTTAAGTCTTTATCCACCTTGAGTACATTTTTGTTTATGTTGTAGTATCTTCTGCATATAACTAGCCAGTTATGCCAGCAATATTTGTTGAATAGGGAATAATCTTTTCCCTACTGCTTCTTTCTGTTCACTTTGTTGAAGATCAGATGGTTGTAGATATGAAGCTTTATTTATGGACTCTCTATGCTTTTCCACCAGTCTATGTTTCTGTTTTTGTGCCAATACCATGCTGTTTTTCTTATTGTAGCCTTGTGGAATAGTTTGAAGTCAAGTAACATGATGACTCCAGCTTTGTTCTTTTTGTTTTATATTGTCTTGGCTATTTGAGATTTTTTTTAATTCTCTATGGATTTTAAAATACTTTTGTTTTTAATTACATGAACAATGACATTGTCTCTAATTCTTTGAACAATGATATGTACATTTCAAATTGTTAAAATGAACTGTTTAATTTAATTGAGTTAAATCTGTAAATTGCTTATGGTCATTTTAATTATATTGAATCTTCTTACCTATGATCATGAATTATTTTTCCATTTGTTTCTGTCATCTCTGATTTCTTTGAGCAGTGCTTTGTAATTCTCATTTTAGAGATCTTTCACCTCTTGATTAGCTGTATTCTTAGATATTTTATTCATTGTGTGGCTATTGTGAATGCAACTGAATTCTTGTTTTGGGTCTCAGCTTTGATGTTATTTGTGTGTAGAAATCCTAGTGATTTTTATACATTGATTTTGTATCTTGAAACTTTATTGAAGTTGTTTATCAGATCAAAGATCTTTTGAGTACATAATATGGGGTTGTCTAGATATAGAATCACGTTGTCTGCAAACAGAGGTAGTTTGATTTTTCTCTCTTCCTATTTGGTTGCCTTTTATTTCTTTCTCTTGCCTGATTACTCTAGCTAAGACTTCCAATACTATGTTGATTAGGAGTGGTAAGAGTAGGCATCTTTGTTGTGTTCTGGTTCTCAAGAGGAATGCTTTCAGCTATTGCCCATTCAGTATGTTATTGGCTATCGGTTTGTCAGAAACAGCTCTTGTTACTTTGAGGTATTGTCCCTAAATGCCTAGTTTGTTTAATATTTTTAAAATGAAAGGATGTTGAATTTTATTAAAAGCCTTTTCTGAATCTATTGAGGTGATTATGTGATTTTTGTTTTTTATTCTGTTTGTGTGGTGAATCACATTTCTTGATTTGCTTATTTTGAACCAACCTTGCAGTCCAGGAATAAAGCCTACTTGATTGTTGCAGATTAGCTTCTGGATGTGCTGGCGGATTTGGTTTGCTAATATTTTGTTGAGAATTTTAATGTCAATGTTCATCAGGGATATTAGCCAAAGTTTTCTTTTTTTTTTTTTTTTTTTTGTTGTGTCACTGCCAGATTTTTGTATCAGTATGATGCTGGCCTCATGGAATGAATTTTGGAGGAGTCCATTCTCCTCAATCTTTTGGATTAATTTTAGTAAGAATAGTGCCAGCTCTTCTTTGTTCATCTAACAGAACTTGGCTCTGAGTCTGTCAGGTCCTGGGCTTTTTCTGGCAAGCAGAAATTTTAGTGCTGGCTCAATTTCAGAAGTAATTATTGGTCTGTTTAGGGATTTAATTTCTTCCTAGTTTAATCTTGAGAGGTTATATGCTTCAAGGAATTTATAAATTTCTTTTAGGTTGTGTGCATAAAGAGATTCTTAGTAGTCTTTGAGAGTTTGCTGTAGAGTTAGTGGCAACGTCTCTTTCGTCATTTCTTATTGTATTTATTTGGATCTTCTCTCTTTTTTTCTGTATTCGTCTAGCTAATGGTTTATCAATCTTATTTATTCTTTCAAAGAACAAATTTCTGGATTCATTGACCTTTTGTATGAATTTTTGTGTCTCAATTTTTTTAGTTTAGCTCTTATTTTTGTTATTTTTTTGTCTCCTGCTGGCTTTGGGTTTAGTTTGCTCTTTTTACTCTAATTCCTCCAGGTGTGATATTAGGTTGTTAATTTGAAATCTTCCTAACTTTTTCATGTCAGTGCTTAGCAATATAAACTTCCCCCTTAACACAGCTTTAGCTGTATTCCAAATATTGTGCTATGCTGTATGTTTGTGCTCATTAGTTTCAAAGAATATCTTAATTTATTGCCTTAATTTTATTGTTTAATAAAAAATCATTCAAGAGGAGGTTATTTAATTTCCATGTAATTGTATGGCTTTCAGTGATTTTCTTAGCATTGGTTTCATTTTTTATTGTTCTGTGGTCCAAGAGTGTGTTTGATATATATATATTTTTTTTTTCTTTGTTTATTTGTTTGCCAAGTATTGTTTCATGGCCAATCGTGTGGTTGATTTTAGAGTATGTGCCATGTGTGGATGTGAAAAATGTACATTCTTTTGTTTTGGAGTGGAGAGCTCTGTAGTTGTTGGGTAGGCCTATTTACTCAAATATTAAGTTTAGATTTCAAATATCATTGTTAGTTTTCTGCATTGAGGATATGTCTAATACTGTCAATGGGGTGTGGAAGTCTTCCTGTATTCATGTGTGATTTGTAGGTTTTTGCTTTGTGATTACCATGAGTCTTACCAAACCATCTAATAGAAATAACAAGTTATTTTAAATAGAGGACAACTTATCTTTGATCATAAAGAAAATAACAGAAAAGAACAAAGAGAAAACTAAAAATAACTCTGCAGTGTAACTTCATACACCTTCACATTTTATCATTTTGTTGTCCAAGTTTACTTCTTTTTATATTACTTTTCTATTAATATGTTATTTTAGCTATTGTTGCTTGTGATAAAATCATCTTTTAGTTTTCATACTAGAGATATGAGTGGTTTGCACAACACAATTACAACACTAGGATAACCTGAGTTTTTATACACACTTTTATCAGTTGGTTTTACACCTTTCAATATTTTCTTTTTGTATGTTAGTGTCTTTCTTTTCAGATTTAATAACTATCTTTAGAATTCCTTGTAAGACAGGCATAATGCTATTAAATTTACTCATGTGTCTGTTAAAAACTTTATAACCCCTCTATGCTTGAAGGATGGTACAATGTTCTTGGTTAGAACTTTTTTTTTTCCTTCCAGAACTTTGAAAATTTCATCCTGCTTGCTCCTGGCCTGTATGGCTTCCATTGAGAAGAAGTCTAATGCCCAATGAATTGAAGCTCTTTTATATATTATTTGCTTCTTTTCTATTGTTGCTTTTAAGTTAATCTCTTTGCTTTTGTCCTTTGAGAGCTTGATTATTGTGTGTTTTGGGAAAGTCTTATTTGAGTTGAACCTGTTTGGTGGTATCTGATCTTTCTGTACCTGAATATTTATATATTTCTCACATTTCAGAATGTTGTAAATTATTATTTAATTTAATAAGATTACTCCTGGCTCTTTTACAACTCTTTCTTGAACATCAACAATTCTTAGATTTGCTCTCCTGAGGCCATTTTATGTATCTTGTAGGTGTTCCTTATTCCCTTCTATTCTGTTTCTTTCTCCTCTGACTGTCTTTAAATACACTGTTTTCAACATTATTGACTTTTCCCTCTGTTTTATCTATTCTACTATTAACAGCTTCTAATGCATTTTTCTGTACAGCAAATATATTCCTCAGTTGCAGGCTTTCATTAGATTTATTTTTTAATTTTTATTTCCGTGTTAAATTTCTCTGATAAATTACTGATTTGCTTTTCTTTGCTATCTTAAAGTTTACAGAGTTTCCTTAAGAGTGCCATTTTGAATTCTTATCAGAGAACTCATACATCAACATCTTGTTAAGGTTGGTTACTGACTTCTCACTCTGTCCTTTTGGGGAAATCTTGGTTCCCTGTTTGCTGTTGCTTCTTATGAATATACATCTATGCCTTACATTGAACAATTAGTTATTTATTCCAGTCTTTTCTGTCTTGTTTTATTTTTTCTTGCATATGTTTGCTTTGAGAACCCTTGGAGTCTATCTGTTGAATATATTTTACACTAGTTCACTACCTTCTTTTAACTAATGGTTGGTACCTTAAACCGAGTACCAGCTCTAGCAAAATATTTGAACACTGCCCATCCTGTACAGGTAGGCCACAAAAGGGATATCCATGCTCTGTGGTGGAAGGCTGGATAGGATTTTGTGCCCAGGAACCTCATGAAACATGCCCCCTACAGCATGGGGCCACTAAACTGCCACTCTGACTTGGTATCTTTTTTGGTCAAGAAAAGAGCAGATTTTATGGGCTTGAGATGGTAGTCCCACTCCCACTTTTTGACTCTGGCTGCCTTCAGGTTTTGTTTTTCTCCCTTTCACTTAAGGCACTCATGACACATACTGTATACTGAAGGAAGAACAGCTCTCCCGTAAGGAAATCCAAGATGCTGAGGAAGCTGATTGTCCATCTCAATCTCATTTTTTCAGTGTAAAAGCTGAGTCTGGAGAGAATTTTCTCCACTCACTGTGCCTGTTAGTTTGGGGAAGGAGCATTGTGAATCTAGAAGTCAATGCACTTACTGTCAGCTCAGAGTCTTCTTTTGGCTTGATTGCTTTTTTCACTTATCTGTGGCTCCAGGAATTGTCTCATCCTCAGATGTGAGTGCTGGGATATTGCTAATGATAATATTTGTATTGTATATTTGTTGTTTACTGTGTGGGTGGGGATAAAGCAAGCCTACTTTTAGTCTGCCATTTGGATGACATCACTCTGATTCTTAATACTTGTTCCAAAACTATAACTATAAATTTGTACATACAAATATGTGTTCATTGTAGAGATATTTAGGTAAAAAATTATATAGAGCAACAGAATGATCTATCAGTTGATAAATGGTCAAGTCAATTAAGGCAGCATATTTTTATAGTGAAATATTGTGCCACTATTGAATAATGGGTTATAATGTGGATGGTAAATTTTGTGAAAACAATCATTTTCAAAATTAGAATTCAAGGTAGTATGTGGCGTGTCACAAAAGACACAAAACTGCCAGGGAGAAAAAGCCTTCATTTCTAAATGAAGTCCAATTTTTCAGGGTCATTCAGATAGCATTGCATCTTTACAAATTTTCCTCTGCCCTCTGAAATTATTCATTATCTCCTTGGAGAAATTGAATAGAATTTTAGGAGAAAAAAAGTGTTGCATAGAACAATGTTCTTATATCTTAATATGAAACTTAAAATACATATTTAAAACTTTATTGAAGGCAATTCATATAGCATATGAACACTTTTCTTTTGTAACAAAATTACTACTGTATAATAGTCATCTGATGAAATAATTTTCCTGTTATTTTATAAGTGGGCAATTTTGTAAATGCAGTGACATTGAAAACCTATGTGGAAAGCAGGCAAAGGATTTTTGATTTAGACAAAATTAGTTCTTTTCAATTATAATATTGAAGAATCACCATTGCTCAAAAAAACTGGAAAAAATTCTCACAAAGAGGTGCTCTATATTTACTCTTGCTTCTTAACTGAATAACATTGAAGATAAAAAATTAATGTCTTATCTATGAATGTTAACAAAATTGGTTACTAAATAGTTACGGCAATCTATCTCATTCTGATTTTATCCATACAGAAAGTATGAAATTGAGCATTTAAGCATTATATGTGTAATTCGTTTTCATCTTCAATGGAAATGAGTGATTGAAATTTGTCTGACAACAGGTAATACAAAAAGAACTTCTGTCTATAAAACAGATTTTATGATATCTCACCAGAAAAAGATTTTCCAAAGTAATTACACTTTGCTAATGCATACTGTAATACTAATTTTATTGTTTCAAATACCTGCCAACTGATAGGGAAAAATTACAGGTAAAAAGTGCATATGAGGGGCAGAGCAAGAGGATCAAATAAAAGCCTTTATAAATCATCTCCACCACAAGAACATCAAATTTTAATAACTAACTACACATTAAAAGACATCTTCAGAAGAATGAAAAATGAGGTGAGCAATCACTGTACCTGGTTTTGACTTCATATCACTGTTAAGAGGCATTAAATAGGGTAGACAATACAGTCTTTTTTTAATTTTTAGATTTAGGGGTACATGTGAAGGTTTGTACACAGGGAAACATAGTGCCACAGGGATTGTTTTACATATTATATCATCACTCAGGTATTAAGCTCAGTACCAACAGTACCAATAGTAATTTTTTCTGCTCCTGCCCTCCTGCCTCAAGTAGACCCCAGTGTCTGTTGTTCTATTCTTTGTGATCATAAGTTCTTATGATTTAGCTCCCACTCGTAGGTGAGAACATGTGATATTTGGTTTTCCGTGACTGCATTAGTTTGCTAAGATAATACCCTCCATATCCATCCATGTTCCTACAAAAGACATTATATCATTATTTTTTATGACTGCATAGTATTTCATGGTATATATGTACCACATTTTCTTTATTCTAGCTGTCATTGAGAGGCATTTAGGTTGACCCCATGCCTGCTATTGTGAATAGTGTTGCCACAAATATTCACATGCATTTGTCTTTTTGTTAGAATGATTTATATTTATTTGGGTATATAACCAGTAATGGAATTACTGGCTTAAATGATAGTTTTGATATTAGGTCTTTGAGGAATCATCATACTGATTGTCACAATGACTGAATGAATGTACACTCCCACCAACAGTACGTAAGTGTTCACTTTTGTCTGACACCTCACTGACATCTGTTATTTTTGAGTTTTTAATAATATCCATTCTGACTGGTGTGAGATGGTATAAATTAAATACCTAGGAATTAACCAAAGAAGTAAAAGATCTCTAAAATGAAAACTATTAGTAATTTAAAAAATGAAAAGGACACCAAAAAATAAAAAATAAAAGTCTTATGTTCATGAATTGGAAGAATCAATATTGTTAAAATGCCCATGCTACACAATCTACAGATTCAAGGCAATTCCTATCAAAACATCAATGACATTCTTCATTCATAGGAAAAACAACCCTAAAATGTATATAGAACCACAAAAAAAAAAAAAACCCAGAATAGCCAAAGCTATCCTGAGCAAAATTAACAAAATTGTAAATAATCATATTACCTGACTTCAAGTTATCCTCCAGAGCTGTAGTAAGGGTACTGGCATAAAAACCCATAAAACAGAAAAGACACTGAAAAACAAATCCATACATTCACAGTGAACTTACTTTCAACAAAGTTGCCAAGAACATACATTGGGGAAAAGAGATTCTCTCTAATAAATGGTGCTGGGAAAACAAAATATTCATATGCAAAATCATGTAACTAGATGTCTAACTCTCACCATATTCAAAAATCAAATCAAAATTGACAAAAGACTTAAACAACTTCAACTGTAAAACTATTATGAGAAAATATTGGGGAAACTCTTCAGGACATTGGTCTGGAAAAAAATTCCTTGAGAAATACCCCACAAACACAGACAACCAAAACAAAAATGGACAAATGGAGTAACATTAAGTTAAAAAGCTTCTGCAGAGCCAAGAAAGCAATCAACAAAGTGAAGAGACAACCCACAGAATTGCAGAAAATATTTTCAAACTACCCATCTGGCAACTGATGAATAGTAAAAACACCTAAGAAGCTCAAACAGCTCCATAGGAAAAAGTATCTAATAATCCAACATAAAATGGACAAAGACTTGAATAGATATTTTCAAAAGAAGACATACAAATGGCAAAAGAGGCATATGAAAAGGTACTCAACATCACTGATTATCAGAGAAATCAAAATTGAAGCTACAATGAGATATCATCTCACTCTAGTTTAAATGGCTTTTATCCAAAGACAGAAAATAAAAAATGCTGGAAAGAATGTGGATAGAAGGAAACCATAATATTCTATTGGTAGGAATGTAAATTAGCATAACCACTGTAATGAACTATTTGCAAGTACCTCAAAAAACTAAAAATAGAGCCACTATACAATCCAGTATTCCTACTACTGAGTATGTACTCAAAATAAAGAAAATCTGTATATTGAAGGGATATCTGCACTCCCATGTTTGTTGCAACACTGTTCACAATATCCAAGATTTGGAAAGAATCTAGCCATCCATCAGCAGATGAATGAATAAGGAAAATGTGCCAAAGAATGAGATAGTGTCATGTGCAACAACATGAATGGAACTAGAGGTCACTATGTTAGGTGAAATAAGCAAGGCACAGAAAGACAAATATCACATGTTCTCACTTATTTCTGAAAGGTAAAAATTAAAACAAATGAACTCGTAGAGATAGAGTAGAAGGAAAGTTATCAGAGTCTGGGAAGGGTAGCAGGGGTGGGAAGGAAGTGGGGATAGATGAGTAATGGTTATAAAAAGTAACTGGAAAGAATTAATAAGACCTGGTATTTGATAGCAAAACAGGATGACTACAGTCAATAATAATTTAATTGTAAATTTTTAAATAACTAAAAGTGTATAACTGAATTGTTTACAACATAAAGGATAAATGCTTGAGGGGATAAATACCAATTTACCATGATGTGATTATTACACATTGCCACCCTGCATCTAGGTATCTCATGTACTAAATAAATACATATATCTACTTGTACTCACAAAAAATAAAAAATAAAAATAAAATAAAAAGTATATATTATGTGGCTTTAAATGGAAATAATTTTATTTTTTACATAATTATAAAAATAGATGAATCATATATAGATAAATTTTGAGCACACTTAGCTATGTAATGTATCATTATGCATTTTAAGCAATATAAAAAATGCTTAACATTCCTGCATTCAGTGAAGTTATTGATGAGAATGACTGGCAGAATTGGGGAAGGTTGAGAAGGCCAGTGTGGCTGAACTGAGAAGTCGAATGTGGAATCTAGGAGAAGTGAGGTTAGAGAGGTAACAGGGAAGCCAGATCATAAATGACATTATGGATCATGAACTTTTCCTTTGAGTGAGATAAGAATACATTGAAGAGTTTTGCACCCGGAGTGACACAAACTGACTTACAATAAAATATCTCTGCCTGTTTTCCTGTGAACAAACTTTATGTAACAAGAGCAGAAGCAATGAGAACAGTTGGGAGACTATTGTTTTAATCCAAGCAAAAGCAGAAATGATAGATTAGACCTGAGTGGTAGCAGTTAAATAAAAGAGGGACTGAAATTGTGTAAGTATCTTTGAAGTAGATTCTTCATTTTGGTGACAAGAAGAGTATGGTGCTCCCTCTTGTTTTTGGACCAAACTTGCTTCACAAACTTGAAAACAGATAATATTAGGGTCCATAGTTGGTAAAGACATAAACAAAGACAGTGATAGTAGCAGTAAAATTAGTCTTAACAAGAGTAACAGGTCTGCACATGACATTCTGAGATGCTGTCAAATTAGGAGTCATCTTAAGAGCAAGGTACCAGATCAGTGCTACAATCATTGACAGTGTTAAAACAATGGGACTATACAAATATAACAGGGCATGAACAAAGAGTTCAGGAAAGTCTAACAAAAATAGGCCAAAAAAACAAAAGCAATATGAAAACAAAACTATTTATACATGGAGAAAGTAGAGGTGTTATCAGAAGCATATAGAACAGACCTAGGGAGTCATGTGGTCAGTATCATAACCACAGATGACTACAGGTTTATGATACTGTAAATGAGTTTTTCAAGATCAACTGAAAGGTATAAAATTTAAGAACCATAGCCTCAATCAACAAAGAGTGGAATACTTACTAGCATGACAAATTTATGGGGTTAGGCAATGAGGAAAATATATTAAAATTAAAGTATGTTGGAAATGTGTCCAAAAGACAAAAGCGGGGCTCCAAGAATTTGTAAGAGGATCCAAAAAAAAAGAAGGAAAAAGAAGAAATCTCTGAGAAATAAAATTATCAATCTAGAGCTCTTTGATTATTTTGAACATGACCAGAGGTGCATCCCAGAAATAAAAGCTAAAGACAGAACTTACAGGTAAGGACAAGTAGTTGCTTTATGATGGTGTGAGGAAAATAAGGACATTGGTTCAGGCAGTACAGAAGTTTTCCAATGCACATGGATGTGAAAGTAGACCTTAAACATCTGAAAAAAATGTAAAGAAAACATACAAAAAGTTATTCTCACATTAATTAACAAAGTTACATGTGGAAGGGAAAGAAAAAGATAAAATAAAATTTTTTTTTATTTCTAAATTTTAAGAAATGTGCTAGATAATTTATACATTTAGGAAATCTGAATCTGTTTTTCAGAAAAACAGTGCACATAAATTTCTATGCTTTTTCCAGTATTTTTTTTAATGTAGAAATATCCTTTCAAGGCACAAAAGTATAAGGTGAAAAAAGTACAAGAAAAAAAAAAGAAAAGGAAAAGTACCCTGATTGAATCAGGCATATAAAATAAATAAGACTCATATCTTCTCTGCTTTAACTTTTTTCATATGGATGGCTTTGGAGGCTTTTAAATGAACACACAGAATTATTGAAATACACATTAAAGACACAATATGTTATCATGCTACTTACATTACAGTAAGCTGATATTGACAAAGCAATGGAAAGCAATAAGGAATGTGGCAGTTGTAGGTCTCTCAAGTTCCATTTTTAAACTAATTTTTTATTTCAATAGGTTTTTAGAGGATAGATGATATTTGTTTACATGAATAAGTTCTTTAGTGGTGACTTCTGAGATTTTGGTACACCCATCACCCAAGCAGTATACATGGTAACCAATGTGTAGTCATTTAACCCTCAACTCCCTCCCACTATTTTCAAAGTCCCCAAAGTCCTTTGGTTCATCCTTTGTCTTTGCATCCTCATAACTTAGCTTCCACTTGAGTAAGAACATACCATGTTTGGCTTTTCATGTCTAAGTTACTTCGCTTTAAATAGTAGTCTCCAATTTCATCCAGGTCACCATGAATGCCATTATTTCATTCCTTTTTGTGGCTGATTAGTATTCCATTATGTATATTATATAATATATATAATATACATTATATATTATACATATATATTAAATATATAATATACATATTTTATGTATATAATATATATTATATATTTAATATATATATAAAATATAATATACATATAAAATACAATATATATATACCACATTTTCTTTACCCGCTTGTTGATTGATGGGCATTTGGGCTAGTTCCACATTTTTGCAGTTGCAAATTGTGCTGCTATAAACATGCTTGTGCAAGTATATTTTTAGTATAATAACTTCTTTTTCATTGAGTAGATACCTAGTAGTGGGATTGCTGGATCAAATATACTTTTAGTTCTTTAAGGAGTCACTGTATTGTTTTTCATCATGGTTATACTAGGTTACATTCCTACCAACAGTGTAAAAGTGTCCCCTTTTTACCACATCCATGCAAACATTTTTTATTATTGTTATTGTTATGGCCATAAAAATTCTAGTAGATAACATTGGAAACCCCTTCTAGACATTGGCTTAGACAAAGACTTCATGACCAAGAACCCAAAAGCAAATGCAACAAAAACAAAGATAAATAGATTTTGGACTTAATTAAACTAAAAAGCTTCTGCACAGAAAAAGAAAAAATCAGTAGCCTTAACAGACAACCTAACCTACAGAGTGGGAGAAAATCTTCACAGTCTGTATACCTGACAATAATATTCAAAATCTACAAAGAACGTAAGCTAATCAGCAAGAATAAAACAAATAAACAAGTTCATCAAAAAGTGGGCTAAGGACATAAATAGACAATTTGCAAACGAACGAATTCAAATGGCCACAAGCATATGTAAAAATGGTCAACATCCCTAATGATCATGGAAATGCAAATCAAAACCATAATGCCATACCACTTTTTCCTGCAAGAATGGCCATAATCAAATATAATATATCTTAATTTGACTTAATTTGATTTATTGAGTTGTATTTTAATATAGATTTATTGATAGTTGTATCTTAATGTAGATTTATTGAGTTGAATACTACTGGTATCTCACACGATCTTTAAATTAATCTTATTATCGATCTTTTATATTCCCTCTCATTTTCAGGACAATTAAGTTTGTCTAAATAAAATGGCCTTCTAATAGAAGTCTTCTATATATGACCTTCATTTATAATTTTGCAACACCAAAGAGTACCAAGAGAGCAAGCAAAGGTAACCACCAGAGCCCATTATGTCCACTGACCTCTCATGATAACCAGCATCGTGGGGTTCTCTCTCAAATTGGAGCTCCATGAAGTTGTGTTTTGAACTCTCTGAGTTCATTTGAGCAATCTTAGGTTGTACTGGGTCCAGGGTAAAATTGGATCCAATAATTGGGGTTATATTAATTAAAGGTCTCAGGTGTCTGTGCCAGACAAAAATTGAGTTGGGTTCAGTAGGTAGGAAGGTTTACAAGAAGATGGAAAGTCGTGAGTATGTTAGCAGCAGTGAATCCCTATGGGTCTGCAGCAGCTTCAGTTCTTGCCTCCTCAAAAGAAAGAATTCATCTAAGAGTTATAAGGCAGAAGGAGAGACTAAGGCAAGTTTTAGAGCAAGAGTGAAACTGTATTTATAAGCTTTAGAGTAGACACAAAAGGAAGAAAATATACTTGGAAGGGGGCCAAGTGGGCGACTTGAAAGACAAGTGCACAGTTTGACCTTTTGACTCGGGGTTTTATATATTCACATACTTCTGGGGTCTTGTGTTACTTTTCCTTAATTCCTCCTTTGGGGTGGGTTGTATGCATGCACATGGGCCTGCTAGCACTTGGGAAGGGAGCATGCGCAGTGTGTTTACTGATTTGCATGTATGCACACCTGAGGCATTCTTCCCTTACAAGCCAAGTTTCTAGAAAGTTAGATACCAGTTAAACTTCGCCATTTTGTTTCACAACATACATACTTGATCCAACTTACCCAACTCCTTAGATCTTATCAGGAAGCTGTTCACCCATTTCAGGTTTGTTCTATCTTTTGGGGGACTACTTTTCTCTTGTGCTGGCTGTTACCAATTGTTATTTTACAGAGACTGTTAACATCTGCTGACCATCATCTGATGATCACCTGATACCTGACATTCCTGGTGTATGTGTTGGGGGAACCCTCTCCTGCCCTGCTCCTCTAAGCAAGTATACAAGGAAAGTCAAATGTGTTTTGATAAGCTAAAGCCATAAAGTATCTAGACATTCTAAGTTAAGAAAAAAAGTAAATTCATCCCAAAGTAGAATGATTAATTGTTCTAAAATGGGAAAAGAAAAATTATAGACAAAAGCTGAATAGATAAGAAAGTTTGTGAAAATTGAATCTTGAAAACAAACGTATGTGTGATTAAGCTGGCAAAGATTAGAAGAAAATTATGTTTTTCTAAAAAATCAGTTATATCAAAAGTACACTGATGCAAAACTAGAAATTGGTCCTATCTGTTAAAACAATATTTTTTTTTCATGAACTATTGGTTTGCTCTTAATAAAAAATTATAAGAAGTACTTTTTAAGTAGTTGGCCTAGGAAACAAATATTTTGTGCTCTAACAAGATAGTTTCCTGTGCTTCATGCTGTCTTTATTGTATTTTCATCACTTAAAAAAACTGAGTTCTTAAATGAAGAAAAATTTCTCTATAACTATATAATTTTATGCATTTGCCTTTCAAGTTTTATTTATCACTCTGATTAATTATATAACTATTGTTGACAGTAACTTCTGATCCTATTTAATCAAGTGTTTGAAACTTTTGCTATTTTGATGAACTTCTCTGAATGGCATTCTGAATTGAGTCTTTTGGTTGACCTTGAATTAACATTGGGATTTTCCAGATAAGCCCTTGGAACATTCCAGGAGAAAATATCTTCTAATAAAAGAGATATATTAAATGAATTGGACTTATCTAATATATTAAATTATATAAAAAAGTCAATAATAAAATTCTAAATATTTGAGTTATGTTTATATGAATGTTATTAATATGTGTTTCAGAAGTTGTATGAGGTTTACAGAAATCTAACAGCCCGGGATTAATGCAATAAATTATACATCTAGTGAATTAGTTCATTCCCACACTGCTATAAAGGACTACCTGAGACTGGGTATAAATTTAATTGTTCTGCAGGCTTAACAACAAGCATGAGTGAGAGGTGTCAGGAAACTTGCAATCATGGCAGAAGGTCAAACCTTTATGCTCTGTTTCCCTTTTAAATGTAAGTTCCAATTTGAGACCATTTCTTTCTTCATGCATATAAACAGGACTTTTAGAAACACCCAAGTCACATCATGAATGCTTCAGTGCTAAGGAATGTATTCTGCCAGATACCCTAAATTATCTCTTTCATGTTCAAAGTTCCACAGATCTCTAAGATAAGGGCAAAGTGTCACCAGTCTCTTTGCTAAATAACAGCAAGGGTGATCTTTATTGCAGTTCCTATCTCCATCTGAGGTCATCTCATCCTGGACTTCACTGTACATATTATTATCAGCATTTTAGTCAAAACCATTCAACATATCTCTAGGAAGTTGCAAACTTCCCTGCCTCTTCCTGTATTTTTCTGAGCCCACCAAACTGTTTCAACCTCTGCCCTTTTCCCAGTTCCAAAGTCACTTTCACATTTTCAGGTATCTTTATAGTGCCCCACTCTATCAGTACCAATTTTCTATATTAGTTTGTTCTCACACCTTTATAAAGAACTATCTGATAATGGATAATGTATGAAGAAAAGAGATTTAATTGACTCACAGGTTTGCAGGCTTAACAGAAATCAGACTGGGAGGCCTCAGAAAACTTACAATCATGGCAGAAGGGGAAGGGGAAGCAAGCATTGTTGAGCAGATGAAAGAGAGTGAAGGAAGAAGTGCCATACATTTTCAAACAACCAAATCTCATGAGAATTTACTCACTATCGTAAGAACAGCAGGACTGTTCTTACGATACAGAAGTTCACCATTCCATTTAGAATGGACATTAGGCTAGGTGGTTGGAGGTGTTGATGCTGAGGCCAAGGAGGGGGAGCTGGAATTGGCGATGGGACAGGGTGGACTATGTTGGGGTGTGCCTGGAATATAGGGTCTCCTAGACTAGTTAAGGGTTCAATGGGCTTGGAGGGGCTTCGTGGAGTTAAGTTTTTCTTTTGAATACTGAACAGTGTTCCATGGTCATACCCAGAGACATAAAGCCGGAGCCCCCAGGTTACACTAGAACATTAAATAAGAAAATCACAAGAAAGATAATTTGACAGTTTTAGACAAATTTAACGTTAATCTCTTAATTATCAATTATTGTGTTATCCAACTGTATAATAATTCATTAGTAGAGCCTTAGGCAAATATTATTAGTGCTTCCCTACTGGTGACTCCTAATGCACAAGGCATCCTAGAGGGAACTGTCTGTTTTTACTCCCCAGGATATATATTTATCTGTGGAGGATGTAATAATCAACCATACATGTCTCAAATGTGAAAAATAAGGGGCCAACGTAGATTTGGGATTCTAAAGGTAACACTGTCACCCCACAACCAATTGCAAACTAAACACCTCTAAATTTATACTACAGAAAAAAGTGAAATTTACCAACAGGCATAAATCATTCTAAATGGAAATGTTTTGGTAGAATGCTCCTTCCCTGGGTTGGCATAAATGCAAATGGAGGTTATGATTAGAACTCTTTATCAAATATAAGCTACTATAGCTGAATCTACTGAAAAGCTATAGTTGTCTAGAAAACTTCCTTAAATTCTCTTGCTAATGTTATTTTATATAACAAGATTATTTTAGACTACTTTGGCTGACAAGGGGGAGTGTGTGATAGCTAACACCTCCTGTTGCATTTGGATAAATACATCTGGTATGGCAGAAACTCGGTTGCAAGAAATCAACAAACAAGCTACTTGGTTAAAACAAGTAGATTCCTCTCGTGGCTCAGTTTTTATATATTTGATTTTGATCAGCTCAGTTCAAGGGGGCTCCTGTTAAGAAGTATACTTCAGTCTCTTAGCATTATCCTCCTGATAGACAACATAAGGGTCTCCCTCGTGCATCATATTGTCTCATGAGTCTTAAACGCTCATATGCTGCCATCTGTTAAATGTCAAATGCTCTAACTACAGTTAGAATAATGATGACACAAGAGAACATGAAACATTCAGCTGACCTAATGTGGATAGTCGTGAATTCTATACTGAGGCAAACAGAGAGTGCATTAATGACTGAGGTTTTAATCGATCTCTCAGAATTGAGAGGCTGACCAAAAGGGGGAAATAGTTAAATTAGGTTTGCCCTAATACTGCCTTTGTGTATAGCAAATTTTAACCTAACTTAGTTTGTAAACCATTTGTAACCTAATTTAAAGGTATATTCTTGAAACAAGTAGCTGAATCCTAGCTGCCAAGCTTTCAGACAATCACAGGCTGCCGACTGACCAGACCATGTCCATATAAAGCAGATGCTAAGCTGGAAAAATCAAGCTGTTTCCTTATCTTACTTCCCTTTTCAATCTATAAATACTGTCTGCCCATGTTGCTGTGTGGAGCTCTCTGAACTTTTACTGGTTCAGAGTGCTGACCAACTGATGAATTGTTTGTTTGCTCAAATATGCTCTGCTAAATTAAAATTGTCTAACATTTTTCTTTTAACCCATATCATTATACATTTTCCAAAATCTAGAATGTACACCACCAAGAATAAACCATAATGTAAACTATGGACTATAGGTAATTTTAATGCAACTTTTTAGGTTTATTGATTGTGACAAATGTATCATGGAAGAAGTGACTATTCATGTGAAGGGACAGAGAGAATATGGGAAATCTCTGTACTTTCTTCTTAATATTTTCTGTGGACCTACAATGGTTCTAGAAAATATCATCTTAAGACAAAGACTTTTCCTTGAGCAGGGCTCAGTCTCTGACTGCAGGCTTTTATTTTCCTTTTATGTATGTTTTATTTTATTTTCTTTTACCTTGCAAACAAAGATTATTAGGTCTAACAGCTGCACTTAGGCTAGGCAGGGTCTTGCTTCTCAGCTCTCCTGTGCCTCTTGTGGCTGCAGACTGCTATTACTTCTTGCTCATATTTCTATTCTTGTCCTACAATCTGTCCTCTACATAACTATAAATTTAATACATTTTAATTGTAGTATTATGTCTATGTCTTCTGTTATGAATATTCTTCCACCAATTATTTGTGTAGCTAATATCCCATATCCTTCAAGTTTTTCTTAAATCTTATCCCAGTAAAAGGTCACTTGGTCATCATATTTAAAATTGCAACTACTCTCCTTCTCACTCCCACTGACATTACTCTCCTAGTTTTTTCTATAGCTCTTTAATCTCCTAACATAATGTACATGTTGCTTATTTATTATATCTATTATTTAGTGCTCTCAATAGAATGACAGTGTAAGGAAGGCAAATATACTTTTTATTTACTGATATAATTATCCCAAAGAGTGCTTGACACAGAGATTTTTGATAAATATTTATTAAATAAATTAATGCATGAAAATATTGTTATCTCATAAAGGAAGCTTTAGTAAATAGAATTGCTCCATGACTGTGATCAAAAGCCTGATAGTTACAGAATTACTTACCATACGTGTTTAAAACCAAAGTATATAAGACTTGGAGAGGTAGAGGAAAACAGAAAAAAAACTAAAAAATATTCAAAAATCTTATATACGTTTTGTTCTCAATATTCGGATTTAATTTTAAAGAAATATTTTTTATTTTAAATTGACATAATCTTGTATTTATTGTTTATGCTATGATGTTATGAGGTGTGATTATATTTTTTTTATATATATATATATGTACACACACACACACACACACACACACACACACACAGAGCCTCACTCTTGTTGACCAGGCTGGAGGCAATGGCACAATCAAGGCTCACTGCAATCTTGGCTCACTGAAATCACAAAATATCCGTGTGAGGTAACACATTTTATATATTCCACTATATTAGAATAGATAAATCTGAGTAAAATATGTATTACCTCACACGGATATTTTGGTGGTGAGAACATTTAACATCTATTCTCAGCATTTTCAAGAATAACATACAGTATCATTATGTTATGTTATTTTCAAGAATAACATACAGTATCACTAACCATAATCACAATAGATCTCTTGAACTTATTCTGCCTGTCCACCTGTAATTCTGTATCCTCTGACCAACATTTTTCCAACCCACCCTCTCCCTAATCTCCCAGTTTCTGGTAACTACCATTTGATGACTTCTTTTTAGGGTTTATTTTTTTAATAAAACATTACTCCTAACATCTAACAAAATACAAAAATTTAGAAGTTATATTTAATTTTTACCAGAAAATTATATACACAATGTATAAAAATAAATATGGATGTATGGGTATATATATATATATATATATATATATATATATATATGGATATGGATGTGTGTGTATATATATGTGCACACATATATATGCACACACAAAGCAAATGTGTGCATGTGTATATGTAATATTAAAGCAGTAGTGAAACTAGTTTTTCTAAACTAATGTTATTGTGTCTTTTGTTGTCATCACAATTTTTACGATTTTTGAAATTTCATAAATCACCAACATTTTCTAATGCCTATTATTTTATAAATTAAAATATTTGTTTTCAAAAGTAAAATGTTGGGCCAGGCACAGTGGCTCATGCCTGTAATCTCGGCATTTTGGGAGGCCGAGGTGAGTGGATCACCTGAGGTCAGGAGTTCAAGACCAGCCTGGCCAATATGGTGAAACCCCATCGCTAGTAAAACTACAAAATTTTAACTGGGTGTGGTGGCATTCAGCTATAATCCCAGCTACTCAGGAGGCTGAGGGAGGAGAATCACTTGAACCAGGGAGGTAGAGATTGCAGTGAGCCAATATTGTGCCATTGCCTCCAGCCTGGTCAACAAGAGTGAAATTCTGTCTCAAAAAAAAAAAAAAAAAAAAAAAAGTTAAATGTTGATCTTTTGTTCTTTTATGGTATATTTGAGTGTTGACAATAATAATGGCAGATAGACATTTAATTTGAAAAAAGAACAATAGTTTACCATTTGCCATATAATAATTATTTATCTTAACTTCCCCTAATTTGAAATAAATCTACTTACATTGATTTTATTTTAAAAGGTTAGACTGACACTTTTATTTTGTATAAAGGTGTTCTTAGATAAGGCCAACAGAAAAATTATAAAATGCATACAAGCCAACAAGCCATTCATTTTACTCCATGCACAAAGTGAATGCAGTACTTTGCCACCTACGTTGTACAACTAGGCCTACATGGATGTATCAGTACTAGCAATTTAGTCTGAACTAATACAGCCACTTGGGGGTAAAAGAGCCACAGAAGTAATGTTCACAGTTTTTTAGAGAACTTGCTGGATTATTAGGTGGAAGGTATGAAGAAAATCTGATTTTTTAAAATATTTTTTCTCGTAACATTGCTAATATCGGTTAAAAGAATAGAAGTGTTTATATATATATATATATATGTATATATATGTGTGTATATATATATATGTGTATATATATATGTGTGTATATATATGTATATATATATATGTGTATATATATGTATATATATGACTTCTCATTGTAAAAAATATCATTTTAAAAATTTAGAATGTTGAACATAGATGTTCTGGTCACATAATTGCATTGCAGAAAAATTGTTGGTAAACATATTACTGCCTTAGATTAATAGATTCATCATTTTCTTATATTTAATTATATACTATAAAATATTAATGATATTACAATTTATTGTTTATCACATTTATTGTATACATCTTTCTTTTACTCTTTCTATTAACTTCCAAGGAACAAGAATATGTTTTTAACTTTGTACCAGGTATCTATCTGTTTTTGCTCTTTCTGTTATAAAGGCACTAAAAGAGTTAGAAATGAACTAAATCATTTAAAAATAATTTGAAGAGAGTTGAATAACCAAAATGACAGCATGTTTAAATGTTTTTAATGATCAATTTGATATTTAATATAATATTGGTATTTGAGTATCCATAATATAAATAACCAAAACATATTCAGATGGAGTTTGATCAATCAGATACATTGCCTTTCCTTTTTTTTGATAATTTTTAATACAGTCAGTCTCTGGAAGAGCTTGCACACTGGAGAGGCAGCCTGTGATGGAATATTTATGTCTGTTCTTCCATTCTCTTTCCCTCAAGATTCTCACAAATAATAACTGGGAATAACACCCTTCTTTTACGCAGCTTGTACCCAGAAGGATAAACACACTTATAATTGTTTAAGCATCAGCCTACAATACTACTGCATTAAAGAGAGAAGCATCTTAATAGTTTATGGTTATTCTGATTAGACTCTGAGGACAAAAAGTGACGTTAGCTTAGGCCCTAGTCATTTTCTTGGCATAGGCATTGTTGAAAGAAGAACATTTAGCAGTTTCTGACTTAAAAGTATAATTAATGATTTTCAAAATGTTACATAATTTACTTTGAAAAATTTTGTAATTTTCAGAAACTACAAGATTTTAGAAGATGAATTTACATAAAAGACAGATGGCTTCATAATCAGTGCCTCCTACATCATTGGCCTATAGCATTACAAGAAAGTAAGTCACCACTAAATTTTGTTTAATTCGCAATGTTCAAAATAATTGTTAGAATTAGGAATTTGACTGTTGAAGATTTAAAAATAATTGCAGAGTACATTTAATAGAATTTAACTGAGCAAGAGAAAAGAAGAATAGTCATAAATCAGGCAGGTCCCAGAATCATAACAGATTCAGAGTGACTCCCAGGACTGTTGCATGGTCAAATATTTGCGAATAGAAAAAGTAAAGTAACATATAGAAAAATGGAAGTGAGGTACAGAAACAGTTGGGTTGGTTACAGCTCAGCATTTGACTAATTTCAGCACTGTTTGAACATTTCACCATCAGTGAGTGGTTGAAGTATGGCTGCTGTGATTGGCTGAGACTCCACTATGATTACAGCAGCATACTCCTAAATTAGGTTTTTAGTTTGCTGCCTTAATAAGTTAGGTTGTGGTTTGTATATAAGGTCTTAAGTATGTAAGCATGGAAGCCTTTTCAAGCAAAATTTTAGTTTGATTAACAAATCTATGGTGGTGATTATTAGGGAAATATAATTAAAAACCAAACCAAATACCCTCCCAACTTCGAAAATATCTTTATAAAGGGAGAAGAGAAACAAAATCATTTATTATTAAATGAACATTTAAGTAGAATGTGATGTGAATCACAGGCAATCCGCTCAAAGGTTGCAAAGACAGAAAGAAATCTCACTATTTTATACAGCCAGGAATATACAACCCATTAAATACATGTTCTCAAGATAAACAATAAATAACTACCTCTTAGGTGAGACTATGTGAAGCACCATTTGCCACATACAGTTTATTCTAAATTTACTTGATAATTGGAGTTACCACCTGTGTTAGCTATTTGGCTTTATCTCCCCAAAATAAACTTTTTAAAATCTTCGTGACAAGAGTTAGTTTTGCAACTTGAAGGCAAGCTCAGCCAAATTTAGGTTCCTTTCTGCCCACAGACAGAAAGAAGTGATGAAATGTCAAAATCAATGAAAGACAACACTTTTTCTTGAAGCTTGCAAGAGGTTTATTTAGCTTTCTACAAAATCTACATACATTTCCAAGAAACAGAGGAATAACTCAGAAATTCAAATTTTCCAAAGTAAATAAGAAGGAATCAATAGGGAGAATTAATGATCTTGTATTTGTATTTGTTCTTATGCAACGTAAGTCCTATTTATTTAGTTCATCTCCAAAATTACTTTCAAAATTAAGGTTCAGTTTTTAAGTACACACACACACACACACACACACACACACACACACGCACCATATTCATCCTAGAACATTCGATCCTAAGGTTACCTGTTTGTTAAGATCATACCTAATGTGGACTTAAAATCCAAAGTAAAACTATCCCCCATTTTTTCTATTTCAGTTGTACACATCATTCATTTTAAAAATGCTTGGATCTCTATTTTTCTCTTGTGGCTGCCACAATGAACAAGAACAAATGCTCAGTAGGGCATGCTTTCTCGTGCCTTTAATATAGTCCTTCAATCTGGGGGCATGCAGGAGCTAAATTTCAATTTTCTTACATCATATCAGCAGGGTACTTAGAACTACGGCTGCATATCAACACTCACTCTAATACATCTCATTCCAAATGCATTCAGGAGGCATGATATTATCTGATCTTTTATATTATCATCTTAAGTAATCATGCACGAGTTAGAATTTTTTCTATTTTAAAACTGCTTATATAATTTTTAAAAGTATGTATTTTTATTTAGATTTTTGCAGGAGTATTTTAATGGAGTTTTAACGCCAAAATAGATTGCATGAAATGATCCTTTCAGTTTTTCCTTGGCACCAATTTCCCATTCCATTGCTTCAGAATAACATAGTCTTTGCATAATGGCTTACTACTCTACCATTTCATTGTTTTACGGCTAAGGAATTTAACTTTAGCTCTGCGATTTTGGTTCTGTCAAGACTGCAACTGTTACATCCCCTTGCATTGATTCTGGCAATTCCAATTAAACATGTTTGTTTCATGCAAGACTTCTCTTCAGAAAATCCTTTCAAGTAGTAAATTGTCTTTTTGTCACTAATGAGGAGGATAGTTATTTAATCCCTTATGATTTCCTCTGCTTCTCTCTCTCGTTCCTCTTTCTTTCCCTTTCTCTTTCTCTCTTCTTCCCTCTTACAATTCTTTGAATTTTCAATTTTCTACATTTTATTTTGTGTTTATTTGAAATATTTCAGACATAATTCGCAGTTAAGGCCACCCATAGTACAAGAAACATTATAATAAAGCTAATGGCATTAATTTTAAAATGTAGTTTACAATACTTATGATCTACACAAGATGTAAAGTATAATATAACCATAACATTTATATCCAACAGACAATATAAGAAAAAGTATTAGCAATACTATGTATTCCTTTCTAATTATATTATTATTCTAGCTTCTCAAAGGTAATTGTTAGAAGAAATTATCATTCTACTTGTACCTTTTTACATTTTCTTATGTATAATACTGTAAATGATTATCAAAAAGTGTATATGTGTATAATTATTCTGCCTCTTGAGTATAGATATTTTATACTTATCTCTATGAGAATCATTTATGTATAAACTTGTGAAACAAATGGCTGTAACCTATTTCTTTTTATTGCTCATTAGGATTTCATTAAATGAATAAATTGTATATAATTAGACTTAAAATACACACTTAGGATCATCCCATGGTTTACTGTTAAATGTAATGGTACTATTGGACATTGTCATACATTTTATTATGTGTATTTGAAAAGTTTCTGAAGCAAAAAATCAGAAAAACAAACTGAAAAAGAAATAAAATATTCATTCACTTATTCAATTTAGGTAAGTCTAACATATTTTTCTTTAAAACTTTATCATTAAAAGTCTTCTCTACATCAGGAATATTATAGAAAACAATTTTTTAAATATAAATTATAAAGCTATGGTAAATAAACTAAACTTGTATACTATTTAAAGAGTTTTTCCTCTTTCATTAGAATCTAAGCTCTTCTGATCTGTTAACTAGTTCACAATTGCAGATCAACTCAATTACAGAGTCTAGTTTGGTTTAAACAAAACAAATTTTCTACACAGTTAAAAATATTTTATTTTTATTTTTATTTAGACATTTCTTGATATCTATTAGGACTAGAAAAATCTAGTGTATGCACATAATGTTCAATTTACTTTCAAATTTTTCCAAGAAAAGGGAGGAAGAATGAAAAAGAAGAAGAAAAAAGAAAAGCAATGAGAGACAGCTTTAGACATATTTAAATTATCATTGTAAAATACTAGTTATTTTCCCCCTGTAAGGAGTGAACAAAGGTTAAATACAGGTACTCCGTTATGAGACAATCACACAAAGAGAGTTATTATAGCCATTTTAAATAATCTTGTCTCAGTTTTAGACAGAAATATAATCTCTGAACTGCGGTTTCTTCTTCACATTTTCTTCAAAGGTAACTCTCAAATGAACAATCTTGGCCATGTTAACCTAATAAGAAAGTTAAGCAAGGCTGCCAGTTAAGCAAGAATACTAGATAAATATAGAAAAATAATTAGCATTTCTAAACACTAGAAATCATAATTTGTATAATTGAAACAAAATAGATTTAAAATATTTAAACATTTGGAATATTTTAATATTGGCTCATTTGGGTTTTGGGGTAAAGAACTAAAGATCACATGAAATCATCTTAATTTGGGAAGAATGCATAGTACTTTAAATCATATTTGCTGGTAGTAAGTTTAGAGTGGATCACACTTGCCAATTAATTAGTTAGTTTTACATAGAAAACAATATTTATAGTAATTTAGAAGCACCTGAATTTATAAATCCTCAGAATTCTGTGATGATGTTTAAAAAAGTGCAATAATACAAAGTGAGGTAAGTGAAAAGCCATAATCAGCAATAGAAAGTAATTTATTGCTGCCCAAATATTTAAAAAGGTGATTTTAAGTACTTTACTTTTCCTAAACGGATATATGACCATAAACTAATAATTGATGGTTTTGCCTAGAAAATGGATTGTAATCACTAACTTTGTAATAAACTTAATATCTAAATTTTTATGGAAAAGTGTTTGGAAAAACTTAGCAAGGTTTTATTCCATAGAAAACCACAATGCAGGAATTGTCCAGGGATGACTGAGCATTGCCTCCGAATTCTTGCCCCTGTAGCATTATTGGCTCACTTCTATAGAGGTTACTTGAAAACAAGATCTTCATATTTGTAAGTGTTAACTTTTATAAACATCAAGAACAGAAAAAGTTACTATTAACAGAGACTAAACAGACAATATACTGAATGGGAAAAAATATTTCCCAGCTATGAATCCCACAAAGGTCTAATATCCAGCATGTATAAGAAACTTAAACAAATTTACAAGGGACAAACAGCCTTGTTAAAAGGTGGGCAAAGGACATGAACAGACACTTTTCAAAATAAGACATCGATGGTAGACTGGATAAAGAAAATGTTGTGCATATACACTATATTATACCATGCAGCCATAAGAAAGGAACAAGATTATGTCCTTGGCAGGAACAAGATTATGTCCTTGGCAGGAACATGGAGGGAGCTAGGGGCCATTATCCTTAGTAAACTAATGCAGGAACAGAAAATTAAATACTGCATGTTCTCACCTGTAAGTGGGAGCTAAATGAAAACACATGGACATAAAGAGAGGAGCAACAGAAACTGGGGCCTGTAAGAGGATGGAGGGTGGAAGGAGGCAGAGGAGCAGAAAAAGTAACTATTGGTTATTAGGCCTAGTATTGGCGTGACAAACTAATCTGTACAACAAATCCTGATGACACAAGTTTAAAACAAACTTGCACCTATACCCTTGAACCTTAAATAAAAGTATAAAAACCAGGGAGAAATGCCAAATGTGGGTGAAGGGGCGGAAGGCAGCAAAACACACTGCCATGTGTGTACCTGTGCAACTATCTTGCATGTTCTGCACATGTACCCCAAAACCTAAAACGCAATTTAAATAAATAAATAAATAAATAAATAAATAAATAAAAAAAAACCAGAACAAAACAAAAGGAGTATAATCTTCAATATTAAAGTTCAGTGACATAGGCTGAATGTGGCATTTCATTAATACTGGCTATTTTATAAAACAACAGCCTACCCAAGGGAACCAAAGGGACTAAGACATTTCTCATGATATGTTATAATTAATTTATCCTACATAGTTGCCTATCTCTCATTAAATTCTGTATCTTTGAAGGAGAAAAAGCCACTTATGACACTGTGTGTGTCCCTTTCTGATAACATAATATGCTAATTTAACACTAAAACTGCTATTACTGAAAGTAATCCAGAGTTACAAGTTTAGGTCTAATATAAGTCAAGTTTAGTGAAAATTTTCAAATATTAAGTACAGTGTGTGCATATATATATATATATATATATTATTTTCCAAAATTTTAACCAATTTTATAAATAAAATGAATAAGATTACTTGGTATTCATATACAATTGACAAGCATTATTGATGTTATAACACAATTATTGCTTCTAATTGAATTCAATAATACAGCTTTTATTTAAATGGCCCTATAAATTCCAATTAATAAAATGTTTCCCACAAATTAAAGAAACTTATAAACAATATTGTTAGAATATTTATAACAATTGACATTTCTATATATTTTACATTATTAAATTTGGCTCTTAATTATTTATGCCAATTTGAACCAGTCCTGAAAAATATTTTGTGAAAAATATAAAAGTGGAGTACCTTACAATCATGTTCTTTCTATAATGGTTTATAGTAGAATTTTACTGCAAGTCTCAGTAGAGATTCTAATAATGGTATTCAGAACAGAAATTATTTCAATAAAAACAATTAGAAGATACATGCTCTTAATTAGCAACATGTTGCTTGGCTTTTAAGCAATCCTTAAGCATCCAACATACAGTATACTTTGAAATTAATGCTATATTGTGACAGGATTACCTTAAAATTAGTTGTGGGATCATCAGAGTTAAATTTCAGTTTATCATATGAAGCAATATATTTCTTCTTTAACAAACTCAATTTGTTCTAACTTTAACTCCTGACACAACTTCATCAAGTGAAGATCATATCATTTTTTTATATGGACATATTACTTGGATGTGTCATTTAACAGTGATGACAATCCACTGACTTGGAAGAAAACACTTTACATTTTTTTATTAATATAAAACAAAATATCCTGTCAAAATTATAAATAACAATATTTTCATAGGTGTTTGGACTCAACATCTATTTCTAAATATTTCTTTAATTATGTACAAGTTCTATGGGATATAATGCAACCTCCCAGAAAATAATTTTTTCATTGGTTAAAGGAGATGACTTGTACATTTCTTAGGAAGCTTGTTCTTAAAAGTAAGAATTGCATTTTATGAAGTGTTTTGTTACCAGGCATTTCAAAATATTCATGGCATGTGAACATACTGATTCCTTTTGCGGTGACTTACATTCCAGTAGAAATGGCGATGGAACAAATGTAGACACTTAAAACCCTAAGCTCACCCAGACCTTGCCATGTTCCTGATACCTGAAGTGGAAATCCATGTTTTTACTTACATTACTTAATTTATTCTTCTTCACATGTTGAAGGTATGGCAAATTATAAATACATACGTATTAAATCATTTGTTCAAACAAAAAACAGAATCATGACTTTCAACTGAACATCTTGGAAAATATCCAAAAATACTTTATATAATTCATGAATATATATCATAAGGCAATATACAGTATTATTAGAACAATAATTCTCATTAATTCAAGGTAATTACAAATTCATCAAATTTGATAATTCATTTGGCCTTTAAACCTTTAACACATTAAATTTCAATAATTAAGTTTTATGTTAATCTTAAGGGTCACATGAGTATTGCATTCAGATATCATCATCCTCATCACCATCATCAACTATTATTTTAAACAAGAGAACATTGGGACATACGCATAATGAGAGCAATAAGACACCATTAAGTATACTGAGATGTAGAGAGGTTATGATGAATGTTGTGTTTGAAAATATTCCTCTCACTGAAATAAGAAGAATAAATTGAAAAGGGATAGGCCTGAAATTGGGTACAGTAGATTGGAGGCTCATGAGCTAAATAATCAGGGCTATAATTACTATAACTTAAACAGAAAAATTTTCAGTAAAGAAAACTGATTTTGAAAAAACAAAAACAAAAACAGAAAACAAGAGTAAAGGCAAAAAAATACTTGAGACACAAAGAAACTTTATCCTCTTTATAATTGTATTAAAAACTAAACTGACTAAATAAAGTCTAGAACTTATTTGGCAAACGAAGGCCTGCAAGGACAGGCAGCTACCTGTTGTTATAAATTCAGTTTTATTAGAACACTAGTAGTCACACCCATTAGTTGATGTATCGTCCATGGCTGCTTTTGAACTGTAAGGGCAGTGTTGAGGGTTGTGACAAAGACCACATGTCAATGAAATCAAAAACACTTTTTATTTGCCCTTTACAGAAAAAGTATACTGAAGATAAAATTTATAAATTTTTAGAAATATTTTACTGAGGTTTTCTAATTTTCCTAATTTGTATGTTAGATGCTTCAAAATCCTGCATATATAAAGGTAATCTGAATTAAGGAGTTTTATTTTTGTATTATTTTCTCTTCCCTCCCTTCCTCCCTTTCTCCGTTCCTCCTTTATTCAGTTCTTCCTTTCCTTCCCTCACTCCCCCACTTTCTTTCTTTCTTGCACCGGCCAGTAAGATATATTTTGATCTGACCTAGACAGCACTTTGAGTAACATTTCTCACAACATTCACATCTATAAATTTTGCAATAAAAATTGTAAGCTTTTTAAAGAATTCTGATTAACTTTTTACAGGATTTCTGTTAAGTCTAAACTTTGCTTCATTTACATATGATTAGCTAAAGTTTAAATGGATATAACTGAGAAAAATTTATCAAAGAACACATCAACTAATAGTTTTAGTAGTTAACAATGATTTTGTAACTATGACACTAATTGAGCTTTACAAAGTACTTCAGACATTTATAAAGTTACAAGAAAAGCATTAAATGACATAAATACTAAAAGACTTTGGGCTCAATGGAATAAAAGTTGAACTTTTCCACTAATTGTCTGCCAGGCACTTTTATCTCCCAATCAAAAATAAAGGTAGAATTAAGTATCAAAAAATAAAATGAAAAGAAATCATTTTGATAATATATTTTATAAGCCTGAATGGATAATCCACAGACTTATTTTTTACACCTTGTATTTCTGTTTATTCTAAAAATTACAGAATCTCTTATTTCCCACACTGGCTTATTCATTAGGTTGCTAAATTTCTAAAACTTAGACGCATTTGATTACAAAAAATTTTAGCTAAAATCAGTTTTTTAAAAACAATGCATTCTGAAAGACAGCTGTCTAAATGCAACATATAATGGAGTTAAACAGTTTAAAGAAAAATAAAAGTCTTGTATTCTTGCTTGTAACTTAAGATAGAGAAGATTATTCATACCAAAACCATACATGTCCCACGTGGATTCACCCATTTCTTCATGCTTTGGTAACCATTTTCCCAATTTTTTGTTTAATTTTTTAAAAATTCTTTTAATAGTTTTGCTATATACATGAAATATGTATTAATATTATGCAGTTTTCCAAGTTTTAAAACCTTCTATAAAGGCATTTGTAAAATTTCTGTGCTTTTTTACCCAATATTTGTTTTATACTTATTTGTTGTTTTTTATTATTTCACCAATATTTATTTCATCCAACATTCATTTTGATGAGTGCAGTTGCACTTTAACTTTTTATCCAAATAAAAATTATTTTACTATTATAATAATTTATATTTATCCATTCTATAGTTGTTGAACACTTATTTTTTTAAATATCTATGTAAAATTATATGAATATTTCTCTACATGCCTTCTGGCACAAAGCACAAGAATGTCTCTGGGTTGAGTCCTGGAAGTAAACATTCTTTGTTGAAGAGTAAGTGCATGTTAACTTTTCTAATTATACCAAGCGAATTATGTTAGAAAATATGGATTTTTTAATTGTGTTCCACATAAATTTTTTATTGTGCTCCAGGAGCACTCTCTAGGAATTGTTCTGACCTATGGAAAATTTTAAGTGGAGAATCAAGTTATCTATCTGTTATAATGTCATCAGATTTTCTATTTCTCTTTATTCTATCTTGGCAATTTGTATATTTCAAGGAATGTGTTCATTTTGCCTTTGTTTTACACTCATTATAATATCCTCTTCTTTGGCAGCATTGATTCATTTTTAGTTATTCAATTTTACATTGACAATATTGTGTTTTTTCTTTTTCTTCTTCCCCATCCTTCTCCTAAACTTTCCCTTCTGTCTTGCCCTCTCCACCATCTCATTACAAAATCTGTTCTTTGTCTATATTTTCTTTTATTGATACAGTATTTTACAAATTTATGAGGTGCACATGAGTGTTACATGCAGAAAACATATAATGACCAAGTGAGGTCATTTGGGGTACCCATCACCTTGAGTATTTATCATTTCCATATGTTGGTATCATTTCAAGTCCCCTCCTTTAATTACTTTGCAAAATACAAAATAGTGTTGCTTATTATAGTTAGCATATTCAGATTTCAAACATTAGAAGTTATTTCTTCCATTTAACTGTATATTCATACTCATTAACCAAATTCTCTTCATTCTCCTTCTCTCAGCCACCCACTCTTCCCAGTCTCTGGGTCTATCATTCTATTCTCTGTATCCATAATATCAAGTATTGTAGCTCCCACTCATGAGTGAGAACATGATATTTGTCTTTGTATGGCTGGTTTATTTCACTTAACATAATAACCTCCAATTCCATCCATGTCTCTGTAAATGACATAATTTCATTATTTTTTATGGCTGAAGAGTATTCCATTGTTTATATACCACATTTAATTTATCAATTCATGGGTTGATAGATACTTAGGTAGAATTCATATTTGCTATTGTGAGTAGTTCTGCAATAAATATGCAAATGCAGATATTTTATTGATGTACTAATTTATTTTCCTTTGGATAAATATCCAGTTATGAGATTACTGGATCACATGGTTGTTCTTTTTTAAGTTTTTTTAGGGTGTCTCCATAAGTTTTTCCATCGTAGTAATACTAGTTGTACTAATTTAAATTGATACCTACAGTGTATAATAGCTCTTCTTTCTTCAAATCTTCAGCAGCATCTTTTTTTTTTAATAGCTAGTCTAACTGGGGTGAGAGGATACTTCATTGTGGTTTTGATTTGTATTTTCTTGACAATTAGAGATGTTGAACATTTTTTGGTATACTTGTTGGTCATGTGCATGTGTTTTTTGACAAATGCCTATTCATGTTCTCTACCAATTTTCAAATAGAATTGTTTTTTTTTTATTTATTTTTTATTTTTTTTAACAACTAACCTGCTTGGCTTTCTTATTTATTCTGGATATTAGTCCCCTGGCAGATGAGTAGTTTACAATTATTTTACCTCACTGAAGAGGTCATCTTTCATTCTGTTCATTGTTTCTTATGCTGTGCAGTATCTTTTTAGTTTAATATAATTCCATTTGTAAATATTTGTTTTTGTTGCCTGTGCTTTTGAGAGCCTAGCCATAAAATCTTTCCCTAGACCAATGTCCTGAAGCATTTTCCCTGTATGTTTTTCTAGTTATTTTATCATTTTAGGTCTTATGTTTAAGTCTTTAAACAATCTTGAGATAACTTTAGAATATGATGAGAGACAGGGGTCTACTTCATTCTTCTGCAAGTGGTTCTCCATTTTTCCCCAAATTATTTATTGAGGAGTCTGTTCTTTCTCTGGTGTATGTTTTTGGCAACCTTGCTGAAGATCAGTGTAAATATTTGGATTTATTTATCAGTTCTCTATTTTGTATTATGTTTCATTGGTCTATTTGCCTGTTTTATACCACTACCATGCTATTTTTGTTACTATAGCATTGTAATATGTTTTGATGTCAGGTATTGTGATGCCTCCAGCTTTTGCTTATTTTTATTTTTTAAGAACAATATTTTGTTTCAGCTTTTGCTTATTTTTGTCATTGCTGCACAGGATGGCTTAGATATTCTGTCTTTTTTTTTTCAGTTCCATACAAATTTTATAATGTTTTTCTATTTCTGTGAAGAATTACATGGATATTTTGATAGGGATTTCAATACATATCAGCATGGTTTGTCTTCCTATTTTTTGTGTGTATCTTCACTTCGTTTTATTAGTGTTTTGTAGTTTTCTTTCTAGAGCTCTTTCACCCTCTTCATAAAATTTATTCCTAGTGTTTTTTACAGCGATTGTAAATAGGATTACTTTATTTATTTCTTTTCTATTTCATTATTGGTGATTTTTGTATGTTGATTTTTTTGTCTTGCAATTTTAATAAATTTGTTTATCAGTTCTAACAGGTTTTTGGTGGAGTCTTTCTTTTCTTAAAATATAAGATCATATCTTCTCCAAAAAGGAACAGTTTCATTTACTCTTTTTCAATTTGAGCACCTTTAAGTTCTTTCTTTTACTTGATCACACTGGCTATACTATTCAGTACAATATAGGAATGGTGAAATTGTGCATCTTATCTTATTTCAGTTCTTAGAGGAAAGGCTTTCAACTTTTTTCCATTCAGCATAATACTAGCTATGGGTCTGTCATATATGGCCTTTATTTTTATTTTTTAATTTTTTTATAATGACAAGGTCTCATTCTGTTACCCTGGCTGAAATGCAGTAGTGTGATCATGGCTCACTGTGGCCTTGATCTCTGAGGCTCTAGCAATCCTGCCTCAGTGAAGTGGCTGGGACTACAGGTGTATGCCACCACACTCAGCAATATTATAGGTTTTTCTTTTTGTTTGTGTTTTTGTTTCAGTTTTGTGGAGACAGGGTTCTACTATGTTACTCAGGTTGATCTCAAACTCCTGGGCTTGAGCAGTCCTCCTCTCTCTCCTTCCCAAATATCTGATACTACAAGCATGAGCCACTACACCCAACCATATATGACCTTTATTTTTTGAAGTATATTTCTTCTTTGCCTAGTGTGTTAAGTTGTTATCATGAAGAGGTGATCAAGTGTAACAAATATTTTACTGCCTTTTTCGAGATGACTATATAATTTATGTCCTTCATTCTCTGCTGATGTGAGATACCACATTTATTGACTTGTATATGTTTAATCATCCTTGAAGGCCTGGGATAAATACCACTTGATCATGGTTTATTACCTTTTTCAGGTGCTGTTGGATTCCATTTGCTAGTAGTTTTTGTTAAGGAATTTTGCATCTATGTTCATCAGAGATATTGGTATGGTTTTATATTACTTTTTAATTTATTTTGAGCTTTCGGATCAGGGTAATTCTGGCCTCATAAAATGAGTTAGGGAGAATTTCCTCCACATCAATTGTCTGGACAATTTGAGAATGATTGATATTAGTTCTTTTTGTGTCAGGTAGAATTCAGCAGTGAATACTTCTGGTCCTGAGTTGTTATTGATGAAAGACGTTTTACTACTGATTCAATTTTGCTAATTGCTTTTGATATATTTAGGTTTTCTATTTATTTCTGATTCAATTTTGGCATGTTGTGTATTTCAAAACTTTATCATTTTCCTCTAGATTTTCCAGTTTTTTTTAGCATAGAGTTGTTCATAATAGTCCTTGAGGATCATTTGTATTTTTGTGGTATCAGTTGTAATGTCCCCTTGTTCATTTCTGATTTTGTTCATTTGTGTCTGCTTTTTCCATGTCTTAGTTAGTCTAGCTA
Organism: Saguinus oedipus; assembly: GCA_031835075.1. NCBI lineage: Eukaryota > Metazoa > Chordata > Mammalia > Primates > Cebidae > Saguinus > Saguinus oedipus. The sequence continues at coordinate 111,621,184 of CM063172.1, forward strand.
GAAGTTTGTCAATATTCTCCATTTTGTCAAAAACCAAACTTTTCATTTTGTTGATCCTTTGTATTTTTTTCAGCCTCCACTTTGCTTAGTTTTCTTTTGATCTTTATTATTTAATTTTGTCTCCCACTTTTTGGTTTGCTGTTCTTCATTTTCTAGTTTCTTGATGTGCATCATCAGATGGTTTGTTTTTTGATGTAAGGAATCTCTCATTTTTGTGTGTAAGGAAATATAGCTGTAAACTTACCACTTAGTGCTGATTTTGATGTCTCTCACAGGTTTTGGTATGCTGTCTTTTATTGTCATTTGTTTCAATGTTTATTTTTTTATTTCCATCTTAATGTCTTTACTGATGCAACTATCATTCAGAAGCAGGTTATTTAATTTTAATGTATTTTTATAGGTTCCAAAGTTCCTCTTGGGATTAAAGTTTATTTTTATTCCATTGTGGTCTAAAGAGATACTTGACAAAATTTTAATTCCTAAAAAAATTCCTGATATTTATTCTGTGGCCTAAAATATGGTTTAAATGGAAGAATGTTCCATGTGCTTATGAGAAGAATGTGAATTCTTCTATTGTTGAATAAAATGTTCTGTATGTCTATCAGGTCCGTTTGGTCAGAGATCCCGGTTAAATTCAATTTTTCTTTGTTTTTTGTTGATGTGTCTAATGCTGAGAGTGGAATACTGAAACCCATTACAGTTATTGTATTGATGTCTATTTTTTAAAAATCTCGTAGTATTTGCTTTATGAATCAGTGTGCTCCACTGTAGGGTTCATATATGTTTACAATTATTATACCCTCTTGTTGGATTGATTCCTGTATAATGGCATTATTTCTCTATTTGTAATGCTTTTTACTTAAAGTTTGTTTTATCTGATATAAATGTAGCTCCTCTTGCATACTTTTGGTTTCTGTTTCTGTGTAATACCTTTTTCCATCACTTAACTATATGTGTCATTACAGGTAAAGTGTATTTCTTGTAGGGAGCATATTTGCCTCCTGTTTTTTATTCATTCAGCCAGTCTATATCTTCTAAGTGTAATATGTGCTTCATTCTTATTTAAAGTTAATATTGAAATGTGATATTTTGTTCTTGTCGTATTTGTATTTTTTTCTAGTTATTTTATATCTTCTTTGTTCCTATTTCTCTTATTATTTGTCCTTATAGTTTGGTGTTTCTCTGTGGTAGTATCTTATGATTCTTTCTCTTTCTAATTTGTTTGTTTGCTTTCCAGTGAGTTTATACCTTTGTGGTTTTCATAATGCTTAATCTTTTTTCTGTTACTTTCAGGTTTAGGACAACTTTGACCATCTCTTGTAGGGCCAGTCTAGTGATGGTAATTTTTTTTCAGCACTTGCTTATCTGAAAAAGACTTTATTTTCCTAGATATAGTATGCTTGAATGGCAGGGTATTTTTTCCCCAGTACTTTGAATATATTATCCATAAATATTATTCTCCTGGTCTGTAAGTTTTCTAATGGTAAGTACACTTTTGGTTTGCAGGTTCCTTTACAGGTGACTATATACTTTATAGCTTAATAAACACTTTGCTCTTGCTGTTTTTACAATTATCTCTTATTTTCTTTGCATTTAGACAGTTTGGCTATAACAGGTCAGGGAGAATAGCTTTCTACATTGTAATAGTTTGGAGATTGCTGCACATTTTCTATCTGAATGCTTAAATCTCTTGCTAGACTAGGAAAGTTTTATCTATAATTTTTTAAATAGCTTATCAAATCTTTTTGTTCTCTTTTTAGATTAGAGATGCTGATAGTTTGTACAATTTATCAGCATCTCATAATCTAAACAGAGAATAAAGCATTATTCTAAAAGAGGAGTGGGCCATGATCTTTGCGGTTTAGACAATTTAAATGTCCCAGCGTTCAGCTTTTGAGAGTTCAAGCTGACCAGAATCAGAGGCGGTACCCCAGCACAGTACAGCTGCTCTCCTCTCTCTCTCTCTGTCTCTCTCTCTCTCTGTCTCTCTCTGTCTCTCTCTGTCTCTCTGTCTCTCTCTCTCTCTCTGTCTCTCTGTCTCTCTCTCTCTGTCTCTCTGTCTCTCTGTCTCTCTCTGTCTCTCTGTCTCTCTCTCTCTCTGTCTCTCTGTCTCTCTCTCTCTCTGTCTCTCTCTGTCTCTCTCTCTCTCTCTGTCTCTCTCTGTCTCTCTCTCTCTGTCTCTCTCTGTCTCTCTCTCTCTCTCTTTCTCTCTCTCTCTGTCTCTCTCTCTCTCTCTGTCTCTCTCTCTCTCTCTGTCTCTCTCTGTCTCTCTCTGTCTCTCTGTCTCTCTCTCTCTCTGTCTCTCTCTCTCTTTCTCTCTCTCTCTGTCTCTCTCTGTCTCTTTCTCTGTCTCTCTCTCTCTCTTATTCTAAAAAGAGAATAAAAAAAGAATGATCAATGCATCCATAATATATGAAACACTACAAAGCGTATTTCATATATTATGGATGCATTGATCATTCTTTTTTTTTTTGTCTGACAGAGCTATTTCAAGAGACTTTTCTTCAAGTTCTGAGATTCTTCATTCTGTTTGATCTAGTCCATTTTTGAAAATTTTCAATGTATTTTGTTTTTCACTCAATGCATTCTTTAATTCTAGAATTTCTGTCTGTTTTTTTTTTCTGAGATCTCCTTGTTAAATTTCTAATTTATAACCTACCTGAATTGTTTCTATGATATATTTCTATTATTTTTTAAAACAGTAAATATATCTCTGAGCTTCTCTATTATCAAAATTTTGGGGTGCCTAGCAGAGATGGTCTACTAGAAACAGCTAGTGTGTGTGACTCTCACAGAGAGGAACAGAATGAATGAGTAAATACAGCACATTCAGCTGAAACATACAATTTCTCACATTGGGAGTACTCAAGGAAACAACTTAACTGATGGAGAATGTTAAAAAGCAAGCCAGAATATTGGCTCACCAAGGAGAAATATGGAGCCAACGGAACCTCCCATGTCCAGGGAAGTGGTGAATGAATCTATTACCCTGAGAATCCATGCTTCTTCTATGGGTTTTTGCAAACCTTGGGCCAAAAGATCCCTTCATGAACCCACTCCACTAGGGCCTTCAGTCTGAAACACAGAGCTACATGGAGTCTCAGTAGAGCAGCCACTCAGGCACATGCAGAGACCTGGGAGTCTTAGATACTCTGGCTTTCTGGGCTTCCTAGCAAAGTAGTTGCAAGCCTGTCAAAGTGGGAGGTTAGACACCCTAGAAGATATCTCTAGAAAAGAGACTGATCCCGGAGGGCTGAGCAGTGATGGTCTGTAGGCCCCACTTCCATGGTGGCTAACAGGATAAGACCCATTAGCTTGAAATTTCAGCCAGCCACCCACAGCAGCATTGCACCTCCTTGAGACAGAGTTCCCAGGGGCGTGAGCAGGCCATCATTTTTGCTGTTTGGGCAACTTTGCTGTTCTAGCCTTTGGGTTTGGAGAGTCCAAGCCAACCTGGGGTGGAAGGGATCTCCTAGTGCAGCACAACTGCTCTATAAAAATGTGGGCAGACTGCCTTTTAAAGTAGGCCTCTGATCTCATTCCTCCTCACTGGTCAGGACCCCACAACCAGGGTCTGCATCCATCCCTGCCAGTGCTCTCTCACAAACAGGGTTTTGAAACCTCCCTGGGATGAAGCTCTTAGAGGGAGAGGTAAGCTGTCATCTTTGCAGTATGGGCAATTAGCCATTTCGGCTTCAGGTTTTCAAGTGTCCAAGTCAACTGGGGCAGAGGCAGTACCCAAGCACACTACAGGGGCTCTATGAAAACGTGACTGGATTACTTATTTAAGTGGGCCCTTGATCCCATTCCTCCTCCTTGGATGGGACCTCTCAAATGGGGCTGCCATCTACCACCACCAGTATTCTCCAGCCAATGGAGATTTGAAAACACACTGGAACAGGGCTCCCAGGAGAGAGGAGTGGACCACCATCTTTGCAGTTTGGACAACTTAACTATCTCAGTGTTCAGGGTTTGAAGAGTCCAAGCTGATCAGAGTCAGAGGGTATACTCCAGCACAGCACAGCTTCTCTGAAAAATGTGACCAGACTACTTTCTAAACTGGGTCCCCAATCCTGTTCCTCCTCACTGGGTGAGAATCCTTAACTGGAGCTTCCAGCCACCCCTGCCGGTGCTCTGCAGCCAAGAGAGTTTTAAAATCTTCTGGAGACAGAGCTCCCAGAGGGAGGGGTAGGTGGGCATTCATTTTTGCTATTTGGGCAACTTAGCTATTCCAGCCTTCAGGCTTTGGAATGTCTGAGGTAACTGAGAATGTCCAGCATAGCACAGAGCACAGATGCTGTACAAAAACATGGTTCGACTGTATTTTTTTTTTAGACGGAGTTTCGCTCTTGTTACCCAGGCTGGAGTGCAATGGCGCGATCTCGGCTCACCGCAACCTTCGCCTCCTGGGTTCAGGCAATTCTCCTGCCTCAGCCTCCTGAGTAGCTGGGATTACAGACACGCGCCACCATGCCCAGGTAATGTTTTGTATTTTTAGTAGAGACGGGGTTTCACCATGTTGACCAGGATGGTCTCGATCTCTTGATCTCGTGATCCACCCGCCTCGGCCTCCCAAAGTGCTAGGATTACAGGCGTGAGCCACCGTGCCTGGCCGGTTAGACTGTATTTTATAAGCAGGTTCCCAATTCTCTTTCTCCTCAAAGGTCAAGACCTCCCAACCAAGGTCTCTAGCCACCTCCTACAGGTGAACTCAGGCTGGCATAAGGTCTATAATTCCCTGGGACAAATCTCTTAGAGGGAGAGACAGTCGGCAATTTTTTTTCGCCTTCACTGATAATACCTCTAGGTTCTGAGGTGACTAGGGACTAGAATGGACTCTCAGCATTACACAGGAGCCCTACGAAAAATTGGCCAGACCGTTACATGGGTGCCCATTCCTCCTCACTGGGCAGGTCAGTCAGGCCTGGGCCTTTCGCCACCCTTAACGAGAGCTATCAAGCCAATAGCAACTAAGCAACTCTCTGGACAGAGCCTCCAGGGTCAACTAAAAGCCTCTCTGCCACTGCTTCTGCGGTGAAACTGTCCTTACTACCCTCAGACTAATTAAAGGACAAAGGTCCTAAGTGCCTTATCCACACTTCCAACAAGCTGCAGTCAACCTAAGGAGAGAAGGCCAGTCCATCTCCCATGGGTCATGCACACTCCCCCACTGCCCGCCACCAGATGAGCAACCCCTTTCTTGTTTCTTTTCTATTGCTGCTTTTAGAATTCTATTTTATTCCTTGATATTTGGGAGTTGGTTATTAAATACCTAAAGGTAGTTTCTTTGGATTAAATCAGCTTGGTGTTCTACAACCTTCTTGTACTTGGCTATTGATATCTTTCTCCAGGTTTGAGACGTTCTCTGTCATTATCCCTCTGAAACAGCTTTATACCACTAGCTCCTTCTCCACCTTCTCTTCAAGACCAATAACTCCTAGATTTGCCTTGTTGATGCAAATCTAAGGCAATTTCCTAGAACCTGCAGGAGTGCTTCATTGTTGTTTTTTGCCTTTTGTCTACTGTTACTGTGTATTTTCAAATAGACTCTCTTCAAGCTCACTAACTTTTTCTTCTGCTTCATCAATTCTGCTAGAAAAAGACTGATGCATTCTTCATTTTTCAAATTGCATTTTTAAGCTCCAGAAATTCTGCTTGATTCTTTTCAATTTTATCAATTTCTTTGTTATATTTATCTGATAGAATTCTAAATTCCTTCTCTGTGTTACCTTGAAACTCTTTGAGTTTCATCAGCATGCCTATTTTGAATTATCTGTCTGAAAGGTCACATATCTGTTTCTCCAGGATTGGTCCCTGGTGCCTTATTTAGTTCATTTGATGAGGTTATGTTTTCCTGGAATGTCTTGATATTTGCAGATGTTAACATGTCTCTGGGCATTGAAGAGTTAGGTATTTATTGTAATCTTCACTGTCTGGGCCTATTTGTGACCATCCTTGAGAATTCTTTTTAGATATTTGAGAGGACTTAGACATTGTGGCCATTCTCTCTCTTATCTCTTTCTGGATCTCAAATTCCATTTATTTAAGATTTTTTTCTTCTTTTTGAGATGGAGTCTCATTCTGTCACCCAGGCTGGAGTGCAATGGTTGATCTCCGCTCACTGCAACCTCCACTTCCCAGGTTCAAGAGATTCTCCTGCCTCAGCCTCCCAAATAGCTGGGACTATAGGCATGTGCCACCATACCCAGTTATTTATTTATTTTTTTTGCATTTTTAGTAGAAACAAGGTTTCACTATGGTGGCCAGGCTGGTCTGGAACTCCTGACCTTGTGACTCACCCATCTTGGCATCACAAAGTATTGGGATTACAGGTGTGAGCCACCATGCCCAGTCTATTTCAGATTTTGACACCTGTCATCTACTGATGTTATATTCTCTACTCTATGTTACTACAGAATCTCTGTGTTTATGTGTGAATTAGTCCATTTTCATGTTGCTAATAAAAACATACCCAAGACTGGGTAATTGACAAAGGAAGGAGATTTAATTGAGTAACAGTTCAGCGTGGCTGGGGAAGCCTCAAGAAACTTACAATCATGGAGGAATGGGAAGCACACATACCCTTCTTCACATGGCAGCAACAAGGAGACATATAGAGCAAAGGGAGGGAAAAGCCCCTTTATAAAACCATCAGGTCTGGTGAGAACTCACTGTCATGAGTACAGCATGGAGGTAACCACCCTATGATTCAATTGCCTCCCACTGGGGCCCTCCCAGGACACATGAGGATTATGGGAACTACAGTCAAGATGAGATTTGTGTAGGGGCACAACCAAACCATATCAATATATATAATTTTCTTTTTTTCTCTTCTATTTATGGCATTCTGTTATTTCTATTTATTCAATTATTTTACATTTCAATCATAGGATTTATTTTTCTTTTTATCCATTCAGATTTTTCTGGTGAAATTCTCTGAGTTGGTTATATAATGGCTATTCTTCACCTACTCCTGCCAAAGCCTTGAGACCTTACTGAGATCCTCACCATAATAAGATCTTGTTGAATTACAGGAGGAAAAAATTTCAAAAGTGAGGGAGCTCCCACTTTTGCCCCAAATAACACAGCTCCCAGGAATGTTTCACTCTCATACTATTTTAAACTTGTCTTTAGCTATTCATCAAATTACCACTTAATTCTACCTATCAATTTATAAAAGTCAGCTTACCTGGTGGCTTCTGCTCCAGGTAAGTTATCTTGATTGTGATCTTCTAAATTCAGTGATCACAAGATTTGGAAGGGGTGGTAAGTCCTGTTAGTTCTCTGATGGATCCAGAAAAAAAAATCTTTGATTTTTAGTATATATATTTTACTTTCTGTAAGAACAGTAGTGTTGACTTTTAAGATCTTTACATGTCTGAGCCTAAATTGGGAATCTTTATTCTTTATTTTTAACCATTGTAATTTTTTTAAGTAAGGTCTGGCTCTGCCACCCAAGCTGGAGTGCAGAGGATTACAGCTCACTGCAGCTTCAAACTCTTGGGCTCAATCAATCTTTTTTCTTCAGCCTCCAGAGTAGCTGGGACTATAGGCATGAGCCACCATTCTCAGCTGTTTATTTGTTATGTATTTATTTGTTTTTGTAAAAATGGGGTTTAACTATGTTGCCCAGGTTGGTCTCAAACTACTGGCCTCAGGCAATCCTCCCCTCTCAGCTTCTTGAGTTGCTGGGATTACAGGCATGAGCCACTGTGCTTGGCTCTAATTTCTTCCTTCCAAGATTTTCTCTTGCATAAAGCCTAGGTTTAGTTTTTGTTTTGTTAGCTGATTGATGTGTTGCATTTTATTTTTGGTCTAAACGGATTTACTTTTATTGATAAGCCCAATATGTTTGGCCTTATGGCCAACATGTTTATGTTTTATTTAAATTAAATAATTTTATATTGATTTGAGATTCATTGTGCCCCTTGTTTTATATTATCTTTGAGTGTGGGGGCATGTGTCTAGCTTTAGCATTAGATAATAATTCCTCACTGTGAACAGTATCAACTTTACTTAGTAACTTCCTACTGTTCCTTTAGATCACATCCAGCATCTGATTTTAGTAATACCTTCTTATTTTCAGATAACATCTCTGTGAAAATCTGGGATCTTACTCTACTTGTCATGTGCTTTCCCCCTTCTTGTACTTTTTGATATTTTGTCATAATCTTATTCTCAGAGTCTATAAGCATTATGGAGTCTATAATCTCCATCATCTCCTATTTATTATTAGTTCTACAAGGAAATATATATGTAAATATTATATATATATATATATATATATATATATATATATATATCTCACATACTATGAGTTATACATTCAAACAACTCTAGTAATTTTTTTTTGTCTGAAGCCCATGTTCCAGTTGCTTTCTCAGGAGAAATTTCAAGAGAAAAATATTCTTTGAATTATTACACACAAAGCAATTGCCTGCAGTGTTAAATTTGAAGGTCAGTTCAGTTTGATATAAATCCTGGTCTCACTATGGCTCAAGTTTAGGATTTTAAATATGACTCTAGATTGCCTTCTACATAAGGTATCAAGCACACAAAATCTTAAGTCAATCTTTTCTTTATAAATGACTCATATTTTTCCTCATGCCCATACAAACTTCTATCTTTTATAAATCCCAGTCAGTTTACTTGATTATGCCTTGAAATTGGCCATTTTGTTATGATTTTCCAGGTAGATTCAACCACAATCTATTGAACATGTGGTTGATGTCAGTTTATCTGAGTTCAGATGAGGTACCGCATGGGCCTAGGACATAGACCTGTGGGGAGGGGCTGCCAATGGGTTGATGCTGTTATCTCTGAGGGAGTGAAGTAAAATTAGTTTCATGAGTGCTGACAAATCTGCAAACAAGAAACAGCAGCTGCTACTGGAATGAGTTTCAGCTGTCAAGGTTAAAACACATTGTTAGGGTCAGGCGGACAGAGACGAGAAGATTTAACTAGAAATAGGAAAGCACATGACTATTCTTTCTTCTTCAGCCTCCAGACCCCTGGGTAGTGCTTTCCACCAGTCAAGCATAACTGGGAGACAGCTGGGAGTGAAGAAATGTGGTTTGCATACTGCTTTGGCATCATAAAGCAGAGTCTAGGAGGATGAGTATGAAGCTGAGAGGCCAATGTTAAATAACTCTCACTCTGTTTTTTCATAAATCTTCCTAGAATTTGTTTAAAGTTATTTTATTTCATATACAACAGTGGGGCTAAAATATTTATGTTGCGTGGGCATGTCTTTCTGCTGTGTTTTTATTTTCTAAAGTAGTGATATTTAACTCACACAGACAATAAGGATGCCCTCCTGCTTTGTTATCAAGAAATGTTAAAAAATCTAACTTTCATTTCTTGAGATTTACCTAGTCTGTTCCTCTCTCCGCTCTCTATCTGGGTATTCTCTTGTCTTACATTTAATGTCTCTGTCCTCCCCAGTTTAAATTCTGTTCTTAGCAATTTCTCATTGATGCAGGTTTTGTCCTGGAAAAGGTGATCTCAGTTGGTAACAAGGCCCAGCCTATCTCTCCCTGAGGTTGCCTCTAAGCTCTCAACTGGGAATCCCACCTTCCATTGGGAAGCACTCTCCCAGCTTTGTCTGCTCTTCTCACATTGACAAACTAAGCTTTCCATTCAGTATACAGACCTTTCAATATGGGGGCGATTATGTGTTAGTGATTTAATTTCCATGATCCCTGGCTCTCAGGGCCTTCACAAATCTCACTGCTTTCTGCTTCTTAATGTGTGTGATAATATATTTTCTCTTTGGGTAAATTAATCAAGTTGTACAATTATGTGTGTATATCATGTTATACTTCCATCAAAAAAAGCAAAATTGTTTGCCAAATTTTTAGCCAAAACAACCAGTAAAATAGTAGCCTCTTTCAAAAAAGGAAAGGAAGGGATATTAGGAAAGAAAACAGAGCAGATATCTTTAAGGCAATAATAAGGTTACAGATTTAAAATGTTCAGTACAGTTTGAAATATGAGGCAGAACCAAAGAAAGTTATATGTTTAGGGCATGTTGGCATTGAGGTGATAATTGAAATCAGGAGGTGGGAGCAGGGAAGACTAGAAGTGAAATGTATTAAGAACACAATGATCATAATTTCAAATCATTCTAAACTTTTTAATTAAAAAAAATCCTACCTTCCACTTTTATACCACATATTTGAGGAAGTGGTGTTGCACAGAAACACAGAAATAATGACATGCACACACATATACACACATACATGTGCAAATGCATGCCTGATATGCATATGTATGTCTGTATAGGTACATATACAGGTCAATTAAATTTTCAACTAACTTCAGAATGAAATAATCCATACTGCTAAAGTGGTTTGACATAGACTCCTCTACATACAAAGATTCTTTGTTTTTGTCGACATAATTTCCTGATGAGATGTTGTTTTACAAATTAGATGTTTCTTAATTCCAAGGCTTCATGTCAAACTTTTATTGAGAAAATGAGATCATACAGATATTTTTTCCAAGGCCTGAGAGCCAGTTAGTGACTTCTAACAATCTACAGCTGACACATCCATCTCCCATCCAATTCTGTCCCTACACTCCTGACTCTTCTAAAATTGAATGTAAAGCCAGTGAAAAGAAAATGTACCCTTTATTAATTATAGTGTCTTTTCTTTCTCTTTCAGGAATATTACATTTTCATAGTGCACATATTGTGAATTTAAAAAAAAGATTCTAAAAGGTAAGTTACATTTTCATGGTTACATTTTTAAAAACTGAGGAAAAAAAGTAAGAGATGGAAATTGTACTTTTTGTCTATGATCATTAATCATTGAATCATGAAACTAGTGACTACTATTAATCCCTTGAGAAAACGTTCTCTATTTCAGTTTGCCAGATGCTGTCCTCTATTTCTGTGTTACATGCCAGAAACAGAGTAACATCTGATTTGTAAGCAACAATCAAGTTTCATTGAGCTGTGAATATTATTAATAATACTGGTAAGCACACACCTGCCAAGAATAGAAGCAGATCATCAAAAATGTAACCAATTAATACAATCATAACAGACAATTGTATTATCCATTAGTTTTGAAATGATAACTTTCCAAAGAGCTTATTTCTGAAATTGTTGATACCAAAAGACAAAGTAGTCCACAAATATTCCCTATTATTATGTAAAAATATAATACATTAAAATATATAATATATATTAGAAATGGGAAAGTACATGTCTATGTGCTTTGTCTATGTCTATGTAAATCATTGCAAATACCACAAACATTTGTTTGATATTTAAATAGGCATAGACAAAGCACATAGCCGCAACTGTCTGTTATGATTGTATTCATTGCTTATTGGAAGAGCTGCTTCTATTTTTGACAGGTGAGTGCTTGCCAGTATCATTAATAATATTCACAGCTCAATGAAACTTAAATGTTGATCACAAATCAGCTGTTGCTTTGTTTATGGTATGTAAATATGGTTAATTTACATTAATCATAGTTCAAAACATTATTTGCAATAAAAAAAGAAGCTCAAATTTGTGTTATATTTTCAATGATTTAAATATGATTTAGAAAATTACTAGTGAAGAAAATGAAATCAAGGGGTTAAAAATATTTAAATATTCCTAAAATGTAACTACCTTACTAAAAGTCGGAATGTTTTTAAGTCCTTTACTCCTCTTTTAATGATTCTTAATGTTCTGTTTCAAGAAAGAGATAATATCATTATCTATGTTGCCAACATTGTATTTAAGTAGAGACCAACCTCCTACTGTCCACAGCTGTTTTTAATTCGCAAGCAGTTGGAACAAGTCAAGCATTGCTCGTAAGTCTTTTCTGCTTCTTATTATCTTATTTCATGTGGGAAGACATTATGCTAACTAAAAGCATCTGAAGTTAGATACCCCACTTAAGAGTGTTATGCAGGGATTCAGTTTTTGTCATTTTTGGCAAATTATGTCATTAAGTTGCATATGTTGTACTGTTGGTAACCATGATTGCTTGGGTTAGTTGATGTGCTCATAAACTCCATGACTTGACAAACCTAATTTTCCTACAGTCAAATCAGAAATAAATTTCCAAATATTTCTAATATAATACATTTTATTTTTCAGATCAGTTAATTAATTATAGCTTATTGAATTTAGAAAATATCAAATGAAGATGCCAATTTCCATATTAATTCTAGTTAACGGATTGTCTCCAGTAAATAAGTTAATTTGTATACAGTTCAATTCCAGGAGGAAAACCTAGAACACCTAAGTTTTTGAAATTATGCTAGAATTATTAAGTTAGTCCTGACCATTCGATTTTAAGATGGGATACTGAAAAAACAATTGGAGTAATTATAATTTTTCAGAAGCACTCACTTCACTTAGACTAGATTATAATTTATTGTTTAGCCCCTTAAAGTTCCCAGAATTTAACTCAATGAGATATACCTTTAAAATCATTTTGATGCATATGACCAAGGTATCCTTCATTTTTTTGTTCTATTTTGAATTTTATGTGAAATAAATATATAAATACATCAATGTGAGAAATAATGTAAAACATGTGGTACATTTCAAATATAGTCTTATCCCATTTATTAATATTCATTTTCATTATTACAATAATGGAAGCTTTAAATATGATCTTGATTCCTGGTACATTATTAATACATTTTTATTTTATATCATATTGAACACTCACAACAACTTTACGAGGTACTGTTACTGTCTTCACTCTACTTCTGAGGAAGCTGAGGCTTAGACAGGCAAAGTACACAGCTTTAGCGTACATAGCTGGTGAAGTCGAGACTGCTGTTCAAAGACTGAGTAACCTTATGAAAAACCAAAATATCGGCCAGGCGCGGTGGCTCATGCTTGTAATCCCAGCACTTCGGGAGGCCAAAGTGGATCACCTAAGGTCTGGAGTTGAGACCAGCTTGGCCAATATGGTGAAACCCCATCTCTACTGAAAATACAAAAATTAGCTGGGTGTGGTGGCGCATGCCTGTAATCCCAGCTACTCAGGAGGGTGAGGTAGGAGAATTGCTTGAACTTGGAAAGCAGAGGTTACCATGAGCTGAGATTGTGCCACTGCACTCCAGCCTGGGAGACAGGGATGCTCTATCTAAAAAAAAAAATATATACACACACACACACACACACACACACATATATATATATATACACATATACATATATATTATGCCTCTTGCTCTTATATTTTTTAGAAAAATTCTAAGTATCATAAACAATAAAACCATGTATTTATTGAGCAGTTGGTAGAAAAAGAACACATTTTTCAAAATTAAATGTTTAATCACTTATGAACAAGAAAGTCAGAAAGTGAAGAATAGTACACGGCACTCACAATTCCCATGTTTTCTTTTCTAAAGTGTCATAAAATAAATAACTTGTTTTACAGAGACAAAATGTTATCATTTTTATCACTTTATTATTTGTGATATTTAAATTCTTGGTCAAGAAGTGATTTCAACTTATAACACTTTTACAATTAGGTGCAATTTTCTGTACTTAACAGAAAATCACAACGGACAGAGGCTTAAGCAACAGAAAATATCTCATGTGAATCAGTACTAAACTACACACTGCAGCATTAGTACAGCAGTTGCAGTCTAAATGGACTTATTTCTAACTGCTTTGCAGTCTTGAGGGTGCTCACTATAATTTGGTATGGCAATTCTAGTTGTACTCCTCACATAAATATATATTTTATTCAGTAAGAATGTGTTCAGACCAAAGGAAAGTATGAACTTTCATATAATGACATTTCTTACAAATAAGCCTGAAACTTCTGCATACACCTCCCATAATCCATGCACATGACTTTAAGTAGCTGCAAGGGAAGCTGGGGAATTGTACTGTTTATTTGCGACAACAGTGTGTTCAGCTAAAAATCTTGTGTTCTATTGTTAAAGAAAAAGGAAACAGTGAATGTTTAAGTCAACAACTAGTAGACTTTTTAAAAGACGAACATTAATGTAATGTCTTCCATTAAAAAATATGACTTCAGGTTTCATTTAATATATTTATATTTCAACCTGCCACAGTGTAGCCAATGAAATTATTACAGAAAAGATAGTTCTGAAAATCAATGTCCCTACCACTACAAGAAACCCTGTAAAATTTCTGATATGAAGATCTAATGTAACACAAGTTTGTCAGGTGATTATTCAATACTTCGCTATCATTTTCTTGACTGCCTATGTATGTGCCATGACTTTTGCTTACATATAATATTTTACTTATACCACATTATCAATGTTGCTACCCTATTTGCATCAAAGAAAGTGGATGTTTTATATAATCTTATACCAGTAGTATAATTTTATATACTAAAGAGAAAGCCATTTGTAGTTAAAATGGTTTCTTTTGTACCATATTACAATAAAGAAGCAAAAATGTGTCAATAGCTACTAAAATTTACTGAAAAGGTCTACTGTTGTTAACAAGCGGTAAAAAGTTTGTCTTACAGATTGGTGTTTGTATTTGCTTCTTACATGATCTACAAAAAATGCAGAGTTGCTCTTCTGAGGTAAGACTGAACTAGAGTTGAACAATCCATTTACTCCATTACAGGACTGGAACCCGTCTTCCCATCTTGGAGTCTGCCAGTTAGAAACTCATTTACTTATGCCTGAAGTTCTGTTCCAGGTCATGATGCTCAGAGAATCAAGAGGTAAAATTATATTTTCATTGTAGAGAAATATAGTTTCCAGAGAGTAAGGGTGGATGCAACAGACTGAAAAATATTGAAAGGAGTACAGGCAGAAGGAAAGAGGTGATGAAGGATCCTCATTCATCAGAACGGTGGGATCATTAGAGGTAGTTTGTTCCTACAGAGCAGCTCTCATCTACAAACAGATGATTGTATTCTGGTGATGTCTGCTTTCTATAATATAAGGCAGTCTCAATTTAAAGAAAGTTACAAGGACTTTATGACTAAAACACCAAAAGCAATGGCAACAAAAGTCAAAATAGATAAATGGAATCTAATTAACTTTCAGAGCTTCTACACAGCAAAAGAAACAATTATTAGAGTGAACTAGCAACCAACAGAATGGGAAAAAAATTTTGCAAGCTACCCATCTGACAAAAGGCTAATATCCAGAATGTTCAAAGAACTAAAACAAATTTACAAGAAAAAAACAGCCCCATTAAAAAGTGGGCAAAGGATACAAACAGACACTTTTCAAAAGAAGACATTGATGAGGCCAATAAAAATATGCAAAAATGCTTATGATCACTGGTTATTAGAGAAATTAAAATCAAAGCCACAGTGAGATACCATCTCATGCCAGTTAGAACAGTGATCATTAAAAAATCTGGAGAAAACAGAAGCTGGAGAGGAT
Source organism: Saguinus oedipus (assembly GCA_031835075.1). Taxonomy (NCBI): domain Eukaryota; kingdom Metazoa; phylum Chordata; class Mammalia; order Primates; family Cebidae; genus Saguinus; species Saguinus oedipus. Next base: position 111,636,535 of record CM063172.1, read on the forward strand.
GTGGAGAAATAGGAATGCTTTTACATGTTGGTGGGAGTGTAAATTAGTTCAACCATTGTGGAAGACAGTGTGGCGATTCCTCAATGTTCTAGAAATAGAAATACCATTTGACACAGCAATCCCATTAGTGGATATAAACCCAAAGGATTATAAATCATTCTATTATAAAGACGCATGTACACATATGTTCATTGCTGCACTGTTTACAATAGCAAAGATTTGGAACCAACCCAAATGCCCATCAATGATAGACTGGATAAAGAAAATGTGGCATATATACACCATGGAATACTATGTAGCCATAAAAAAGGGTGAGTTAGTGTCATTGGCTGGGACATGGATAAATCTGGAAACCATCATTCTCTGCAAACTGACACAAGAACAGAAACCAAACACCACAAGTTGTCACTCATAGGTGGGTGTTGAACAATGAGAACACATGGACACACGGAGGGGAACATCACACACTGGGGTCTGTTGTGGGGTGGGGGACTAGAGGAGGAATAGCGGGGGGAGGTTGGGGAGGGATAACATTGGGAGAAATACCTAATGTAGGTGACTGGGAATGGATGCAGCAAACCACCATGGCATGTGTGTACCTATGTAACAATCCTGCAAGATCTACACATGTACCCTGGAACTTAAAATATAATTTTCAAAAGCATATAAAAAACGTTACAACCTTTCTTTCTGTCATACTGTACTAAATGCTTAAAATCTACCTAACAGTCCAGTTAAAAAAATCAAGTATCCTCATTATAGTTATGTTGGTTTGGTCTGGCAGAGGCTAGTAAGATAGTATAGACTTGGTAACAGACAGTGCTAGAATGATGTGGACTCTAGATGAGGCTAAATATATAATGTCTTTTTTCCTCTTCTCTGGAGTCATCAGCAGAAGACCACCACCAACACTATCAGTGACAAGAGGAAAGGGTCAGTTAAACTTCCTTAGTGCAATTGCAGTTCATTAAGACTCACTGATGTGTTTTCTAGATTGGTTTTTATAGATAACCATTTAAAAAATCATTCTAGAAACCTGGTTGCATACAACTAATTTTATAATTTCTAAGTCATACTTGCCTGCTAATCCCTGGTTCCTGTAAGGCCAGACCCTCTGTGATGTTATAGTCTGGGCACACACACTCTTTGCCAAGGTAAAGATTCACCATCCAAGATAAATATTGGTGATTCTGCTTGTTAGTTGGTGTCTCATCAATGCTCTTGCTAAACTATAGCTTAATAGGGAATCATTTGTTCCCAATAATTTATAAACAATCTCAAAAGTGGCATTTTTACTGCTGCTCTATATGGTATAGTTCTGGCACTAGTAGTGAACTTCTTTTAGAGAATTATGTTGTGCAGAAAGATACTTTGAGATGATGTATAATAATGCGGTATTATTCCTTACTCAGAGGTACATTGGGGATTCCAAGGAGTCTAATTTTCTTACACTTGGAGCCTCTATATGTATGTGTGTGCATTTGTATAAGCATATTTGTGTGTAATAAGTATATAGAAGATACAGATATATTCAGTTGACAAAATTAACCGTTGCCCAGGCATGGCTATTTAATCTGCTGAATATATAATCTAAACCATACTCAAGTACATGTCTCCCATTTCATTTCCCATTATGAACTGTGAACCAAAATAATTTGAATGATACAATTCAAATAAACATTTTAAAGTGCAGTTCAAGCTTTTCTTATCTACAACTCCTCTCATTTAAGAAAAGTACTCCAATTGCATACACAAATATATTAGAGCTATTAATTCACCAATGTAGTCATCTTTTTCTTAATTGTCAGTCTCTAATAACTGTTAGTTTTTTATTATTTAGTTGTTTAAATTTCAGATTGTCTAATCCTTTAGCAAACTTTTTGTTTTGTTCTCTTTTTATTTTAAAAATATTTTGTATTTTCTCATGTCATTCATGATTTCTACCTTTTCCTACTGATGTTTGCAATGTGTAGATTTTTGTACTTAATTCTCTTGCCTCAAATTCGATGTTCACCTTTTAGATGTTTTCTCACATTTATTTTATATTATTTATCAATGATCATAGCCTTTTTTCTGAGTTTCAGAACACATAATAACATTATTACTGGCAGTTCCTGTTGACAGTTTAAACTGTTAAGCAACACTGTCCAATAGAAACTTCTGTGGAGGTAGAAATAGTGTGTATGTGTTTGTGTGGTTCAATATGGTACCCATTAGCAGCATTTGCATATTAAGCACTTAATTTAATTTAAATTTAAGTAGCCACATGTAGCCAATGCTATTTTATTGAACTGTGCAGCTCTAAAGCAATATTAATAATCTTCCATTTTCTTTCTCTTGAATTATTATTGCTATTAATGGCACACATGTTAATTATATGAATGAATGAGAATACTCGTGCATTAACTATATGTATAATAATGCATGAACCACAAACCTCAGTTGGCAGCTCTATTCTACTTTCTTCTTGATCTTTTTATTCAAAATATGATCAAGTCTTATGGGTTTATGATCTCCTTTTCCTTGCTCATTTACCATCTTTCTAGCTCTTATTTACTTTTACAAGCATCTGAAATTGTTATATATATTTCTTTATTGCTTAGAAAGGAGCATACACTTAAAAACTAATAAATGAAATAATTTCAATAACATAATTTATTTCTGCAGATCTGTGTTCATGCATTTCACAAAAGGAAAAGCCCCCTGAATTTTCAGCACTGTGTCTTCAAAGTTTGAAGAATGATGCTAAAAAATACAATAGATAATAATAGATTATAAATAAGTGAGTAATTTATGGTTTGATACAAAACCACCCTTGTTTTAGGTTTCAATGTGAAATATTGACTTTAGGCTTTGCTTCTTGTGCTATATACATCTCCCTCTTCATCTAGTCTTGATGAGTTCACAAGATGTTGAGCTATTTCCCTGCCTACAGTTATTAAGGTCTTAAGGTATTTTTGGACTTGATTTTGGACACCTCTGTATTTTGAAAGGCATGACTAATCACCTGTAACATAAAACATTTTGCAACACACAGAGGAAACCTATATTCTAACAAAATTCTCTCCCTCTAAAAAAGTAGTTTTATGGTAATAATAAGTTCACTATTTATTAGTCACTATGGACCAATAATTCTACTCCTATTGTTTTGCTACTCCATTCAGTGACTTTGGATTTTTCATCTGATGAATCTGAGGCTCACAGGAAAAGTACTTTGTCCAATATCACAGAGCATATTAAATGGAATATCCAAGGTTTTGGCATATGTCTCTATGGCAGCAAAGCCTAAGATAACTTCTGATTTTCAAAATAAGTTTTTGAATTTTAAAATGGGTGGGATTTATGAAAGTGGTATTTGTTAGGCAGAGATTATTAAGAGTTGCAGATCGTGAGATAAAAGTTACTCCAGGGAGGAGACGATTTTATGCTCTGGTGTTCTCTAGCCTTGTTTGGCTAGAAGAGAAGAAACGGAATACTAGCAATTGACATGATGATTTTTGTTTCTAAAGGCACTACTAATATTCTAGTTTTATTTCAGTCTTATATTCTTCTATAGTAATCATTATTATCCATACAACTATCTTGAGAATGTGAGTGTATTATACACCTATTATTCCTTTATAAGAAAGGAATAAGGAATAAGAAGTTACAAAATGGAAAGAAATATTAAACACAGATCCTGTATATACTTTATCTGTTTTCTTGTATGTATGCATGTGTGTATACCTGTGTGTTGGAGAGTATATCAATGTTTACAAGAAAATTTAAACAAAGCAATTTAATGATTCCATTTTTAAAAATGGAATCATTGATTTTAAACATCAAGATACAGAGTACATAATTTAGAAAATTCTTTTTGACATTTTCCTATTTTAAAATTAAGTTTTATGAATTAAAATTCAGGTTTTTTTGATATGGTTCACTATATTTAATTTACATTAATATTTAACTTTTCTATCCTCTTAGTAATCTCAGAAAAACCACACAAGGAATAAGAAGTGTAATCTACATGAAAGCATTTCTAAGTAAATTGTAAAATGTGTGTATATGCATGTGTGTGTGTGCATATGCAAGCATGTGGGTGTGTTTGCTAGAGTACATTTTATGAGGGCATTTACAGACATAATCATGAGGGTTTTTTTTATAGTCAAGGCAAATGAAGCATGCCTTCAATTAGAAACTTCTGAAAATACACTGTGATAACCTACTGAGAATGGAATTGCTTTTCTTCACAGCATCACACCCACCTCTTTTTAGAAGCCTGTAGCATAGTGTATAAGTGTGGTAAGTGCAATATGCTCTTCTTGAATCATTTTAGTTCATTTAAATACATTTAGTATTCAAATACCATTCCAAGATTATACATCTGATATATCAAAAATATGCACATACTGCTATTAGAGTTCAGTATGTGGAATTAGTGAACCTCAAAAGTCTTAGAACCCATGTGTTATGTAAATGAGCATGTGAAACTTCAGATTATTGAGGCTTTTCTAAAACACCGGAAACATTGAAATCCCCAATGCCCTAATGTGTGATTATTCTGTTTTCAGCAGTTAAAATTTAATTTTCTACTTCCTTAAGCAAAACGTCAGAAAAGCCATTCCATACCTTATGTTAAAAGCAAAATAAACATTCCCAAGAAAGAATGAGACAATGGTACACCTGCATTTTAGGAATTGTTAGGAAAAAAATTCAATACCAAACCTTTACACTTAAACTCCTTCTTTTGGTGCTATGGTAAATGATATTTAATTTTTTTCAATATTCAATCTTTCATTATTAGCACATAGATATAAAATTGATTTTTTATATATTGATTTTGTATCCTGCAACCTTACCAAGCTCAATTATTGGCTCTAGTGCTTTTCTATTTTCTAAGAAACTTACAAAAGTCTACTCCCATTTTCTCTCTCCCATTCTTTGCCATACATTTAATGTTAAGTATTTAATGTCATACATTTAATATTGAGTATTATGAACTCACAATATATTGCTACTACCTTTGTTTTAGATAATCAATTATTGTTATGATTTGGACGTTTGTTCCCTCCAAATCTCATGTTGAAGTGTGATCCCCAAAATTAGAGGTGGGCCTGATGAAAGGAGTTGGAGTCATAGGGGTGGATCCCTCATGAATATCTTGGTGCTGTACTCACAGCAGTGAGTGAGTTCTCATTCTATTAGTTCATGCAAGAGGTAGTTGTTTGAAACTGCTGGTTGTTTCACCTCTATCTCTCTCTCTTGCTTGCTTCCACTTCATGTGTGACATGTGACATACCTGCTGCCTTTTTGCCTTCTACCATGAGTGAAAACTTCCTGAGACTTCACCAGAAGCTAAGCAGATACCAGCAATATGCTTCCTGTACAGCTAACAGAATTGTGAGCCAAATAAACCTCTTTTCTTTATAAATTACTCTGAGTCATGTATTCCTTTATAGCAACACAAATGGACTAATACGTTTATCTTCTAGTGTGATTAAAGATGAGAGAAAAATAAAATTGACATTTTTCTTAATTCCATTTCTAGCTTTCTATTTCCTTTTGTAGATTCCTGTTTCTCATTTAGTATCATATTTATTTCTCCTGAAGACTTTTCTCCAACATGTATTGAGTTGTAGGTCTATTGTCAGTGATTCTTCTCAATGTTTGATTACTTGAGAAAGTCTTTAATTTCTCTTTATTCTTGAAATATATGTGTGTTGAGTAGAGAATAATAATTTCACAGTTTTATTTTTTATTTATTTATTTATTTATTTTTAAAGCACATTAATAGTTCAGGAATTAAGTGGTGGAAATGACAGTGGCACTATTCATTATCATCCCTATTCACCCAAAAGCAAAATTTTTGCTTCTTGTTTTTATGACTTATGATCTATTAGCTTAACAGTAGGTTTCAGGAGGAACGCTTTTACCAAGAGACACCCAATGCTTTCATTGAACTGGAGGTTAAGACTTCCACCGGACCACTCTGGGATCCTCATGCCTTTGAATCAACAGGCAAATAAATGAGTTATGTTGTTGACTGGAGCAACTGATCTTAGTTACCAAAAATGAATTAAACTATTACTCCACAATGAAGGTAAGAAAGAATATGCTTAGAGGACAGAATATCCTTTAAGATGTGTCTTACTGTTACCATTCCCTCTGATTAAAGTCAATGAAAAACTACAATAGCCAGGTAGGATTACTAAAGGCCCCGAGCCCTCAGGTATGAAGGTTTGTCACCCTGCCGGGTAAAGAACCATGATAGCTGCAGGGCTTGCTAAAGTCAAACGGAATACAATATGGGTGATGCAAGAGGGACTTGGTGTATTTTCAGTTCTATGCCAGATAGTTGTATCCAGCTAGATGGAATGATAATCTTGTTATTATTTATATATATGGAAATTAAGTGTGGTTTAAGATGTATATAGGTGCCGAAATGACATGAAGAACTTGTGATGGTTAACGTATAGTGTCAACATGACTGGGCTAAGGGATGCTGAAGTAGCTGGCAACACATTATTTTGAGATATATCTGTGAAGGTATTTCTGGTAGATATTAGCATTTGAATTGGTACACTGAGTATAGAAAATTACCCTTATCAATGTGAATGGATGTCATCCAATTCATCGAGGGCCCAAACAGAACAAGAGTCAGAAAAAGGGCAAATTTGCTTGAGCTGGGACATTCATTTTCTCCTGCCTTCAGACATCAGCTCTCCTGGTTCTTGGGCCTTTGGGCTTGTCCTAGAAATATACCACTGTCTTTAGTGCCTCCAGCTTGCAGATGGCAAATAGTGGGACTTTTTATCCTCATACCGAAGAAGCCAATCCCTCACAAGAAATCTTTTTCCATTTATCTATACCTATATCCTACTGGTTCTGTTTCTCTGAAGAATCCTGGTTAATATAAGTAGAGGATATTGGTTTGGCAGTATTGTTATGTTTTTTTTTTTCTTTCATCAAGTTAAAAATATCACACTGTCCTGTTCTGGTTTGCATACTTTCTGATCAGAAGTCCATCTTTTGTTTTTTCCCGTTTGTTCCCCTGTATGTAATGAATATATTTTATCTGACCACAATGAAGTGTTTCTCTTTGTCTTCCATTAAAGGCAATTTTAATATAATATGACTCTCTCTCTCTCTCTCTCTCTCTCTCTCTCTCTCTCTCTCTCTCTCTCTCTCTCTCGTGTGTGTGTGTGTATTTGTGCTTGTATTTGACGTTCTGTTTGATATTTTCTGAGTTTCTTAATAGGAGTCTGTCATTCATTTGGGAGTGAAATTGACACTATTCCTTTAAATATTTCTCTACGCTTTTTTTCTGTCTTCTTTTAGCATTTCAAACTACACAGATGTTAGACCTGTCTCTCTTTCTCAGTTCTTAGATGCTCTGCTTTTTTTTTTTTCTCTCTCTCTCTCGTTTTGATGAAATCTTGGTCTTAAGACAATCACCCTGTCTCTGTGTTTTGTGTGTAAGTTAATCACAAACATTCTCTTCTGTCTTCAGCTGAGTGTCTACGACAAGACATTTCTTCTAGAAAAGAAAGATATTTATTTTTTATTTGTCCCAGAAACCATATGTTTCCACAAATGTTCTAAGGGTACAGGATTGGTTGCTCTTCCACAACTGATTTAAGGTTTTTCTTCCACATGAGAGAGAGTAGGAAGTATCCAGGCTGGGTTCCTTGTGTTTTTGTTCAGTGGCTACTGTCCCATTCCCCCAGGCTTGGGCAACCAGGGATGTTTCTTGATGCTTTCAACTTGTTCCCAATCTTTATACAAGCACACATTACGTGCATGTGAAGGAGCCCAGAGTGGATGCTAATAGCCTTTGTGCCTGTGCCTCCCAGTGATTCCATATTTTCTTTCTAGACATGGCCTTTGGCAATACGTTAATATTTTAAGCTGAATTATTTTAACCAGTGGCCAATGTTATCTGCTTCAGATAAGTAAGTGTTCAGATAATTCATAGTTCTGTGACCTCAGCTCTTTTATAGATTTAAGAAAACTTATGAATTTTCAGACAGTTTATAGGATTTGTAGCTCTGAGGGTAGAAGTGATACTATTTTTGACTTTCTACATTATAATCATAAGCCATAATTCATATGAAAAACCATGTGAATTTTCATGAAAATGAGACAGTGATCAAAATTACCAAAATTAAAAGAAAACATATTTTGACACTAAAGCTAAAAAGTCAACCTCTGACTTCTCATCAAAAGGTGGACTTCTGATCAAAAGGTAGACTTTGTCTCTCTCTGTTTTGAGCTAGGACATTCATCTTTTCCTGTCCTCAGACATCAGAATTCTTCATTCTCAGACTTTTGGACTCTGACATTGACACCACTGCTCTTCCCAATCCCCCAGGACTAGCATTTGGCCCTAGGCTCAGATACCACTAGCCTCTCCAAATCCCAGAGCAGGCCAATATTTGATTGGCATACATATTCCAGGTTTTATATGGCCCAGGCTGAGAGTTATACTATTGGCTCCTCTGGTTCTTAGGCCTTAGAACTCAAACTGAATTACACTACTGCTTTCCTGGTTATTCAACTTGCAGATAGCATATTGTGGGACTTCTCCTCCTTCACAATAACATGAACCAGTTCTCATAGTAAATCTCCTCTGATACATCTATCTATATCCTATTGGTTCTGTTTTTCTGGAGGACACGAGCTAATACAGATGGCAATTTGTAATTATGTGATAAATAACATTTTGATATCAGCTTGAATTCTTAAAATATTTTATTTTCCACTTAATAAAATTCAGTTACCTTTTCAACTTGCTTTCATTTTGCTTATTATAATTGCTATTTCACATGTTTTATTCTTTTTTTGTGTTTTCTTGTTTGTTTGGAGAAAGTGATTTATATAAAGAGAGAGAGAAATAGGAGAAAGAGAGAGAAAGAAACAGCTAACTCTCACACTGAGTGAGAGAATCCAGAAAGATGGAATCCAGGAGAGGAAAGCAGCTTCCACACTGAGTGGAAGGGATAGAGAGAGATGTAGTTTAGGAGGGGAAGACAGGCTTCCACGAGAGAGTGTGGAATGGGACTCCAGAGGCGAAATCCATCACATGTTTTATTCTTAAAGTAAAATTATTATTTTTTGGTCTTGGTCATTTTTCACTCAAGTTTCAACTGCAAGTTATGCCTGTGGCCACTTTCCTTAAATTAATACAGTAATTGTCAATATGAGACATTTTTCTTCCTTCTTAGGTTTCTATATTTGATTGGCATACATATTCCAGGTTTTATATACTTTAGCTTTAAAGCCAAAATATATTTTCTTTTCATTTTGGTAATGTTGATCACTGTCTCATTTTCATGACAACTCACATGAGATTTTCAAATTTAAACTGGCATTCTGTGTCATAACAAAGTTCAGATTTTAAACAAAATTCATTTTATGATTATATAGTGTCTTCCCAATTTGACTTTTAGCAAAGTACCTTATGGTATAAATGAATCAAGAAGCACATTTAAATGTCACTACATTTAAATAACGTTATAAAAGATGGTAAGTTATTTAATTGAGGGAATAAAGTGAATAACAAGATTATACCTACAATGAGATACTGTTTTAAAATAACTTGGAGTTGAAAAATATTAGATATTTAGTTTTTTTATAAAATTCTAAAAAATTCCTAATAATTGTTATTAGGTGATTTATATGTATTGTCATGTCAGTAAGCTGAGGGCAATGGCTTCCACTCTACAAAAGACCTATCTGAAACTAATCTAATGCTTAGTACTATTAAATGCCTGAAATTTAATGTTCATTAACATTTCAATATCTTTAAGTTATTTCACATATTTTTTCCTATTTTTTACTTTTTTAACACAATTTGTGCCACAGGTGATAAATATACTTCATACTTGTGAATATGTAACAAAATGTTACTTGATTCATGATCTATTTATGGATTCATTGATCATAAGTTATAGTGTTACTTTATTTCTTTTTTAAAAATATATATATATACACAAACTTTTGAGTATTTTTGTTTGTTTGTTCCTTTATTTGTTTCTTTTTTTAAAAAATTTTAAATTTTTATTGCATTTTAGGTTTTGGGGTACGTGTGCAGAACATGCAAGATAGTTGCATAGGTACACACATGGCAGTGTGTTTTGCTGCCTTCCTCCCCTTAACCCATATTTGGCATTTCTTCCCAGGCTATCCCTCCCCAGCTCCCCCCCTGCTGTCCCTCCCCTATTCCCCCCAATAGACTCCAGTGTGTAGTACCCCCCTCCCTGTGTCCATGTGTTCTCATTTTTCTCACCCGCCTATGAGTGAGAATATGTGGTATTTCCTTTTCTGTTCTTGTGTCAGTTTGCTGAGAATGATGTTCTCCAGATTCATCCATGTCCTTACAAAGGACATAAACTCGTCATTTTTGATTGCTGCATAATATTCCATGGTGTATATGTGCCACATTTTCCCAGTCCAGTCTATCATCATTGGGCATTTGGGTTGGTTCCAGGTCTTTGCTATTGTAAACAGTGCTGCAATGGAGACCCTGTCATCCTGGCAGGAATGCAGGGATGTGATCATACCTCACTGCAGCATGGAACTCCTGAGCTAAAGGGATCCTCCCATTTCAGCATCCCAAGTAGCTAGGACCAAAAGCACTTACCACCATGCCTGGCTAAGGGTTTTAGTTTTTGTTGAAACAGGTTCTCACTATGTTGTTTAGGCTGGTCGTGAACTCCTGGTCTCAAGTGGTCTTTCTGCTATGCTAAGGTCATATTAAATGCTTCTCTTCTTAGGTACTATTTATTATTTCTGATTATTTTTGTGTTTATCTTATTGATATCTTAATCAGTAGTATTTTTGTGTTTATCATATTCATCTCTTTATCAGTGAAACTATAGCTTCAAGAAATTTAAGAATTTTACATTAATGTGTAATTGCAAGGTGCTTATATATTACCCAAGATTTTGTCTTGCCTTAAGCAATTCCTTTTTTTGAAACTTTTAACTTTAATATAATTTTATATTTGCAAAGTTGGAAGAATTTACAAAGAACTTTATTCTTTCTCACATTTATCTACTGTTACCATTTTTCTTGTTTTATTATTGCCTCACTCAGATTCTTTTACTCCCTATACATACATACGTAGTTTAATTTTTTTGTTTTTAATAAATAATTTGAGAGTAATTTGACATTGTAACACTTTCTTTAAATACTTCCATTATTAACTAATCCTCAACTTATATTCAATGTTGTTCATTGTTTTAATAATACACTCTATAGCTTTTAAAACTTCTGGACCATGATTCCAACCAAAAATATATATTATAATAACTCATCAAGAGTGTTAACGTGGCCAAGCATGGTGGCTCATACCTGTAATCCCAGAACTTTGGGAAGCCAAGGCAGGTGGATCACCTAAGATCAGAAGTTTGAGACCAGCCTGGCCGACATGGCAAAATCCCGTCTCTACTAAAAATATAAAAATTAGCCAGGTGGAGTGGCATGTGCCTCTACTGGGGAGATTAAGGCACTAGAATGCTTGTGCCATGGAGGCCAAGATTGCCATGAGCCCAAATCGTGCCACTGCACTCCAGCCTGGGCGACAGAGTGAGAGTGCATTCCACCCCCACCCCCAAAAAAGTTTTAAAATTTTCTTTATTTTGAAATGGTTTCTCAGCCCTTATTTGACATTGCTGATCTTGGTAGTTTTGGGTAGCTCAGGCCAGGTAATGTTTTCATGTTGCAACATTTATTATTATATATTTCTGCATTAATAATGTTTCTTTCAGATTTTAAATATTTTTATAAGCCTTTAAAAAGCATCTAGACATCAGATATTGTGCCTTTAATGTTAAATGTATTTAAAACAAAATCTCTAGGGAAAATATCAAGCTTACTTTATTCATTAGGCAAACAAATCCTCAACACATGATTAGACCGCTTTTATTTTCATAAAGATACAGTTTTACTCTCATGGCGTAAGTATAATTGTCCTAAGTATTTCTTCTACATACATTGAGTGCCACATCAGATGGTGCAATAATTTTTGCTTCAACTATCAAATGTGATATTAAAAACTCATGATATGAAGGATATTTTATTTTCTTTCATTTTTTTAACCCACTTATTCTCCTTTCTTTTTCTGAAGTTCCAAGCCTTCTTCTATTATTTCCTCTCTGTTAAGAGAAATCTTTCACCTATTCTTCAAGACAAGTTATGTTAAAGTAAGTTAACAGAGGAACAGAAAACCAAATATGGCATGTTCTCACTTACATGTGAGTCCTAAATAATGAGAACAATGGACCCATGTGTTCTGGGGAACAACACACACTCAGGCCTATCAAAGAATGGAGGGTGGGAGGAGGGAGAGGATCAGGAAAAAATAGCTAATGGCTTATCTTGGTTGATGAAATAATCTGTACAACAAGCCCCCATGACACAGGTTCATGTATGTAACAAACTTGCACATGTACCCCTGACTTAAAATTTTTAAAAGAAATTTCAGTGAAGACCAGATCTGAAGAATCCCTGAGTAGGCAAAGCCAATTAGGTCACATAAGTGACTTTAACCTTATTTGATTTGCAATATATTTCTTGTAAATATCTGTATTAAAGAAAAACAGAACTTAAGCTTAAACAATCAGAAGCAACCAACAAAAACAACTAGACACCCAGGGACTTTCCAATAGCATAGGCCAAATAAGGCAACTTTATAACTGTAACCAATCAAATATTTTCTTTTCTTAACTTCCATGTTCATCCTATTAAAAGCTTCCCCTTTGCATTTCCTCAGTGGAGCCCCCAAACTTTTGGTTTGGAGCTTTCTGGTTCATGACTCATTGTTTGCTCAAATAAACTTTAAAACGTTATGACTCAGTTTTCCTTTTAACAGTTTGCTAGCAACAAACTTTTTTCCTTTAAGCTTGTCTATGTTTCCCTTTCATTCCTATTTCACCTGATACAGAATTTATGGTTGACTTGTCTTTTATTTCGGTAATTGAAAATATTGTACCACTTCAATCTGGCTCAGCTTCCAATTAGGCCTGGCAGACACTAGAGATGAGGAAAGAAGCTAAGAGTGCCAATCAGCTCTGCCTTCCACAACCTTGTTCCCTCCTGGATGCCATGTGGGTGTGGAGACTGTTACCTTCTGATTCTAATGACTGGAACGAGTGCTGCGAGTGAAGCACAGTAGTAACTAACCCTGCTTTGCCTGCCTCATTAAATCTCATGTCAGTTGAGTGGTTGTGGGGCTTCAGCTGTTTCCTGGACCGGGTTGATACCATCTTTGGGAAAGAGAGCGCCACCTGCTGCCCCTGATGTCTGTAGGATGGAAAATTGGCTAACTGCAAAGTCTAGCCAGCACGAAGCCTTGGTGTGATTGGAGCCCTGCCTCCTGATTTCACAGTCCAGGAGCAGGTTTGAAGATGAGTTCCTTGCTAGGCCTTGCTGAAACCACTAAGGGCATCAGGGGAGGGGCCAATACAGGAGTGGGGTGCCATTTTACTATTGGTGTTTGTTTGGAGTATGGTGAGTTTACTGTGGACAACGTTTTCTATTGTGAAGCCATATTTTTCCTGGACCTTTGAATAGGGGAAACTAAACCTTTGGTTTGGAGCTTTTTGTCTATGCCTATTGATGATTCGGGACAACCAAGTTCCTCCAGAGCCCTGTTTGGAACAAGGAAGCATTTGAATACAGTCTGTATGTTGTATGAGTGGCTGTGGGGTAGGGAAGGGGTCGGATAGAAGAGGAGGAGTTTGGTTTTCACCACAAAAAGCTTGTCGTCCACAGAGCAGTGGTAATGTTATGGTGTGGAAGTGAGGATGGGTAAACTACAAATTCAATACAAATGAGAAGGCAGCATAGAAATAAACCTATTTGTCTCTTTGTCTGAGAGTTTTATGGGGTAAACACTATATTGTGTTTCTTTCTTCAAAATTATTTTCTTTCATTTCATATAAATGTTCATCTAAATATGAGACCATTAGAACACATTTGGCATCTTAGAAGGAGTGGGGGCGATAGATAATATAAAATGAGCTACTTAGGCAGCACATTTAAGTGGTTTGTTTTTCACAAAAGTGTCCCAAAAAGGAGACAAGGTGTCTGATATTTAGTCTTTTAAGTGTCTTTCTCTACAAAACATATCTGAACATCCAAACGTGGAAGAGGAAATTGGGTACCTCAAAATGACTCTTTTAAGAGCTTTTCTCTGGCTCCCAAAGAGATTTGTTTGTTTTCAGGAGATTTATTCTGTTATTATCGCATCTGAAATGTGCTAGAAAGAAAGAAAAAGACTTTTGTGAGCTCAGAACAATAGTAAATCAGCTATCCTAAGTGCATTTCTGTCTTAAAGATTTATTTTGTTTTGTTATAATTGAGATGAGTCAAGGAGACAACTGTATGGAAGCACTTTTGATTCTGCATTGGGACAAAGGTCAGTAACTTAAGACCCAAGTGTCCTTGGAGTAAAAACAGTTTCTAAATATGTATTGGTGGGAAATGCTGCTCTAGTGAGGATTACAGCACAGCTCTAAGAGCCTGCTGTCCACCAAAATGTCAGAAAGAGCAAGCAACTTAGGAAATACATTTTGTACTCTATTCTTTGCGTACATTGGACAAGCTAAATATAGATTAGAAATTGCTGTTTAGCTGAGATAATCTGCTTAATGCATTTTGGGAGTTCAAATTTCTTTTTTAGCATAATGACTGCTAACTTTTATTCTGCATTAGATGTAGTTTTTGTCAGGCACTCATCCACCTCACACAGTTATAAAGCATCAGGCTTTTGGATTAATTTTTGCCATTCCACATATTTGTATGGAAAACCATTATTGTAGATGAGCAGAATTCTACTCCCAACACTATGATCTATGATCACATTGTGTTTGGAAAAAATGAGTAACCTTACTTAGACCCAGGTTTAAAAAATATTATTTATAATCGTTACATCGTCATTTGGCATATTTATGAGGTACAATGTGATATTTTGATACATACGTAAATTTTGTAATGATCAAATCAAGGTAGTTAGTATATATATCGCCTTAAACATTTATCATTGCTTTGTTGTGAGGACACTCAAAAACCTCTCTTTAGGATATTTTGAAATATATAATACATTATCATTAACTCTAGTCATCCCACCACACAATAGAACACCAGAAATTATTCTCCTTATTTAACTGTAGCTTTGTATACAAGCTGTTGACCATGTCCCTCTCCTCTCCCCATCGTCTTGTAACCACCAATCTACTATACTTCTATGAGAATAATTGTTTAGATTCAACATATAAGTGAGATCACGTAGAATTTATCTTTCAGTGGCTGGCTTATTTCAGTCAACATAATGTTCTCCATGTCCCTCTATGTTCCCAAAAATGACATAATTTTTATTTTATGGCAGAATAGTATTCCATTGTCTACATATACCACATTTTTTTTCATTCATCCATTGACGAACATTTAATTTAACCATACTTTGGCTATTGTGAATAGTGCTGTAATAAATAGGAGTGCAGACATCTCTTCAACATACTGATTTCTTTTCCTTTGGATATATACTCACTAGTAAGATTGCTGGGTCATATGATAGTTGTAGCTTTAATTTCTTGAAGAATTTCCACACTGTTTTCCATAATGGCTGTTCTAATTTACATTCCCACCAGAAGTATGTAAGGACTGACTTTACTCCACATTACCATCAACATTTATTATCCTTCAATTTTTAAATTGTAGCCCTTCAGACTGAATGAAAGTGATATTTCATTGTAGTTTGGTTTGCATTTTATAGTAGTTTTATTGCAGTGGTTTTGTTGTCTGGGATCTTGACATCCTTAATCAATTTTGAGTTAATTCTGGTGTATAGTGAGAAATCTAGTTTAATTCTTCTGCATGTGGATATCCAGTTTTCCAAGCACCATATATTGAAGAAGATATCTTTTATCCATTATGTGTACTAGTACCTTTGTCAAAAATAAGTTTGCTGTAGATGTGCAGCTTTATTTCTGGGATTTCTGTTCTGTTTCACTGGTATATATGTCTGTTTTAATGACAGTTCCATGCTACTTTTCTTAATTTAAGTTTGTACTATGTTTTGACATCAGGTAGTATGATGACAACAGTTTTATTGATTTTGCTCAAGACTGCTTTGCTTATATAGGGTCTTTTGTGATTCCACATAAATTTTAGGGTTTTTAAAAATATATTTCTATGAAAAATGTCATTGATTTTTTTTTTTTGACACAGTCTCACTCTGTCACCCAGGCTGGAGTGCAGCAGCGCAATCTTGGCTGACTGCAACCTCCGCCTCCTGGGTTCACGTGATTCTCCTGCTTCAGCCTCCCGAGTAGCTGGGACTATAGGCACCTGCCAACATGCCTGGCTAATTTTTGTATTTTTAGTAGAAACAGGGTTTCACCATATTGGCCAGGCTGGTCTCAAACTCCTGACCTTGTGATCCACCCGTCTTGGCCTCTCAAAGTGCTGGGATTACAGGCTTGAGCCACAGCACCCAACCTATCATTGAAATTTTGATAGAAATTGTATTGAAGCTCTGTAAATTACTTTGGGTAGTATGAATATTTTAACAAATTAATTCATAAACATGTCTTTTCATTTTTGTGTCTTCTTTAATTTTTTCATTAATGTTTTATAGTTTTCACTGTAAAAGCCTTTCACCTCTTTGTTATATTTATTCCTAGATATTTAAATTTTTTGTATCTCTTGTAAAAGGAACTGCTTTATTTTTTTTTCAGATAATTTGCTATTGGCATTTAGAAACACTACTGATTTTTGTATGTCAATTTTGTATCCTTCAACTTTACAGAATGGGTTTCTTATTTCTAATAAATTTTTGATGGAGTCTTTGGGGTTTTCTATATATAATATTAGGTCATCTGCAAACAGCACTAACTTGACTAACTCCTTTCTAATTTGGATGCCCTTATTTCTTTCTCTTGCCTGATTTTTCTGGCTAGATTAGTCTTATTTTTAAAAAATCCATATAATAAAGGTGATAATGCCTATCTAACAGGGTAAGTTTAATATAATGTTTACCTATGAGATACTATATAGTGTGTTACTATGAACAATAGATATAACAATATCTATTGTTGTTGACAATAACATGAATCCCTAGGTGTCACAAGTATTTGGGAAATGAAAGTCATAGGAATTAGATAACACAAATTCAGGAGATGCTGAGGAGTTTAAAGGCTGGAAGAGATATGTTAGAGGATCAGAGAAAAATCACTTTCCACTTGCAACTTTGGAATGGGTGAACAAGTCATCATTTACAGAAAATCCAATACGCCAAATGGACTACAAAGTAAAAGCTCATGAAGAGAATCTATGACAAATGGCCATTTCACCTACAAAACTACTGTCTTTATGGACTTCAACTGAGTAACTCAGGGACTGCTGTTAGTCAGCCAAGCTAGCATTTGTAGAGACATGCTGGCTGTGGATCAGAGGAGAAAGAGACAAGCTGAGACTCACTTCTATCACAAGGTCTGACTGTGACAACCTTTCAAGAATAATGTCCTCTGCTTTTCCTAAAACTTTCAAATTTCACAAAAGTGAAATTTGGCCAAGTTTAATCAGAATTCATTCACAGAAATTCATTCAGGGAAATGTAGTTCTTTGCCTTACACATTATCCAACTATCTAGACAAAATTCAAATGTATAAACTAATGATGATTAGCTAAAGAGAAAGAGGAGAAAAATATTACATTATAAAAATAATATCTGCTTTGACTTTGATTGATCATATTTTCTATGTTTAACTGAGGACAGTAGGTATTTTCTACCTGATATGAATTTTGTTTACACCCATGTCATTCTGGATTTGTTAAATTATAAACTTTTTGAAGGTAGAATACTTATCCATGCATTTAGCACTTGGTTCCCACATAATAAGAACTCAGTAGCTATTTTTGAATTATACATACAATTATTATTAAAATTTAATTTTATCATTTCAGAATTTACATTTATCATCAAGCTTGATTAAAAGCACTACCTTTGGCAATAGGATTGGATCAGTGAATGAGAATTATTTGCGATAGGTATTTTGATGTTATAGGAACAGATGATTCTAAACTGATGGATTATACTTTAAAATTCACTCTTTTAAGTTATTTAAATATCTGCAATAAAATTGAAAATCTTTTAAGCTACTAACATTTCAATGATTTTGCCAAGGTGACAGTTTCTTTGTAAAATCTTAAAATTTATAAAGGTGAGTCACATCTAAAACAATGAATTAGCAATTCAGACATTATCTTAGCATATAATTTACTTTGAAATACCTATTCAGTGAGAATGAATTAATAAAATAGGGAGTGCCTGCCTAATACAACCAATATTTTCTTCTTTTTTTTTTTTTTTTTTTTTTTTTTTTTTTTTAAATTTATTTATTTATTTATTTTTATTGCATTATAGGTTTGGGGGTACATGTGCAGAACGAGCAAGATAGTTGCATAGGTACACACATATTTTCTTCTAAACTTAGAAAAACTATATGAGATTCAAGTACCATGATACAATGAGATTTGACCTGAGTCAACTCTTCTCTAGTGCTATTTAAAGACAAAAATAGAAACACCAGAAACGTATTAGAGAGACTGACATATTATGAAACCATGGCCATAATTTAGTGTACATGTATATGTCTAAGAGACTAATATATTTTAAATAAATCTGCAGTAAAATAATTTCCAGTTCAGAGGAATGGAAATAGTGACCCTAGATATAGCATCAAATTGGGAATATTCCAAAGAATATAAGATGATACACTATATAATTTCACTCTAAGGCAGTGTTTTTCAGTGCTGTTTTAAAGAGGCAGAAACTTCTAAAAAATGAATTATTAAGGCACTTGAAACACAATTTGAAAAGGATGGCTTGAAGCAAGGATTGCTTGAAGATGGTAGAAACTAGAATATAGATCTGGCAACAGTCATGGGTAAAGGCAGTTTGTCTTTCTTACTGTGTGACTCTGACCTATATTTTTAAGTCTCCATATCTTCATTCATAAAGTCAGGACAAAATATTATACGTGTTCTAAAGGTGAGAGGATTAAATGGAATAGTGAATACAGATTTTTTAGCAGAACATCTAGAAAGTGAAAAGTACTCAAAAGTGTAAGCTCTCAAAAAAGAAGGAAAAAAGTATACCAAGTATATAAGAAATAAAACAAGAATTCATTAAGTTTTAAGCATAGATGTTAAAATGTGTGAGTCAATTAGAATCAGTCATTGTTATTCAGTATATTAAATACAATTAATACAACATAACGATAATGTTGCTTAATCTGAAGTAGCTAAAAAATAGCCATAATATGTCAATGTAATGCATGACTTTTAACAACTGAATATATTTACAAATCGTAAAATAAGTTCTCAAAGATTTTCTGTGAATTCAGTTTCATTAAATATATTGGTAAGTGATAAACAGAAGAAAAATAGCCATATATGTGTATTAACATTATTATGTCATAGCTTTTATTATCTTGTGTGGTTCTTTTTTCTCTACTATGTATTAGAAGAAAATGAACAGAGTATGTCAAATGTCAATACCAAACAAAAGTGTTATTTTTTTAACAAAATTGGCATTTTGTTATAATAATGCAACAAAACCTCCCATGCACTTCTAAATATATTTCCCATTTTACTGAATAAATTTTTAAATAGCTAATGTATTTCTTCTTAAAGAAGTTAAATATTCATTTCTTAAAAATGTGCAGCCTAATGATTCATAAATAGAGGTTTTGTAACTATGCTTGTATTTATATATTTAAATGTATAATGTAGAATTTGCTATATATATGTATATGTATATATAAAACATACGTGTGTGTGTGTGTGTGTGTAAAACAAATCTTGAATCTAATTCCATGTTAAAACCAAAGGAGTCTTTAGGGATAAAGAGTTAATCACATGAGGGAATTAAACTCTTTAGAGCTCTAGGGGCTCTAAAGATTTAGATTGTCTTTTCATCTCTTTAAAAGACACCAACGTGCCCTTACCAAAGATTATTTGCTCTCTGCTTTGATAAAAATATGTCCAGATTGGAGCTGAAACCTAAACTACCAGGGATCAATCACACATTGCATCATTTCATCCAAAGCCAAGCATTTGGAATTATCATGTCCTTTTTTCTTTTTTTTTTTGACAAATAAGTCTAAAAAAGACAAAAGCAGTGTTAAAATTCTCAGTGTTTTCTAAGCCATAGAAATTCCTATATTTTCCTAAATTTGCCACATCTCCAGACTCTTCTTGAAAAAATTATCTGTGTGTATATGTCTGTCTGTCTGTCTGTCTTTCTGTTATCTTTCATTTGTCATTTATTCATCATTTGTAGATATACATATTAAAAAGCCATCTTTATTTTGTGGAATTAACTTTTTTTTGGCAAAAATATTTTACTTATCACCTAAAAATAATTGGAATTTTTGTGTGTGAGACATATGTCTCACAACAGCTTTGAAGTATTTTCCAGTCTTTTCTCTTTCCAACCATCTAAGTATCACTTAATCCATTAAATATATATATATATACACATATATATATATATATATATATTTTTTTTTTTTTTTTTTTTTGAGATGGAGTTTCACTCTTGTTACCCAGGCTGGAGTGCAATGGCACGATCTCGTCTCACCACAAGCTCCGCCTCCTGGGTTCAGGCAATTCTCCTGCCTCAGCCTCCCGAGTAGCTGGGATTACAGGCACGCGCCACCATGCCCAGCTAATTTTTGTATTTTTAGTAGAGACGGGGTTTCACCATGTTGACCAGGTTGGTCTCGATCTCCTGACCTCGTGATCCACCCGCCTCAGCCTCCCAAAGTGCTGGGATTACAGGCATGAGCCACCACGCCCGACCCCATTTAATAAATATTTTAAGCACCTATCATATTACAAACAAAAAGGATATAATATTGACCTGACATTGCTATGCTTGTTTGCCTATGACGTTTATACTTTCATAGAAATAACAAATATCAAATATCAAACATCTTAGCGTTATCACAATTTTGAATTTTACTTAAAAAGCTAAACACTTTTATAGGAAGTAGTGAAATAATATGTAAGAATTTCTTGGCTTGAACGAAGAAAAGATCATAAGTTAGTTTTGGTTTTGTAAATTTTCAGACAAAGTATAGAACAAATAGGAAGTGCAATATACATGGCTGAAACTTCCAAACTCAAGGATAAATTTATGAATTTGAGAGTTATCTACATATAGATTAGAATTAAAGTTGTGAATGTGGGAGATACTGCCAACAGTAACAATTCAGAGTGAGAAAATAAAAGGTTAGAAAATAGAGGAACAAGTAACTCTAGTATTTTTTAACCCAATAGAGGAGGTTGAAATTGTAAAAGAGTTTGCAGATTAATGGCTTTAGGGGTGAAAAATAAAATGCACAATATCGCACTGCATCTGGAATTTTACACCCTTAGTCATGTGTCAGGATAGAGTTAAATTTAAAATAGATCCAGGTCCTTTGCCTAGGGTTTTTCTAGTTCAGGTAATGTCAAATTAATCAGAACCAGAAGCAGCAATGAATGACAGAATTTATGGTTATAAATTAGCTAGAAGAGGTAATGAACTATATAGAATGGTCTTTACATATGGAGTTTATTTCATCAAGACAAAACAGGTTGGCACAAAACACACATTTTTAGAATCATAAATTTTGGATCAAGGAAAATATTTGAATAACCATGCTATTATATGTGTTTATAGCCCTTAAAAAAGGTTTAGCCCTTAACCTCCATAAAAGTATATGAATTCACACTTCAAATATAACATTCAAGGAAAGTACATATATGCTTTTAAAATGTAATGCAATCACTTCCATAGTAACACATTTGAAACTCATTGCCATTAACAACCCTAGCAAACAACTGAAGCAGGAAATAGAAATTTAATCTCCTGAGATTTCTTTATATATTTTTTCTCTGAAAAGAGCATATTCTCTTACATTTACAATTGCTTGATTCTACCATGTACATAAAAGGAAATGGTCTGTTTTTAAAGCAGTGGGTTTTTTTTATATAGTTTTCATTTTTGATGGAAGATATGCTGCTGGTAAAATGAGAAAGCAAACAAACATTGTGTGTCCCTTATAGAAGACATCACTTAAAGGGCTATTTAAGGGTGAATGAATTAATGCTAATTATTTTAATATAGAATTCCTCAGAGGTTTGACTATCAAATGATATTGGTACAATAGAAGTACAAGAAATGAGGTATGATATTTTTGATTGTTTAGGGTTTGGATTACAAATGTAAATACATTCTAATCACCATGATCAAATGTCTGTGCTAGCTGATTTAGATTTCACAGATAATAATTTTAATGATGATTTTTGAAAAAAAGTCCCAAGAATGTGGAACAGTGAAACCACTAAACTGAGTGCATTCCCCAAATTATGCAGATCTCATATGCATTCATATAATTTTAACTTTAGAACCATTCAGAAAATATAAAGGTTTAACAGATAAAAGTAGAGGAAAAATGGTGAGGATTGTCCATTAATGAGTCTAGATAATTCGAAAAAAAGTTTGGGTAATAAAAAAGGACAATTAGTTTACTTCAAAATAGAAAAAATAAAATAAAATTTAAACATATAAAACAAAATGATGTGACAGTTTTTCTCACATACTGAGAGAGTAGCAATAGGTATTTTTGAGAGGTAAATTGATTTTATGTTTATTACCATATCATTATTTTAAAAAGCATTATTAAACCATTGGTATAATTTTAGTTTTTCTATACGTTTAGTGGCTAAGAAATTTTTCCAGAGTTCCTCCAAATACATTCAGAATTCTGGCCCATGATGTGGAATAAAGTTAGCACAATCAATGTGGAACAAAAGAAATACCTGCTTAAAATGTAAGCCCCAAGAACCCTATCACTAAAGGAATTTGCCGGCATGGCTTCACTAAGCAAGTTAAGTTTTTTACAGTAACAACATTTGTAATTGCCATAGGATGTCAGTTAAACATTGATTCCAAAAGGACTAACAGAATTTCAAATAACAATTCCTCTGAAGCTACAGTTTATTGTAGAAAAAGGATGCAAGTCAACAGCATTAGAATAAGGATATACCTCATAGCCAAAAGTTGCCTCACAACAAAGGACCAAAACAGACTAGACACAGGCTTCTGTTGTCATTCCTCTAAGGCGCCATAACAAAAAGGGCACACCTTTCTCTCTCAATCAGGCACCAAAGATACGTGTATGGAACACCTTGGAACTAGGAGGCTCATTATGATCCTCAGCCAGGACTTCTTATACTCTGCTGCTCCCGTATGTACTTTCTAGTACATGCCCAGCCCCAGTGACAGAGTTCTCTAGCATTCTCACTAAAACTAGGCTCAAATTATGAATATCAATATTACCCATTAAAAATGTTGTCAAGCTAATACAAACTGCCCTAAGGTTTGCCTTGGACCCATGGTTACAAAAATAAATTATTTTTAATCAATACACTACACAGCTTGTATATGAGACAATACTATATTTGTACCTTGTTGATTTCAACAAACCAACTCAAGGTAAATTCAGACCTTCATATTACAATAGTCATATCTTTTTTCTTCATTTTTATTTATTTGATATTAACATATTAAATGAAGTATTTTACTGAGATATCTTGATATTCTAAATTACTTTGTATGTATCTTACATATAGATGGAGTTATACTTCATGTCATCATGGAGTTATACTTTATTTGAATACCAGATGGCAGAGTGTTTAACTATATTTTAATAAGTTTAATAACTTACACTTTTGTATTCATAATAAATTCCACAAATTCAAACAAAAGTTAGATAAGAATAAGCCTGTTATGATGATGATGGTAGAACAATTTGTGGCATTGACAAGTCATTGTCGTCTCTTGTTTTTTAAGTTGCTCTTAGTTATGATCCATCTGATTTGGGTCTTGTATTTCACACTAAGGCAGGAGAATAGGGTGTAGAGACAGTGTCCCTATATTTCTATGTGTTCCAGCTCAAAACTCTCTCCTTCTCTTTCTCTGAAACCAAACACAAGAAATTTAGGAAACAGAAGTTATATTCAATGAAATCAGAAAATACCTATAAATGAAATTGCAAATGATATTTACAGGATGAAATTCTGATAAAAGCAGAGAAAACTGACCAGAGTGAAAAAATAACCTAGAAGTAATGGATCATAGGTAACATCAGCAAAACACAGAATTATTGCCAGGAAATAGAAATGAGCCTTGAGAAAAGTGAGCAAAGTAAAATTAAAAAGTTGAAAGAATTAAAAAATATTTATCAGTAAGTTATAGATATAGGGAACTGTTCAAATAAATTTACTGTACATGTAATAGTGTTACTAAAAATAAATGAATAAACAGAACACAAATACTTAAAATATATTTTAATAGCTATTTTCTGGATAAACAAGACTTGAATTTCGAGATAAAACAGTATATACCATATCCTAAGGTATTTTAATAAAAGTGCAAATTAATTAGTCAATACTGAGACTTATGTTGGTAAATTAATGGGGATTGTTTGTACATAGAAAAAAAGCAATAATGAAAAAAGAGTCACTGATAACAGGAAAATATTGGAATAATCTCAGCCATCTTCAAAATAAGATTAAAGTGAGAAGAAAATGAAATAATATATCAGGTCCTCAGGAATCTTTGGTATGATCAAATAAGTTTATATTCTATTAAACTTTTATTCACTTATAAAGTGAAACATACTTTCAAATATGCATAAAGTCTAAGAAATTATCACTAATAAAAAGATCGTAGAGATTGAAGTTTTAGCCAAGCAGCAGAAGATTAGGGAGGCTGTAATAAAAAAGCTGACAGTATGTTTTGAATCCATAAGGTAGAGACCTAAGTCTTAAATAATTGTTACAGAATTGTAGCAGATAATGATGATGTTGAAATGATAATAACATAGGTCAGAATATGCAATTCTAGAGAAGGTGAGCATTCATATTAGTATGTGGGTTTTAACATAAATAATAAAAGATTAGAGTTGTGAAGATAACTACTATTGTCATAGGATTCTTAGGGTGATGCTTCTCCAACCAGAAACCTCTGTGGCTGGCAGTGTCTTCTGCTCACACCTGCTGGACTTGTTCTGCCCACTCAGCCTGGCAGGTTATGCTCGGATTGCACTACCAGCCTGGATCCCACATGGGTGATGACTCCATTCAAGGCTTTGGCTAAACCAGATGTATTACATGCAGCTTCTGCTGCAGGCACCCACATCTGGACAAGGGGAACACTATGGGACCTGGAAGGTTGGAGACAGCAAGAATCACAGAGCCCCAAAGATGGTGTCACAGCCCTGGCTCAGGGAACTTCTAGGTCTGGGCTCCCCAAAAGGCCACAGCTCTCCTCTCCTTCTCATCAACACATCATGGCAAGCAGTGGGTATGTTTTGGCCCTGTTTGTGTTACAGCTTTTTGAGTCCTGCAATTTGGCAGGTGCCAAGTTCTTGTCCTATGTCCAGGAAGAATGAGGTATGTGGACAACTGAAGGGTGAGCAAGGCAGAGAATAGCTTCACTGAATGACAAAACAGCTCTCAGGAGACTTGAAGTGGGTAGCTCCTTTCCACAAGCAGATCACCCAGACATCTGTGCAGCCCTCAGTAGAGAGGAAACCTGAATGCATAGCTCTTATCTGCAGGCAGGTTTTCCTGACATCTGTTTGAGTCTGGCTGTGTCCCAGGGTTTTTATGGACTAAGAAGGGAAGAAGTGTGTGCTGACTGGTTCTTGGGCAGGCATGGATGGGCCTAGAGAAAGCACAGAAATTGTCACTCCAGTCCAAAGACTACCTGAAATTGACAGCCTGGCCCACATACTTTATGCCATCCCTAGCTTGAAGCTGGGGCTTAACCAGGGACCAGCTCCTTTCCACCCAGGTGCCTGTATGTCTCCTGCCACCATCAATCATGTCTACCACGATTGTTCATGCCACAGGGTGCCTGCAAGCCCATGCCAAGCTTCCCTCAGTCCAAGCTTGGTCTCCCTCCTGTGCTCCTTGAAGCCCAAAGTCTGGAAGGAGCAGGGAGCTGGTGTGTAAGCACCATTCCGAACATTTGCACACCCAGCTGAGTTGTGATGGCATTCAGGCTTGGTCTCAACTTTGTTCCAAAATCAGAGTGACAGCCAGCAGGAGCAGGCACTTTGAGTCTGTGGGGACAGGGGGACTTCCTCAGCCCTGGAGAGTGCAGGAATGACCCGGTTTTCCAAAAGTCAGAGAGCACACACATAAGTACATATGCACTCACATGCAAATACACACCAAGAAGAAAGACTACAGAAGAAAAATACAAGTTTTATTATTGGGAACACAGAACAATTTGAATAGTATGTCACCCTGAGTAAAACCAAGATGGATAGACAGATACGTTGGCAGGTAGAAAGGTGCACAAAAAACGTGTGGTTTTATTGCCTCTGTATAAGGTTATTGGAATTTGGAGCTCAAGAAGGTTATTGGAATTTGGAGCTCAGGATTTGGAAAAAGACAGATAATTCACTAAGCATGCTTAAACAGTTTTGTATTTTTAGTGCAGTTTTGACAGATTAAAAAATAATCAATAGAAAAAACATTTTCTTAAAGTTTTCCTAAATAGATACCTTGTACCTTCTCAGGGGTGCTTTTTCTTCCATAATCTGCAAGCACAGATCTTTCTAAATAATAGAAGCACAGTGAATCTTTATAGTAAAAACCACAATGTAGCGCTTTTATTGATTTATTTGACTTTTTAAACTAAATAATTGTAAAACATAGAAGATGTAGTATTTTCAAAACTTTAAATGTATTGTTTACTTCATGCTAGTGTTTAAAATAAAACAAGCAAACATATTCATGACTCATCAATCTCCTGAAGCAGGTGCCCCTGAAGTCTCTAGAGTTTTCTGTACTGGTGTGATTTAAGTGTATGTTGGTTTAAGTATGTGAATGTTTATCCCCATAATTTATCAAAAATATTTATCCATTAAGAGTAATAGTTCAGGCAATTAAACTCATTAAAAGTTTTCAAGGAAAACTAAACCAAAATAGGTCCTGACCTTCAACGGTTTCACAAAACTGGTTGTTTCATTAAGAAAAACCCAAGATATGTATATACTGGAGGCATACAAAAGCAGTAATTGTCTTGCTAATTTGAGTCAATTCTGTTGTATCTTTAAAAATATACAGTATAGTTGTTGTATACTCCCTAAATAAGTGTCACTTGTAAAGTGAGAGAAATTCTAGTTGGTTTACATACACACAAATAAGCTTTGGAAATAGGATTATGTGTTATGATTTAGGGAAACCAAAGATAACCTTTCCTGACTCTATCTTTTATATATATATATATATGTATATACGTGTATTTTAGGTTTTATATATATATACATATCTTTTATATATATATACACATATGTGTATATATATATATATACACATATGTGTATATATATATATATACACATGTGTATATATATATATATATACACATATGTGTATATATATATATGTATGTGTATTGCACTTTAGGTTCTGGGGTACATGTGCAGAACATGCAGGATTGTTGCATAGGTACATACGTGGCAATGTGGTTTGCTGCCTCCATCCCCCCTTTAGCTATATCTGGCATTTCTCCCCATGTTATCCCTCCCCAACTCCCCACCCCGCACTGTCCCTCCCCTAGTTCCCCCCAACAGGCCCCAGTGTGTGATGTTTCCCTCCCTGTGTCCATGTGTTCTCATTGTTCAACACCCAGCTATGAGTGAGAACAGGTAGTGTTTGATTTTCTATTCTTGTGTCAGTTTGCTGTGAATGATGGTTTCCAGATTTATCCATGTCCCTAAAAAGTATATGACTTCATCATTTTTTATGGCTGCATAGTATTCCATGGTGTAAATGTGCCACATTTTCCCTGTCCAGTCTATCATCAATGGGCATTTGGGTTGGTTCCAGGTCTTTGCTATTGTAAACAGTGCCACAATGAACATAAGTGTGCGTGTGTCTTTATAATAGAATGATTTATAATCCTTTGAATATATACCCAGTAACAGGATTGCTGGGCCAAATGAAATTTCTATTTCTAGGTCCTTGAGGAATCACCACACTGTCTTCTACAATGGTTGAACTAGTGTACACTCCCACCAACAGTGTAAAAGTGTTCCTAGTTCTCCACATCCTCTCCAGCACATGTTGTCTCCAGATTTTTTAATGATTACCATTCTAACCTGGCATGCAATGGTATCTCAATGTGGTTTTGATTTGCATTTCTCTAATGACCAGTGATGATGAGCATTTTTTCATGTTTGTTGGCCTCATATATGTCTTCTTTTGAAAAGTGTCTTTGCATGTCCATGGCCAACTTTTGAATGGGTTTGTTTGTTCTTTCCTTGTAAATCTGTTTTAGTTCTTTGTAGATTCTTGATATTAGCCCTTTGTCAGATGGGTAGATTGCAAACTTTTTTCCTCTTCTGCTGGTTGCTGGTTCACTCTAACGATTGTTTCTTTTGCTGTACAGAAGCTCTGAAGTTTAATTAAATCCCATTTGTCTATTTTGGCATTTGTTGCCAATGATTTTGTTGTTTTAGTCATGAAATCCTTGCCTATGCCCATGTCCTGAATGGTTCTGCCTAGGTTTTCTTCTAGGGTTTTTATGGTGTTAGGTCTTATGGTTAAGTCTTTAATCCATCTGGAGTTAATTTTAGTGTAAGGTGTCAGGAAGGGGTTCAGTGTCTGCTTTTTGCACATAGCTAGCCAGTTTTCCCAACACCTTTTATTAAACAGGGAATCCTTTCCCCATTGCTTGTTTTTGTCAGGTTTGTCAAAGATCAGATGACTGTGGAGGTGCGGCATTGCCTCTGTGGCCTCTGTTCTGTTCCATTGGTCTATATCTCTGTTTTGGTACCAGTACCATGCTGTTTTGCTTACTGTGGCCTCATAGTATAGTTTGAGGTCAGGAAGTGTGACATCTGCAGCTTTGTTCTTTTTGCTTAGAATTGTCTTGGCTATGCTGGCTTTCTTTTGCTTCCATAAGAAGTATAAGGTGGTTTTCTCCAGTTCTGTGAAGAGGGTGGACTGCCTCTGTAATGGCGGACACTTTTTTCCCCACAGAGCTGAACTGTCCAGGGTCCAGTTGCACTTGCTATGAAACTCTCAATCCAGAGTGTTTCAGATTGCTGGTCTTTGTGGGGGTGGGGCCCACCTAGCCAGATCACCTGGCTCCCTGTTTCAGCCCTCTTTTTTTCAGTTGAATGGGTGGCTCAGTCTCCCATGTGTTCCACGTGCCAGTTGAAATGGCCACCCAGGTTTGTGTGTGTTTTTGTGCAGAGACCCACTGCCCTGGCTGAAACAGCTGTGGTGAAAACTTGTGGCACTTTTCAGACTGGGAATCTTCTGGTCTATTATTTTGAACTCATTTTGAAATGCAGTGATCACTCACCCTCTGCATTGTTCTTGCTGAGAACTGCACTCCAAAGTTTTTCCTATTTGGCCATCTTTGATCCGCCCTTGACTCTTTCTTAATAAGAACAAATAAGATTAATTTAAATTTATAATTCAAATATGAATTTATACTTCAACTGCCTTATGATGATATAGAAATGTAATTTGCGGGCCAGGCACGGTGGCTCAAGCCTGTAATCCCAGCACTTTGGGAGGCTGAGGCGGGTGGATCACGAGGTCAAAAGATCGAGACCATCCTGGTCAACATGGTGAAACCCCATCTTTACTAAAAATACAAAAAAATTAGCTGGACATGGTGGTGCGTGCCTGTAATCCCAGCTACTCAGGAGGCTGAGGCAGGAGAATTGCCTGAACCCAGGAGGCGGAGGTTGCGGTGAGCTGAGATTGCGCCATTGCACTCCAGCCGGGGTAATGAGCGAAACTCCGTCTCAAAAAAAAAAAAAAGAAAAGAAAAGAAAAGAAATGTAATTTGCTCTGAGTCATAAAAAAATTAAAATTATTTTGTGGAAATGTATATGTTTGGCATTTTTTAACATAAAAATGTAGTATATGCATAACATAATATATGTATCTCTTCCAGGTTTTAAAATCTCTTATCTTTCAATTCTCTGCAACAATTTTGAAAAATGAAAACAGTCTATTTATTTATCTATTTATCAAATTATAAGTCTTGTGCCTCTTTAATCAATACATAATATTTTTGTTAGAAATACTATTTAAGTGATAAATTTTATTCTGTAAATATATTCATCATGTCATTTCTCAATAAGCACTGTAATAATATATCATAAGCAAATCATATAAAGAATTTTACTTCTGCTTATATTTACCAGTGCTAGTTTCAAAGTAACTAAGGTAAATTAAATTGTTCTCAAAAGAGGATAAGAATTGTACCTGCCTATTCCATATATTGAGTGTAACTTAGAGAATAAATTTTTACATTTTAATATGAACCTCATATGTTCAGAAAATGGATATAAAATGACATTCTTAAATTTGAGGTTAATGAGGCTACAGCAATTTTTATTATAAGTATTGATTTCCAATAAACTGGGAAATATAATAATTTATTTATCATTTGAAAATATCAGTATTTGCCTCCTGAGCAAATTGAAAAACAAGCTAAATTTCAAATAATTGCTAATATTTTGTAAAACACAAAGATAATATTAGTTTTTACTGTGGAGAGATAAATTTCTCAAGTGCTTATGTATTTTGAGCATGTATTACCATAGGTCTGATATCTATCTTCTAAATTTGCATGCCTTAATTCAGTGAATTTAATGTCTACTTTACCACCTTTATAATGTGGATGTCCTTTTTAGGACTTAGTCCAGATCACATACAATTGTGTTATAAAATGTCGTTGCTCTATGCTCCTCATTTATGAGCAGATCTAATATCTTTTCCTTCTCTTATGGCTGCCATGACTTAAAATGCCCTTGCCCAGAGGAAAAATAAGCCTATCAAATCTGTTTATACATTTATTAGTTGAAGGCCTCCTTTAGGACATATAGAAGTCATCTATCTATATTGAATTAATTACCCACATGTTATCTATATTCAAGACAGGTTGGTTCTGGGTTAACCTAGTGCCCTTCTGAGTGGCCTGTATTGATTCACACTAATTTTATGGAGTAATTTAGACTCCTTTACATTTTTCAACCTAAAAAGATTTTTTTCATGCATAATAATATAAATTCCATTTATTTCAGTGTTTGTTAATGGTTAAGAAAGGAAGCCAGACAAAACACACTTAAATAAAAATAAAAATATGATATTCTAAACATTATTAATCAGAAACATGGAAATTAACACAGAAATGAGATGCAACTCACTAATCATATTTTTCAAAACAAAGCTTATGATGCAATAGGTACTGCCATATCTTGTTATTGAGAATGAACATTCATATTTTCTTTAGGAGGAGGACAACCTAGAAATAATCAAACAAATTTTTAATGTGCATAATCATTGGGCTTGACTTTCCAACTCTAGTGTTCTTTTATAAAAGTGATCACATGTAAACAAAAGGATGAATATCAAGTGGCTCACTGGAACATTGATTATATTTTTAAAAAATGGAAATAGTGTTTATCATATCATTGTTTAATATAATAACCATTTTTCTTTTATACCAGTTTTAATATAAAAATAGAAAAAAGTAATTATTTTATAGACTAAAAGGTTATAAGTAAAAAAATCTCTAAGATAATGTACAAATAATTTTCAAATATAGTTGTAGTATTATTTCTGGGGATAGGAATTTAATTGATGAGTTTTTGTTTGCTTTTTATAGTTGGAAAGTTAGTGTTGAGAAACATATATGTCCATATAATTTTAGATTTGTCATAATGAATAATATAAAGGTAAAATTTTTAGATTTTTCACGTCAAATAAATATGAAGGTAAAATTTTAATCAAACAATTGCAAAAATAAAATAGTAGCTCATTTAAAAGCATTTTTCATCCCAAACATAAGTAGATCAACAATCTCAACTTATAGGAGTAAAGCTATTGATTTTTTGCAAATTTTTCAAAATTTTATAACCATATGACATGTTGCTAGGATTTGTCTCAAGACTTTAGTGGGTCTTATAAGTGAGGAACACTAAATTTTAAACTTCATTTGATTCATAGTGAATATGAATGGATGACCATATCTCTCACATATTTTCCTGCATTTTATAATAAGTAATAATAAATAATAAGTTTCATAATAAGTAATAAGGGAAGCATGGTTGACAAGGTTTATATCTTTAGGATTTGTAACTTTACTGATGAGGAGCTCTTTTAGTTGAATATAAAATTGAGTAAGAGAAAAGAAAATAAAATTCACAAAATAACAAAAGAAAATAAATAATAGACACAACAATCTAACTGATAGATATCAATAAAACATCATTAAAATTTCAAAGGCTTATTTTTTTAAAAAAAAACAAAAAACAGAAAGGATGGCATTGTTTAAGATGTGCTATATCAGCAAGTTACTTGATATTAGAGTAAAATGATTCCAACTTTCAAATGGAGAATCTGTCTGTATATAAAGAGCTTTAAATTGTTCATGCTCTTTAATACACTGATAACATTCCTAATAATTTATCTTAAATAGTCTGAGATAAACACAACCAGTTTTATACTAGTATTTCTCCTGTGATATTGTCTGCTATAGCAACTGACTGCACAAAACTAAATGTGACATATAATAGAATTATTTAATTTTATGTATATGACCATATAATTAAGCAGTTATGGGAAATCATGTTTACAAAATATTTCTACTATAATATGATCTGAAATAAAAATCTGTATATAAAATATTATCTGTCATATATCTGAATAGATTATTGATTTTATTTCTTTTATTCAACATCTTGGTTTGTCTATGATAGATTGATATTTAAACAGAAAAGAGCCTACAAAGATTTTCTTAAAATATTAGCAATAGATAAATGTACACGAACTTAATAAGTATTTAATTTCTTATTATAAATAAATACATGAATATATTATAATATAATTTTTACAATTTTGAAGGTTTCTGAAATGAACTACAGGCAGGTAAATTTCATAAGATATTTTATAATCTTGC
The DNA here is from genome assembly GCA_031835075.1 of Saguinus oedipus. Classification (NCBI taxonomy): domain Eukaryota; kingdom Metazoa; phylum Chordata; class Mammalia; order Primates; family Cebidae; genus Saguinus; species Saguinus oedipus. The sequence continues at coordinate 111,669,581 of CM063172.1, forward strand.
TATCAATTATCTAATCATTAAACCTATGGATTAATGTAATCTATTCTTTAACATTTAAAAATGGATGGGTTAATTTAATCAATTTTTTACAAATTAAAATTGTGTGAAGTGTGGTGTTTTTTTTTAACAACCTCTACTGCCTCATGCTCTGTACCTTACATGTACTAATGATAGTAAGAAGCATTTTGAGCCATTTAAAGTGCAGTAAGCACTTTACCAATTCCAGACACTTAACACATTTCTAATTCACCTAACAACATTAATGTCAACTTACTGACAAGGAGATAGATGTTCTGAGAGATTAACTAATTTATCTAAGATGAAATAGGTAGTATGAGCAGCATAAAGGTTTTAAGCTCAGGTCATGTTGTTCCTGATTTGTGTGCTTCCTCCATATCACAGTGCCTCACAAAATATCAGTAAGGCTTTTCACTAATATTTTTTGTGTGAGACTTCCTATATATTCAAGCAGCTTGTGACATAAGGGTCACAAAATAACAATTTTGTATAGGTATTTTGATCTAATTTGATCAGTTATTTATTTATTTGATTATATAAAAACATGTAATTGACAACAATGCAGCAGGTAAATGCTATGGATATTATAGATACACAAATGATATTCTGCAATTCATTTCCCTTAGACGATGTAGGTAATTTTGTGAGGGGCAAGCAACTTATGAGATCAAACTTGCACTTCTACATCAAATGTGTTTATATACAGGCTATTTGCTTTGGTGCAAGAATTTGGATTTTAATTTAATTTATTTTATTTTATTTATTTTTTTATTGCATTTTAGGTTTTGGGGTACATGTGCAGAACATGCAAGATAGTTGCATAGGTACACACATGGCAGTGTGTTTCGCTGCCTTCCTCCCCTTCACCCACATCTGGCATTTCTCCCCATGCTATCCCTCCTCAGCTCCCGCCACCGCTGTCCTCCCCTATTCCCTGCCATAGACCCCAGTGTGTAGTACTCCCTTCCCTGTGTCCATGTGTTCTCATTGTTCATCACCAGCCTATGACTGAGAATATGTGATATTTCCTTTTTGGTTCTTGTGTCAGTTTGCTGAGAATAATGTTCTCCAGATTCATCCATGTCCCTACAAAGGACACGAACTCATCATTTTTGATTGCTGCATAATATTCCATGTTTTATGTGCCACATTTTTCCAGTCCAGTCTATCATCGATGGGCATTTGGGTCGGTTCCAGATCTTTGCTATTGTAAACAGGGCTGTAATGAACATTCGTGGCATGTGTCCTTACAGTAGAACGATTTATAGTCCTTTGGATATATACCCAGTAATGGGATTGCTGGGTCAAATGGAATTTCTATTTCTAAGTCCTTGAGGAATCTCCACACTGTCTTCCACAATGGTTGAACTAATTTACACTCCCACTAGCAGTGTAAGAGTGTTCCTACTTCTCCGCATCCTCTCCAGCATCTGCTGTCTCCAGATATTTTTAATGATCGCCATTCTAACTGGTGTGAGATGGTATCTCAATGTGGTTTTGATTTGCATCTCTCTAATGACCAGTGATGATGAGCATTTTTTCATATGTTTGTTGGTCTCATGTATGTCTTCTTTTGTAAGGTGTCTGTTCATATCCTTTGCCCATTTTTGAATGGGCTTGTGTTTTTTTTTTCTTGTAAATCTGTTTGAGTTCTTTTTAAATTCTGGATATCAGCCCTTTGTCTGATGGGTAACTGCAAAAACTTTTTCCCATTCTGTTGTTTGCCGATTTACTCTAGTGACTGTTTCTTTTGCCATGCAGAAGCTGTGGAGTTTGATTAGGTTCCATTTGTCTATTTTTGCTTTTGTTGCCAATGCTTTTGGTGTTTTGGTCATGAAGTCCTTGCCTACTCCTATGTCCTGAATGGTTTTGCCTAGATTTTCTTCTAGGGTTTTTATGGTGCCGGGTCTTATGTTTAAGTCTTTAATCCATCTGGAGTTAATTTTAGTGTAAGGTGTCAGGAAGGGGTCCAGTTTCTGCTTTCTGCACATGGCTAGCCAGTTTTCCCAACACCATTTATTAAACAGGGAGTTCTTTCGCCATTGCTTGTTTTTGTCAGGTTTATCAAAGATTGTATGGTTGTAGATATTTTGTGTTGCCTCCGATCCCTCTGTTCTCTTCCATTGGTCTATATCTCTGTTTTGGTACCAGTACCATGCTGTTTTGATTACTTTAGCCTTGTAGTATAGTTTGAAGTCTGGTAGTGTGATGCCTCCCACTGTGTTCTTTTTGCTTAGACTGACTTGGTTATGCAGGCTCTCTTTTGGTTCCATATGAAGTTCAAGGTGGTTTTTTCCAGTTCTGTGAAGAAAGTCAATGGTAGCTTGATGGGGATAGCATTGATTCTGTAAATTACTTTGAACAGTATAGCCATTTTCACGATATTGATTCTTCCTAACCATGAACATGGAACGTTTCTCCATCTGTTTGTGTCCTCTCTTATTTCGTTGAGCAGTGGTTTGTAGTTTTCCTTGAAGAGGTCCCTTACATTCCTTGTAAGTTGTATTCCTAGGTATTTCATTCTCTTTGTAGCAATTGTGAATGGCAGTTCGTTCTTGATTTGGCTCTCTTTAAGTCTGTTATTGGTGTATAGGAATGCTTGTGATTTTGCACATTGATTTTATATCCTGAAACTGCTGAAGTTGCTTATCAGTTTCAGGAGCTTTTGGGCTGAGGTGATGGGGTCTTCTAGATATACTATCATGTCATCTGCAAAGAGAAACAATTTGTCTTCCTTCTTTACTATTTGAATACCCTTTATTTCTTTTTCTTGCCTGATTGCTCTGGCTAGAACTTCCAGTACTATGTTGAATAGGAATGGTGAGAGAGGGCATACTTGTCTAGTGCCGGATTTCAAAGGGAATGCTTCCAGTTTCTGCTCATTCAGTATGATATTGGCTGTTGGTTTGTCATAAATAGCTTTTACTGTTTTGAGATACATTCCATCAATACCGAGTTTATTGAGGGTTTTTAGCATAAAGGGCTGTTGAATTTTGTCAAAGGCCTTCTCTGAGTCAATTGAGATAATCATGTGGTTTTTGTTTTTGGTTCTGTTGATGTGGTGAATTACGTTTATAGACTCGTGTATATTGAACCAGCCTTGCATCCCTGGGATGAATCCTACTTGATCATGATGGATAAGCTTTTTGATGTGCTGTTGCAATTGGCTTGCCAGTATTTTATTGAAGATTTTTGCTTCTATGTTCATCATGGATATTGGCCTGAAGTTTTCTTTTCTTGTTGAGTCTCTGCCAGGTTTTGGTATCAGGATGATGTTGGCCTCATAAAATGAATTGGGAAGGATTCCCTCTTTTTGGATTATTTGGAATAGTTTCAGAAGGAATGGTACCAGCTCCTCTTTGTGTGTCTGGTAGAATTTGGCTGTGAACCCATCTGGACCTGGGCTTTTTTAGTGTGGTAGGCTCTTAATTGCTGCCTCAACTTCAGACCTTGTTATTGGTCTATTCATAGTTTTGGCTTCCTCCTGGTTTAGGCTTGGGAGGACACAGGTGTCCAGGAATTTATCCATTTCTTCCAGGTTTACTAGTTTATGTGCATAGAGTTGTTTGTAATATTCTCTGATGATGGTTTGAATTTCTGTGGAATCTGTGATGATTTCCCCTTTATCATTTTTTATTTCATCTATTTGGTTGTTCTCTCTTTTCTTTTTTATCAGTCTGGCTAGTGGTCTGTCTATTTTGTTGCTCTTTTCAAAAAAACAGCTCTTGGATTTATTGATTTTTTGAAGGGTTTTTTGTGTCTCTTTCTCCTTCAGTTCTGCTCTGATCTTAGTTATTTCTTGTCTTCTGCTAGGTTTTGAGTTTTTTTGATCTTGCTCCTCTAGCTCTTTCAATTTTGATGATAGGGTGTCAATTTTGGATCTCTCCACTCTTCTCATATGGGCACTTATTGCTATATATTTTCCTCTACAGACTGCTTTAAATGTGTCCCAGAGATTCTGGTATGTTGTGTCTTCATTTTTGTTGGTTTTGAATAACTTCTTTATTTCTGCCATCATTTCATTGTTTATCCAATCAACATTCAAGAGACAGTTGTTCAGTTTCCATGAAGCTGTGCGGTTCTTAATTAGTTTCTGAATTCTGAGTTTTAACTTTATTGCACTATGGTCTGAGAGACTGTTTGTTATGATTTCAGTTGTTTTGTATGTGCTGAGGAGTGCTTTACTTCCAATTATGTGGTCAATTTTGGAGTAGGTGTGATGTGGTGCTGAGAAGAATGTATATTCTGTGGATTTGGGGTGGAGAGTTCTGTAAATGTCTATCAGGTTTGCTTGTTCCAGGTCTGAGTTCAAGCCCTGGATATCCTTGTTAATTTTCTGTCTGGTTGATCTGTCGAATATTAACAGTGGAGTGTTGAAGTCTCCCACTATTATTGTGTGGGAGTCTAAGTCTCTTTGTAAGTCATTAAGAACTTGCCTTATATATCTGGATGCTCCTGTATTGGGTCAATATATATTTAGGATCGTTAGCTCTTCTTGTTGTACTGATTCTTTTACCATTATGTAATGTCCTTCTTTGTCTCTTTTGATCTTTGTTGCTTTAAAGTCTATCAGTGATGAGAATTGCAACTCCTGCTTTTTTTTTTTTTTTTTTTTTTTTTTTTTTTTTTTTTTCCCTCCATTTGCTTGGTAAATCTTCCTCCATCCCTTTATTTTGAGCCTTTGTGTATCCTTGCATGTGAGCTGGGTTTCTTGGTTACAGCACACCGATGGGTTTTGGCTTTTTATCCAATTTGCCAGTCTGTGTCTTTTGATTGGTACATTTAGCCCATTGACATTTAGGGTTAATATTGTTATGTGTGAATTTGATACTGCCATTTTGATGCTAGCTGGCTGTTTTGCCCGTTAGTTGATGCAGATTCTTCATCTTGTTGATGCTCTTTAACATTTGGTATGTTTTTAGAATGGCTGGTACTGGTTGTTCCTTTCTATGTGTAGTGCCTCTTTCAGGACCTCTTGTAAAGCAGGCCTGGTGGTGACAAAATCTCTGAGTACTTGATTGTTTGCAAAGGATTTTATTTTTCCTTCACTTATGAAGCTCAGTTTGGCTGGATATGAAATTCTGGGTTGAAAGTTATTTTCTTTAAGCATGTTGAATATTGGCCCCCACTCTCTTCTGGCTTGTAGAGTTTCTGCCGAGAGATCTGCTGTGAGTCTGATGGGCTTCCCTTTGTGGGTGACTTGACCTTTCTCTCTGGATGCCCTTAGCATTTTCTCCTTCATTTCAACCCTGGTGAATATGACGACTATGTGCCTTGGGGTTGCTCTTCTTGCTGAATATTTTTGTAGTGTTCTCTGTATTTCCTGGACTTGATATTGGCCTGCCTTGCTAGGTTGGGGAAATTTTCCTGGATAATATCCTGAAGAGTATTTTCAAGCTTGGATCCATTCTCTTCATCACATTCTGTTACACCTATCAAATGTAGATTAGGTCTCTTCACATAGTCTTTGGAGACTTTGTTCATTCCTTTTTGTGCTATTTTCTCTAATCTTGCTTCTCGTTTTATTTGAGTTGATCTTTGACTTCTGATATTCTTTCTTCTGCTTGGTAAATTTGACTGTTGAAACTTGTGCATTCTTCACGAAGTTCTCATGTTGTGTTTTTCAGCTCCTTCAATTCATTTATATTCCTCTCTAAGTTGTCCATTCTTGTTATCATTTTCTCAAATCTTTTTCCAAGGTTCTTAGTTTCTTAAATTGATTTAGAACATGTTCTTTTAGCTCATGGAAGTTTCTCATTACCCACCTTCTGAAGTCTGATTCTGTCATTTCATCACACTCATTCTCCATCCACCTTTGTTCCCTTGGTAGTGAGGAGTTTTGGTCCTTTGTAGGAGGTGAGGTGTTCTGGTTTCGGTTGTTTTCCTCCTTTTTGTGCTGGTTTCTTCCCATCTTTGTGGATTCATCCACCTGTCCTCTGAGTAGTTGCTGACTTTTAGATTGGGTCTCTGAGTGGATGCCCAGCTTGTTGATGATGAAGTATTTCTGTTTCTTAGTTTTCCTTCTAACAGTCTAGCCCCTCTGCTATAAGACTACTGAGGTCCACTCCATGCCCTCCTTGTCTGAGGTACACCTATAGCAGCTGCGGAACGGTGAGGGATGCTACCAGTTTTTTCTTATGCTATCTTTGTCCCAGACTGATGCCTGCCAAATGTCAGTCTGATCAGTCCTTTTTGAGGTGACTCTTTGGATATACGGAGGTCAGGGAGCTGCTTGAGGAGATGGTCTGTACTTTATAGGAACTCAAGTGCTAAGCTGTGAGCTTTGTTTTTCATTCAGGGCTGCTAGGCAGGTGCATTTAAGTGTGTTGCAGCAGAACTCATAAAACCCCCTTTTTCCCTCAGATGCTCTGTCTCAGCGAGTTAGGGCTTTATTTATGAGTATCCGTTGCACTGTCCTGCCCAGCTAGAAGGCAGTCTAGTCACTATTTGCCTGCCGAGGCTCTGCCCTGCTGCTATGGGGTCTGCCCTGTTGCTGTGGGCTCCACCCTGCTGTCATGGGCTCTGCCCTGTCTCTGTGGGCTCCGCCCTGCTGCTGAGTATAATTCCCTGTAGTCCTGTTTATATGGGTGTGGTTAGAACTGTTGTTGTAATGGTGGCCTGCCTCTGTATTGGCAGAGTCTCTCTGTTATGGTGGGTTGCCTTGGCAATGGCAGGCTGTGTCAGCAATGGGAGAGTACCTCAGTAGGGGCTGAATGCCTTGGTCATGGTGGACGTCCCTCCCCCACCGAGCTGCACTGTCCTGGGTTCAGCTATGCCCACCATGAAACTCTCAACCCCGAGCATTTCGAATCACTATTTTGTTTGTCCCTGTGTGGGTGGGACCCATTGAGCCTGATCACCTGGCTTCCTGCCTCAGAGCCATTTTTTTTTTAAGTTGAATGGTTGACTCTCTCCCAGGTGTTTCAGTCTCCTGCTGACAGGGCACCAGGATCTGTTTGATTTCCCGTGCAGCGACCCACTGCGCTGGTTCAAACTTTGCTTCCCAGGAATCTCCTGGCTTGGCTCACTGTCCAAGTCCCGTTTAATCAGATGAATATGCTAATCTGCCCTCCCAAATCTCAAATTGGCAGTTTAACAGGGCACCCAGACCAGTGCGTTTTGTGCGGAGTGGCCAAAATGGCCACACCAGCCAAAACAGCTGCACTGGCATCCCGTGTCTCTCCTACACCTGGGAATTTCCCCGTTCTGTGGGCAACAAAGATCTGTCTGGAAATGCGGAGTGCACTCACCCTCTGCACCTTCACTGAGAGCTGCAATCCTGAGTTGCTCCTACAGCACCATCTTCCCCCGTTCCGGATCTGGATTTTAATTTTAATGGTAATTTTAACCTTTGTTCACATCTCAAATCATGCTGAGAAACAGTTTAAGATATTTTATTTTATAATATAACTTAAAATTTTACCCCTGAACTTATTTCAATTTTGTGTTATTTCTGTACATTTGTCTGATGGCCTTCAGATATTGGTGTGTTTACAATGAATAAATGGATAAAATTAGGGTGATATTTTTCTGGAACACAATTTAGATTTAGTGACATTCAACTCAGATCAAATTATATGCTAAAGCAGAATTCATGTATACAAATTATATACAGTGCCACAATTAACTTAGAATTGAATGCTCATTATCCTGCTGTTTTGTTCCACTTTTGTTCATATGTCAAAAAAAATCAAACATAAATGCAATTACTTTCCAGGAGGAAATAAATGTCAACAACTCAAAATTTAAAAAGGCAACAATCACAATGCTAGATGACCAAAGCAATAACTTTCTGAAGATAACAGGTAAACAATTAACCCTGGAGCCAGATCATCAAATTCCTCAAGGAAATTGTAGATCAATGCAGAAGAGTTGCAGTTTGACTTTACAAAGTAAATACAAAACCATAAAATCATTCTTGCTTGTGCTGATTGTATGCTTTTATTAACATCTATTCAGCCCCTCAATGTAATGGCAATTACCTAGTAGGCAAGGATCTCTTCCAAATTAAAAAATATATATGTAGGACTTAGGAAAGCCTATCTCCTATGTCAGTGTTATGAATGTTCATACTTTTTTGTGATAATTAGATCTTTATTTGTTTACAGAGAAAGTGAATTCCTTCATAGAATTGTATACCATTATTATACACGTTTCTCAGTTTCCAGCTGAACAGAGAAGCTAAACTCAATGATAAAACATTGTAATAAAAGTCAAAACTTTCCTGAATAGCTGAATCCACTTTGTAAAACTAAACTTTTATTTGTAATGACTACAAAAATTATAAAATAAACATACCTGCACAAACAGGAGTCCATTACAGAGTACCACCTAGCAATAAACGAAACAGTCACTATAAGCAAAATATCAAGATATTTTATATCACTTAGCAGTAGTCTTGTAAAAAAGCTTTACTATATCTATAAAATTTTAGATCACAGGAGACTGTAGAATTTCTAGAATACCAGCTAATTATTTCATAGCCTAAAAAAACAAAAGTACCAGGCAAACACATACACAAACACACAGTTGTGCATAGTCATGACTTTTGACGTTGCATTGTGACTTAAGCTGCTATAGATTACACAAATGCAGGGATAGACACTATGACTCCTTTTATAGCTTACTTAAAGATACTCCTTTCTCCTTCCATTCACATATAAAAATACATTAAATTTCAAGTATAATTTTTCATTTCTGATCCAGGAAGAATAACTATATACCTTCCTGTGGTAATAATTAAATACCACAAATTAGAATATTTTAACTTAATAAATGTGACTTGCTTTTCTGTTACTAATATACTTAAAACAATTGGAGTATATATACAGAGTGTAATACTATTCAGTTATTAGAAAAAGAAATTCTGTCATTTAAGATGATATGAATAAACCTGAATGACATTATATTAAGTGAAATAGGGAAGGCACAGAAAAATAAATATCACATTATCTTACTCATGGAATATAAAAAGTTAATCTCATAGAAGTAGAGAATAGTATGGTGGTTACCAGGAACTGGGAAGGTGGTGGTGGGAGGACGTTGAACAAATGATGCAAAGTTTCATTAGATAGGAGATACAATTTCAAGAGATCTATTCATGGTAACTTTCATTAGCAATAAATGATCTTGGAAAAACACTAAGAGTGGATGTAAAGTGTTCTCATCACACACACACACACACACACACACACACACACACACACACACACACACAAACGATAACTAAGTGAGGTAAGGCATTGTTGTGCCAAAACCGTATCAACTCCAGTGGGGATGGCACCAGGTCCAAAGGACTGAAGAAGAAACCCATAGTAGCAAAGAGACATGGAGTCTTTTTGAGGGGCTTATATACAGGGGAAAGAGTCCAGTTGCAGTGGGCTGGGCAAGAAAATTCAACTGCTTGCAAAAAGCATGCAATTTATACAGCACTTTTACTTAGCACCTTCTCCACAACAACCTCCACCTGGGAAACGTCATTCAACCCCAAACTCAGAGCCTTGATTTCCATGTACAGCTTATGTTACAGGGGAGGGGTCAGGGGTTCAGATGTTCCTCACTCTAAGTGGGCCACTCTCAAATTCCCTATCTCAGGACACACATTCAGGTGTGTCCTTTGACAATATGGACTGAGACAATATGGAATGATCCATACAGGATCATTCTCAGGGCATGCTTAAATTGTTGCTGTCAGGTGCATTAACCATGCATGTATTAATTATCTAGATTTAGTTATTCTGTAATGTATGTATTCCATGATCTATACAATAAATACATACAATTTATTTTGTTAATTTTAAAAAAAGAAAAAAATATTGGAGATAAAAGAAGAATAAATATGATGACTTTCCTCTACCTCTTCTCCTATCATTTCCATTTAATAGTAAAAAACTACAGAAAATCACTAGTGGAGATATTGACCAGCCTGGCATCATTTCTGGATTCCTGCAGTTACCATAAAATGTTGGTCCTGAAGAAATGGACTGAATATCTCTGAAAATCCCCAGCTAGATCCAGAGGTGGAGGAATGGAGCACAGGGACCTGAAACTAGTTGGGATTTATAAACTAAACTTTGGAGATTGTTGTCTTGGAACAAACACTACCAGGTTCTTTTTTACCATGTGATTCTTCCCGTCTAACTGAAAGGCTGAGTTTGGTCACATCTGCAGTCATTTGGCCTTTACAAACTGATGGACAAGTTTTGTAGAGACTCGAATGACACCCCCAAGTATTTAAATAATTAAGAAGTCTGCTTAATGACTTTCCAATCTTCCTTCAGAATTGTATATATTATAACTTGTGTTTCCTTGAATAGGTCATAAGAATACACTGGATCAGCTTTTTGATGTGCTATTGCATTTGGTTTGCCAGTATTTTATTGAAGATTTTTGCATCAATGTTCATCATGAATATTGTCCTGAAATTTTCTTTTTTAGTTGTGTCTCTGACAGATTTTGATATCAGGATGATGTTGGGCTCATAAAATGAGTTAGGGAGAATTCCCTCTTTTTGTATTACTTGGAAGAGTTTCAGAAGGAATGGCACCAGCTCCTCTTTGTACCTCTGGTAGAGTTCGGCTGTGAACCCATCTGGTCCTGGACTTTTTTAGATTGGTAGGCTATTAATTGCTGCCTCAACTTCAGACCTTGGTCTATTCAGGGATTCAACTTCTTCCTGGTTTAGTCTTGGAAGGGTGTACGTGTCCAGGAATTTACCCATTTCTTCTAGATGAACTGGTTTATTTGCATAAAGGTGTTTGTAGTAATCTCTGATGGTAGTTTGTATTTCTGTAGAATTGGTGGTGATATCCCCTTTATCATTTTTTATTGCATCTACATGAATCTTCTCTCTTTTCTTTTTTATTAGCCTGGCTAGTGGTCTAACTATTTTGTTGATTTTTCAAAAAACCAGCTCCTGGATTTATTGATTTTTGGAAGAGATTTTGTGTCTCTAAATCCCTCATTTCTTCTCTGATTTTAGTTATTTCTTGCCTTCTGCTAGCTACTGAATTTGTTTGATCTTGCTCCTCTAGTTCTTTTAATCATGATATTAGGGTATCAATTTTATATCTTTCCTCAGTTCTCATGTGGGCATTTAGTGCTATGAATTTCCCTCTAGACGCTGCTTTAAATGTGTCCAAGACATTCTGTGTCTTCGTTCTCATTGGTCTCAAAAAGCATCTTTATTTCAGTCTTCATTTCATTATTTATTCAGTAGTCATTCAGGAGCAGGTTGTTTAGTTTCCACATAGTTGTGTGGTTTTGAGTGAGTTTCTTAATCCTGAGTTCTAATTTGATTACACTGTGATGTGAGAGACTGTTAGTTATGATTTCCATTCTTTTGCATTTGCTAAGGAGTGTTTTACTTCTAATTATGTGGTCAATTTTAGAATAAGTGCAATGTGGTGCTGAGATGTATATTCTGTGCTTGTCAGGTGGAGAGTTCTCTAAATGTCTATTAGGTCTGGTTGGTTCAGATCTGAGTTCAAGTCTTGGATATCCTTGTTAATTTCCTGTCACATAGATCTGTCTAGTTTTGACAGTGGAGTGTTAAAGTCTCTCACTATTATTGTATGGGAGTTTATGGACACCTATGGATTAAAATATTATTTCACATAATACAAAAACTTGAAATTTAATGTTTTCAATATATTCAAAGTTCCACGATTCTTTGTAATAGTAAGTATATTGTTTGTTGATTCGTATGATCTTCATGCTGTGAATAGTATTTTGTGTTATGTATCATGTGTTATAATCTTTATGCTGTGAATAATATGTAATGTTATGTTTGGTGTACTTCCAGATATGTAAGACTAGGTATGTGAAGGCTAATAACTTACATTTTGGCTTAAGTAATATCTAAACCTGTGTTTTTACAACCTGATTCACAAATTAAAATAATAGTATTTCTAAAGTAATTAGGGTTTATGTACATGCACACAGAATTCAGTATTATTAAAGTGTGATATGAAAACAAATATACTTTTAGTTAAAATTTAAATTTTCTTTAAAAATTTATAACTTAGAATGCTTGTTGAAACTGCCTATCAATTTCTGCATTCCCCCACTCAACAAAGTGAAACGTGACTAAAATTCAGATGCATATCACAACATAAAATACTAGGACTAAAACAAATTGAGGTCAGCAACACTACAATCACAAGGATCCAGCTCTGATTATATTATATGTTATGGCTGTTACATTTCAGGCACAGAAGAGACTGGAAGTTATATTTTAAAGGTGATCAGTGAATAAGGCTATACTACCACTCTAGCAGGATACCACAGGAAAGAATGTGACATTATTTTAAACGGAATATTCAGGATTCACTTTAAAATATATTTAATTACAGTATTTCAGAATAAACTTCTCTCAAAACACTGAGGTTATTTCTAAATGATATTACTATGAAGACTTGAATCCTATAAGTTACATTCAGTAATATTTGTCTGCTTATAACCTATGATGAAATATTGCATTCGTTGTTCTATGGGTTCATGTTTTTATCTGGAAATTCACAGACCCTATACCATGAGATTTCCGTGAATAAATATTTGTCAACCTGAACCCTTAGAGATTGTTATTTAAAAAGTAATGTTTTTCCATGCATAATGTATAGATGCAAGAAGTTTGATTAATAAAATACATGGACAAAGTAATAAGATATAGACACATCTCTATGGTTTCTCAAGTAGTTTATATTAAGATTGAAACACTGAACTAGATTACAGTTTCCTCTACTTTCTGTTTCCACTCAATTGAAAAATAATTTAACTTAGAAACAACACTGTAAATGTAACTTTTACATAATTTCCCATTTTTTGATACTGAAAGCATTATTTAATTCAATTCCATGAAAAATGACTAGAAGATTTATTTTTGCTAATATGTATGTTTGTATACTTTTATAGCTTTCATGAATATTTTGGTAGAACAACATATATTTATTTGATAATATTATCAATATATAATATGATAAAATCTTGGACATTCTAAAAAATAGTATGGGGAAAGTTTATTGCTGCACTAGTATAATTCCATCAACCATATCCAAATTCAGGAGATGACAGCAAAGGAAACACCAGCAATGAAGATCATCCTTGAGGGTATTTAGAAGAAAATCCATCGTCTATAAACCTAGAGTGATAACAGCCATTAACCATAAGGGAGGTAAATGTGCTCCTTGTCACTTTTCCAAAAGAGAAAACGAATTTACTGAAAAGATAAACTGTTACTGCCACGTAAAAAAGACAGTCTTATCACTCACCAGGTTAATCATTAAGAAGTATAAAAGACCAGTGTTTCAGGATGATTTTCAGAAATATTGAATATGTTTGTCTAAAATAAATTTAACTAGATGGTACTTTGCATAACAGAGGTAACATGCCTTATAAATAAACCAAAAATATATCAAAAGTGAAAGTAATTTTGTATATTCAAACCAGAAAATATTTCAGAAGGGAGAGAAGGGATACAAGACTGCACATTGGGTACGGTGTACACTGCTCAGGTGATGTGTACACCAAAATCTTAAAAATTCACCACTAGAGAACTAACTTGTGTAACAGAACACCACCTGTCCCTCAAAACCTAATGAAATACAAAAAGAAAAAGTAAAAAAGAGAAAAACAAAAAATGTATCATGTACATGGTCATGCTTGAAAAGACAGATGAATAAGAACCTTTCTTCTGCAAAAAAACAAATGCTACTTCAGTTTTACAAATCTTACTAATATTTAGTGAAGTCACACTTTCTTTCTGACTTGTATGATTTTTGAGAACTACCTCAGTTGTAAATTGGTCTTTTATTCTTTCCTAGGCTTTTCCACATATCTGAAGTCATGCTTCATTTTGGCATATCCTCGGAAGAATATATTCTGCCTGCACCCCTGTGTCATCTCATGTCAGTTCAGCACTTGGCCTTGGTGGGCATTTGCTGTCATGTACCCTTTCACTTCTAGTAGATCTGTATTGTAACAGGAGTCACTTACTTATCACAGGCTGCTTTTCAGGACCTTAGTGTAGACACAACATGATCATGTTGTGTCTTCTAAAGCTTATATGAGTCCAGTTTATAATTCAAGATTATGAAACAGCTTTTAGAACCAAATAAGCCTGTGGAGCATCAATTATGCTTTTGTTTCTTTCTTGTTGAAACAAAACAGATTATAAAACTGATCCAGTCAGGTGTGGTGGCTTATGCCTGTAACCCCAGCACTTTGGGAGGCTGAGGCGGATCCCTTGAGGTTGGGAGTTTTGAGACCAGCCTGGCCAACATGGAGAAACCTAGTCTCTACTGAAAATACAAAATTAGCCAGGTGTGGTGGTGCATGCCTGTAATCCCAGCTACTTGGGAGGCTGAGGCAGGGAATCGCTTGAACCCAGGAGGTGGACGTGAGGTGGAAGTTGTGGTAAGCCAAGATCCTGCCATTGCACTCCAGCCTGGGCAACAAAAGAAAACTCCATCTCAAAAACAAACAGAAAATGATCTTTCATAACAGTCGGATCTACTAAAGGACAGCAACTATAATTGCACAATGAATTGCTTAAATTATATTGAAATAATAGTTGTATCTTCAGCTAAATAGAGCAAAAATCCAACTACACAGAATAAAACCAAAACTTAACAAGTAATAAAAAATTAAAAGGCAAAAATACACATTTTATAGATGCTGAAAGAAGGAATAAACCTCACATAAAAGCACACTGAGCTGAGACTAAGAAAATGCAAATTAAATGTTCATGATGTGTTCTTATATACTCAGAATATTTGAAAATAAGCAATCTTTTAATTCAAAACATTAGTGAGTACATGAAACAAAAAAATATTTACACATCACTGATGAGTCTGTAAATTGGTACCACTTACTTGCATGAAAATTTGACATTCTTTATTAAAGTTAAGCGGGCTATAAATCACAAGAGCAATTTCACTTCTAGGTACATGAGATAAATCATTATATGTCCACCAGAAAGAGTATATAATAACAAAATAAACAAACAAGTGGAAAAACATAAAACAAGGAAAACGGATTGATGAATTGTGATTTACAATGGAATATTTATACTACAGTAAAAACTAATGAACTATAACTACATACATTAAGATGGATGAGCCATTAAAATGCAATGTTCATTGTTTTAAAAAGCCTAAGAAAAATGCACATGGAATAATACCATTTACATAATGTTTACATACAGGCAAAACTATGAAGAAAAGGAAGAAAATGATAATATCTAGGATAGTGGTTACCTCTGGAAAATAAAGAGAGAAGATATCATACAAAAAGTGTACACAGGGCTTGTCAGACACGAACTATCGCCATCCTTAAGCCAGGTGAGCTACTTAAAGTTTACTGATGTCTACTATTCATTGCTATTGAACCAATTTATTTGGTGTAAATTACGCATTTTAAAAAAGTAAAGCTTAAAATGAAGGGAAATAAAATATTCTAATAATTCAACGAATGTATATTAAGCACATAATATGTAGGAACAGTGGTAGATGATTTCACATAGTTACTCCCATTTATTGTTTTATCAATTTTATTATAATGCCAATTACAATTTCAACTTTTAGTGGAATTAATAATAAAAATAAATAGTTATACCACTGGTAATACATTACTATTATGCTAGTTTTTCTCTCTTTCCTTCTCTCTCTCCATGTATACATTCTGTTTGTGTGTGTTGCACTCTTAGAAGTCATAAGATGTAAATATTATTCCTTGCCCCTTGTAAATGAGAAAATTGTTGCTCATCACGTTGCTACTAAGCAATAAAGCTAGAAGTTGTACTCAGATATTTTGAAGGTCAATTTACAAAATACACTCACAATCTTACACAATGCATCTTAATAATCAAAACAGTTAATGTTGGCTGGGTGTGGTGGCATGCATCTTTAGTCCCAGTCACTTGAGAGATTGAGGCAGGAGGATCACTTGAGCTCAGGAGTTCAAGACCAGCCTGGACAACATAATGACCTAGCAAGATTGTCTCTAAAAATAATTAAAATTAAAATTAAATCCAAAAAATATAATTAATTTTGGTTTTGGTATGTTGCTTTCTGAAGTAATTATAATTTGTAAAATAAGTCAGAAATAATTACTTACACCTTTCTTATATAGATGGAGAAAAGAAAATCTGGGCTCGCCTGTCCTATGTATCATAGCTTTATATAGCTTGACAATGGTTCATCTCACCTAGGACACTGAACAAACTACTTTTTAACAATTGCCATCTTCACAAGCTCATCGCTTATGAACTTTAAGGAAACGTCGTTTATTTCTAAAACAGTTCGTGTTTATGACTGATACTGGAAATCAGTTCCAATAATTCTTTAGTTATTTCCAATTCACTATACACTACAGCCTACAATTTTGAGAAACATCTAAGGTGAAGTCAGCACCATTAGTGTTCAATCAATTATCACATGATGTGGTAAGATTTTTAAACAGACACACAAACATAATTCTTTACGGGAAGTATACCAGCCAACAAAACCATCCTTAGAGTCCTTACTGTCCACTGTATTTATAAAATCATTTTACTCAAAATTTCATTAACACTTTAGCTGTTAAGAAAGAATGTATTTCTTTTTTTTAATTTTTATTTATTATTTTTTTAATTTTTATTTTACTTTAAGTTCTGGGATACATGTGCAGAATGTGCAGGTTTGTTACATAGGTATACATGTGCCATGGTGGTTTGCTGCACCTATTAACCCTCCATCTAGGTTTTAAGCCCCACATGCATTAGGTATTTGTCCTAATGCTCTCCCTTCCCTTACCCCCTACCCCACAACAGGCCCCGGTGTGTAATGTTCCCCTCCTTGTGTCCATGTGTTCTCATTGTTAAACTCCCACTTATAACTGAGAACATTTGGTGTTTGATTTTCTGTTCCTGCGTTAGCTTGCTGAGGATGATGGTTTCCAGCTTCATCCACGTCCATGCAAAGGATATGAACTCATTCTATTTTATAGCTGCATAGTATTCCATGCTGTATATGTGCCACATTTCTTTATCTAGTCTATCATTGATGGAGATTTGGGTTGGTTCCAAGTCTTTGCTATTGTAAATAGTGCTGCCATAAACATATGTGCGCATGTGTCTTTATAGGATATATCCTTTGGGTATATACTCAGTAATGGGATTACTGGGTCACATGGTATTTCTCGTTCTAGATCCTTGAGGAATCGCCACACTGTGTTCCACAATGGTTGAACTGATTTACACTCCCACCAACAGTGTGAAAGCATTCCTGTTTCTCCACATCCTCTCCAGCATCTGTTGTCTCCTGACTTTTTAATGATTGCCATTCTAACTGGTGTGAGATGGTATTTCATTGTGGTTTTGATTTGCATTTCTCTAATGACCAGTGATAATGCACTGTTTGTCATGTTTGTTGGCTGCATAAATGCTTTCTTTTGAGAAGTGTCTGTTTATATCCTTCACCCACTTTTTGATGGGGTTGTATATTTTTTTCTTGTAAATGTCTTTAAGTTCCTTGTAGAATCTGGATATTAGACCTTTATCAGATGGATAGACTGCAAACATTCTCTCCCATTCTCTAGGTGGCCTGTTCACTCTCACGATAGTTTCTTTTGCTGAGCAGAAGTTCTTTAGTTTGATTAGAAACCATTTGTCAATGTTGGTTATTGTTGCAATTGCACTGGTGTTATAGTCATGAAGTCTTTGCCATGACTATGTCCTAAATGGTGTTGCCTAGGTTTTCTTCTAGGGTTCTTAGTTTTAAGTTGTACATTTAACTCTTTAATCCATCTTGAGTTAATTTTTGTATAAGGTGTAAGGAAGAGGTCCAGTTTCCATTTTCTGCATATGGCTAGCCAGTTTTCCCAGCACCATTTATGAAATAGAGAATCCTTTTTCCACTGCTTGTTCGTGTCAGGTTTGTCTAAGATAGATGGTTGTAGAGGTGTGGTGTTATTTCTTTTTTTTTTTTTAATTTTTATTGCATTTTAGGTTTTGAGGTACATGTGCAGAACGTGCAAGATAGCTGCATAGGTACACACATGGCAGTGTGTTTTGCTGCTATCCTCCCCTTCACCCACATTTGGCATTTCTCCCCAGGCTATCCCTCCCCAGCTCCCCCTTCCTGCTGTCCCTCCCCTATTTAACAGTAGCTACGTTGATATCAACTCACCAAGAATTTAATACTTTAAACCAATCCAGAGTAGGGTGTTTGAGTTTTCTTCTGTTTGTTCCTCCTTTCCGGGCACATTTTTGAGTGATATAACATTTTGAGGCTAGAAAAGATTATTTCAGGGGAACTTGCTCTCACCATAAAAATCATAGTGAAATGCAGTCATAGGCTTAAATCTCAAGAAGGTCAATTGCATACCTCAAACTTTAGTGTTAGGTCAATTAATGTTATGGGTATGGCTCTGCAGGAGACCTTGAATGAATTCTTTATATGGTTATGACAAGTGTTTTTAATTATGAAAAACAATAGTATATTTGGTAGATTTTCAAAGAATTACAGGACTATTTTCTCCCTTAGAAGAAGTCCCAATTGAAATACTGAATGAATAATAATAGGCAAATTATCAATCTTGAATTAAGAAGGGTGAAAGTTACACTCTCTGCCAAAAAAAAAAAAAAAAGGGGTAATATATATGTATGTATATAATGTTTCATATAATGAAATATTACATACAAAACACATCTGTTCATATATATTTTTACCTGTATAGACACATAAAATGAGAGGCTGCCTCTCACTATGCATAATGATAATGTAGGAGGGGAAGTCATGGTTATTGCTTATGAGAGTGCAGATTGCACTGCATTGCTATTGCTAGACTTCCTAGGAAAGTCTGTGTGAATTCTTTCTGAGCTTTGGCTGGTGCAGTACTTCTATGATCATACAACATAATCCCAAGGGAAGTTAGAAAAAGAAATCTGGATGATGAAGAAATAATCGTGATAGAGTATATTTTTTTAATCTGAAAGGTTTATTGATATAATTTACATTATATTTCTGTTAGTGCCAGCAAAACATATGTAGAAACCATTATCTCATTAGCACATTGTGTTCTCTAAAATAAGCTGGATTCAACCAATAGATGATAAGTCATAAGTGAAATCTAGGCATGCTTTATTTCCCACGAATACATCTAAAGTTGTTTATTTTATTAACAGGATCATTCCACACTTTACTAGCTAATTAAACACTTTACATTTAAGATGTAATAATGTGCATGGCCTTTCAAGGTACATAATGATGTTTTAGTGAAGCTAAAGCCAAATGTAATGATAAGCAATACAAATTAGAATATTTTAAGTACATAATGTCTCTGTCAGAAATGAGTAATTTAAAAAATGACCCCAAAATTTAATATGGAAATTTAAAAATTTCCATTTCAATTGCCTTAACCTACATTTGTCTGACTTCCGTGTTTTCAAGAATATTATTAATTCACTAATAAGGCAAAGGAGACTTGCAGAAAGAAAAATATAAAGAAAAGATAAACAAAACAGGATGAACTGACAGTAGAAAATATAATGATGAAACAGACATGTGAAGTGGTAAGAACTCAGAGAAGAAGGTTTTTTGTGAATATAATATAGTACATGAGAATCTTGCAGAATAAGAAATTTAAGTTTGGTGGTTCTTTAAAGCATTTAAACTAGATAGCCTTGGGTTTCTGATATCATAATTTAAGTTTGATATTTTAGGCTCCCACATCTTTTGACTTCCCAAGCTCTCCTTGGCAGCCATTCTGTTTCTCTCTTTCTCTCTCTCTTATTTTTGTCTTTCTTAGACCCCTTTGCACATTTGTAAAATTTATTGGGCAGCCAAAGAGAGCCAAAGAGCTTTTGTTTATGCACATTATAGCTATTCATGATTATTATTTAGAAATTAAAATGGAAACCTTTCAAAACACGGATATCTCAATCTATTTGAAATACTAATAAATACATTACATGTTAACAAAAGCAATCTCAGTTCTGGGAATATATTGAAAGGAATTTAAGTCAATACTTTAAAAGAATACTTGTGTTTTCATGGTTATTACAGCATTATTCAACATAGCTATGCCATGGAATCAACCTGTGCCTATCAACCAACAAATAGATAAGAAAAATTTAGTATGTGTACCCAAAGGAATACTATTCAGCCTCAATAAACAAGAAAATTCTCTTATTTGCAACAGCACAGATGACCCTTGTGATGATGATTAATATTGAGTGTCAACTTGATTAGATTGAAGGATACAAAGTATTGTTTCTGGTTGTGTCTGTGAGGGTGTTGCCAAAGGAGAACATTTGAGTCACTGGACTGGGAGAGACAGACCCACCCTAAATCTGTGTGGGCACCATCTAATCAGCTTTCAGCATTACAAGAATGCAGCAGGCAGAAGGTGAAAAACGCAGACTTGCTGAGTCTTCCAGTCTTTGTCTTTCTTCTGTGCTGGATATTTCCTGTCCTTGAACATCAGACACCAAGTTCTTCAGCTTTAGGACTCTTGGGCTTACACTCTTGCTAGGGGATCTCAGGTCTTCAGCCACAGACTGGAGGCTGCATTACTGGCTTCTCAACTTTTGAGGTCTGGGGATTCTGACTGGCTTTCTTGTTCCTCAGCTTGCAGATGGCCTACTGTGGAAATTCACTTTGTGATTGGGTAAGCCACTACTCCTTAATAAACTCCCTTTTATATATAAATCTATCCTATTATTTCTGTCCCTCTAGTTCTGAACCCTGACTAATACAAACCTGGAGGACATTATGCTAAGTGAAATAAGCCAGACAGAGAAAGACAAATATTGCATGATCTACCATCTATTTGGGATCTAAAAAGTTGAACTCATAGAAGTAGTGAATAGAATGACAGTTACCAGAGGTTAATTGGGAGGGGGAAGAAGGGAATGGGAAGTTGTTGGTCACGGGGTACCCAAAATTTCAGAGAGACATGAAAAATAGCTTTGTAGATCTTAATCACTTGCACAGCATAGTGATTAAGATATACAGTGCTTAAGATGTACAGCCAGTAATAATGTATTATATATTTTAAAATAAGAAAGTAAATTTCAAATGTCTAACTACGAAAATGGTATTTGATGTGATGTACATGTTCATTAGTTTGATTTATCATTCCATATTTGATACATATATCACAAAAATCACATTGTACCTCATAAATATATACCACAGTGAATTGTCAAGAAAATAATATTGATTAAAAATATTTAATGAAAAGTGGCAATATTTTCCAGAAAATATTGTGAAAAAGTTGATATTATCTTCCATTTTTGCAAATTTATGTCATACCTGGCTTAATAGAAGACATCTGAAATCTTTATTTGTTTCTGTATCTAATCTTTTATGAATTAATATACCATGTAAACTCCAGAAAACTCAACTGTACAGTCATGAGAGAATTAAAGTAAAAAAGCTAAATAATATCTTTATTATTATGATGGTGATGATGAAAAGACTTTTGACCTTGCAAACCCTCTGAAAAATCTCAGGGAACCCCAGAGGTCTCCAAACTACACTTTGAGAACTTCTACCCCAGGAAACCAGTTTAACAAAATATCCAACATTTGCTTCTACACATTCATATTTTCCTTAAGCACTTCTTCAGGACAGCTGAGATTACAAGAGGGTTATTTCCTTTCCATCCAACTTTATCCAAGTTGTAATAATCCAGACCTTAAAAGAATTGAAACTTAGCCCTGATTATCCGATGGAAGAAGGGATTATAGTGAGCAAATAGTCCATCTTACTGGTTCATCTGGGCACTAAATTCTACTAGAAAGAGATTCTCTCTCAGTCAGAGAAGTTTAATACTGTGGAAACTAGAAGAGGACGTTGTTTTTAAGCAAAAGCTCACTATAGAAAGGATAATATACATTGGCAGATAGATGACAGCAGAAAAAGCTACAGTTCTTCAAACCTAAAATAATAGATTAGTAATACAGAATCATCTGAGACTATGCTGATAGCATATAGGTAATTGTTATTTTACCTATATATAAAAAATTATTATATATATGTAGAGAGAGAGAATGGATCTTGTCACATAGTACTGAATACTAAATCACTTCTATGTAACACATTTAAAATCTAATGAGGGGGCTTACGAAAGCTGGGGTTCACTGAAGATTTAAATAGTGCAGATAAAAAGAGAATCATTATCATTGTTTAATTAGTTCTTCAATGAATGTTTATTGAGTGCCTACTTTGATTCAAGTACAGTAGTCCCACCTGACTTATGGGGCATGCATTCCAAGACCCTCAGTGGATGCCTGAAATTAAAGCAAATACCAAACTGTCTATATAGTATGCTTTTTCCTTGTCTATACATAGATGCCTATGATAAACTCTCACTTGTTCACTTTAAGGAAGCACTTTACAGCTTCTCTTTGGCATATTGGAATTGCCAGCATCACCACTCTTGTGTTCTGGGGCAATTAACAAGTAAAATAAGGGTTACTTGCACAGCACTGTGATACCACAACAGTAGATTGACAACCAGGGTAGCTATTAAGGGGCTAAAGGGCAGGTAGCATACACAGTGTGAATACACTGGACAAAAAGATGTTCCAGTGTGGATGGAATGGAACAGCTGGAATGAAACAGCTACAGATTTCACTACACTACCCAGAATGGTGTGCAATTTAAAACTTATGAATGGTTTATTTCTGGAATTTTTTATTTATCTGTAATGTTAAAAGAAAACCATGAATAAGAAAGGGGCCTCTGTACTCTGCTAAGGAGTGATATAGAAACATCAAGGAGATTCTTATTTTCATCAAGTGTATTGATCCAGTTTAGTTCACAAATGTTAATGGTAGGTCTTAAATTGTAAAACTAAAAATAGAAACTCAGAAAAATTGACTAAATAGGTGAAGGACAATCATAATAACATAGATTCTTCTTTATCACCTTTGTTTCTCAGCAAAGAAAAAAAATAAAATTTTCTTTGATGTTTACTACTTCCATAGATATTTGAAATTGCTAGACAAATAGGCAATTAATTAACATTTAATAGAGCTTATCATAAAAACATATAATTTGGAAAATTTAAATTTATAATTTTATCATAAATATGAAGAGCTACCTCTCCATGAAAAACAAACATATAAAACAGCTATGATTTTAAAAAGGAATAGATAAAATGTAATTTCAAGAGTAATTTATTTTTTAGAAAGTTCCTATAAAATAAATATTTCATTTTATTAATTAATGTTTTAAAAATATAGTTTATAAAGAATAATATCTCAACTACAAAATTTAGAGAAAAAAATATAAAATTTCTTGCAGAATTTTATCAGATATATTAAATAGAAACATAAAATGTAGCATATAATTATGCAAGAAAAATACTAAAATATATAAATATGCAACCAAAATAAATTAAAGTTTCATTTTCAAATAAATAATAATAGAAGAAATATTTGATTACAATGTGAGTAATTTATGCTACCAGCTAGCCTAAAATTTCAGGTTGGACTTTCTCTGCGATATTGACACAGGTGGATACAATCAATGATTATTCATGTCATGGTTAGATAATATGTTTTAATTCATTTAATTATGTCCTTACATGAAAAATAAAAAGACTATAATACAGAGCAACTTAGATTTTAATATAAAAATAAATTTAGAATTCATGAAATGCAGTTGAGTAAATGACTCTTATAGACATTACTTTTGAAAGATTTTGAAATATGAATATGTTTGTTAAGAGTAATAAGAGTAGGCTCAATTCATTCCAGCCTACTCTTACTTCTCTAACTTTATCAATTCCTTTCATAATAAAATTTGTTTGTCTTTTACTGTCATGCATCCTACTTTTCCCCTTTGCCAAATTTTATGCATCTTTTGAGAATCAAGTAAAAATATCTTATTTGGGAAACCCTCTTCCTCTCTCTTGCTAATTTATAGGCTATTCTCTGTATTCCAACAGCAGTATTGCATACTTATAATATTTATTAAATGTCTGTGTGATTGTTTAATTGCATTTCTCTATTTATACGATAAACATTTAAAAAATAAAGGTAATTTCTTATTTATTTTATTCTCAAAAATTAACTTACTATTTTTTATTTTATTTCTGGTGCTTATCATACTATCTGTCAACCTAGCATGAAACTGACAGATCAAGATTTTTTTTTTGGAGTTTCGCTCTTGTTACCCAGGCTGGAGTGCAATGGCGCAATCTCGGCTCACCGCAACCTCCACCTCCAGGGTTCAAGCAATTCTCCTGCCTCAGCCTCCCGAGTAGCTCGGACTACAGGCATGCACCACCATGCCCAGCTAATTTTTTGTATTTTTAGTAGAGACCGTGTTTCACCTTGTTGACCAGGATGGTCTCTCCATCTCTTGACCTCGTGATCCACCCACCTCGGCCTCCCAAAGTGCTGGGATAATAGGCGTGAGCCACCGCACCCGGCCCAGATCAAGATTTTTAACACAGGTTAAATATTCTTTATCTGAAATACTTTAGTCCAGAAGGTTTTGAATATGAAATTTTTTTTGGATTTTGGAGTATTTTCACATAAATAATGAGATATCGTGGTGATGAGACCCAAGTCTAAACACAAAATATATTTACGTTTCATATATGCTTGTATGCATATTTCTTACAAATATTTTTAATAATTTTGTGTACACTTGAGGTCAGATGTAGAATATTTCACTTGTGACATCATTTTGGCAATCAAAAGTTTTGTACCTTGGAGTACTTTGGATTTTTGCATTTTCAGATTAGTGATGTTCAACCCATAATGAATGGGTTAAAAGAATGTTCCCAGTTATTAGGCTTTTGATTATGTGGTAGAATTTTTTAATTACTAGTGTAAAATAATTTATTAAGTACCTGTTCCACAATTGGAATATGAACTCCTCGAAAACAAGAGCACTGTCTCATTTGTGCATGTATTTTTATAGTTCAGTTAAGGTCAAGTAACAGAAGTTAAATTTAATTGACTAATTTTTAAGTGAAAAAATACAAAGTTCATAAATTTGAAGGAAAAGCTCAGCAACAAATTCTAAGCAAGGAGAAGCTTAGCTTCGTGCATCTTAGCAATACAAATGTGAGGGCAAATTCTAGCACAAACCACCAAGTGATTATGACTTTTACCTTTCTTTGCTTTGTGTCGCCTTGCAAAAGCCGAATTTCTCATAGAATAAACTGTTGAGGGGAGGGGCCAATGAAGGTGAGTAGTAGACAGGTTAGTGAATAGAGGGGATAAAGCAGTTTCCTAAAATTAAGATGATTGTTTTCAGCAAGGTAGAAGATGGAAGTTTGGAAAATAATGTTACTGCTTTCAGAATCCACCCCTTGGCTTTTTGGTTTAGAG
The DNA here is from genome assembly GCA_031835075.1 of Saguinus oedipus. Lineage (NCBI taxonomy): Eukaryota > Metazoa > Chordata > Mammalia > Primates > Cebidae > Saguinus > Saguinus oedipus. The sequence goes on from CM063172.1 coordinate 111,694,932, forward strand.
ATGCAGACCTTTTTTCACAGACAGAGTTCTAACAGTGCCATGTTTGATCAAAATACAACTTTTCCAAAACAACTGAAAAACCCACTTTTTCCCAGTGAGACACAGAGCAAAACTAGGTCCCACTGTGTCCACCTGCAGTGTTTTAAGACCAGTCATCAGTACAGGAGTCATCTAGTTTTCTTTTAATGATGTTATGGCTTTATATTCATATTCTGATATTTTGAATTGAATGATAAATATAACTACTACTGTAAGTAATACATAGCATTGTAGGGTCAGGCAATAGAAAATATATATTTTTTGTATTTTTGTTAACTGGAATATTTATGTTAGAACACAAAGGTAGAGATATAATTTCCATTTTATTGAGAAAGTAGCATATAGCTTGGTTTTATGACTTGTCTCTTCCATCACTATTCCATATTTCCTTTGTTTTGGTTAATTACAGAGCATTGGTATATTATGCCTAGCGGTTTTTCCTTTCTATGGTTTGTAATATCAGAGACTTTGAAGTCTCCTCCTATAGAATTGCAGTTGTCATCAAATGAATTTTTCTATTGGCATTTGTTAATACCTTTTGACTTTTCTTGAATTTCCTATATTATGTTTTCTGGTCTCCAATGTGTATCTTTAACCTCAATTTCCCTTGATAGTTACTGCAGAAAACTAAGTAACTCTTTTTTGCTCATGCTATTAAAGAGAGGACCAGAATGCCATTCCTAGATTCCACCTTAGTGGAATAACTGCTAGTTTGTGTCTAATAAAATTTCATTTACAAAGCAGGGAGAAGGTTAGATTTCAGAGAAATAAACAGAAAAGAAACAAAATATGTAGTGGTCATTAGGTACAATCATTATTAGCACCAACCACAACTACACCCTTATTTTTCCAGGCTGTCACACTCAAACTGGGGGAAATTATAATCATACATTGATCACTGATTCAGGACCTAAACTACATCTTGCAAGGCTGCATCCTAACTGCACAAGGGACCATAAATAAACCCGTGATTGTTGTTCTATAATACCAACTACTTTGAATGATAGAGTTATTAATAATCTCATGAATTCTTCATTGACCTCTTATTTTATTCAACTGGGTTTGTAGCTTAAAGTGAATGTTATATAAAATATGAGGACATGCCTAAGACATGTAGTAAGCTTGAAGTTATTTCAGAGAAAGAGCAAGTGGAAAGTGACAATCTATGATTTCCATTCTTTTGCATTTGCTGAGAAGTGATTTACTTACAATTATGTGGACAATTTTAGAGTACGTGTGATGTGGCGCTGAGAAGAATATATATTCTGTGGATTTGGGGTGCAGAGTTCTGTCATAACAACCAGTCTCTCAGACCACAGTGCAATCAAATTAAAACACAGAATTAAGAAACTCACTCAAAACCGCACAACTACATGGAAACTAAACAACCTGCTCCCGAATAACTACTGGATAAATAATGAAATGAAGGCAAAAATAAAGATGTTTTTTGACACCAATGAGTATGAAGACACAATGTACTAGACTCTCTGGAACACATTTAAAGCAGTGTCTGGTGGGAAATTTATAGCACTAAATTCCCACATGAGAAGTGAAAAAAGATCTAAAATCGACGGCCTAACATCACAATGAAAAGAACTAGAGGAGCAAGGTCAAACAAATTCAAAAGCTAGCAGAAGACAAGAAATAACTAAGATCAGAGCAGAACTGAAGAAGATAGAGACAAAAAGAAACAAAAATCAGTGAATCTAGGAGGTGGTTTTTTGAAAAGAATAACAAAATAGATGGACTGCTAGCCAGACTAATAAAAAGAAAAGAGAAAAGAATCAAATAGATGCAATAAAAAGTGATAAGAACAGAAAAAGAAATACCGCATATACTCGCTCATAGGTGGGTGAGAAAAATGAGAACATGTGGACACAGAGAGGCAGTCTACTATACACTGGGGACTGTTGGGGGGAATGGGGGAGGGACAGCGGGGGGGGCTGGGGGGGATAGCCTGGGGATGAATACCAAGTGTGGGTGAAGGGGAGGAAAGCAGCAAAGCACACTGCCATGTGTGTACCTATGCAACTATCTTGCTCGTTCTGCACATGTACCCCCAAACCTATAATGCAATAAAAATAAATAAATAAATAAATAAATAAATAAATAAATAAATAATAAAAAAAAAGTGATAAGAGGGATATCACCACCAATTCCACAGAAATACAAATTACCATCAGAGATTACTACAAACACCTCTATACATATAAACCAGTAAATCTAGAAGAAATTGATAAGTTCCTGGATACTTATGCCCTCCCAAGACTAAACCAGGAAAAAGTTGAATCCCTGAATAGATCAATAACAAGGTCTAAAGTTGAAGCAGCAATTAATAGCCTACCAATGAAAAAAAGTCCAATACCAGATGGGTTCATAGCCAAATTCTATCAGAAGTACAAAGAGGAGCTGGTACCACTCCTGAAACTATTCCAAACAATACAAAACAAGGTAATCCTCCCTAACTCATTTTATGAGTACAACATCATCCTGATATCAAAACCTGGCAGAGACACAGTTAAAAAAGAAAATTTCAGGCCGATATTCATGATGAACACTGATGCTAAAATCTTCAATAAAATACCGGCAAACTGCATCCAACAGCACATCAAAAAGCTTATCCACCATGATCAAGTCAACCATTGTGGCAGACAGTGTGGTGATTCTTCAAGGATCTAGAACTAGAAATACCATTTGACCCAGCAATTCCATTACTCGGTAGATAATCAAAGGATTATAAGTCGTTCTATTATAAAAACACAAGCACACATACGTTCATTGTGGCACTGTTTACAAAAGCAAAGACTTGGAACCAACCCAAATGACCATCAGTGATAGACTGGATAAATAAAATGTGACACATACATACCATGGAATACTATGCAGTTATAAAAAGATGAGTTTATGTCCTTTGCAGGGACATGGAGGAAGCTGGAAACCTTCATTCTCAGCAAACTGACACAAGAACAGAAAGCCAAACACCGCATGTTCTCACTCATAAGTAGGTGTCGAACAATGAGAACACGTGGACACAGGGAGGGGAACATTACATATTGGGGACTGTTGGGGGTGGGAGAGCTAGAGTAGGGATAGCAAGGGGTGGAGGTATTGGGGAGGGATAACATCAAGAGAAATACCTAATGTAGATGATGGGGGGATGGACATAGCAAACCACCATGGCATGTGTACATGTATGTAACTATCCTGCATGATCTGCACAAGTACTCCAGAACTTAAAGTATAATGATAAAAAAAAGAAAGTGAAAATCTAAATAAAGACTGAGTTTCAGCCCCAATGTGAACAAATCATTACTCCTTTCATGTCTAGTGTTTGTTTGTAATTTTATTTTTGGCTTGTTGTTTTTTATTGTAGAAACTGCTCCTCACCCACTGCAGTGATTTTTCCCAGGCTTACCAATCAATTAACTAACATTTATTGTCACAATGGGGAGTCCTTCCAGGCTTGCCTAGACAGGAATTACACTTCCCTGGATAGTTTTGCTCAAGGGAAAGTGACGCAGAATGGAAATCCAGCCATAAAAATTAATTCCAAAGTTGGAAGAATTACATACCTTCTCAGCAATCTTCAAGTACTGTGTCAGCCGCCAACTGATTGTTCTGAGCTCTACTTGAAGAGATGCCTGAGAATAAAACGAATAAAGTGCTTTGAGATTAAAAATTTATAGATATCTGTTAACATTGCATAAGCATGAAAAATCAGATATATTTGAAATTTGGTCTACCTATGGAATTTTCAAAATTGTGAGCTGATAAATTCTATTTGTGCATATATAAGTGTGAGCTGCATCAGAAAGATTCTTCCCTAAAATAGAATATCTATAAATAACCAACAAATACCTGGCTAATTTCTTACTAAGATGCTTTCACAGGCAAATTGAGGACTCGGTAGCAATGGCACCAGGTGGGATTCATTTGAGGAAATTTATATTGTCAAACTCATGCATAATATGCATTTTTGACACACTGGCAGTTTTGATCATGAGTGCAAGAAAGCCATTGGACACTCTTGGAAGATAGATGCTTGACAGTTACAGAATTAGTCATTGTGGCATTCTGATAATTACAAAGAATTTCTGTCATAGAAAGCTTTTGGGCCTTTCACATAAGAAACAATATCCTCTGGATTTTGATTAGAAAGGTTCTTTCTCAAAAGGTTTTCTGATTCAGAAATCCTTCATTTTTGCTTCTTAATAATCCTTCCCCATCTATCCCAAGTATTGGAGCTGACAAACAGTGAAGGTGCTGATCTCAATCTATTTCTCTTTCAGGGTGCATTTGATACATAGTTTCACTGACTAAAGGGTTGACTCCTGGATTAATTTTCTTTCTCTACAGCCCTTCAATGCTGTAGAGAAAAAACGCTGAGTGAGTCTTAACATCATGATGATCTACTTCTCCATAGTACCTCTGTTTTAGTTACAGTCTTTTAATCCATGTGTTTGTGTGAAAGTATCCATGAAGTAATGTATATAGGTGGAAAGAAGATTAGCTATGTGGCTCACTCAGGGCTATTTCTCATTCCTAATTGTAAAGTGCTAAAATGTAGGGCACATTTTCCTGTAGTTTGCAATCCATATTTATTCCTAGATGTTTGGAATCCTGGATGCCTCACTAGTAAGACAAAGGTTTGTATTTTGGTGAAATGTATCTACCACCATCAGTTTTACATGAATCTTAACAAGACATCTAGAGTCCTTAGTACCTCAACCTTTCTGTTTTCTGTTTGTTTTGCCCTGACATAAGAAAATAGCTTATTTAGTTTGAAGCAAAAAGGCATGTCTTTCTTTTTGAAGCAAAAAAAAAAATTATCTCAGAGAAAGAATTTTTAAAGTCACACACACTACTCTTCTTAGTGAAAGCTACCTGATTATGTTTCTTTTTGAAATCAGCATAGAGAAATTGCCTTCATAATACGAGAGCTGCATATATAAGTGCCAAGTTTGTGTTAATTTGTTCCAGTAAGGATATCACATCTAAAATAGCAGATTAGATTAAATTTACCATTTATGTAAATTTATAACACTATGTCATTTTACCAGACCAATTAAGTGTTTGATTTCAAATCTTTGATAGTGATTCTGTTGAATGTCATTTATCTAGAGATTCATCCCTGCATTTGATGCACCATTGGACAAAAAAAATGAAGGTAAAATGCCTTTCAGTTGGGTCTTCCTACTATGATAGTTTTTACTTTAGAGGTTAGAAAGGCATTGGGGGAATTGCTCCAGTTGCTGAGGATAGCAGTCCCAATCTTAGACTCAGAAACAAGGGAAATAACTACTTAATCAGTTCTGGGCCCCAGTGGACTGACTGTGAAGTCAATTCAAGTAAAAATACATTAAGCATTTACATTCTTGACCACCACTCTGCATACTGGCCTATGATGCTTCTGGGTGCTTAGAGATTAAGTGTCACATAAATAGAGTTCCAGTAATCTGTAAAAAGTTGGAGTTTCTCCTTTCTATGGTAAATAACTGTGGATATCACTAAGGAAGACTAGGAAAACAAATGCTATGAATATAAGATATTTTAACAGGGAATGTGCCTTCCTTTAATTCAAGATGCCATTCCTTTATAAACTGATCAGTTGGTTCTGAAATTGGATGAGGTCAGAACCACTGTATATGAAACGCTACACATCAGCATTGATGAGGAAAATGATGTCAATTTTTTTGTTGTTGTTTATTGGATTCAAAAGGTAGTTTATTAACGTTTTTATTAAATATATAAAGTAAAGCTTTAGTGTGCTATTCTCAGAAAAGCTTTAGTGTGTTATTTCTCAGAAACCTATATTTGGTTAAGTTCAAAGAAAGATCACACTTTATGTAAGATCTTGATACTCAAAACTGTGGCCCCATGGACAATGAGATGGACATCACTTGGGAGTCATTAGAAATACAAAATCTGAGATCCTAGATTATATGGTGTGGATCTGTGTCTCCACACAAATTTCATCTTGAAATGTAATTACCATGTCTGGCAAGGGGCTTGGTGGGATGTAATTGGATTATGGGGGTGAATTGCTTAAGTGATAAGAAGCCAATCCAATGAAGAAAATGTCTCTAGGGCATTTCAGAGATTTTTGAGGCAGCCCCTCCCATTACAATACCTGAGGCCAAGGAGAAAAAAATGGTTTCATAGGCAGGCCCAGGGCCATGCTGCTCTGTGCAGCCTTGGGACATAATGCCCTTTGTCCCAGCCACTCCAGCTGCAGCTGTGTCTAAAAGGAGCCAAGGTACAGCTCTGGCCATTGCTTTAGTGGGTCCAAGCCCCAAGCCTGGGTGGTTTGTATGTAGTGTTGGGCCTGTGGGCACGCAGAAGACAGGAGTTTGGAATCTCTGCCTAGATTTCAGAGGATGTATGGAAATGCCAACATGTCCAAGTAGAAGTCTGTTGCAGAGGCAGAGCCCTCATGGAGAACCTCTACTAGGGCCATGTGGCGGGGAAATAATGCGTTGGAGCCCACACATATTCTCCACTGGGAAACTGCCTAGTGGAGCTGTGAGAAGAGGGCCATTGTCCTCCAGACCCCAGAATGGAAGACCTACCGGCAACTTGTACCATGCACCTGGAAAAGCCACAGGCACTCAACACTAGCCAGTGAAAGCAACCAAAGAGGCTGTAACCTGCAGAGCCACAGGGACAGAGCTGCCTACGGCCTTGGGAGCCCACCTCTTGTATCAGCATGCCCTGGATAAGAGACATGGAGTCAAAGGAGATTATTTGGTAACTTTAAGATTTAATGGCTGTCCTGCTGAGTTTCAGACTTGCACGAGGCCTATCGCCCCTTTGTTTTGGTGAATGTCTCTCTTTAATAATGGGAACATTTATTCAATGCCTGTACTCCCATTGTATATTGGAAGAAACTATACCTTGGTTTTTGTTTTACAGGCTCATAGGTGAAAGTGATTTACATTGTCTCAGATGAGACTTTGGACTTGTACTTTTGAGTTAACACTGGAATAAGTTATGTCTTTGAGGGACTGTTGGGAAGGCATGATTGTGTTGTGATGTGAAAAGCACATAAGATTTGGGAGGGGCTGGGGAAGAATGATGGTTTGGCTCTGTGTCCCTACCTAAATCTCATCTTGGATTGTAATTTCCACATGTCAGTGGAAGGGCCTGGTGGGAGATGATTGGATCATGGGGACAGAATTCCCCCTTGCTGCTCTAGTAATGAGTGTGTTCTCATAAGCTCTGATAGTTTAAAACTGTGTGGTGGGTCTTCTCTCTTTCTCTCTCTCTCTCTCTCTCTCTCGCCACTCTGTAAGACATTGTTTGTTTCTCCATCACTTTCTGCCATGATTGTAAGATTCCTGAGGCCTTCCCAGCCGTGTGGAACTGTGAGTCAGTTAAACCTCTTTTCCTTATAAATTACCCCGTGAAAATGGACTAATATACCAGACATACTCAATATGCAAAGACATTTTAACATGACAAGCAAATTATTTATTTGCCCACGAAGCAGAGGAAAAGCATTATTACATTAGTGTTGAATTCTATCCTACCTTGATGCTTGTGTTGTTACATACTCTTATGTGATGATTCAATTTTGTGATTTGGCATGGGGGACATTGAGCTTTCCTTCTCTTGTTGATACGAGGAACAGCATTTCACTTGCAGCTCTTCCAACTAGCATTCTGAATCCATAGAAAGCATATGGAAGTCGTGGTTATAAGGTTCTATATTATATGGAACAAGGAAAGGCAAATCATTAGGACTCAGTAGAAAAACATAGGAAGGCATTGGCAACTGGATGGCATGACCAAAAGACCATTCTGCTTCCTCTGTTCCCAGGGCTTTCTGGACTTTCATTGTCATTGGTAAGGACAAGAATTTTGGTTCATATTTATGTATGTTTGCTTCAAACTAAAATTGTGTTCCATTTTCTTCCCCCAACAGTATCAAATCTCATCCCATGATAATTTCCCAAGTATTCATTTATATATATTAGTAAATCTTTGCAATTTTATTTGAATTTTACATTATACTACCTAGCTAGGTTGAGTTGCGTTCTGATCAACAGTCTAAAAATGTAAAGTATAAAGCAACAGAACAATTTTTTAACCTTCTACTATAAAAAGGGAATTTTTTTTAAGGAAACTAAGGCATAGAAAAATGGTTCAAAGATATTGAGGTTTTAATCACATATTTTTTCAGTCCCCTTACTTTTTCCAAAAGTGCTATTCTAATGATTGAATACTCACTCTTTTCTTAGCAATAAATGTACTGCCACATAAAAGAAACAGCAGTCATGAATTCAACTGATGTAATTCGGCATCACACAGATTAATTTTGAGCTTGGTTTTAACACTTAGCTATACACAGTAAAGAATTATCTTGTTGAGAACAGGAAAGTCATTGCATATCAATTTGTATTTTGATGTGTTTTAAAAATGGTATGTTGTTCACACACTTTAAATGATCAGTGCTGTTTGAGGCAGCCATGTTAATCTGCAGTACGTGGATTTGTCATTCCCAGGAAATTTGTTTGAAACAGCAACTACTTACTTTCAGAACGTACTACCCTTGGTGGGCACATGAATGTCTATAGTTTATAACTTTGCCCTCTGCTTCATTAGTGCATTCATCATGCTGATAATCTATGCATATTTATTCAACTCTTTCATTTAATGAATATTTGGGGGGTCCCGATTAGGTACTAGATAATATTGTAAGCACATTTAACAGTAGACAAATAGACTTCTTTAGTTAGAAGAACACAAAAACTAGTCACAGGGGACAGAAATGCTAATTAAATAAGCAGATAGAGAAAATGCTATTAGAGTAACACAGAATATCAAAGGATAAAGTGCATAAAAAAGCCCTATGAAGGGCAAGAACTCCGAGAGCTGGAGGAAATCTCAGCAGCAAAGAAAGATAAATTGTTTGCTGTTGGAGATGCTATTTGATGTTTTGCCATCTAAAAAAAAACTGTAATAACACTATAACACTTCAGTATAATCAATCTATTAAAAAAAACACAAATTTAAGATGTTTTTCCTGGCCAGTCATACATTCAGAAAGGACATTTTCCCTTTTGTCATTATAAGTCATTATTTTAAATAATGAAAAATACAAAATATAATATGAAATGCAAAAACATCTTTTGCTAATATGAATTATTTGGACATATATGCTTCATGCTTTCTCTCAGTAACTTTAGTAAAATAACACTAACACTAATATGAATTATTTGGACATATATACTTCATGCTTTCTCTCAGTAACTTTAAGTAGTAAAATAACACTAACGCTTCTAAAGCCTTGCCACATACCACCTCTACTCATCACTTACACTCCCCAGAGGCAAACATTATCTGAAGTTGATGTATATCCATTCTGTGAATATTTATAATGTTCTCGTATATGATATGTTTTAATCCATACAAAAATATACTATTATTTTATATGTCTTTAAACATTAAATTATTTTAAGTATTAAACATATAAATTTGCATGAAATTTAACATCATATTCTGCAATATTGTCATAAAATTCTGTATTTATTATATACATGCACATCTACAATATTCACTTTAAGTGCTGTATAGTATTTCTTTTTATAGGTTATTTAGAAAGTCTTTGTATTACTGAAAAATAGGTATTATTAGCATGTTTTATATTTATAATTAGTGTTCACAGAACAAGCTCAATCAGAGCTTCTTCATATGTTCAGTGATCCTCTAGGACAGAATCAATAGTGACATTGCTGGGTGGCAAAGTTTGCAAGTTTGAGTCTCATTTTCCCTAAGTATTATCATAATGTTTTTCTCCAAAATGTAATATAATCTTACCTTTTTAATTCTTATTTTATTTTTTTCTATTTTTATTTATTTATTTTTGACAAAGGGTATTGATTTTTCATCCAGGTTAGATTGCAGTGGCATGCTCATGGCTCAGTGCAGTCTCGAAATTCTGGGCTCAAGTGATCCTCCTGTCTCTGTGTCTCAAGCAAATAGGGGTACTAGCACATGACAGGACAACTGGCTTTTTTTAAAAAAATGTATTTCTGAAGAGATGAGGTCTCATCATGTTGCCCAAGCTGGTCTTGAAGACTTGGCCTCAAGGAATCCTTTCACTTCAGCCTTCCAAAGTGTTGGGATTATAAACATGAGCCAGCACACCCAGAACATTTTAAATTACATTACTGTCACTTTCTAATAATTTCTATATTTCTATATTTTATGTAAATCAAATTATATATAAATTAGTTAATATATTTATATAAATTAAGTTATATATGTAATGTAATTCTTTTATTGTAAAACATCTTCAGGTTTATGTCAGTCAGGAATATAGATTTCTCCTAGATTTTTTTCAAAGATAGTTGATATTTTGATAGTATTTAAGTGTTTTTTAAAATTCTGTTTCCTGAGTTCCTGACAGATTTAATCATTGCATGATGATTGTATATCCAGCAAAATTGTTCAAGTGTTCTTTTTTTAGAACTGGTAATAGTTATTCTGTAGGTTCTATTTAATTTCCAACATATATAATTCCATCATCCATTAATCATAGCAATCTTGCCTCTTTATAGCCTATCTTTATAAATTTTATTTTTTCTTACCTTATTGCTAGCTCTGGCTACCTCTATAATATAAAGAAAAGTGGCAATTGTGGATATCTTTGATTAATTCTTAATCTTGTATGTAAACTTTTAGTCCTTTAAAGATAATTAGTTGGTGGTTTTTTTCCCTCCACTTCTTTTATGTAATTTTTTTTGTTTGTTATATTTTTGTAGATGCACTGCCATCCCTAATTTTCTGAAAGTTATTTTCATAAGACTTATATTGAATTTATTAAAGAGCTTTAAGGCCTTTGATGCATTTGATGATTAGATCATATTATTTGTCCTTTACCTTATTTACAGGTTAACTTGCATTAATATATTTTCTGATGTGAAACCAACTTTTTACTTCAATGAATAGAATTAATTCGGCCAATGATGAATAATAATGCATAATGTATGTCTAAGTGTGTGTGTGTTTTAATATTGATTCAATGGGTTTGTTAATATTTTAAAGGGTTTTAATTTTACCTTAATTGAAGTTGCTTCATAAGTTGCTTTATATTATAATTGTGCTTTTTGCTGAACATGTCTTATTTTCCATAAGAGAAACTGCTTATTTTTTGTGTAATTGTGTATACATTGGTGGGTATATATTTATATTTTTCTTGAGTAGAATTTTAAGATGTTCATTTGATAATAACAATTTCATGTTAACTCAAATGGTTTAATTGTCAAAGCAAACTCAACAGAAATTACTGAACTTACGTGACATCAATCTTCAGGAATTATTCAAATAATAAGGTAAACCTCAGAAATAGATGAAAAATTACTGTCCTAAAAGATCAAAAACATGCCAGATGCAATTTCCAAAATTTGTTTTTCTCCTGTACTTGGATTCCTTTTTGTTTCAGATTAATAGGAGAGATTTAAGCAATGCATGGAAAAACAATGACACAAATAAAACCATTTAATTTTACTCCATTTGAGAGTCCATATTCCACTAATTACATAGCTTAAGTGATGACCTTTCATTATCCAGTTACCCTGCCACATATATTCATAATGTATAGGTTGGGTTTTACTTTATTTTTCTAATGAGCATTTGAGACACACTAGATATACCATACTACATATGTTTTATAGATAGGGACTCTGAAATTTTATGCAACTAAACATCATTAATATACTGTGAAAGTAATCTTTTTAGGGTTTTTTTTTTAATGTGTTATCAAGGTTACTTTGTCCAGGTTATTTATTCCTTCAGGCATGTCTTTTCAATGAAAAGGTAAGTCAGGTCCTTACCACCCACTTGACTTTAATTAATATCTCCTTGTCACTTATTTCTCAGCTACTTTGGATAATTTGTTTTACACAATATTTATGATATTTTTTACTAAATTATAAGCCACTAAATCCCCAATCATGTCTTGGATTTGAACCATCCAATAGAAAGTGACAATTTCCTCTATATGACATGTTAGCTGAAACCATATCCCTTCTTCACAGATTCTTTGATGCTCTCTTAACTACTGAATTATTATTTTCTTCCATCATTAACCATTTCTTCAAACTTTTTACATTTGTTGATGAAGATATGTAATTGTGTGCTTCAGTTTTCTAAGGCCAATTTTAGCTTTTTCCCTGGATACTATTTTCCATGGCAATCAAATCAACTGAAGGCTTCATATCAGCCATGTGAAATCTTTTCTAACCTGTAAGATCGCTAGCCACATGCACTCACTTTCACTTAACTCTATTAATAAATCTATAGCCCCTTGTTACACCATATAGCCACATTGATTTAAATAATGTTTAACACACTATTAATCAGTTAAATTACAGTATCATATCCCATTCCTTCCCAACAAAAATAACCTTCTTCTATGTACTACCCATCTTCAGTGATAGGAATGAGACTAAAGAGTATTTATTCAGTAAATTTTATGTTTTAATTTTTACAGACTGTATTAGTCCATTCTCTCATTGCTATATAGAACTACCTGAGACTAGGTAAATTATAATGAAAAGAGGTTTAATTGGCTCATCTCTCTGCAGGCTGTACAAGCTTCTGCTTCTGGGGAAGGCTTAGGAAAGATACAATCATTGTGGGATGGGAAGGAAAAGCAAGCGTATCTTCACATGGGTGACAGGGTGATAGGAGAAGTGACACACATTTTCACAACAACCAGATCTCATGACAGCTCATTCACTATTTCACAACAACCAGATTCACTATCACAAAAACAGCAAGGGGAAAGTATGTTTTCATGATTCAATCACCTCTCACCAGGCTCCTCTAACACTGGGATTTGGGTAGGGACACAGAGCCAAGCCATATGATTGATGTAATTGTGCCACAGGCATAATGACACAGATTTTCAGTGACATCAGCTTCCAAGTACCATTAGAAAACACTCTTTACCTGACAAGAACAGGCTCTGTTGACACTTTGATTATTTTATTTCAGTCACAAGAAAAATATATTCCATTTTATCTATTGTGCCCGTGTCATTAGGGAACAATAATGTGGCCGTTGTCCAGTGACATCTCCCCATAAATGTGCTCTTGTAGTCTAGACTCCTAGCATTGATCCATAGGAACATTTGTATTATTTTTCCTCAATGTGAATAATTGAAAGGTCTCATACGTCACAAAGTACACTCACATAAGGTTTTCATTTAAAGGTGAAGGATATAGTGCAAAGAGAGAGAGTTCAGTCAAGTGTCTGAAGTGAGATCTAAGAGATATCCCATAGTACAAACTCCATTGGGGCTTAACCTTTGTGCACATAGATTGCACTAAGATGTGACCTCTGGCTTGAACTACCAAGAGCTGTGACAGAAATCTTGACTTCGGGTCAACCGCCAGAAAAAGATCTCAGTAGCTTTTAAGTAGTCAAGACGGGAGTGGCCAAACTGATAGCCCATTATAAGTCATCAGCAGAGAAGCTAACATTGAAGGTCGACAGGGAAGTTTCAGATTTTAACACTACATCATAAATCCCACTGCACTTATCTTGCCTGAGAGTCCAGGCAGACATCCAGATATCCAGGCATTCTCCGAGACAAAGCACCATCTCATTTTAGCTTCAGATCAACTCGATTACTATATTAAATTCTAAAATAATCAAAACATCCAATAGTCCCTTCTCTGTGAAGGTGCAGCACCCTTTGAGCATTGTTGTCAGCCATGTTATTCTATCAACTTGGTGACACACCCAATCCTTTTAAATTTCTTTATTAATGTCCCAAGCTGACTTTCAATAGTAGCCAATATCCTGGAAAAAGCCAATGAATGTCACGAGCTTGGTGACTGGCCTGAGGATATGGGAGGGACATCACAGCTTCTGTAACAATGGCTTTGCCACGCCAACATCTGTGCAATGCCAAGTACATAGTAGGTATGTGATAAATATTTGTTTGCTTAATGAAAATGTTACCTCCCTGCTAGGGAGTGTCCCTATTTGATTAAGCAAGTATCTTTAATTATTATAATGACTAGTCTCCAGGAATGTAATTTTTTCTGGACATGATCATCTGAGACTAGCTTTAAAATTTTAGCACAATGGAACCAGCTATGTACTGTTAACATTATATATTCTTGATTTGAGGACACTTTGAGTATATCATGTGCACACAAAACTTTTGTCTATGCCATGTAATGGTTAATCAGAGATATTCTAGCCTTAAGTACAGCTCAGTATGATTGTGCCATGAGGTGACCCTGGAAAGCTTTAACAGACAATCCTTAGTGCTGTGAGCCCTCTATATCACTCCTGGGGGCTCATGTAAGTTGTGTAAATTTAATAAATATTTTTCTACATTCAGAGTGTGTATATTTGAAGAAGTAAATAAAGCTCTGACATATTGGGCAAGTACAACAGCATTCTTCTTCCTATTATACCCAGGCATCTGCCTTGGCAGGTATCCTCATAATTTACAGCCACAGTGAAAAAAAGGCTCAGCTACAAAGCAACCCCCTACCTATGCAATTCAGTGGTGTTAGTTCTCTTAGAATACCTGAAAAAAAATAAAATAGTAATAAAATTTATAAGTCATGAGTTACATGGTAGCTTGAGTCAACTATTGGTCAGTTCAATAATCAGATGTTGAATCTCGTCTTTCTTTCAGATTATCCCAGTGGATTTTTAAAGCAGAGCTACCAACCAGCTTCCTTTCTGTATATAAAAGAAGTGAGGTTGCTCCTCCAGCACTAGCCATCTGTTAGCCTTAGTTCTGAAATTGATAAATAAAAGTATTACTTTTTGCTGTGACACATACTTTTGGGAATAACACTGTTGCCTCCTTCCCTGGGGTGATAACCCATCTGTGAGCCCTTTTGTTATTTTCATAATTTCTTACACTTTTCTTGTATTACCTGTTTAACTCATATTTCCCACTCCCATTCCTGTTGTTTTTTCCTTTTGTTGTTGGTTTGGCTTGGCTAGGTTATACTGTTAGTACATTAGTATATGCAGTATCATCAGTTCCCAGGAAAGTGTAGTAGAATTTAGGAGGTTAATAGAGTTACGGAACTCTCTCTTCCATTTGGGAAAGGTACCATAGTTAACCCTACTATGATTAGATGGAGTTACTTTATTTTTTATTTTATCATTACTATTATTTTTTTGAGATGGAATATTGCTCTGTTTCCAGGCTGGAGTGCAGTGACACGATATTGGCTCAATGCAACCTCTGCCTCCCGGGTTCAATCGATTCTGCCTCAGCCTCCTGAGTAGTTGGGATTACAGGTGCCTGCCACCACTCCCAGCTAATTTTTGTATTTTTAACAGAGATGGAGTTTCACCAGTTTGGCCAGTCGGGTCTTAAACTCCTAACCTAATATGATCCACCCACCTCGGCCTCCCAAAGGGCTGGGATTACAGGCATGAGCCGCCACACCCAGCTGATGGAGTGACTTTATAGCTGTAATTAAATTCCTTTAGAAATAAATACACACTGCCAATTGTATGTTGGTAGTTCTCTTTACAAACACAGGCACAACCACAGTTCCAATGAAACTAAGTCAAGAGAAAAAATTATCAGATGGGTAATACATGAAGTTATGTACTGCAACATCCTTCATACTTTTTTAACTGTTCCATTGAAAAAAAGTTTCACTGAAGCTCCCAATACACTGCATCTCCTGTCTCATTTAGTATGAGGATATAGTTTTTCATCAACTAAGCCTCTCCAACATTTTTTCACCACTTATTTAAACAGCAGGTATTTTAATTATCCATTCTATTTTTAAATGTAACTTTTGTTCTTGGACTGATAAAGAATATGATATGTCCATGTAATATCATTTTTCTGTGTTGATTTTTTGTAGATTGGTGGCAGTAAAATGGTAAAGTGGTAAATAGAATAAAATTACGCAGTGAAGTATGTAATCAGATAAAGTATATTAAAGTAGGCCAAGATGCTAGACAATTTACAGTTTCAAAACTTTAGTTACATTATTTCTGGTTGCTTCTAGCATTTGGTAAGCAAAGCCTAGATGAAATATTCTAGGAATTGCAGCACATCCTCAGCAGTCTATTTCCAAGGTCTACCTTTATGATTTCCTGGCAATTCACCTTCCTCTAAATTCTATAACAGTACCCTACATGAATATTTTATTTTCAGGTTATCCTGGGCCCATTTTCCGGACTACTCCACCTTTCCACAAAATTGCTGGCTCAGGGGCAAGATTATACAAATATCCAAACTATTCTGAGAATACCAAACTATTCTGAGAATACAAATGTAATACCTCCTCATCTCTAAATAAATAGTTCACTGCTTTGCTCATTGTGCAAATTTGACTTCATTTTCTTCTTTCAGAGATGTATGATCTGCTGGATAGAGAAAATTCAATTTCAAAAAAAGCAAAGTAAACCTCCATGGGGACTCCCATCAGAGAATCAAGTAGCTTGTTTTGTCATGGCTGGGAGATGATTACAGAATTTAGAAATAGAACAATGAGCAGGGAGATCCCTAGAGGGATGAAGTCATGGCCCTTCAGGCAATCTGTTCATGTATGTGGTGAATTCACCATGATCTTCTTTATGTTTAATTATCTTGAATATAACATATCCATTTTATCAATGAGCTGTGCTAAGCAGCTCCTTCTGTATTTGCATGTTTCTATTATGTTTCCCAAAACACACCAGGTATTACCTATTGAAGGATTATTTCATGCCTTTCTATGGTGGGGGCATTTCTACAAATGTCCAGTGAAAAACTAGCAATTATCTTCCAAAGGACTATAATGAATGACCATATCAGGCAGCTTTTGATTTTAAAATCCGAGTGGTCTCTGCTGAGTTGCATTATTCAGTTCTACCACAAGCTCCTGATGTGCTTTCTTGTTGCTTTCACTTTTAAAATCATCTGAGCAGCCAGGTCGTAAGATCTCAGTGTGAAAGACTGAGCCATAAACCTTTGTGAAACATTTAATGCCTAATGAATTTCTGTTCAAAGTCCCACTCAAATTCACATTTCTTTCAGGTGAGTATGTAAATAAGGACCAGCAGTATTTCTAAATGGACAATTGATTTTGTCCAAACCCAAACAGTCCCACCAGTCCCTAGGTTTCCTGTTTAGTGACACTGGAAGAAATTTATTCCTCACAGTTCAAGGGGTGATTCCAGTTACTTCTACCCACATTGTTACCAAACGTATCAGGGTGGGGGCTGTACCTAAAATTTAATTGAATGTGGAACCACGCTTTATTGGCCATGAGACTGACTAATAATTCTTAAATTTCTTAGTTCATCCTCTAGGGAATTGTCAAATCAGCATGTTAGTACATTACCTTGCTTTTAAAATTTAGAAACTCCAAGCCTCACTGTACTACGTTAAGATGGTATGCAGGCAAATTCAATATGCCTATTGGAAATCTTTAAATATTAAATATCATTTCTAGAAAATGCAAATTTTGTCTTACTGGATTCTAAGGTAAAAATTGAGAATAAAGCATTAGTCAGTGTATATGTTCTCCCAATCATCTTTGGCCTTCCTCAATTCCTGTGTAGTCTTTATTGTATCAAACATGGCTGAGGGACTCTCAAGAACCATTTTGTTTGAACTCTGAAAGTTTGTGATTAGTCTCTACAAATAATTATTCATATTGTTAGTCTCTGTGAATAATCAGACTAGATCACCAGTCTGAAAGAAATATTAAAAAGGGGGTTAATGGAAATTATTGCTCTTGTCTTAACAATTTCCCAAAAGTGCAATGATCTCTCTCTCATTGCCATCCTACATGGCTTAATCTTTACTACGGGTAAGTATGGGATATTCTGAAGTCTCCCTTCAGCATGTCCACTTACTGACAGCTGACATTGCATATGAAGATGGAAAAGGCAAAGCCTTCCATTTGCAGCTAAATTTTGTCAATTATGCATCCAGGTAATGGGGATACAACCAATATGATTGTTTACAGTCAATTTATGAATCATATATTTTCTATGACTTTATCCATCACCATGAAATCTTCAAGTATTAATTATGAGACATAAAGCATGCCCAAAAATTAATCACAGTAAGTTTTGTACATTAACCTGAGGCTACTTGGGAATCTCTCCTAGTCCAAGTGTTGGGAAAGTACATCCTGTTCTACCTTTTTCAATTTTAATCTTTTTAAGACCTCATGGTTTAAGCTTTTTGGATAAATTCAACTTTCTGTTTAAGAACTTTCCACTACAAATTCTAGTTCTCATAATTAGATATAAATACATTCACACTGAAATATAAAGAGCTATTTCAATAGGAGATTTAAGAGGTATCTTTGTGTCTTTCTTTGTTATCCATGACCTTGAGAGCTCTGAATGATTAAAAGCAGATTTTTGTAAAGTGTGCCTCAATTTGGATTTGTCTGATGTTTTCTCACAATTACAGAGGGTTATAGGTTTTGGAGAAGAATACCATAAAGGTGAGTGTTCATTTCATTTCATCTGATCAGGAGCCACATAATATTTACATGTCTTGTCACTGTTGATGTTCATTTCATCACTTGGTTAAAATACTGTTTGACAGGTTTATCCACGGTGAAGTTACTGTTTTGTCCTTTTTCCATGCTTGATTCAAAAGGGTAAAAAAAATGAACTAATGGAGTCGAAAAATACAACACGAGAACTTAGTGAAATATGCATGTTTCAATAGCCGAATTGATCAAGCAGAAGAAAGGATATCAGAGGTCAAAGACCAACTTAATGAAATAAAATGAGAAGACAAGAATAGAGAAAAAAGGATAAAAAGGAATGAGCAAAGTCTCCAAGAAATATGGGACTATGTGAAAAGACCTAATTTACGTTTGATAGGTGTACCTGAATGCGACGGAGAGAATGAATCCAAGCTGGAAAATACTCTTCAGGATATTATCTAGGAGAATTTTCACAATCTTGCAAAGCAGAACACTATTCAACTCCAGGTAATACAGAGAACACCACAAAGACATTCCTCAAGAAGAGCAACCCCAAGGCACATAATTGTTAGATTCACCAGGGTTGAATCTATAATCTTATGATTAAATCTCTATCCGGGTCCCTAGCCTGTGTCTATAGACCTTCACAAGTGTTTGTTACCTTTCTTTTCCTAAATCTTAGATGGGACAAGACAGCTCTGGGGGCTGGAATGGGATAAACAATCTTCACAACGTGAGATCAAGGCCTTCTGGCTTGCTGTGATGGATCATGCCTATAATCTTAGCACTTTGGTAGGCTAAGGCAGGCAGATCACCTGAAGTCAGGAGTTTGAGACTAGCCTAGTCAACATGATAAAACACAATATCTAGTTGTACAAAAAAGTAGCCAGGCATGTTGGTGGGTGACTGTAATCCCACCTACCCTAGAAACTGAGGCAGGATAATCACTTGAATTCAGAAGGGGGAGGTTGCAGTGAGCCAAGATGGTATCAGTGCCCTACAGCCTGGACAACAGAGTGAGACTCCATTTCAGAAAAAAAAAAAAAAAAAAAAAAAGGAAAAGAAGAAAAAAGACCTGCTAAACTCTTTTCTCTTGGGGAATAGGCTTGTTGTGGGGAACGCTCCTATATAAGGCCCCTAGGAAATGGGCCTCGCCATACAGTGAGCTTGAGCCCGGACACAGATCCCCAGTTGGGGGAAGTCGAGCTGAGGGAAAGCAGGAACAGAGAGAGGGACTATGCTATTCAAAATAATTAACAGACATTACTTTATGGATATGAGGACTTGGGAGGCATTGTGTCCACTTTCGGTCCCTTATGGTTTATTGCGTCTTTGTGTTCATTTTTGGATCCTTGCTACATTAGTTGTAAAATATTAACTTCAGTATTCACAATTGTTAAGTATTTACTGGGCGTAACTTACTTACCTTGTGATGTAAGGAGACTTGTGATTTTATGGTAAAACTTTGTGTTCCCCTTTATCTCATGGATATAACTTTTGTGTTTTATGTAAGCAACTCTACTTGTAACGTATATAATCAGACCCTGAGCACAATAAAGTTGATTGATGAAGCATAGCTTCTCATCCCTCCAGACCCCTTCTGTCTGTCATCTTTTATCTTCCGCGCACCCCACTATACAGGTTGGGACCCTCTTGCTGGCCAAGAGCCCCCAGCAGACGTGCTGCTCTTCTCACTCGTGTTTTGAAGAAGGATCTGATTATATTTTAAAATGCTTACTCTTCCCTTTTCTCTACCAGCACCATTAGGCAATCTCTTGAAATTCATTAAAAGAACTTGGTGAGGTTTCCAGAAGTAAAACACTAAAGTGTCTGGGCCTCCTTAAGATTGAAGCCCTAACTAGTGTGGCAAATCATCAAAATTACCATTTAAGTTTTTCAACCAGTTGATGGCTCCAGCAGCTTCTGCTTAAACTAAGCATAACTTGGCTATGACTTCTGGCTTTGACTGTCTTTCCAGATTTTAGAGTAACATTTTGTCCTGTGACTTCAGTTTTGTAATAAGTTTAAGAAAAGTCTCTCTAATGACCAATGATGATGAGCACTTTTTCACATGTTTGTTGGCCTCATGTATGTCTTCTTTTGTAAAGTTTCTGTTCATATCCTTTGCCCATTTTTGAATGGGCTTGTTTGTTTTTTTTCTGTAAATCTATTTGAGTTCTTTGTAAATTCTGGATATCAGCCCTTTGTCAGATGTGTAAACTGCAAAGATTTTTTTCCATTCTGATGGTTGCCGATTCACTCTAGTGACTGTTTCTTTTGCCATGCAGAAGCTGTGTAGGTTGATTAGGTCCCATTTGTCTATTTTGGCTTTTGTTGCCAATGCTTTTGGTGTTTTGTTTATGAAGTCCTTGCCTACTCCTATGTCCTGAACGGTTTTGCCTAGATTTTCTTCTAGGCTTTTTATGGTGTCAGGTCTTACGTTTAAGTCTTTAATCCATCTGGAGTTAATTTTAGTGTAAGGTGTCAGAAAGGGGTCCAGTTTCTGCTTTCTGCACATGGCTAGCCAGTTTTCCCAACACCATTTATTAAATAGGGAATCCTTTCCCCATTGCCTGTTTTTGTCTGGTTTATCAAAGATAATATGGTTGTAGATAAACCACATTGAGATATCATCTCACACCAGTTAGAATGGCGATCATTAAAAAATCTGGAGACAGCAGATGCTGGAGAGGGTGTGGAGAAATAGGAACACTCTTACACTGTTGGTGGGAATGTAAATTAGTTCAACCATTGTGGAAGACAGTGTGGCGATTCCTCAGGGACCTAGAAATAGCAATTCCATTTGACCCAGCAATCCCATTACTGGGTATGTATCCAAAAGACTATAAATCGTTCTACTATAAGGACACATGCACACGAATGTTCATTGCAGCACTGTTTACAATAGCAAAGACCTGGAACCAACCCAAATGCCCATCGATGATAGACTGGACTGGGAAAATGTGGCACATATACACCATGGAATATTATGCAGCAATCAAAAATGATGAGTTTGTGTCCTTTGTAAGGACATGGATGAATCTGGAGAACATCATTCTCAGCAAACTGACACAAGAACAGAAAAAGAAATACTGCATATACTCACTCATAGGTGGGTGAGGAAAATGAGAACACATGGACACAGAGAGGTGGTCTACTATACACTGGGGACTGTTGGGCGAAATGGGGGAGGGACAGTGGGTGGGGCTGGGGGGGATAGCCTGGGGATGAATACCAAGTGTGGGTGAAGGGGAGGAAGGCAGCAAAACACACTGCCATGTGTGTACCTATGCAACTATCTTGCACGTTCTGCACATGTACCCCAAAACCTATAATGCAATAAAAATTTTAAAAAAAAAAAGAAAAGTCATTGATTTCAATTTTTCAGTTTACTCAACTTTTACTTTTCTTTTTTTTTTTAAGATGGAGTCTTGCTCTGTCATCTAGACACACTTTAAATTTTATTTTATATAATGTATACTATGTTTAGAACATAAAATAAATAAGTTTTTAATTTATTTTTCATATTGATATTTTTGACTCTATGAACAACAAAGTTAATATGAGGCAACTTCTTTGGCTTATTTGTAACTTCTTTTTCTAATAGCAAAAACCTGGACCTATTATCTAAATTTTTTTTAAAAATTCGCTTAACCTCATTTACATGTAAAGTGGTGTCGGTATTAATAATTTGTACATCTAAGAAGAACAAATTTACCAAGTAGAATACAGGGTTTACTTTTGTTTTGGCTGGCAGAGTTGTTTTGTTTTCTGTTTTTTTCTATCTAAATATACTTACCATTTCTAGAAGCCTATTTAAAGATGACTCACTTTTGTCTTTTTTTTTTTTTTTGAGAAAAGAAAACAGAATTTTATATTTAGATTGTTGGTATTTTAGACGGGGTATCACTTTGTTGCCCAGATTATAGTTCAGTGGCAAGATCATGACTTACTGCAAACTCCACCTCTCAGGCTCAGGCAATTCTCTTACCTCAGCCTCCTGAGTAGCTAGGACTACAGTAAGTGTACACCACCATGCCTGGCAAAGTTTTGGTACGTTTTGTAGAGGCAGGATTTTGCCATATTGCACAGGCTGGTCTTGAACTCCTGTGCTTGAGTGATCCTCCCACCTTGGTCTCCCAAAGTATTGGGATTACAGGTATGAGCCACCACAATGGCCATGTCTTGACTTATTAATTGTCTTGGAAATAATTTGATTTTGTCCAAGTAATTTGGTTCATGCAAAGAAGTTGAGATTGGGCACATCAGGAGGAGATTCATAAAGTGCTTTTTAGAATTACAAATGCAATAAATATAAAAGCTAAATAGTTTTACATATATTTTAACACATGTAAAAATGCAAGTTTTACCTTTAAATTCATTTTAGATACTAAAGTAATCTAGCTGAGAGCTTGTAAAGTCAAGGAAAGCTGACTCAGATCTACTCTACTTCAGTATATAGTAAATTCTTTGGTGTTGACAATGTTAGTGTAGACAAATTCCTTCTCTCGAAACAAAACCTTGGACAGACCTGGTAGACTAGTATCACTTATGCCTTACAGAGACTTTCCATCAAAACCAAACAAAAATCCATCATTTTTTGTTTTAGAGACTATGTCTTGCTCTGTCACCCAGGCTGTGTGCAATGGCACAATCATAGCTCAGTGCAACTTTGGACTCTCAATCTCAAGTGATCCTCCTGCCTCAGCCTCTTGAGTAGCTGGGACTACAGGTGTATGCCACCAGGCCTGGCTCACTTTTAAGTTTTTTGTTGAGATGAGGGTCTCTTATATTGTCTAGGCTGGTCTCAGAACTCCTGGTCTCAACTACTCCTTCTGCCTCACCCTCTCAAAGTGCCTACTGTGCATGCATAAGCACCTATATGTTTATATAAAATATATATATATAAACATATATATTTTATGAATCCTGATAACTAATTCTAGAAATTGTATTTAGCCTTTTACCTTAGCATTTCCATTTTCTTCTGAGACTGCAACTGTTTTGCTAGTTTTTGTTGGTTATTCAGTGAATTCATTTATTCTCACTCTGAATTTACATTGAAATTGTCTATGCAGAAAATATTAGTTGACTAAACATGGTGGTTCATGCCTGTAATCCCAGCACTTTGAGAAGAAGAAACTACATTCAATGTCAAAAGGTGAGGACTTGCTTGAACGTGGCTCTGGCTAAAGTTTCCAAGTATAAGACCTGCCATGTAGCTGGAAATCGGATTATGTAAGACATCTACCAGTAGCCCTGAGAGGTTATAAGTAGGTGTTAACTTGGACTTTTACTTAATCTTACCTTATAAAGTAAGTAATCTCCAATAATATGTTTAAAGATTTGAAAAATAAAATTTTCTATCAATTAATCCCATCTGCATATATTTCTTCCAAAGTACACATTTCACTTATGCCAATAGGCATTTCCCAAATTGGAAACTAAAGAAAAAGAAGTTGTCTCATAGAATGATAAAAATGGATTATTCAAACACAGGTTACTTGAAACTGCTGGTAAAGTATGAAATAGGTGGTTAAATGAATGTGTACAAAAAACTAGATATGAGGACTTCTTTCAACTCTCACATATAAAGATCTTGGATACAGTGATTCTCATACTTACATAAAGAAAAAGCTGGCTGAGTGTGGTGGCTCATGCCTGTAATCCAAGCACTTTGGGAGGCCCAGGCAGGAGGACTGACTGAGGTCAGGAGTCTGAGACAGCCTGGCCAACATGGTAAAACTCCGTCTCCACTCAAAATACAAAAATTAGCCAGGTATGGTGGTGAGCACCTGTAATCTCAGCTACCTAGGAGGCTGACGTAGGAGATAACTGGAACCCAATGGGCAGAGGTTGCAGTGAGCTGAGATTGCATTTTTGCACTTCAGTCTAGATGACAGAGCAAGACTCCATCTTAAAAAAAAAAAGAAAAGTAAAAGTTGAGTAAACTGAAAAATTGAAATCAATGACTTTTCTTAAACTTATTACAAAACTGAAGTCACAGGACAAAATGTTACTCTAAAATCTGGAAAGACAGTCAAAGCCAGAAGTCATAGCCAAGTTATGCTTAGTTTAAGCAGAAGCTGCTGGAGCCATCAACTGGTTGAAAAACTTAAATGGTAATTTTGATGATTTGCCACACTAGTTAGAGCTTCAATCTTAAGGAGGCCCAGACACTTTAGTGTTTTACTTCTGGAAACCTCACCAAGTTCTTTTAATGAATTTCAAGAGATTGCCTAATGGTGCTGGTAGAGAAAAGGGAAGAGTAAGCATTTTAAAATATAATCAGATCCTTCTTCAAAACACGAGTGAGAAGAGCAGCACGTCTGCTGGGGGCTCTTGGCCAGCAAGAGGGTCCCAACCTGTATAGTGGGGTGCGCGGAAGATAAAAGATGACAGACAGAAGGGGTCTGGAGGGATGAGAAGCTATGCTTCATCAATCAACTTTATTGCGCTCAGGGTCTGATTATATACGTTACAAGTAGAGTTGCTTACATAAAACACAAAAGTTATATCCATGAGATAAAGGGGAACACAAAGTTTTACCATAAAATCACAAGTCTCCTTACATCACAAGGTAAGTAAGTTATGCCCAGTAAATACTTAACAATTGTAAATACTGAAGTTAAGTCACAAGGTAAGTAAGTTACGCCCAGTAAATACTTAACAATTGTGAATACTGAAGTTAATATTTTACAACTAATGTAGCAAGGAGCCAAAAATGAACACAAAGACGCAATAAACCATAAGGAACCGAAAGTGGACACAATGCCTCCCAAGTCCTCATATCCATAAAGTAATGTCTGTTAATTATTTTGAATAGCATAGTCCCTCCCTCTCTCTGTTCCTGCTTTCCCTCAGCTCGACTTCCCCCAACTGGGGATCTGTGTCCGGGCTCAAGCTCACTGTATGGCGAGGCCCATTTCCTAGGGGCCTTATATAGGAGCGTTCCCCACAACAAGCCTATTCCCCAAGAGAAAAGAGTTTAGCAGGTCTTTTTTCTTCTTTTCCTTTTTTTTTTTTTTTTTTCCCTGAAATGGAGTCTCACTCTGTTGTCCAAGCTGGAGGGCACTGATACCATCTTGGCTCACTGCAACCTCCCCCTTCTGAATTCAAGTGATTATCCTGCCTCAGTTTCTGGGGTAGGTGGGATTACAGTCACCCACCAACATGCCTGGCTACTTTTTTGTACAACTAGATATTGTGTTTTATCATGTTGACTAGGCTAGTCTCAAACTCCTGACTTCAGGTGATCTGCCTGCCTTAGCCTACCAAAGTGCTAAGATTATAGGCATGATCCATCACAGCAAGCCAGAAGGCCTTGATCTCACGTTGTGAAGATTGTTTATCCCATTCCAGCCCCCAGAGCTGTCTTGTCCCATCTAAGATTTAGGAAAAGAAAGGTAACAAACACTTGTGAAGGTCTATAGACACAGGCTAGGGACCCTGATAGAGATTTAATCATAAGATTATAGAATGCTTTTCCTCCCCAACAATTTACTTACTTACCAATATGGTTCCAGTTAAATAATATTTGATTATAGCAGAAAGAACATCAAGGCACATATCATGTAAGGAGAAATTTTAGGTGAAACCTAAAGGCAAAAGTGGAGACAAAATAAGGGCTAAGGGGGGATTCGAAGACTCTGGCGCCCCAAAGATTCAAGTCTGCCCAAAGTTCAATTAGATTAGCATAAAATCCCAAACTAAAGCCCTGTTTACCTCAATTTTGATTACCTAATACACCATATCTGGCTTTCACCAAAGTAGTCATAATTAATGCTTAAAAAAAAAGCATCATCTTAAGAGACAAAGGAAACTTTATGATGGCAGTGGAAGTCCACCTGGCACCACTGCTGCCAACATGACAGCTGCAGCAGGGGAAGCATGGCTGGGCTGCATGCTCCACGGAGCTGGTAGGAGCTGGGAGAAGGCAGGAGCCTTGCACTCCTCCATGCAACTGCAGTAGCCCACGTTGCAGCTGTGAACTCAGACATCCCTGTGCTCTTGTGGTCCGGGAGCGGGCAGGAGCTCCACCCTCCTGGGTGCAGCTGCTGAAGTCAGGGCTGTAGAATGGCTATTTCTGCACTCTTGTGGGTCCAGAAGACCCACCTCTATCCCCTACAGGCTTGAAGGTGTCTATTCCTGCTGCCTGGCTTCTTCATGCTCCCAGTGCCCACTCTGATCTTGTAGCAAGGTTGGAACTGAGCAGCCAGGGTACTGTTGCAGCCCAACCATGTATGTGCACACTCAGGGCAGTGCTGACACACTAGCCCCCTTGCACTTAGACCCCCTCCAGATTTTGGTTACAGACAAGCAAGACAGAGAGGCCAAAGGGGTGCTGAGGACAGCTTTACACTGGCCTGCCGGCACCCTTGGCATGACATCCTGGGTTCCATGAACAGCTGCAGGAGGCAGAAAGGCTCCTGAGCAGAAGAGGGTGGGTCCTTGGTGAAGCCTCACCTTCAAGATGGTGAGATCCTGAAGCCTAGGGCCTGGACTTCCAGTCCCCCAGACTGGAGTGGGAACTTGCGGTGCTTTTTCCAGCCTGCCTATGGTCACCTGTCAACCAATCAGCTTTCACTCCCTCCCCTTTGAGGCCCGTAAGAGCCCCAGACTCAGCCAAATGTGAACAGACAACTGGTCAACCACCTTTGGAGAGGAGCTGCCCACCCCAGGGTCTCCTTTCTGCTGACAGCTGAACACTCATCAGGACATCCTGTTTGCAGAGAGGAGCTATCCACTGCGGGTCCCCTCTGAGCTGTTTTATCACTCGATAAAGGTTCATTTGACCTTGCTTACCCTCCACTTGCCTGCCTACCTCATTTTTCCTGGGCACAGGACAAGAACTCAGGAACCACCAAATGGCAGGGATAAAAAAAAAGATGGTAACAAAAATGGGACTGAAATGTGCCCCTTGCTTGCCATGTGTGGGTAACAAGAAAAAGAAAGAGAAAAGGACAGAAAAGCTGTGGCCCTTTGAAAAGCCCAGATCTAGAAGCTTCCTGAGCCAGGACTGTGACACTGTCTTTGGGACTATGCAGTTCCTGGCATCTCCAAGCTTCTGGGTGCCACCAAGTTCCCCAGGGCCAGCTCTAGAAGCTGCTTGGCAGTACTTCTGGTCCAGCAGCACCCAGCAAGGAGCTGGTGCCTATGCCAGCACCTGGAGCTGCCCACCCCACCACAGCCAGCGTGCCTAGCTGTACACAGTAGCTGGACCCCATGCTTGTCCCCACACCTCTCAATGCTTTGTGCCTGGCTCACCTTTGGCAGGTGTGGAATTTAAGCTGGTAGTGTGAGCTAAGTGTAGCCTGCTAGGCTGAGCGGGAGAAATGAGCCTAGTGGGCCTGAGCAAAACTAGGGCAAAGGCATCACTGACCACAGAAATTTCCAACTGGAAAAGCATCCTCTCAAGAATCCCATGACAATGACAATAAGATTCAGATAAGACTCATATTTTAGAGTTATCAGATAAGAAATTAAAAATAACTATGGTGAAAATATTGATGATTATAACTAAATAATTAGGTATGTTTCAAAAATAGAGATGGAAACTCTAAGAATTCAAAGTAAATAATAGAAAACATTGTAGTGTAAAAAACAACTGTCTTAGACAGGCTAATCAGTAGGCAGAACAGAGCAAAGAAATGAAACTGTGAGTTTAGCTTCTATAGAAGCTAAAATATCAGTAGATACTTTCCAAAATAAGATGGAAACATTCAACTGTCAAACCCATTCATAGATGTGTAATATATACACTTGCTATATCAGACAGAAAAGGAAGAGAGAAAAAGGGAGAGAGAGAGAGAGAGAAGGGCAGAAAAAAGGAAGGAAGGAAAGGAAGGAAGGAAGAAAGGAGGGAAAGAAGGAAGACAGGGAGGGAGGGAGGAAGTAAGATGTTTATTTCTAGTGTTTACATTTTCATTATATACTTTAAGGCATGATGCAAAGGAAACAAAGGAAATAAAGAGTAATCATTAAGAATTCATAGAAATTGTATTTACCTTTCATAAAAAATAAACATGAATGTTAAAAATTCAAATAATTAAAGCTAATGGAATCTATTATATTTAGATATAATATAATGTTTAATATATATAATATATGCTATATATTTATTATATTATATATTACAGCTTATTTCACATGTGAAGAGATATTATTTTAAATTATAAATCCACAGTGTTAAATGAGCCTTCAAATTTCAGTGACATTACAGTAAAACTTCGTTTACCACTCAAAATAACAAGATTGCAGCTATAAGTTAGAGGGCAATTTTCCTCTACATCAGGGGTGCCCAATCCCCAGGCTGAGGACCAGTACCAGTCCCTACCCTATTAGGAACCAGGCCACACAGCAGGAGGTGAGCAGGAGCAGAGCAAGCTTTACCTTCTGAGCCTACCCGCTGTCAGATCAGAAAGGACATTAAGTTTTCAGAGAAGCACAAACCCTATTGTGAAATGTGCACATGGGGGATCTAGGTTGTCTGCTCTTTATGAGAATCAAACTAATGCCTGATAATTTGAGGTGGAACAGTTTCATCGGCAAACCATCCCCTCAATCCCCTGTGAAAAAAACTATAAAACTGATCCCTGGTGCCAAAAATGTTGGGGATCACTGCTTTACATGGTGATTCATAGATCCAATCTTTGGGGTCACAGCAAGGCATGGTGGCTCACGCCTGTAATCCCAGCTCTTTGGGAGGCTGAGGCGGGTGGATCACTTGAGGTTAGGAGTTCCAGACCAGCTTGGCCAACATGGGAAACCCCGTATCTACTAAAAATACAAAAATTAGCCCAGTGTGGTGGCATACATCTGTAGTCTCGGCTACTTGGAAGGCTGAGGTGGGAGAATCACTTGACTCTGAGAGGTGGAGTTTGCAGTGAACTAAAATCCAGCCTGGTAACAGAGCAAGACTCCCTCTTAAAAAACACAAATCTTTCAAACTCTTCCAGTCTCTGCCTGTTACTTCCAAAGCCACTTCCACATTTTCAAGTTTCTTTATCACAGTGTCTCATTGCTTGGTACCAATTTTCTGTCTTAGAATGTTTTATGTTGTTTTAAAGAAATACATGGGCTATATAATTTATAAAAAGGAGAAGTTTACTTGGCTTACAATTCTGATGTCTAGAAAAGTACAAGATTGGCCATCTGTATCTGGTGGGAGTCTCAGGCTGCTTCCACTCCTGTGGAAGGCAAAGCAGAGCCATCATGGGCACAGATCACATGGTAAGAGAGGAAGTAAGAGAGAAAAGGGAGCTTCCAGGCTCTTTTTAGCAACTAGATCTCATGGGAACTAACAGACCAAGAGCTCAGTCACATCCCAGGCCCTGTAGGGCATTAATCTAATCATGAGTAATTTACTCCCATGGCTCAAACATCTCCCATTAGGCTGCTACCTCCAACACTGGGATCTAATTTCAACATGAGGCTTTAGGGGATTAAAATTTAAACTATAGTCACCTCTGAATATTAGCTAGATCACAAATCCTTGTAGAATAAGTTATCTTCATAATCCAAGGAGAGGCTATATTGGATCGTTTATTGGATGTACTGGATATCCTTCAGCTGAAGTATATTTTCAAGCATTAGGAAATTAGTGAGTTGCTCTCATGTCTGAAGAAGTTATTACACTCAGTATCGTAAAGACTTCTAAAATTGAGGCCTTTCCAAGCAATTATCAGTGGCAATGCCCTTTCTGATTAGGCAAAAGAGCAGTGAAAACAATCTTGTTTCATTAGCTATTTCAAGTTTGAAGGGGTTTTAAGGTATAATTGATTTTTTAAACCATAATTTATTTAGTAGCTAGAGGGTTAAAAGCTTCATTAGGCAAGAATGTATACTTTAATGTTCAGAAAACATTACACTTTTACTGTTTTTATAACTGTATTGTGAAGGAATTAATGAGTCTTAGTAATTAATTGTGTAGTTCAGTTCAATTTAGTTTCTGTAAAAAAAGTTGTTTATATTATTCTTGATAAAATCTAATCCATTACATACTATGATAGGGTCTTAACATAATATACATAAAATACATCCCTTCCTCAGGTTCCAAAACCAATTTACATGTAGATGACACAATTTTATATCTCCTGTAACATAATTTAGTTTGCATTTTCAGAAAGCACAAAATGAGCAGTTTTTCCCCTTGGTAAACTACAAAAATGTGTGTAGGTACCTCTCTCATAGTACAAAACTCAATCTGCAGAACAATAATTGAAAGTTCCTTAGGGATTATAATTGATTTAATGTATAAAGTTGAAAGTAACGTATTCATTACTTTCAAATTTATTTTTGAATAAGGATGTACATAACAGTGGTTATCTTCACTATATTGTATTTGTACGTGTGTGTATGTGTGTGTGGGGGTATATATAAATATATATATATATAACCTATTTTTGTTACAAATTTTTGTAATGATTTAGAAAAATATTAAAATGTGTTTGTAAAACACACATGAGAATTATTTCTTATGGCATATAAATGATTAATTTGTAGTGTCATTTCACTCAATAATAATCAAAACTATTCACAAGAAATAGGGAACCCAAGCAAAGAATTCTCTAAGATAATGTCATGCATAATATTTTCTAAGTCTGAAAAATAATCCATTCAAAAAATCCTAATTCAAATAAAAAATAAATTGTAAACTCTAAAATCATTTAACTCTGTAGTGAAAGAAAAACTGATGCATAGTATCTATGAAAAAACTGTTTCAATGCACATTAAAAACAATTTGAAAAATGCCACACAAATATAAAACTGGGTGCCAAAGTACAATGTGGGAAAATATATCATAACTTAAAATTCATATTTTAAATTTCTATGCCACTATTGAAATTATGTGAAAAAATGAGCAACAGATAGACATGTTGAGATTAGTATGTATATTCAATAATTTCTGTTTATAAATTCTAGATATATACAATGTTTATCATAAAACATTTATTAACAGAATAATTATATAATATTAATAATGCAGTCCTATTTGTCATCTATCATGGCTTTCCTCAATATTCTCATATCATCAATTTTAGTAACTTCTTATGATTTTGTGGGGCACATAATGATGAAATCTTTATTCATTTATGCAAACGTATTATACTATTAAATTGACTAAAGATGCAAATTATTCTGTAATGGCCTTTGAGCCAAGAATAAATAAATGCTACAACAAATTGAAAATGAGACTTAGATTTTTCCTTCAGGACAGGAGAATTTGGATAGTGTCAGAGCGTCTACATATGAATGTAAATTCCATTCTTATCATTCCATATCACTAAATATTACATTAATATTGAATAATTTTTTAAATCTAAATGAACCTAAAACAACTTACTGTCATTTATTATAAATGGATATTTTTTCTATTATCACTCTAAATTATTAGAAAACATGACACAGTTTTGAATACTGTATATAATTAGAATGGCCTTCTCTTGGTTTTAGTGAGTCTACTCCCTATATACAAAGTACATGGTAACCATAACTACAACTCTTAATAGGGTGTGTCATAATTAAAATGTCCACACGAGTAGTATGGTACCATGATTTTGCCACTTGTGCAATGTATTTATACCTTTTACTGATACCTGCTAAATACACTTCGACTTAATGTTGATCTACTAAATACACCTTCACTCAATTTTGAATCAGTGATATGTCTTGACTTTCCCATTTAAATAATCTCTCTACATTTTTTAAATGAGAAAAATTTAATCACATCATCAATAATATATTTTCTGTTTAACTAGCAATTATTATTACCTAGGTATCTGTGCAACCAATGTTTACATGCATAAAGTATTCAAAACATTATGATGCTTCATTGGTGTTTAAAACAAATTATTTGAAGTGGACAAAACTTGAGTCCAACTAGATTAGTATTTATGTGTGATTCCAGAAACTGTACAAACTCTTGATATTATTACAATGCAAATATAATATAAATACAATGAGTAAAGTAAATTTCTACCATCAATAGATGAATGTATTTTTAATAGAGAGAGAGATACACAGCTAGACAGATTATAGACACGATTGAATATTGTTCAGTAGCACACAAAAAGAATCTTGTCCTTGTGACTACAGGGACATTAAGCTATGTGCAATAAACCAGAACTAGGAAGACAGATGCCGCATGATCTCACTCACATATGGAATCTGAAAAAGTCTCACTCCTAGAAGCAGAACGTAAAAAAGTGGTTCCTGGTGGCTAGGATTGGGGAAAGATAGGGAGATTTTGGTCAGTTATCAGATGAATAAGTTCTGGGGATCAAATATACAGGATAGCAACTACAGTTAATAATACTGCATTGTCTACTTGAAATTTGATAAAATAGCAGATTTTAAGTGTCCTAATCACCCACATCCCCCCACACACAGATGCATGGCACACACACAAATAGTAATGAGGTTCATATTGTATTTTTTAAAATAAAATATTATAATTTTCAATGTTTTCCTAGTTGCTAATAAAATGAATAAATACCACACTCTACACTTGTCAGCATCAATTATTTAGTATTAAACATTGTTAATCAGTTGCTATAGATGTCTTTTCAATATTGTAAATTCAGGCAGTTTTTTAAAACCTGGGAATGGAATACTAAGAAAAGTAAGAAACTTTATACTTCACTTTCTTAGAAAATAATACATAAACACTGCATTGTGCAAGAGTCTTTTACATTTATCTGAGAGGCAGCATTTGACAAGTTAATTATGTGGGCATCTTTTCTTTTTTTTTTTTTTTTTTTTTTTTGAGAGGCAGTCTCGCTCTGTCTTCAGGCTGGAGTGCAGTGGTGCAATCTAGGCTCACTGCAACCTCTGCCTCCCAGGTTCGTGTGATTCTCCTGCTTCAGTCTCCTGAGTAGCTGAGATTACAGGCGTGACAGCATGCCCAGGTAATTTTTGTATTTTTGGTAGAGACAGGGTTTCACCATGCTAGCCAGGATGATCTCAATCTCCTGTCCTTGAGATCTGCTAGCCTTGGCCTCCCAAACTGCTGGCATTACAAGGTATGAGCCACCACACTCAGCCCTTTTTTTGTTTGTTTTTTAACTAAGCACCCCATCCTTGAAAATTTTCTATTCTTGTAACCAGCATCAGTCTATGATGTCAGACATAAAATTTTTATATGTGAGTGCATTAGTCTTTTGTTTCTAAAAGCACAGGAATAGAAATGTAAAGATGACTTTGTTAATCACCCCATGAGTTCGTGTTTAGGTGACAGGTCATGCTTTGCCAGTGTTGAGTGCCACATTCCAAGGTGCAGTGGTAGATATATATTTTGTTTTCTTATATCTGGGCTCTTTTAAATTACAAGCACAGAGCAAATAATCTCCTTGCCCATTTCTAAATGTAGAAAACAAAAATTCCCTAAAAATAGGGAATTTAACTTTCCATATATAATGCAATGAGAAACTCTAAGTCAGGTTAAAATTGACGATCAGTCAAATAAACCATATGTCTTCAAGAAATGTGTCACAGAGTAAGGTGAAAGAAGAGATATCATGCTATTAAGAAAATAATTACTTTTTATTCATTGTTCACGATTAAATCCATGTGATAGGGAGGAAGATCCAAGATGGCTGAATAGGAACAGCTCTGGAGTGCAGTTCCCAGCAAGAACAACACAGAGGGTGAGTACTCACTGCATTTCCAAACAAATTTTCACTGCTCACAGACTAGAAGCTTCCCAGGCCAAAAATCACCACGAGTTTTCAGCATGGCTGGTGCCGTGGGTTGGTTCATAGAAACTCACACAAATCTGGGCAGCCGTTTCAACTGGCACCTGGAACACCTGGGAGACAGAGCTGCACATTCAACTGAAAGGGAGGGGCCTGAGGCGGTGAACCAGGTGATCTGCCTTGGCGAGTACCACCCCTACAAAGCAAGCAATCTGAAACACTCTGGACTGACAGTTTCACAGCAAGGACAGCTGGACCCGGGGTGGTCCAGCTCAGTATGGGGAAGGGCATATGCCACTACCGAGGCAGTTCACACAGCAGCTGGGCAGAGGCTGGGGAAGTTCAGCAACGTCTCTGCTGGCAGACTGACTAGACTACTCTGTGTGGGGGAAGGGCATCTCTGAAAAAAGGCTGCAGCATGTCAGGAACTTATAAATAAAGCCAACCTTCCTAGGATGGATCACCCGGGAAAAGAGGTGGTTGTGAGTTCTGCTGTAGTGACTTAAAGGGATCTGCCCAGCAGCTCTGCATGGAACAATAGTGCTCCCAGCACAGCACTTGACTTCCTATAAGGGACAGACTGTATGAAAATCAATGAAAAAATCTTCAATAAAATACTGGCAAACTGATGGCAAAAGCACATCAAAAAGTTTATCCATCATGATCAAGTAGGCTTCATCCCAGGGATGCAAGCCTGGTTCAACATACACAAGTCTATAAATGTAATCCATCACATAAACAGAAGCAAAGACAAAAACCATATAATTATCTCAATAGAGGCAGAGAAGGCCTTTGACAAAATTCAACAGCACTTTATGCTAAAAACTCTCAATAAACTAGGTGTCAAAGGTACATATCTCAAAATAATAAAAGCTATTTATAACAAATCTACAGCCAATATCATACTGAATGGGCAAAAACTGGAAGCATTCCCTCTAAAATCTGGCACTAGACAAGGATGCTCTCTCTCACTATTCCTATTCAATATACTATTGGAAGTTCTAGCCAGAGCAATAAGGCAGGAAAAGAAAATAAGGGATATTCAATTAGGAAAGGAGGAAGTCAAATTGTCTCTATTTGCAGATGACATGATTGTATATTTAGAAGACCCTATCATCTCAGCCCAAAATCTCCTTAAACTGATAAACAACTTCAGCCAAATCTCAGAATACAAAATCAATGTGCAGAAATCACAAGCATTTCTATATATACACAAATACCAGACTAACAGAGAGCCAAATCATGAGCGAACTCTCATCACAATTGCTACAAAGAGAATAAAATACCTAGGAATACAACTAACAAAGGATGTAAAGGACCTCTTCAAGGAGAACTACAAACCGCTGCTCAAGGAAATAAGAGAGACACAAACAGATGGAGAAACGTTCCATGCTTATGGTTAGGAAGAATCAATATCATGAAAATGGTCATACTGCCCAAAGTAATTTATAGATTCAGTGCTATCCCCATCAAGCTACCAATGACCTTCTTCACAGAACAGGAAAAAAAAAACCACCTTAAACTTCATACATAACCAAAAGAGAGCCCATACAGCCAAGACAATCCTAAGCAAAAAGAACAAAACTGGAGGCATCACGCTACCTGATTTCAAACTATACTACAAAGCTACAGTAATTGAAACGGCATGGTACTGGTACAGAAACAGAGATATAGAAAAATGGAACAGAACAGAGGCCTTGGAGGCAATGCCACACATCTACATCCATCTGATCTTTGACAAACATGACAAAAATAAGCAATTTTTTTCCTGTCATTAAACAGGAAAGGATTCACTGTTTAATAAATGGTGTTGGAAAAACTGGCAAGCAGTGTGAAGAAAAGAGAAACTGGACCCCTTCCTGACACCTTACACTCAAATTAACTCCAGATGGATTAAAGACTTAAATGTAAGACCTAACACTATAAAAACCCTAGAAGAAAACCTAGGCAAAACCATTCAGGACATAGGCATAGGCAAGGACTTCATGACTAAAACGGCAAAAGCATTGGCAACACAAGCCAAAATAGGCAACTGGGACCTAATTAAACTCCAGAGCTTCTGTATAGCAAAAGAAACAATCATTAGAGTGAACTGGCAATCAACAGAATGGTAAAAAAATTTTGTAGTCTACCCATGTGACAAAGGGTTAATATCAAGAATCTACAAAGAAATAAAACAGATTTACAAGATAAAAACAAACAAACCCATGCAAATGTGGGGGAAGGATATGACCAGACACTTTTCAAAAGAAGACATATATGAGGCCAACAAACATATGAAAAAATGCTCATCATCACTGGTCATTAGAGAAATGCAAATCAAAACCACATTGAGATGTCACATCATGCCAGTTAGAATGGCAATCATTAAAAAATCTGGAGACAACAGAGGCTGGAGAGGATGTGGAGAAATAGAAACACTTTTACAGTGTTGGTGGGAGTGTAAACTAGTTCAACCATTGTGGAAGACAGTGTGGCAATTCCTCGAGGATCTAGAAATATAAATTCCTTTTGACCCATCTATCCCATTACTAGGTATATACCCAAAGGATTATAAATTGTTCTATTATAAAGACATGTACACATACATTCATAGCAGCCCTGTTTACAATAGCAAAGACCTGGAACCAGCCCAAATGCCCATCAACAATAGACTGGACAAGGAAAATATGGCACATATACACCATGGAATACTGTGCAGCCATAAAAAATGATGCGTTTTTGTCCTTTGTAGGGACATGGATGAATCTGGAAACCATCATTCTCAGCAAACTGACACATGAACAGAAAGTCAGACACCACATGTTCTCACTCATAAGCGGGTGTTGAACAATGAGAACACAGGGACACAGGGAGGGGAGCATCACAAACTGGGGTCTGTTTGGGGAGGGCCCAGGGAGGCACAGCAGGGGGTGGGAAAGTAGGGGAGGGATAACATGGGGAATAGTGCCAGATGTAGGTGACGGGGATGGAGGCAGCAAACTACATTGCCATGTGTGTACCTATGCAACAGTCCTGCATGAGCTGCATATGTATCCCAGAACCTAAAGTGCAATAAAAAAAATTCATGTGATATATTCATCAAATTCCAAGGTAAACCAAAGAGTAAGAAATACAGCAGAGGATGCTCCACAAATAAGTATAATGTGCTTATACTTTACGGAAGTGCAAGTAGCTATTGGCCACATCCACGGAAGTTGAAAAGAATACAAAACTGCTTTTAACATATGATGAAAGTCACTGGTAAAATCATACTGACAACTTTCTTAGCCTGTTTAGGAAAAATAGGGAATTTAACTTTCCACATATGATTTAGAAAGTTTTTTGTTGTAATATATTCTGTGTTAAATTTTCTGTTAACACAAAGATAAAAATGAAAAGATTTTGCAGGCTTTTAGTCTCCCAATCTATATATTCTATTTTTTTCAGAAAATTTAGTAGCGTGTGAATATACTAGTAAATTCAACATTCCACAAATTTATTCATCTACAGAATTCATAAAATAAATAATATTTGTAGTCATGTAGTGTCTTATCCAGTTATGGTTCTTGTCGATATGAAAAGTGATTCACTGACTACTCTCTGAAAACCATTCCAGTTTGTTTTCAGATAAGACTGTGCTGACTTTCTAGTCATCCATGTGTCACTCTTGAATGTCTATACAGAACTAGTAGCCAAGAATCTAAGATTCAAGACCTAAGTCTGAAGTACACTAAATTTTTATTTGATGTTTGTGAAGATATTTCACTTTTCTAGCCCTCATTTTCTCATTATATACCCTGCAAAGTAAATTTAAAAGATTAAAGATGAGTGTCTATAAAAGAGAATGCAAAATACAAGTAAATAAATAGATTGCAAATAAAACTTAGACAATATTCTCATTAAATATACTGCTAATCAAAATATATTTTGATGTTCAATTAACAAATCATAATTTTATATATTTATGTGGTACGATGTGATGTTCTGATGTATGTATGCATTGTAGAATGATTAACCAATCTAATTAACATATCCATCACTTCATCACTCACATACTTTCTTTGTGGTGAGATCATTTGAAATTTACTCTCTTGACCATTTGGAAACCTTAAGTACAGTGTTATTAACTATAGTCACTACGCTGATTTAAAAATAGATACTACATACATAAGACAGAAAATACAAATTTGACCAATTAACAGAAAATATATTTGACTTCTGTATATAAGTTTAAATCAAAACACAGAAGCTCTATGTCCAAATAATACTGTAAAGTATTCACTCCCCTGAATTTAGCTAGAAAAAGACAAAGTATAACCCACATAGAACCACAACATCTGCTGAGAATGCCAATTACACATTGCACACTTCAGGGGATCATTTCATGGACTAATGCAAATTGTATCTACCTCCTTCTTCTAAATTGAGTAATTTGGCATACATAAGGCTGGCGTAACTCTGTCCCAGTTGATCACTCTATATCTATATCTCTTCAGAGATGCATATTCTAAAAGATGAAATTGGAGAAGAGAATGTATAGCAGACTCAAAGGCACAATGGCAGCAGTAAGACAGAAAGATGCCTGGAAGCAGTGACTGCCAGTGGAGTACAATCTTTAATCAGTAGCACTATAGTTTAACACATTTCTTTCCATCACCTTTTAGAAATAATCAGGAATAAATTGTCCTTCTCTATTGTCATGGGGAAATTTAGGAAAACAAACTATTCTGTTACATTTCTGTTATACTTTAATACCGTATTCAAAGATACACGAGAGACAGAGAGAAATAGAATAGAAAGAGAGAAAGAGGAGAAGAATAATCAGAGCTGGAGAAAATTAGATATCCTTAATATTTGAATAAATACTTGTATTTTGCTTCATTTAGAAAAAAATTATATTTATTAAAAAATTTGCATTGCAAAATGGCTATTTTATATGTCTTTTGTTAGCCTTCAGAAAATATTTTAAAATTTTACGTTATTAAGTGTATAAATGTGTTATGGTCTGTTAAATTATCAGGCATAAACATATTTTTAATGATCAGCCCTGATTACTTGAGTTGAGTGTTTATCCCCTCATAAGCCCTATCCCTAAATTATGGAAATTAAGACAGTTAAAAATACATATTAGTCCTCCTATTTCCTAAGAACATCTCAGAGTACAGATAACTCATATTCCTTTTACAAAAAATAATAAAAAATTTAATGTAACATTGGGTCCAATTCTTAAAATAACATAACATAGCAACAAAGTGTAATGTAATGGCACCTTTATTTTTATCTGTGTTAAATGTTTGATTATCATAAAAATAGACTTATAATATTTATGTTTTAATAGATGATAATTTAAGAACAATGTATAATATAATCAGTTCCTATTACTAGAATCATTTGAAAGCTATGTGTTATTGGCTATTTAATTTTGAGAAACACTTGTAAACCAATTTCAATTCAATTCACAAGCAATTACCAAACACATACAATGTACTGTCCACTGTATTAGGTGCTGGGGGAATAAAGATAAATAAGATGGTCTGTAGCCTTGAGGCAACACAGTCTTTGTAATGAGGACAAATAAACCCCTAGCAGGCCACTATAAAAGATGATGAGTACAAGGAGACATATATAAAGGTTTTCAGAAGACATAAGGGGAAATTATTTTTATATAACATATTTTTAGGGAGGAAACAGTTTTATTATATATGAACTAATTTAATAATTTAAAAACTAAGTAGTTTTAGCATATTTTTGTATATTACAAAACAAATAATTATACAATACAATTTATAACAAATTGTATATAATGTTATATGTATGTTATTATAAAACAATAAGTTAAATTTGAATTTAGATGAAAAGATATCCTGAAGTATAACTTTTTGATGAAGAGACTGACTCCAGGAGAGAGATGTAAGAAGTGGGAGAATTTCTAGCTCCAATTACTAAGGAATTTAAAAATAACTTATTTTTCTTAACAACAACAAAAATGCAGTTAGATAATGTTGTAATATTTCAATCAAACATTGAGGAAGAACTAGAATTGTTTATGCAGAAAAATCAAGAGAAAACAATGGCAGGTGAAAACTTCCAAAAAGTAAACTCTGTATCTTAGAGGACACATAAAAAGATGACCAGAAGTAAAAATTAATCATAATAATATATCCTACAAAAATTAAAAAATCCTGGGACGACCTGAAAATGATAAATTTAAAAAGAATGTGAATTTGGAGGAAAATCCATTTATTTGATATTTAGGCATCGGTACAATATTACCCAGAAGTATTTATATCTGTGAGTAAGTAAGCATATATATCATATCATAGAATGAGAGTGTGAGAGCTTATTGAATACAAATATGGAAAAGTCATTAGGTTAGTATAACTAGATTAGATTTTAGGCAGGATAATTGGTACTGTGCTTGCAGAACTGGGTGTAAAAAGAAAGCAGTAGAACACCAAGAAGAAAGATTCACGCCTAACATATAACCTTTAATAAATATGTGCCTGGCTGGGTGCGGTGGCTCATGCCTGTAATCCCAGCACTTTGGGAGGCCAAGGCAGGTGGATCACGAGGTCAAGAGATCGAGACCATCCTGGTCAACATGGTGAAACCCTGTCTCTACTAAAAATACAAAAATTTAGCTGGACACTGTGGCATGTGCCTGTAATCCCAGCTACTCAGGAGGCTGAGGCAGGAGAATTGCCTGAACCCAGGAGGCGGAGGTTGTGGTGAGCCGAGATTGCACCATTGCACTCCAGCCTGGGTAACAAGAGCGAAACTCCATCTCAAAAAATAAATAAATAAATAAATAAATGCCTGTAGAAAAAACTAAGAAGAAAGGGACAGAAAATAGGTAATGTGTACAAATCAAGTAAACATTGTATGAACACTTAGCTTTTTAGAATTTGACTATGACTTGTAGGTATGCATAAAAACACAGGAAAGGAGAATTAAAAGTAAAAATAAAGAGACGGTCATTCTAATTTCACTAAATTAGTATAAACCCAAGAGCCAACTCCATATAGGGATTTTGTGAATCTGTAAACTCTATAAACTCATTTTGTGCAAGGCACTCACCACTTTGTGTGAGAATCAAGGGCATAAGACAAATTAAATTTCATCATGGCCTCAAACGCCAATCCAGTTATTTAATATGATTGCCTGGTAAAATAATAGTGATCTTTTCTAGCCCTTAAAGAAAAGCTGCTGTGCTGGGTTAGTTGAAAAATCATTAATTTTGTTCATACGTTATACCTCTCCTAAGGTATTCTCAAGGAAAGTTTAAACAATTTTTGCCTTATCCCCTTTACAACTTAAACTGCACCCTCAAGAGGAGAAGATGAATGTTAAAATTTGCCGTTGTTATTGATTCCACTCTCCAGTTCGTAGTAGTATGTGACTTCAGGCACTGATATAATCAAATGTAAGCCTCTTAGTAAAAGTAGCAGAAAGGCATGTAAATAATCTGAGAATTACCTTGAGAGTTTCTTAGATGTTATAAAGAAAATGAAGACACATATTTTCACCTTGCCCACTAAGTAATAAGGACTCAGGCATCCCTGAGAAAGAAAGTGAAGCCATTTAGAGAAGAAATTATTAATAGACAGGGAGCAGAATAGAAAAATCAATAAGATATGCAGTTAACTAGATACTGTATTTTTAGTAAAATTATTGATTAAATTTCTGAATAATATTTCTATGAAATAATATACTTTGCATTACTATATATACTGAGTATTAATTTGTTCCAAAATTGAGACAAAAGACCAATTAGTTTTAAAGGACTTCAGACTTTGGGGAAAGAAATAAAAAGAACCAAAGTAAGATTGGAAGTAGTATTTGATATCACCATTTACAACCAAAACACTGTCTTCTACTCAAAGTTGTCTTCTTGTCAAAGAGTAAGCAAAGCAAAGTAATATTAAAAACAACAACAAACCAAAACATAGTCCTGAGTTAGAAACTGAAGGGATAAATGCCAATATTCAACTTTTGTGTAATGAACAAATTAAAAATAAAAATAATCCAGTAAGAAAACAACCCTACTTATAACAGCTACTAAAAATGAAATACTTATGAATAAAGTTAATCCATATGTGAAAGATCTGTATGCTGAAAACTATTCAACATTGATGAAATAAATTTTAAAAGACACAGATAAATAGAAAAATATTCTATTTTTATCGCTTGGAAGAAGTAATATTGTTAAAATATCCATACTACACACAGAAATCTACAGATTCAATGCAATTCTTATCAAAATTCCAATGTTACTTTTCACAGAAAAAAAGCCTAACATTTATATGAAACCACATACACACACACATACATACATACAAATTTCCAAGGCAATCCTGAATTTAAAAAAAAAGAAAGCTGAAGACATCATTACCTGATTTCAAACCATATTGCAAAGCTACAATAATTAAAACATAATAGTACTGGTATAAAAATAAACACACATGGTGAAACCCCCTCTCTACTAAAGATACAAAAAATTAGCTGGGCATGGTGGCGCGTGCCTGTAATCCCAGCTACTCAGGAGGCTGAGGCAGGAGAATTGCCTGAACCCAGGAGGCAGAGGTTGCGGTGAGCCGAGATCGCGCCATTGCACTCCAGCCTGGGTAACAAGAGCAAAACTCTGTCTCAAAAAAAATAAGTAAATAAAATAAAAATAAAATAAAATAAACACATCAACCAATGAAACAGAACAGAGAGCCCAGGAATCAACCCACACATTTAAAGTGACTTGACTTGCAACAGAGGTGACAAGAACACACAATTGGGAAAGCACAGTTTTCTCAATAAAAGGTGTTGGGAAAAATTGATTATTCACATGCAGAAGAATGAAATTGACCCTGTTCTTACACCATAGACAAGAGTCAACACAAAATGAATTAAAGACTTAAATTTAAGAGCTGAAACTATAAAATTATTTTCTAGTAATTTTAATTCTCTCTTTCAGTGAATTTACTTTCAGTGAATTTACTTTCAGTGAATTTAGTTTCAATGAATCTAACTTTATCACTAATTACCAAAATGTAAATGAATTACAGCATCAATTAAAAGATGAAGATTGGTCAGTCGCCGTGGCTCCTGCCTGTAATCCCAGCACTTTGGGAGGCTGAGGTGGGCCGATCAGCTGAGTTCAGGAGTTTGAGAGCAGCCTGGTCAAAGTGGAGAAACTCCATCTTTACTAAAACTACAAAAAATTAGGTGAGCGTGGTGGCACATGACTGTAATCCTAGCTACTCAGGGGCTGAGGCAGGAGAATGGCTTGAACTGGAAGTGGGGGGCGGCGGGTGGAGGTTCCGGTGAGCTCCAGCCATTGCACTCCAGCCTGGGCAATAACAGTGAAACTCCACTGCAAAATAAATAAATAAATAAACAAATAAATAAATAAATAAATAAAGTGAAGATTGTACCACAGTGAAAGAAAACATAATCCAATCACATGCATTTAAATAACTAAAAATAAGGACATGAATTCCAAACTGAAATGCATAAAAATATAGGTGCCAGGCAAACACTAATCAAAAGAAAGTGGTGTAACTCAATTTATGTTAGACCGAACATTAAGGTAAACTTTACTATATATAGCAATGTCTATGTGTGTGTACATGTGTATGTATACACGTTGATAAAAGATTCCATTCAATTGAACACTATATAATAATCTTGTATGTACCTAAAACATAACTGCATAGCTAATATAATTAAAACCAAAGAATACAAAATAAAGCTTGGTTAAACAGAAGGCTATATAGCTTTTAGTGCTATTTTTTAAGGTAAGAAAGTGAAAATTAGCTAGTTAAACATCTAAATTAAAAAGTTAAAAGAAAGGAAGAACAAAAAAAGCCTAAAGTAAATACGAAAGAGCAGACAGGTGGTGTCAGCAAAACTCTTTTAATATATGAAGTACTAATACCAATCAATAAAGTTTGGGGATATCTAATTACAAAAAGGTAGCAAAGTACTGGGAGAGCTACATCACAGATGAAGTCCTCTGAGGGTCAGTAAACATAAGCAATGATGTTTAGTTTCCGTGATGCAAATTAAAACTACAATGATATACCTCTACAACCCCACCAGAATAGCTAAAAAGTATAAACATTGGCCAATACCAAGGGCTAGTGAGTATGTTTAACAACTGGAAAACAAATATTTCAGAGAGAATGTAAATTAAACAATCATTTTGGAACATATAGGCAATATCTACTATAGCCAATCATATGCCAACT
Source organism: Saguinus oedipus (assembly GCA_031835075.1). Classification (NCBI taxonomy): domain Eukaryota; kingdom Metazoa; phylum Chordata; class Mammalia; order Primates; family Cebidae; genus Saguinus; species Saguinus oedipus. Next base: position 111,739,331 of record CM063172.1, read on the forward strand.
CTGTGAACCAGGAATTTTACATTATGCTTCTTTTTTTTTCTTTTCTTCTTCTTCTTCTTTTTTTTTTTTTTTTTTTTTTGAGACAGTCTTGTTCTGTCATCCCAGCTGATGGCACGATATCGGCTCACTGCAATTTCTGCCCCCGGGTTGTTCAAGTGATTCTCCTGCCTTAGCCTCCCAAGTAGCTGGGATTACAGGCACATGCCACCATGCCCTGCTGATTTTTGTATTTTAAGTACAGATGGGATCTCACTATGTTGGCCAGGCTGGTCTCAAACCCCTGACCTCAAGTGATCTGACTGCCTCAGCCTCCCAAAGTGCTGGAATTACGGACAAGAGCAGGGCGCCCAGCCTATACTTCTTTATACTCAATAGAACTAATACATTTTAATAAAAAAAAATATATATATATATATATATATATGCACATGTATATACATATGCAGAGAGAATATTCATCTTAGTAGTCATAATAGTAAAAATCTAAAGACAAACATCAAACAACCATAAATGAATAAATTAACCATCTATATTCATAAAATTGAATAATACATAGCAATTAGGATTAAAACTATTGCTTCATAAATAAGAATGAGTATCCCAAACATAATTTAAAGAAAAACAATCCAAAATTGAAGGATACACATGGTTGATTTTATTTATATACAATTAAAAAACAGTTAAACCAAATCTGTAAATTAGAAATCAGAATTATGTGTTTTTAAATGTAAAATCAGAGAAAGACACAGAAGATACCTCTGGGACTTTGGCAATATTCTATTTCTTGGTCAGTGTTCATTGTACACAATGGGTTCAATTTGTGAGAAGATATCAGGCTGTAATCTATTATCTGTGTTTTCTTGTGCATATGTTTTATTTCTAATAAAAAGGGCTTTTTTAAGAAGGGGCATGAAAATTATGTTCCATATCACCACTTATTTTCAAATAAAAGTTCAAGTTTCTATGTAATAAATAAATATATCCCTAAAAGACTGGTAGAAAATAAATCATTCACCATTTGTAATATGATTTTCTATATAAGAGAGAAATATTCTACAGAAATGTTTACAGAATTCTAAAAATTAATAAAATTTTCATAAGACAAATATACAAAAGACAATTGAACTTGCATTCAGCAATAAGTTGAGCAATTATAGAATTCATCTTCTCTGTTATCCAACTCTCAAACAAAATGGTTCTTTCTTTGTTGATGCTTTGAGATGTATAGTTTCACATATTTTGCTTATTGTTATTATTATATCTTTAGTTCACTTAAGGATTGAGGGTAAATCGGGTCTCTGTTACTCTGTTTCAAGTGGTAGCAGAAATATTCATTTTATTTTTATATTTGGACTTTCATTCATTGTGTGCTCCTGTTCTTAGTATGCAAATTTAAAGATGTCAAGGGCCCCATTTCTCTTAATCCTTGAGAGTTAAAAACAGTCCAGCTCTGAGGGCACCCTGAGGGAATTGAGTCAATATATTTCGAATTGAATTGAATTATTTGGACAAATGAATAAATGAGTAAACTAATCCTTCAATCAAAATGTATCCTTCAATGCAAATAGTTTATTTCCAGCTTGTTCTATTGGCCCTTACTACCTGTATGTCATGTCATGTAGCTAATTACACTTTATCTCCTGCCTGGAGTGCCTTCTTCACTACCCTAATAGTTTTTGTCTGATTACACCTAAGTCTTTTTCTCATCTTTCAAACTCCTTTAGCAATTATTAATCAATTGTTTGGCCTTGGCTGATGATACTTGGCATTTATATCCCTTTATGGTTACATCGTATTTTCCTAATTATATAGCAAATTTTCAGGACAAGCCTCCATATCATACTCTTTATGTCCTTAGTTCATTTGTTGCTCAAAATTAAGTTGCTTTTATGAATGTCAAAGGGGCAGAGAAACTTAAGAGTGGGCAGTTCAGAGAGAAAAAAACGTAATGAATTCCCAAATTCTTGGATTCAACTTAATATTTTTATTAGAAATTGATAACTGTTATATATTTTCAAATTTTGGCTGGAAGAGAAGTTGAGATAGGGAGAGAATGGGATATGCTTTAGAGAGACAAATGGGCTGGCTCAGAGATCCTGTTCCCAGAACAGCAATCATGAATGACAATGTTGTGACAGATGCTGGAAACCAGAGACTACACTTTTTATTTTTTGATCCAAGGCTTAACGTTTGATTAATTTTCTTAAAAAGACTCAGCCAAGCTGAGTGAAAATAGTAAACTACTGCTAATTAGACACATCATTGGATTCCAGTTTCTTACATACTGATCTCTTCTCAAAGAGTATGACATTTACTAGGTGTATATGAGTAATATTACAACATTTTACTCCAGTGAGAAAATGCTATTTACATGCTTTCCCCAATGTGAAAGAAAGTCTTTTTAAGGAAAATAAATTAGATGATAGAGACAACTGACTGAGAGCACAGAATTCACAGAGCAGATGGTATGCTGTAGGAGCACCTTTCATATAGAGAGAAGTGCCATTTTTATGTGATACTTTAAAAAGTGGTGAATTATTTTTTTAGCTTATTTTGGTGGAAAATAAAGTTTTCATATGATTCAGGTTTACTTTTGATGATACAAAAAAGTTAAATTTTCTCTAAAACATATAATAACCCCAGATTTAAAAAAAAAATACTAATATCATTGCCCCAAAGATTTAAAAAAAGTAGGAAAAATGGTCTGATAATATTGATAAAATTTCCCTATTTACAAGACAATGAGAATTATTAATTTACATCATATCCCAATTAATATTATTTACACATTAACATATTTAATCAGTAATTTATAAAATATTTCAATTCTAGTAGCTGCCAAGATTACAGAAACAATAGTGAGAAAAAATATACATGATCTCTACCCAAGTGTATTATCCAATGAAGAAGAGAAGTAATTAAGAAATATCAGAAATGAATCCAGTTGGGAAAAAGAAATTAAAGAAGATACATAATGCCATGTATTATGCTCAGGCAGATCACTGAATGTAGCTTCAGTCACTGAAAGATTGCAATGGTTGGTGAAGTCCTTACCACTTTAATTGTTCATGATTCTGAAATAATTCTAAAAGCTTTTTCTTTGTGTGAAAAATGAAATTAAAAGAGACTGAGAAAAGAGAATGTAGATGAATAGTCAACCCATCTTGGATGTCCATTCACTAGTATTCTAAAATAAGAAATTAAAAGTCTCCACGTGAATAACTTGGATCTCTCCTTTTCTAGTGATAAGAATATGCTTTTTAAAAAGCTAGGAGAGTGATTCTCAAATTCAGATACAATTATTATAGAGTACAGGTGTATATATTTTTTTAGCAATCCAGGTAAGACTAATATGAAGCAAAGGTAAAGAACTACTGATTATGTGAGTACAAGACAACTATCTTTTCTTCTCTCCAAATTAAATATTTGCTATTTTTCAGCAATTTTAATAACATATAGCATTTATGGAGCAATGCTGAACAATAGAAGTTTATTAAAAGACACATAACGTAATTTTAAATTTTCTACTAGTCACATGAAATATGTAAAGATAATTAGCTAAAATTAATTTTACTAAAATATTTAATTTAATTTAATATTATCATTTCAAATGTAACCAACACAAAAATTTTAAAATAAAATAGTTAAATTTATTTTGTACCAAATTTTAAAATTTTGATATATTAAACATTTAGTGAACATCTCAAATTAGGCAATAAATTTTCTAAAGTGCTGGATCTTTATTTTATAAAATGTATGATTAAAAAATTAGATTCACATATACAATTTATTTAAGCCTACTTATCTTTTATACAAATACTTCATCAAACATTTCATCAGTTTGTTTATGTCATTTTATTTTTACTGTACTTTACATTCTAAGGTACATGTGCAAATCATGCAGGATCGTTGCATAGGTAATACATGGCAAGGTGGTTTGCTGCCTCCACACCCTGTCACCTATATATGGCATTTCTCCCCATGTTAGCCCTCACCAACTTCCCCATCCTATGCTGACCCTCCCCTAGTTCCCCACAACAGACCCCATTGTGTGAGGCTCCCCTCCTTTTGTCCATGTGTTTTCATTGTTCAACACCCACCAATGAGTGAGAACATAAAGTGTTTGATTTTCTGTTCTTGATTCAGTTTACTGAGAATGGTGGTTTCCAGATTCATCCATGTCCCTTCAAAGGATAAGAACTCATCATTTCTTATGGCTGCATAGTATTCCATGGTGCATATGTGCCACATTTTCCTTGTCCAGTCTATCATCGATGGGCATTTGGGTTGGTTCCAGGTCTTTGCTGAACTCTCCTGTATGAGGTGTCCTTTTGGATTTATGGGGGTCAGGGAGCTGCTTGAAAAGACAGCCTGTCCCTTATAGGAGCTCAAGTGCTGTGCTGGGAGCTCTGTTGTTCCATTCAGAGCTGCTTGGGAGGTACATTTAACTCGGCTGCAGTGGAACTCATAACTGCCTCTTTTCCCAGGTGCTCTGTCCTGGGAAGGTGGGGCTTTATTTATAAGTTCCTGATGTGCTTCTGCCTTTTGTCAGAGATGCCCTGCCCAGCAAGGAGGTAGTCTAGTCACAGTCTGCCAGTAGAGGTGTTGCTGAGTTGCTGTAGGCTCTGCCCAGCTGCTGTGTAAACTTCCTTGTGGTTTTGTTTACATAGATACAGTTAGAACTGCCTGGGTAATGGCAGTCTGCCTCAGTAATGGTGGATGCCTTTCCCCCAACCAAACTGGACTGTCCCAGGTCCAGCTGCGCTTGCTGCGAAACTCTGAATCCAATGTTTCAGATTGCTGGTCTTTGTGGGGGTGGGACATGCCAAACCAGATCACCTGGCTCCCTGCTTTCAGCCCCCTCCTTTTCAGTTGAATGGGTGGCTCTGTCTCCCAGGCATTCCAGGCACCAGTTGAAACGTTCACTCAATAATGTGTGAGTTTTTGTGCAGAAACCTGCAGTACTGGCTGAAACAGCCATGCTGGAAACTCATAGCACTTTTCGGCCTGGAAATCTCCTGGTCTGCAGGTGGTAAAAACTCATTGGAAATGTGGTGATCACTCACCTTCTTCATTGCAGCTCTGAACTGCACTCCAGAGCTGTTCCTGTTTGGTCATCTTGAATCTCTCCTCCTCATCAGTTTTAATATTGCTTATACGCAAATGTAAAATTACTAGCTTTTAAATTTAAAGTTATTTACCAACTAAATAAAACAAAATCTCAGCACTTCATTAGCACTAGCCACAGTTCTTTAGTTTAGTAGTGCATGTGGCTAGTAGTTACCACATTGAAGAGTACAGGATTAGAAAATCAACTATATTCTGATGAATCATAAAAACTAGTTCAAATTCGTATAAACATTTTTCACTATAAGTAGTAGTATTCCTATTTTACACAAAAAAAAATTTGAGACACAAAAGATATTTAGAACTAACTCATAGCCATACATAAATATATACAGTTCAAGTTCAAACCCAGCTCTGGCTCCGGTGTCTGCTCTCTTTCCCTTATGATATTTCTCTTTCTATATATGAGTTATGTTTACATTACATTATTATAGTATCCATTATGTTACTGTCTTCTTCAGAAAATGTAGAACAGTCTTAAGATACTGAATAGAAATCAAACCATTAAAAAAGAGAGGGACTTGCTGGCAGGGGAGCTATATATATATATATATATATATATATATATATATATGTGTGTGTGTGTGTGTGTGTGTGTGTGTGTGTATACACACACATGCATACATACATATATATGAATAAACATGTATGTATATATGTATATATATGTATATATATATGTGTGTGTGTGTGTGTATATATATATATATATATATGTATGTATATTGTGACTGTCTCAGTAATGGCAGACTGCCTCAGTAGTGGTGGAGTATTTATATATATATTTATATATATATTTAAAGTTGCCCAGGCTGGAGTGCAATGGCACAATCTTGGCTCACCACAACCTCCACCTCTCAGATTCAAACAATATTCCTGTCTCAGCCTCCCGAGTGGTTGGGATTACAGGAATGTGCCACCACGACTGGTTAATTTTGTATTTTTGTAGAGATGGGGTTTCTTTATATTGGTCAGGCTGGTCTCAAACTCCTGAACTCAGGTAATCTGCCCACCTCGGCCTCCAAAAGTTCTGGGATTACAGGCGTGAGCCACCGCACCCGGCCAATATATATTTTTAAGTACTTAAACTATACTTTAGTTTTAAAAAAATAGCAAATATTAGTTAAAACACAGTTGCTTGTCACATTTGTCTGACAAAGGAATGGTACTTGCTTAGTTATTTATGTAATATAAATGTTTTTAAAGTAAACTGTCTACATTGTTACTAAATTTCTTAAAAGGAGAAAAACAGAACTTTTATAACTAGAACTTAAGAAGAACTTGCTTATAAATTATACCAAGCAATGGCCTATAAAACTATTTTTAATTTCTCTGTTTTCCTGACACTCTGGTTTAATCTTTAGATTTTTGCTATCCTGAAGCCTTTTTTTAAATGACAACTAAACAGAACATTAATAAAGTTTATTTAAAGAGTTGACTGTTTGATACATGTCCTTGACACTTTGTTAGAGCTTTGACTTAGTTGGGATATGAGTGTATTTTATAGTTATATTTTAGTGTTCTGATAAAATATGGGTATTTTATTTACATTGTAGTATGGCTTCTGTTGTCTGCCTTCATTCTCTTTGCTCTTTTGCTTTTTGAAAAATCTTACTTTCTAACAATCATTAGAAGGCATACTTCCCCAAACCAGAGCTATCTACAGCTGTGGGCTTGAGTCATAGTCTGTGACTTACCACTATTTTTGCTGACTGCACCAATCATATCTTCAGCACGAAGGCAGTTGTACGACTGTGGGAATAAGAGCTTACTCTATATTCTTTAATTCTTTGGCCAAGTTTAAAAAAATAAAAGTAATAAAGAGATTAGCCTTTCCCTTCTGTTACTGTCATGGCTTAGTGACTTTGAAATCAGTTTTTATGATCAAATAGAGACTTGGAGAAAATTTTGTCTGTATCTCAACATGATATCTATGGGTGGGGCATTAATATACTTTTGGAGGAAAGATTTTATCTTAAAACTAAGATTCTTCTGTTGAGTGAATGGCATTTCACAGGAAAAGGTTTTTGCACAATTTAATACTTTTATATGTTTCTCTCAAAGAGCTCTTTTGGTGTGAAAAAATGTAAATGAGGTTTATATTCATATAGTGCGTGTTATGTTCTTGTTGCATTTCAATGTCCTGATATCCTACCAAAAGATCTCAATGTCTTGTTTCAAAATAATTATTTGTCTAGAACATACTTAGAGATGGGCCGCTTCATTGTAAAAGTGTCTAGCTTTGCATATTCTCCTGTCAGAATATAACCTCAAGACAAACTTTGTAGATTTCTTCCCAAAGGAGAATAAAACACAGTGGGAATTTCAATTATGTCCAATATATTATTTAAAAGTAGACTATACTCATAGTTTCTGATTTCAAAACAGGAAAATTATATACATAGGACAAAAATAATTATGATGTTTAAAGAAATAATATTGATATCCTTATTTTCTCTTTTGAACTATTACTTTATCCAATATTATTGGGCCCATCTCAGGAGCTAAGATAATTCTGCTGAAAAAGCAGTATCATTTATAAGAGGGTAAGAGTGCTGGGTGTGAACCAAACTCAACTCAAATAATTAGGGGTTTTGTAGTCTTGGGCAAGCTACCTAATTGCTGGATATCTGGGTGTCCTGTAAAATGGCAGTAATACTGACATTCTGCAAAATATCATTTTAGAGGTTACATATGAGCTCTCTGAGGAGCTCTTAGAATAGAGATAGCATGCAATGCATGTTTCTTATTATAACTGAGTGATTATTTAAAAAGTTAAAATCAGTCATCATTTCAAACATGTTTATTTATATATATATTATATCAGGAGGGCAGTCAGTGATTTTAAGAAACATTGAATGGACATAGATTACAGGAGAACAAATTTATAATAAATGTCCTATCTTGAAGGGAGGTTATCAACATCTATTATGGGGAAAATAATCTGCAAATGCCAATTGAGTGTGTGTGTGTGTGCGCGCGCGCGTGTGTGCATGTGTTTATTAGGAAGAGGTAATGTAAATTAAATGCTGAAATTGTTGTAGGTAGAAAAGAGAAAACATTAAGTTCCTACTGAATTTACTAAATTAATAAAATTAATAATCATTTGTTTTAAATACATTTTAAAATATCTAACAACATCAAATCCATATGCTATCTAATTTAACTCATAGGATCTTTGACACTTTAGAGCTGAAGGAAATTAATGATACCTCCAAAACTACTGCTGCAATTTAAAATCTACTGGTCTTAGTATTTTCAGATTTATATTTATTAAGAAACTGCCACAGATGGGCATAATTTCTTCAGCAGCATCAATTAATTTTGATTAACCAATATGCAATTTTATGTTGCGATTTAAATGCCATATGTTAAAAGACAAGGATTTATTAACTCACCTAGTTATTCAGTAGCCTTCGTTAGAATCTTCAAATAATACCTGGCTAGATGTGTGAAAATTAAACTGCTATTTCACTGCAAAATTAATGTAATCTAAATTTACCCTTTTATGCAGAATTTTTCAAAATAGTTTGTATTTTATTTACCTTTCTCTTTGAAAATAATACATTTGCTTTCTCTTGCTTTATATTCAAAACAACAAAAGGTACATTTAATTTAATTACATTTAATTGAATTCCATTTCTTTTGCTTGTTGGTAATTAGTAGTTCAAAATATGTTTATATTCAAGTATGAATTAATTATCATAAAAGTTAAATTAAAATACTTGAGGAAATGTACATTAGTTATATGCGATTTTTCCTTCTGGAAAGGTATTATGTAGAAACTTCATTTTATAAAGGACCACCTAAACATAAATGCTGAATTGAATGATTTTACTCTTGCAGCTTTAATAATTTCTCACCAAATCACATGAAATGTGCATTTGACATGAAAATAGCATGATAAATATAGTAAAAGTAAAAGAAGGTTAACTTTTTTCATGTAATTCCATGAGCAGTATTTGTCCCCCCAACATCTACCTGTTACGAAATATGATTATGCCGGTCGCGGTGGCTCAAGCCTGTAATCCCAGCACTTTGGGAAGCCGAGGCGGGTGGATCACGAGGTCAACAGATCGAGACCATCCGGGTCAACATGGTGAAACCCCATCTCTACTAAAAATGCAAAAAATTAGCTGGGCATGGTGGCACGTGCCTGTAATCCCAGCTACTCGGGAGGCTGAGGGAGGAGAATTGCCTGAACCCAGGAGGCGGAGGTTGCGGTAAGCCGAGATCACGCCATTGCACTCCAGCCTGGGTAACAAGAGTGAAACTCCGTCTCAAAAAAAAAAAAAAAGAAAGAAATTTGATTATATAATTTACAGTTTACAAAATGCATCTTAATGACATCATATATTTCATAAAAAGCAAACCAAAAACTCTAGGTGGTGAAAAAAAACAGCAAGGAAATAGAGCTCACTGCTGTTGAGTGAATTGCCAAGAGCTAAGAAACAAAGCAAACAAACAAGAATAGCATCATCTACCCTGCCAGAGATTCAATCATTCATAGTGCAGAAGTTTGGAATTGTTTATACAGACCAAGTTTAGAGAAGTTTAAGATCATTTCAACGTGTTCTTTTTGACTTTTGTGCTTTGGGGGGGTTTAAACAGGTTTTAAATTTGATTTCTTTTTGCAGGGTCATTTGTAATATTTATATAAACTTCCCTTTGGACAGGTTCTTTCACTTATAAGACATTTTCTGTAATAAGATATATTTCATTGAGTAAAAATAAATATAAAACAACTAGAAGAACATCTATGTTCATAATTCCTGATTAAGAAAGATAAAACCATACATATTTAATATTCTGATATATTCTGATTATTACATCTATTTTACTGATGACATATAAATATTATTAAATACAATTTAAGACATCTTCTTCTGTATGAAGTTACATTTAAGCCAGGCATCCATTTTCACCGTATGTGTATCTATTTTGATTAAAATCATAAGATGTAAGTAAATTTACATAAAAATAGAGGTTAAAGAGTAAAATAAGACCAAAAATAAGACGGCTGTGAGAATAAAATTCTAACTTGGTTATTGAGCTAATTTTATTTGCATTTAACGATAATCTTCTACACTCAATTAGCAGCATAATTACCAATATAGAATACTCTACTTATCTGTTAGTCAATACATAAAAGTCCTAGAAGAGTAATGCAAAATTAACATAACCCAGGATTTATTATGTTGTTTGATAAACTGAAATATTCTTACTTTCCTTTCAGAGGGAAGCTTTAAGTTCCATTTTTAATCATTTTTTAATATAGATGCCACTCTGAGACTCTAGTGAAATATATGGACCTGCTTGCCAGATAAATGCTATCTATGCTGAGCAAATCCTACTTTATTTGCATACAGTTGCACGGAGTATCTTTGTAATGCCTGAAAATCATTTAAGTCTGTAAATACCCAACATGAAATGTGAAAAGGAGAAAATATCATATCCATATTCACAACTGCAAAATTATAGAAATGTCAAAAATAAGAGCCTATGCAATGTTCAAATTGCTTTGTCTGGCTGCACTTTTCAGAATTTTCAAAACACTCGAGTTCTCAGTGTTCTCCAACTTTACTCTCATGTGCCTCACCGTATTCTATGGTTCTGGATGTTGACTCGAAACCTTTTAGTATGAACAGCCATCTTCCCAATACCCACTCCTAGTGAGTTTTGTCATGGTCAGCAGGAAAGCTTTTAGTCAGTTTATGGAAGAACAGGCATTCTTGCTACTTGCATTAAATACTGGCTTAAGCAGAGCTTGATTAAAACTTTTTTCCCCACATTGACAATGTAGTCGTGTTCTTTGTAAGAGGAAAATTTGATACAGCAAAACTGGCTCTGGTTCTCTAAATTTAGACAGGCATGTGGGCATTAACTTGTCACGCAAAATAACACAAAATTCACTTTTCAAAAACTATATGAAATGTTGCAGTGATCATTCTTTTAAAAGCCTGTACAATCTAATACTGTTTCTACTTCTGTAAACTACCTCTAGCAAAGCTGAGTGAGATGATAAACAATGCTTAAGTGAACAATTTATGCATAATCAAGCTGTGGAAATCTATGTATCAATATCAATTATTTTTGCAAATGTTGAAGTAATATTTTCAAACCAGCTCACCTTTAAGTCCCGAATCTTTACATTTAATATCATACATTTATCAAGTATGTAACCCAAGAAATGTTTTTGGGTTCAAAAACATTGAACCTTCAAAGTGAAGGCACGAAAAAAGTTATACTGTACAAACATGGGTTTAATAACCCATGATTTTTAGTAATCAAAAAAGTAAATGTGGAATGTGTGAATTGCTGGACTGGATTTCACCTAATCATTGAAGCATAGATTCCCTCTAATAAAAATTTAGAAAAAGAAACTTTTTCATGAAAAATTATGCTTTGTCAACAGGCTACTTGGAGATTCTCATCAGGGGACAATTACTAAGACACAGACCAATAGAACATATTGTTAAACTACCCACAGAATATGCCATTTTGGCAAACACATTAAAGAAGATAATACAAAATATAATATTTATACTATTTATAATTCCACAGATTTGTGAAATGATAATGCATTCTAAAACAACTGACACAAATTCCTATATAAGCAATCTATCAGTTTCTGGCAAGACTTCTATAATTCTGACATGTAAATATGATTAGAAAAGAAATATTAAAAAATAAAATTGCATAGAAATTTTGAACAAAATAAACATGCATAACATAATTTTGCAATATTACAAAGCTAGTTAAAGCTTTTGTTTTTAAAAGCAGTATTGTCACTAAGGTTTCATACATTAAGTTTGTTATCTATGAAATACTATCTATCATTAAGGTGATAAAAGAAAATATAGACATTGTACACTCACACTTACCTCTGTTTTTTGAATTCTCACTAAAATGAAAGCAAAGTAAGCAAGTTATAAATCCACAAGCATCTAGAGAAACCAAGGACAATTGAGAGAAATGAGCACAATTTTGCAAGGTGGGAACTGAATGAGCAGGTGTTAGTTGTGTTAATTAATGACAAAAGCCAAAACCTGTTTATAAAGAAAAATGTAAATAAGAGGCATACTGCTGTACCATGAACCCATTGGAAAGATACACTAATTGGAGTCACCGCCAAATGTAAAAACATAACTGGATGTAAAAACAGAAAGAGTGATTTAAATCCCCACAAAGACTGTTAAATTCCACCTCTTTTTTGCTAAATCACTCAGTTGGATCCTATGCCTTCAAGACACTAGCTGGAGACAGAGAGAGTTTACTCTGTGCATGAAATCCAAAAGGAAAACTAGTTAAAAGACTGTGTTAGTCTTAGGCAAAGGCAGAAAGCTGGGTCACTGAGTAAGCATCTGCTGATGAATGGTGAGGTCACTAGCTGTTTTTTTCCATGCTTAGCTTCCAGCTCAGCTTATACTGCCTAGGAAGGAGGTTAAAATATTCCCATCCAGAGAAGTGGATCATTACATGAAAAAATATTTCCTGGTCATTCAGTTTTGAAGATATCAACTGATATCCTTTGTTCACACCAAATCAATCAATAATAAAATTATTGAAGAAAAGTCTCACTCATGTAAGAGAGAGATTCCCATAAAATTTTTCTTTCTTTTAAATATGTTTGTTAGTTCCATAATTATTTTCCCTCAAACTAATTTATTTCCATATTTTTCTCTGTTTGGTTCCACTTTTTCATCCTCAAAAATTGTCTCTATGTTGGCCAAAGTGAGGCACTGCCCAAAGACTGCATTATCAGATGTGCCACTGTCTATGTCTCTAACTTCCTGTAATAATTCTCTATTTTAAATACTTAAAGTATTTAATTTTTTCTAGTGGAGGTTTAACTAAAACAATATTAAAATATAAGTAAAGATCATCAGAAATGGGAAAAATTCTTATCTTAAAATTCAGAAACAAAAACTAATTTCAGAGGAAACAGGAATGAACAGAAAGTTTTAAATGAGCTTTAGTTAATATTCTTAGGTAGGTAAAAGATATTGCATCTATCAAATAAGATTAAAGAGTTCTATACACAAACTGTTCTTGTCTATTAAAGATAAGATTCAAAAGGAAATTAACGGAATGGTAATAAAATTAAAGTTAAGGAAATTTTGTAAAATTTAGAAAATAGACAAGTTTAAACAAAATAAAAGAGACAAATTGGCAACATTATATGATCAAATTAGAGGTTAGACATGTGACTAGAAGGAGTCCCAGAAAGAAAGAAAATAAAAATTGAGGGAAGAAAATAATTCAGAACATTACCTAAGAAAATATCCACCAATATTAGGGCAAATTTTGCAGTTTTAAGAATCCACATCTTAATAAAATTTAAAAAGTGCACATAAATAGATGATTATAAAAGTTTTCAAATAGGCAAAACAGTCCTATACATAGAATTAGGAGTCACAACATTGTTAGGCATTTGCAAGAGCAATAGTGCAAGCCAAAAGACAAACAGGGCAAAACTTTTGAATTTCCAAGGAATAGGGAGTGTCAACTGAAAACTCTATGTTCAGAAAAATTACTTAGGAAACGCAGAGACTCAAAAATACTTTTAAATGAAGTATACAAGGTCTCAAAATGTTATTTTCCAGATATTCACAGAAAGCTACTAGAGGATGGATGTTCTACAAAATAAAAATTTAATGTAGAAAAAGAAAAGGACTTGTGAAACAGAGCAGAGGAACAATGAGAAGAATATATGAGGGGAAGTTCCAGGTTGGTGTTATAGAATAAAGTCCAAAATAACATTTGAAGAGCAGGCAATGTAGTCAGTCAGTTTCTCAGTCTGGCCTGAAAACATGAGGACTTGGAGGCAGATATCTTCATGAAGGTAAAAAAAGAAAATAAATGCATTACTGGATTAAAAACATGTTCAAAATTATTAAGATGTACATATAGCTCTGTTGAAGTGGGAGGATAATAAGTGTGTGGTCATGGAAATCTAACAAATTAAATATTAAATTTTAGAAAGAAAGAAGAGCGATTCTTGATTTGGGTTCTGTGCCAGGAATATTATGTTTTATACTTAGGTTTTATATTTAGATTTTGAAAAATTAACTTAATGACATTGTTCCTTTAGTTATGACTACTTTGTAACCAGAGTAAATCGTATATACCAGAAGAATTATACTATAAAATATAGAAGTCATGCTAAATATATTATTTATATACTTTTACATATAGCATATATTATAAAATATTTTTATACAACATATACAAAAAGTATACTATATCAAATTTACATTATTTTATAATATTAGCTTTTTGCCTCAGTAAATAGCTCATTTGCTGATTTTTTAACAACTGCATCAAGGCTTTTTTTTCCCAAGAGACAGCATGATTTAGATTAAATATTTTACTTGAGAAGATAATATCTGATGCCCTTTTCAATTCCTAAATTCTAGGACTCCATGAACAATTCAAAAGAGAAATGTAAAATATAGGTATTACTGATAAAACATTTATTTCATTTTAAAGCTATATTGCCTTAATGGGTTTTCCCCATAATTCAAAATTAAAGAAATATTACCCATCAAACATAAGATTCATTAACGTTAGGAAAAAACTTGTTTAATAACATGCTAAAACATATAGCTATATAGCAAAAATTTATGCATATTTAGATGCAATAATTAGATTTATGCTTATAGTTTCTAAAAATGATTATAGGATATTATCATCAACTGTAGTGAATTCAGAAGGCTTCAATGGAGGGAATGGCATCCTTCAATGACCATAAACTATAAGGAACATCTATTTACAGAGTCCCAGTACATTGTTCTATTCAAGTAGAAAAAAAAATGGACTATTTTATTTCTTCCCTATGTTAGTTATGTTCGTATTTTCACACATATTCTTTTTTATTAGATTTTCTGTGATTATTAGCTGTAGTTATTGTATTATGACAGGCTATTATGTTGTTAAGAAATTTACTTAGTGAAAACCATACCACAATACTTTGATATAAACATAGATTAAGGCTTACTATTTGTTTTCCCGATAAGTTTTTTTTTAAACAAAATATTTATAATTATTGTGAGTAAATAACAGTTATATATGTTTATTGTGTACATGTAATGTTCTGATACATGCATACAACGTGTAGTGATCAGATCTGGTATACATCATCTAAAGCATTTTTCATTTCTTTGTGTTAGGAACATCCCAATTCCATTTTTGAGATATGTCAAAATATACTGTAAATTATTGTCAACTATAATCACCATATTGTGCTATCAAGTACTAGATCCTATTCGTTCTAACTTGCTAATTTTTAATGCTAACGTTTTTGAGCTGAAGTTCAGATTACTTTCTCATGTTCACAGCCACATGTGATCATAGTCTCATGATGTTTCTCCCTCCAAGATTTACATAATATTAACGCATTGTTTTTCCATATGATCTAATAGTTTCAACATACCTTTCGTTATACAGGGGAAGATTTAAAATGTAATTTCTCCAATAGAATAGATAAAATAATAACCATATGTAGTCAATATCCTTAATATTAATTGTGAGTGCTTTATCAGATTTGGTATTTAATGCCAAATATTGAGAGATATCTACTAGCAGAGATTTGTTTTATTTTTAATTATTACAAGGTAGAAGTTAAGGCCCAATATTCTTTATAATGTGCTATCTGTTTATTTGTCTTAAAATAATTTTAACATAAAACTATCCAGGGGTAGAATCATGTCTTTGTTTCTTCATATTCCAGCTAATTCTTTTTTAAATGCCTATGTGAAAATTAAGAGATCCAGTTCAAAGCTATATTTCAAAATTGCTTTATTCCATCTTCTTTAGAAATATGTTTATACAAGGTAACAATTCTAACTATGTGCCATTGGATTTATAACCCAAATAGACATAGTATGTGTAATAGATATAGCACAAGAAAGTACAGGTGGTAGAGCATTACAAAAATAAAGGTTTTACATTTCACTGCAATTAAGTTTGTGTAAAACTGAAGTAGATTATGACTCATTGAGATGTATAACGTAATCCAAAGAACAAGAAAATAACACAAAGATAGAATTTTAAAATTATGCACAATAGTAAAGAATCCATTCTTCAAGAACTTGTATCAATGCTTAATTTATATGCACCTAAAAACAGAGACTCAAAACTGACAGAACTTGAGAAACTAAAATAACTTTAAGGATAAATGCTAAATTCACTATTATTGTTGGAATCTTCAACATCTTTCTGTCAGTAATTAATAAATCTAGTAGGAAGGAAGTGAGTAAGAATATAATTGAACTGAACAGTACTATCAATCAACTGAACATAATGAACATCTATAAATTCCTTCAGGTGTAGACTCCTATTTATGGATTCCTTCAGGTAGAACAGACATTTTTCTCAAGCTCATAGAGAACTTTCACTAAGATAAACCATATATGAGCCATAAAACACACCCTAACAAGTTTACAAAAAAGAGAAATTTTACAAAGTATGTTCTCAGACAACAATAGAATGTAACTAGAAATCCATAACTGAAATACTGAAACACCCAAAACACGTACAGATTAAACAATATACTTCTAAATAAATCATGGGTCAAAGGAGATGTCTCAAAAGGAATTTCAAATATATATTGAATAAATAAAAATAAAAATACTACTAATCAAAATTTGTAGGATGCAACAAAAATAGTGTTCAAAGGAAAATTTATATCACTAACTGCATATTATTATAAAGTAAAAAGTATCTAAAAATCTTTCATTTAGAAAACTACAAAAATAAAAGCAAGTTAAATGTACTGCAAATAAAAGAAAATAAATAATAAAAATTAGAACAAATTAATAAAATCGAAAATGGGAAATGAGTAGAGAATATCACCAACACCAAAGTACTTAGAAAAGATCAGTACACTGAAAACCCTCCAGGACAGTTACCTAAGAGGAAAAAAATAGAAAAAAAAGAGAAGACACATGTCAGAAAAGACAGAGAGAGCATCACTACAGGTCCCATGGACATTAAAATGATAATAGCAAACTGAATTCAGCAGTTCATTAAAAAGATCATTCACTATGATGAAGTGGTATTCATCTCACGGATGCAAAAAATGGTTCAACATATTTAAATATGTATATGTGATAGACTACATTAACAGAATAAAGAACAGAAATCAACAGAAACCACATAATTATCTTGACAAATGCAGAAAACACATTTGACAAAATTTAAAAAACATTTATGATAAAAATTCTCAACCAATTAGGTATAGAAGGAATGTACCTCAATATGCTAAAGGTCAAATATGACAAACTCACAGCTAATATCATACCAAACAGGAAATGTTGAAGAACTTTCTCTCTAAGATCTGGAAATAGACAAAGATGACCACCTTTGTCATTTCTACACAACATAATACTGGAAGGTCCAGCTAGAGAAATTAGGCAAGAGAGGGAAATAAGGCAATACACATTTAAAAGGAAGACATTAACTTGTCCCTGTATGCAGATGACATGATCTTATATAAAGAGAACCCTAAAGACCATGCTAGAAATTGTTAGAACTAGTAGACAAATACAGTAAAGCTTTGAATAAAAAACTGACCTACAAAAATCAGTAACATTTCTGTATATGAATAAAGAACCATTTGAAAAAAGAATCAATAAAGCAATTATATTTATAATAGTTATAAAATACTTATGAATAACCTGTTTATTTTTAATTTTGTGGATACATAATAGTTATACATGTTTATGTGGCAAATATGATATTTTAATTAAAGCATACAATGTATAATGATCAAATTAAGGCAATTGGGTTATCCATCACTTCAAACATTTATTTTTTCTTCATGTTAGAAACGCCTGTTATGACAACAATAGTTAACACTTAATAAGATCTACAAAATATAGAAGATAGTTTTTCTTCTTTTTAACTGTATTTTCCACTCATTATCCAACCCATTTTTATCCCTTAACCCACACCATTTTCCCAGCCTTTGGTAGTTATTATTCTACTGTTTATGAGATCTTTTTCTACCTCCCATATATGAGTGAGAATATATGATACATGTCTTTCTGTGCCTGGTTTAATTACTTAAAATAATGTCCACTAGTTTCATCCATAGTGTTGCAAATGACAAGATTTTATTTTTTTTTTTTTAATTTTTATTGCATTATAGGTTTTGGGGTACATGTGCAGAACGTGCAAGATAGTTGCATAGGTACACACATGGCAGTGTGTTTTGCTGCTTTCCTCCCCTTCACCCACACTTGGTATTCATCCCCAGGCTATCCTCCCCAGCCCCCCCCACTGTCCCTCCCCCATTTCGCCCAACAGTCCCCAGTGTATAGTAGACCACCTCTCTGTGTCCATGTGTTCTCATTTTTCTCACCCACCTATGAGTGAGTATATGCAGTATTTCTTTTTCTGTTCTTGTGTCAGTTTGCTGAGAATGATGTTCTCCAGATTCATCCATGTCCTTACAAAGGACACAAACTCATCATTTTTGATTGCTGCATAATATTCCATGGTGTATATGTGCCACATTTTCCCAGTCCAGTCTATCATCGATGGGCATTTGGGTTGGTTCCAGGTCTTTGCTATTGTAAACAGTGCTGCAATGAACATTCGTGTGCACGTGTCCTTATAGTAGAACGATTTATAGTCTTTTGGATACATACCCAGTAATGGGATTGCTGGGTCAAATGGAATTGCTATTTCTAGGTCCCTGAGGAATCGCCACACTGTCTTCCACAATGGTTGAACTAATTTACATTCCCACCAACAGTGTAAGAGTGTTCCTATTTCTCCACATCCTCTCCAGCATCTTCTGTCTCCAGATTTTTTAATGATCGCCATTCTAACTGGTGTGAGATGATATCTCAATGTGGTTTTGATTTGCATCTCTCTAATGACCAATGATGATGAGCACTTTTTCATATGTTTGTTGGCCTCATGTATGTCTTCTTTTGTAAAGTTTCTGTTCATATCCTTTGCCCATTTTGAATGGGCTTGTTTTTTTTCTGTAAATCTGTTTGAGTTCTTTGTAAATTCTGGATATCAGCCCTTTGTCAGATGTGTAAACTGCAAAGATTTTTTCCCATTCTGATGGTTGCCGATTCACTCTAGTGACTGTTTCTTTTGCCGTGCAGAAGCTGTGGAGTTTGATTAGGTCCCATTTGTCTATTTTGGCTTTTGTTGCCAATGCTTTTGGTTATCTCAATTGACGCAGAGAAGGCATTTGACAAAATTCAACAGCCCTTTATGCTAAAAACCCTCAATAAACTTGGTATTGATGGAACATATCTCAAAGTAATAAAAGCTATTTATGACAAACCAACAGCCAATATCATACTGAATGGGCAAAAACTGGAAGCATTCCCTTTGAAATCCAGCACTAGACAAGGATGCCCTCTCTCACCACTTCTATTCAACATAGTACTGGAAGTTCTAGCCAGAGCAATCAGGCAAGAAAAAGAAATAAAGGGTATTCAAATAGGAAAGGTGGAAGCCAAATTGTCTCTATTTGCAGACGACATGATAGTATACCTAGAAGACCGCATCACCTCAGCCCAAAAGCTCCTGAAACTGATAAGCAACTTCAGCAAAGTCTCAGGATATAAAATCAATGTGCAAAAATCACAAGCATTCCTATACACCAATAACAGACTTAAAGAGAACCAAATTAAGAACGAACTGCCATTCACAATTGCTACAAAGAAAATAAAATACCTAGGAATACAACTCACTAGGAATGTAAGGGACCTCTTTAAGGAAAACTACAAACAACTGCTCAACGAAATAAGAGAGGACACAAACAGATGGAGAAACATTCCATGTTCGTGGTTAGGAAGAATCAATATCGTGAAAATGGCTATACTGCCCAAAGTAGTTTACACATTCAATGCTATCCCCATCAAACTACCATTGAATTTCTTCACAGAACTGGAAAAAACCACCATGAATTTCATATGGAACCAAAAAAGAGCCCGCATAGCCAAGTCAATTCTAAGCAAAAAGAACACAGCGGGAGGCATCACGCTACCAGACTTCAAACTATACTACAAGGCTACAGTAATCAAAACAGCATGGTACTGGTACCAAAACAAAGATTTTATTTTTTTATGGTTGAATAGTATTACATTGTGTATATATACCTCACTTTCTTTATCCCTTCATCCTCTGATGGACACATATATTGATTCCATATCCTGGCTATTGTGGCTACTTCTGCAATAAACATGGAAGTGCAAATATCTCTTTGACATACTTGTTTTCTTTTATGTTGAATATATCCCCAGCAGTATGATGGGTGGATCATAGGATCAATTTATTTTTAGTTTTTTGGGGGAATTTCCACTGTCATTCCTTAATAGCTGTACTAATTTATATTCCCACCAACAGTAAAAAAAGTGTTATCTTTTCTCTGCATCCTCATCATTATCAATTTTTTTTTAATTTAGGTGAATTATATCTCATTGTTTTGATTTCAATATCTGATGTTTAGTGATGTTGAGGATTTTTTCATATATTGGTCAGCCATTTTTATGGCTTTTATGAGAAATGACCATTCAGATATTTTATCTACTTTTTACCTTAATTATTTGGAGTTTTTTGTTATTGAGTTGTTTGAGTTCCTGATATTATATTATTATCAATTTTTCAGTTGAATAGTTTGCAAATATTTTCTTCCATTCTGTGGATTCTCATTTGGCTAATTGTTTCCTTTGCTGTACAGAAGCCCTTTAACTTGATGTGATCATATTTGCCCATATTTTCTTTGTTTTCCTGTGCCTTTAAGGTTTTGCTGAAGAAATCTTTACCCAGACCAATATCCTGGACCATTCCTCAGCATTTTCTTCTAGTAGTTTCATAGTTTCAGGTTTTATGTTTAAGTGTTTAAATCATTTTTATTTGATTTTTGTAAATGATGAGAGACAAGAGTAGAGTTTTATTCTTCTGCATATAGTTATTCAGGTTTTGCAGCACCACTTATTTTAAAAACTGTCCTTTCTCTAATGAAAGAAAATTCCTAAAATCCACATGGAACAACAAAAACCTTCAATAGCCAAAGCAATTTTGAGCAAAAAGAACAAAGCTGGAGGTATCATATTACCTAATTTTAAAATGTGTTACAAAACTATAGTAACCAACAAAACATTATGCTGGATAAAAAATAGACATATAGACCAGTGGAGCAAAATTGATAACCATGATACAAAACAATAAAACTGCTAGAAGAAAATGTGGGGATAAATGCTTCCTGATAGAGGTCTGGGCAATATTTTTTTAATAAGACTCCAAAAGCACAAGCAGCAAAAAGAAAAATGGATGAATGGAATTATGTCAACATGAAAATATTCTTCATGGAAAAATTAAAAATCAACACGGTAAAAAGACAACCTACAGAATGAGAGAAAATATTTGCAAACTAGGTAACTGAAAAGGGTTTAATATTCAACATAAATGAGGAACTCAACTCAATAGCAAACAATAATAACAATAATAATAATCCATTTTAAAAAATGGACAAAAGACCTAAATAGACATTCCTTGAAAGAAAACATGCAAATGACTAATATGTATTTGAAAAAAGTGCTCAATGTCACTAATTATCAGGAAAATGGAAATCAAAACCACAATGAGATACCACCTCCCACTTATTAGATGGGTTATATTGAAAAGACAAAATGAAACAATTGCTAATGCAAACACGGAAAAAGAGTAATGCCTGTACACTGAAGATGGGACTGTAACTTAGTACAGCTACTATGGAAAACACTATGGAAGTTTCTCAAAACACTAAAAATGGATCTACTATAGTATCCAGCGATCCCATTGCTAGGTATATATTAAAAAGAAAGGAAATTAATGTATCGAAGAGATATCTGCACCCCATATTTATTGAAGCAATATTCACAATAGCCAAAATTTGAAATAAACCTAAGTGTCCATCAGTGAATTAATGGATAAATAAAATGTATATATGCACAATGGAATATTGCTAAAAAATGAAATTCTGTCATTTGAGACTTCTTTGAACATGAAGACAGTTAAGTTAAGCCAGGCACAAAAAGACAAATATTTCATGATCTTATTCACATGTGGGAGCCAAAAATGTTGTTATTAAAGGAGAGAATAGAACAGTGATTACCAGAAGCTAGTGAGAGAGCAGAAAGGAAGAAACAGGTCATGCAGACAGTTAGAGTAGGTCCTCAGTAAAACTCCTTCACACCAGGAACAGCCTGAAAATCAAGCTGCAGGCCCATAAGATAAGAGTCTGCATCCTTAAATGGATGCCTACTCCGTGAACCCAGCTGAACAAATTCCATGAAATTATATTCTCTATAATCACTATGGCCCCAGGTCTTGTTGCTGTGTGCAGTCTTGAGACTTGGTGCCCTGTGTCCTAGCAGTGGCTAAAAAGAACCAAGGTACAGGTCAAGCCATTGCTTCAGAGGGTGCAATGGTCATGCCTTGGTAGCCTGTATGTGGTGTTGGGCCTGTGGGTACACTGAAGTCAAGAATTGAGGTTTGGAAACCTCTGCCTAGATTTTGGAGGATGTATGGAAATGTCTATATATCCACGCAGAAGTTTGCTGCAGGGGTAGACCCCTCATAGATAATCTGTGCTAGGGCAATGTGGAAGGGAAATGTGTAGTCAGAGCATTCACACAGAGTGCCTGGGGTACTGCCTAGTGGAGTTGTGAGAAGAAGAACACCATCCTTCCAGACTCCAGAATGGCAAATCCACTGACAGCTTGCACCATGCACCTGGAAAAGTGGCAGACAATGTCAGCCCATGAAAGCAACCAGGAGGAAATCTGTACTTCCCAAAGCTACAGAGGCAGAGCTGTCTAAGGCCTTGGGAGCTCACCTCTTGCATCAGCATGCCCTGGATGTGAAGCATAGAGTCAAAGGTTATCATTTCAGAACCTTAAGATTTGACTGGCCTATTGGATTTTGGATCTTCATGACACCTGTAGACCCCTTGTTTTGGACTATTTCTCCCATTTGGAATGGGTGTATTTATCCAATGCCTATTCCCCGATTGCATCTAGGAATAACTAACTTGCTGTTGATTTTATAGGCTCACAGGTGGAAGGGACTTGCCTTGTCTCAAATAGGACTTTGGACTTGGACTTTTGGGCTCATGCTGAAATGAGTTAAGATTTTGATGGACTATTAGAAGAGCATATTTGTGTTTTGAAATGTGAGGATGTGAGATTTGTGAGGGGCCAGGGCAGAATGATATGGTTTGGCTGTTTTCCCACCCAAATGTCACATTAAATTTTAATCTCCATAGTCCTCACATGTCAAGGGTGGGACCAGGTGGAGGCTATTGGATCATAGGGGTGGTTTCCCCCATGCTGTTCTCTTGATAATGAGTGAGTCTCACTAGATCTGATGATGTCATAAGCATCTGGCATTTCCCTTGCTTGCACTCACTCTTTCCTGCTGCTCTGTGAAGAAACTTCCTGCTTCTCCTTTCCCTTTTGCCATGATTATAAGTTTTCAGAGCCCACACTAGGAATGTGGAACTGTGAGTCAATTAAAGCTCTTTCTTTTATAAATTATTCAATCTTGAGTATTTCTTTATGGCAGTGTAGGAATGGACTGATACAGCTATTATTGCCCTAAAATCAAAAACAGACAAAAGAATTAGAAAGAAAAAACATAGACCAATGTTTCTTTTGAATATAAATACAAAAATCCTCAGCAATACATTGGAAAATTTACTCTAAGTTCCAAGAAATTACTATAAAATATATATCACAAACAAATAATGCAAAGTTAGTTCTATATACAAAAAAATAGTTACTGTACTTCATCACACAAATAAGCTCATCAGAAGAAAAATCAGGTGATCATATCATTACATGGATTTTGAATACACGATGTAAGTGAAAGAATCTAGTCACAAAATACTGCATGTTGCATGATTTCATTTTTATTACATGATCAGAATAAGGAAACATATAGAGATAGAAAACAAGTTACTGGAATCTTACGCCTGGAAAAGAGAGTGGAATGCAGTTACTGTTAATGTGTATAAAATTTCCTTTAGAAGAACTAAAAAATTAGATTGTGGCCATGTTTACACACTTTGTAAATGCACTTAAAATTGCTTTTATACTTCAAATCAGGGAATTGTGTGGCATATGAATTTTATTTTAATCATGCTTTTTAGAAAAGTATTACCAGGAGGTTGTTTGTTTTATCCATTTTTGGATGAACATGCTCTTGATTTTATAATTTTATATCTCCTGATTTTTAATAAATTACTTCCAATGCATTTTATTAAAACTCTCCTTCCATACATTTTTCTTACTTTGCTATTATTTCTCTACTTTCTAAAATTTAATAACTATTTACACTTGAATCCAGAAGTTTGAGACAGCCTGGGCAACAAGGTGAGACCTCTCTTTGTACAAAATTTAAACAAAAATTAGCCAGACATGATTTGGTGTGTCAGTGGTCCCAAATATTTGGGAGACTAAAGTAGGAGGATCTCTTGAGGTGGGGAATCGCTTGAAGCTGCAGTGAGTCATGATCACGATACTGCACTCCAGCCTGGGCAACAGAGCAACAGCCCATCTCAGAGACAGAGTGAGGGAGAAAAGACTGTACATTTTCCTTTGAGTAGGATTTTATTGTTATTTCATAATATTTCATCTAAATATATTTTAATTGTTTTTCCAAATAATTTTAATAATGATATTTTACTTTTTTAATTTAATTTTTCAGTGAATAGTAATGAACACTTTTCAGCTACACACTAAAAATATTGTTAACTACACTGCACATTTCTATCTAATAAGTTACTCTTTGTGATGAAGTACATAAGAAATGTTCATAAATAATCCATAAAATTTCATTGTATTATGAAATCACATTTTACAAAATTTTAAATAACAGTTTCTGGCTAATTTTTAAAAAACTTATAAACTCATCTGGGGCTAATTGTGTCATGGAAAGAATTGTCTAATAATAAAAACTTAGATATGAAAATAATCTACTGATGACTTATAAAAAGCCAATGTAATTTCCCTAATTCGAGAAAATAAAAAGGAAAAATCTCCTTTTCTATAAATGACAGATCTGCACCTTGATCCTAATATGTGAAAACTTCGGAGAAAAGTGCTATCTAGCTCTAAGGCGCTTGGAGAGTGCTGTCTAGCTCTCCAGTAGTAGAGCCATCAACTCAGATCTAAAATTGAATTTGAGAAGAGTGTTAGGCTCATCAATCATTAGACTTCAGATATCCAACAGTTATTCTTCTCCTGGAGTCCAGCTGAACATTTCTCTACTCTAAAGCAGAGATTCACTGTGAGTATAAAGTAGACCAGATTTTAATGCAAGCACACAGAAAAATGGCTAGAACTTGCAAAGTTATTTTTATACCAAGTTTAATCAGAAAACCAAAATAAGCAAATTTAATCAAGTTTTATGTCTCTCAAAGAGATCCTGTTTGAGAGGTTTTCAAAGTTTTAGTAACTAAGACTTGTGTTATATATCAATCAAAAAAAAATTATCCTTATTTATTGTTTACATTTTGATTGTTATATACTTATTATCCATTATTTCCTGTTAATAAAAGTTTCTTTTATTAAGTTGAGGGGGAGGTTCTTACTCAATTTTTTATACAATTCTAGCTTCCCAAATAAAGGAACCAACTTATGTTTGTATATTGCATAAAATTGGTTTTATGGGTAACTGTAATGTGCGAGAATGCTTTCTCTACTAGATCAGAGCTAGCAGTATTTAAACAAAAGAACATGACTAAGCTTAACTAAGACAAGATGTACTTTTTGTGTGTGTGACACAATGAAGAATTACAGAAAAATATTTAATGTTTGCTAATGTTTCTGCTGACTGGATAGAACATTTAGGGTTCAAAATAGGCCGGGCGCGGTGGCTCAAGCCTATAATCCCAGCACTTTGGGAGGCCGAGGCGGGTGGATCACGAGGTCAACAGATCGAGACCATCCTGGTCAACATGGTGAAACCCCGTCTCTACTAAAAATACAAAAAAATTAGCTGGGCACGGTGGCGCGTGCCTGTAGTCCCAGCTACTCAGGAGGCTGAGGCAGGAGAATTGCCTGAACCCAGGAGGCGGAGGTTGCGGTGAGCCGAGATCGGGCCATTGCACTCCAGCCTGGGTAACAAGAGTGAAACTCCGTCTCACAAAAAAAAAAAAAGAAAAAGAAAAAAGAAAAAAAAAAGAAAAGAAAAGAAAAGAAAAATAGGGTTCAAAATAAGGAACAGCAGGGGTGGGGGGATTGGGGAGGGATAGTATTAGAAGAAATACCTAATGTAGATGACAGGGCAATGGATGCAGCAAACCACCACCATGGCACGTGTATTACCTATGTAACAAACCTGCACAATCTGCACATGTACCCGGAAACTTAAGTGGATGTGCACTTTCTACATCCACTCATCATGTTCTGCATTACGGGAGTTTGTTACAGGTATTACTTTAAAGCATCAGTTAGTTAAGGAGAGTATTTCTCATTTTCTTAAAGTAGAAATTTTCACGGAACACTGAGTTATTTTCTTGGCTAGTAATAAGAAAATATTTATATATACAAAAATGTTTTGAA
This sequence comes from Saguinus oedipus, assembly GCA_031835075.1. Classification (NCBI taxonomy): domain Eukaryota; kingdom Metazoa; phylum Chordata; class Mammalia; order Primates; family Cebidae; genus Saguinus; species Saguinus oedipus. Next base: position 111,766,039 of record CM063172.1, read on the forward strand.
AACCTCTGGCGTTTGAAATAAAAACATACTCAAATGTATCTATTCAGATGAAAATGATATTGAAATTGTACAAATATATGTGAATGGCTTTCATGTACAAAATACTGTGGAAGGTGCATCTAATTATTTATTACAATAATAGGCAACAGAAAATGGGTAGACATATTGTTTTTGTGTTACATACAAAGGCATACCAGACTTAGAGTATCATTCACACATCAAATACCAGCTATCTATCACTTACATTTTAGAGGAAAATATTAGTCTATTGATAGGCAGAGAGGGAAAAAAGAAATAAAAACAGAAAATTAAAACCCTCATTGATTTACATAAATTCAACTAAAAGTGAACCACAAGCCAAACTCTTGTTATCAAATGTTTAAATTATAAGGTTAAAATATATTATAAGCAATCAAGAAACAAAAATAAAAATAAACAAAATTTCAATGAGCAAAGGAAACAAAAATCTTGCAAGACTTAAGACATTATAAATAAAAGGACACAACGTGCGTTACCAATAAACATATTAAGTCTCAATATCTAACTCCAAGATATTTTAATACAAATAAAGTTTTGTTTAACTATACAATTAACTATACTATATAATATATGACAGCATAAAAAACAAAATATATATTGCTTTTCTGTAGAGAATTGCTTTCAGAACTTTATGTTGATATTGCTATGAGAATTAAGAGATTTCAAGAACTGAATCAAAATTAGCAACTCAAGAAACAAGAAGTTAACTGTACCAGTAATATAAACTATTCAAAATAGAATTGCTAATCTATTATTTCATAAGGCAATAAATGTGACAATAAAATATAATTTTGGGAAAATGTGATTTATAAAATAATAACCATGGAAATAAGATTACGTATCTTTTTATGTTCATATATGATCAATGTAGAAGCTTTAATATTTTTCTATTAAAATCATTTTACCAAGAAAACTAATATAAATGAGAAAAGCAGTAAAACTTGTGAATAGTCATGTTGGTATCTTTTACACCATTCATACAAAAAAATCTAGAAGTAAAAGTGAGGTTATGGCATCTCTTCATAGCACAATTATAAATAAACATTATTTTCTTTTTTGTACTGCTTTTGTTTTCAGATCTCGTTAACATGCATTTTGTTCACAATAAAACATCCAGGAAATGCAACTAAAAACATAAAAACAGTGAAAGATTGACTTGAATTAGGCCCTTGAATATCTTAAATTAAAGGTTGTAATCTGTGCATTTTATTATATACTTTACAAAAAACAATTATACATTTTTAAAAAGGAGGATTACTTGATCATGGATTTAATTTAAGAAGAAAAGTTTGTCTATAGCATGAGAGAGTATAGCTTTGAATCACAGAAAATATTGAGAGGGTGTTAAAAACGCAGGTAAAATAATTGAAGGTTTGGAGTGTGATCATAGTGGTAGAGACAGAAATAAGGGTTGAGCTGGAAATGAGGTGAAGAAATAGAATTGTCAGAAATTGGCCCTCAATTATATAAAGGTTAGAGGGTGAGTGAGAGTCAAACATGACTTTAAGGTTTTGATTCTCATGACAGAAAGAATGGCAATGTTATTAACAAAGATTAGGAATAGGAGAGAAATAGACAAGAAGATAAAAGATGGAGAGATGAAATGCTTGAATATAATCTGATATACAACAATATAATATGTCCCTGAATCTATCTTACTATTAAGTAAAATGAAATCTGAAGACTGTTCATACAGATTAAATAAAATTAGTAAAACTTGCTTTGACAGTTTGGGGAAAGAGGAGAAATAATTACTGAGGTCTGTGACAAGTCTTAGAAGTTAAAATATTTAAGAATATGTTTCTGTTAACTATATGAACTATCACAACTTCTAATATATCACATTTCATATATATATATACACACACACATATATATACACGAATATATATATATACATATATATACACTTTTATATATGTATATATATATATATATTTTCTACTAGGAAAAAAGGTTGTGTATGCTAAGTAAAGTTGTTATAAAATGCTGTTTACACTACGGTGTAAACACCTTAAGAATTCAGTGCCAGCTGTGTTACAACTGGCTTTAATCATACACTCATATTTTAAAACCTAAAAAAAAATTCACATAAAATATCTCGGAAAATAAAGTATTAAATAACTAAAATTTTGTGTATATTTTAAACACGCAAACTGCAACATCATAAATCATCAAAAAGTTTTCATTAAGTACACATACAACATGTGAAAAAGTTAGCTTACACCCCTATGCCTAGCTAGGTACATGCAAAAATTTAGCCTACACTGCTATGCTTAGCTAGGTACATGCAAAAAGTCAGCATATACTGCTGTGCCTAGCTAGGCTATCTGCACAGCCAAGCACACACAAAAAATATAAGACTTATTCTTTTAAAAGAGAATAATAAATAATTCAAATATATAGCTATTTGGTGAGAGCTGAACTTAAGATCAGAGGAAAACTAACAATAGCTAGGAAAAGTATGATGGATACATTTAGCAGGAAAAGGAATCAGTTGAATTCTATAATAAACCTGAGAATAATTCTAGGAAGAGGAAGAATTTTAGAAACAATTACACGTATTTAATTCTTAGCAGCACTGCTGGAGTTGTTCTCCCATTAATATTTGTGGTGAGAATTACTATGCAATTTGCTTTTTTCAGTAGCTTAAAAGACAATGATTCAGAAATGAAAAGCATATTATGGTACCATGTTTTAAGGCATATTGTGGTACCATATTTTAACTATGTACACATATCTGAAAGTTAAGACAAAGAAAAATTCTATCTAACCAAACAGAAACCTTTAACAAGTGTTTTATTTGTAGTTCAATGTGAAATAATAGCAAAATATTAAGCAACAATACATAATATTTATTTTAAAATGAGAAAGGCCCAAGTATCCTCATAAAATTTAAACACATTTAGTACTCCTGTATATAACTAAAACATGATAGAAAAGTGATATATGGTCACATAAAATAAGCTGAGTATCTAAACAAATTGAATCATTAAGAAATTTTATTCTGTTTAATTTTAGATCTTAGTGCATGATTTTGTTCTAAACCTTTGAACGCTGATTATTCACATGTTGCATATACACTATTTTAATTATTGAATACCTTCAGTATTAGAGGTAGACTGCTGAATATAAATTTTATTTTTATTAATCTTATTGTCTCAATAAGACATTTGAAACATATAAAATTTGTCCAATCATTCATAGTCTCATATTCACTAATAAGAAAAATAAAGTCAAATTTGCCTATGTAGAAAGGCTCAATTCTTTATTCACTATCAAACTTTAGGTACTTGAGGACAATTCCATAATGTTTTATAACCATAATTCCAATAGCAAGTGTAAAACCCATCCTATGTATTCATAGGGGATACAGTAAATGAACATATACTATAAAAGATTTTCTTTATAAACATATATGTTTTACACTGAAAAATTTAATATTGAAATGCTATCTTATTGACTCCTCCCTATAGTTTTATAAGGCAACTAGAAAATAGAAGGGACAAAAATTTTAAGAAAAGATTGGTTCATTAGCAGTTATCTCCCAATGTCCATCCTAATCCCTACTTTATGAAAAATATCTATGTTTTAATTAATGCATCACATTATTTTATTTCAAAATCAATATAGTCATGGCACAACTGCTGACACTCTCACATACAAACATAAACTAACAAAATATTTTCATATGTTTTATGTATGTTGAAATTATGCATAGAAGCTTTCCAATATCCCTCTGAAAGTAAATTACTTGAAAAATTGAGAAAACAAAATAAAACTAAGCTGAAAATCAAAACTGAGATCAAACAACAACAACAACAAAAGAAACAAGCAAAAACACAAAGCAATTGAATGCAAAGAAAAACTGCACAAAGAACAAAACCATATATTTCTCTCTATGTGGGGGGTGGGGTTCCACTAACTCAATGGTAGGATCACCAGAATTGTGTGGGGAACTGCATCTTGGAAGGCCTGGCTGGTTTTCCGGCAAACCTGAAGAGGTAAAGTGCTCCATACCTTAGAATTATTGTGTGTAAATGTAGAGTAGCATAAAAACTGCAAAATTCCCTGAATTCAAGGCCCAACTTTGTAATAACTTGTAGTAACCCAGGAGATCCTTCCTGACGTTTTGCTGAACCCAACACAGAGCCTTTGTGTGATCTAAGTATTATAATATAAATAGAAATGAATATAAATGTCAATTATAAACATAAATGTATAATATAAATAAATATTACTAAGAATTAGTAATATAAAATTAGAATTCTGTTGGTAACTGGGAGGAAACCAACTCATTCTATTTAATCTGTTGTTTACAGAGTCAGTAACTTGTTGTGAGTTGGGAAACATTAGGTAACATTTCTTACACATGCAAAATGTGAAGTTGCAATTATCCTTGTCATTTAAGGATTAGGATGTTACCATAGATAGATTCTCTGAAGAAAACAATTATGAATAATTTTAACATTTAACTGAAATTAATCCCTGGACTCACTTTAATCAGTAGTAATAAAATTGACTTTTCTCAAACTAATAGTGCTTTTCTAATGGCCAAAATGAGATTATTCATTCACTAAACAGTTTTCATATTTGCTCCCAGAATACTTGGTGAGTAAACAGCACAGCCTGTCTCAAGAAGTATAGAGTTACATCTTATAACTTACTGGCTCTGCAAACACTGAAAGATCTTACAATGGCCTTTTCTGAGGCAGAACTTGCTAAGTGAAGTTAGCTCCCCTTTGGAACTACAGCTATTATCAAGTGTCCTCGCCTACAGTACAAGGTCTTGATTATCCATGACTGCATTAGTGTTCTGATGCATCTGATTTTAAAAAACTGGAGAAACGAAAGGAGGAAGAGAAAATAAGCTCATTGTTGACAGCTATGCTGTAGGGATTTTTTTTAACTACTGCAAAATGGTTTTTCTTAAATTTTAAATACAGGCCAAGTGTGATGGCAAATGTCTGTAATCCCAGCACTTTGGGAGGCTGAGGCAGGTGGATCACCTGAGGTGGGGACTTTAAGACCAGCCTGACTGACATAGAGAAACCCCATCTCTACTAAAAATACAAAATCAACTGGGCATGGTAGAGCACGCTTGTAATCCCAGCTACTTGGGAGGCTGAGGTAGGAGAATTGCTTGAATCCAGGAGGTGGAGTTTGCAGTGAGCCAAGATCACACCATTGCACTCTAGCCTGGACAACAACAGTGAAACTCCATTTCAAATACACACACACACACACACACACACACACACACACACACACGCATATAAAATACAGATGTAAGATCATATTGTTTGTTAAAAGAGATAATTTGACTTTTTCTTTTTTTTTTGGATGCCTTTTATTTCTTTTTCTTGCCCAATTGCTCTTGCAAGGACTTCTAGTATGATGTTGAATTGGAACAAGGACTTAGGCATCGTTTTCTCTGGTTCCAGTTTTTAGGGGGCATGTTTTCAGGCTTTTTTTGAGACAGAGTCTCACTCTGTCACCAGGCTGGAGTGCAATGGTAGTATCTTGCTCACTGCATCCTCCGACTCCCCGGTTCAAGCAATTCTCGTGCTTCATCTTTCCAAGTAGCTAGGATTACAGACCCATGCCACCATGCCCAGCTAATTTTTGTATTTTAGTAGAGACAGGGTTTGACCATGTTGGTCAGGCCAGGCTGGTCTCAAACTCCTGACCTCGAGATCTACCTGCTTCAGCCTCCCAAATGCTGGGATTACAGGTGTGAGCCACCATGCCCAGCCTAGCTTTTTCTGATTCAGTATGATGTGACCTGTTATTTTGTAAGATATAGCCTTTATTATTTTGAAATATATTCCTTCAATGCTTGGTTTCTTAAGAATTTTTATCATGAAGGGATGCTGAATTTTACCAAATGCTCTCTCTGCATCTATTAAAATGATTATATATATTTTTTGTTTTGAATTTGTTTATGTAGTGAATCACATTTATTTATTTGTAAATGTTGAGCTATCCTTGCACCATTGGACTAAAACTTACTTGATTGTGGTATATTATCTTTCAGATATGGTATTGAATTTGGATTACTAATATTTTGTGAGGATTTATGTTCATCAGAAACATTGGCCTATAGTTTTCTTTTTTGTTATGTCATTGCCCAACTTTGTATGCACCCAACACTAGAGCAACCAGACTCATAAAACAAATATCACTAGACCTAAGAAAAGAGACAGACAACAATACAATAATAATTGGGTACTTCAACACCTCATTGACAGCACTAGACAGATCACCAAGGTAGAAAATCAACAAAGAAACTCTGGACTTAAAACAAGACTATAGAACAAATGGACCAAATACACACTTACAGAACATTCTACACTCAAACAACAGAATGTTGATTTAACATTCTCCAAAATAAACCATATACTTAGCTATAAAGCAAGTCTAAATAAATTTTCAACTATCAAAATATTGTCAAGTATCTTCTCAGACCACTTCTCAGTGGAAAAATACTGGAAATCAATACCAAGAGGAACTTTCTAAATTATTAATATACATGGAAATTAACCTGTTCCTGAATGATCCTTGGTAAACAATGACATTAATGCAAACATCAAATATTGTTTTGAAATGAATGAAAACAGAGACAAACTATATCAAGACTTCCAAGATACAGTAAAAATGGGACTGAAAATAGTTTATACTGTTAAATGACTAAATCAGAAATAGAACTCAAATTAATAACCTGATATTGTACCCCAAGGAACTAGAAAATCAAAAACAAACCAAATCCAAAGTTAGCAGAAGAAAAGTAATAAAAAGATCAGAGCAGAGCTAATGAAATTGAGACTGAATGAATAGTAAAAGCATCAGTGAAATGAGAAGTTGCTTCTTGGGAAGACAGACAAAACTGATAGATTGCTAACCAAGAAAAAAAGAGAAGAGTTAAATAAGTACAATTAGAAAAGACACCATATAAAAAAATGCTTGACATGATTAATAACCAGAGAAATGCAAATTAAACCCACAATGAGAACCATTTTATACCACTAAGAAAGACTAGTAATAAACATCAGATTTGGGAACAGGTACACTAGAAGACCAATCCCCACCAGTATGCAATGTTCCCATGTAGCAAACATGCACACATCTCTTCTGAGTCTAAAATAATTTCTTACGTTAAAATATTAACAGATGTTGTCAAGGTTTGGAAGAAAAGGGAATGCCTATATATTGTTGGTGGAATTGTAGAATAATACAATCTCTATAGAAAAACAACATGAAGATTTCTCAAAGAAATCTTCTAACAAAAGAATACCATTTGATCCAGAAACCCCACTACTGGCTATTTACACAAAAGAAAGGAAATCATTATATATTCCTGTAAATATATCAGGAAGATATTTACACTTGTATGTTTACCACAGCACTATTCACAACAGCAAAGAATGGAATCAACCTAAATATTCCTAGATATGCTTTGGCTGTGTCCCCATCCAAATCTCATCTTGAATTGTAGATCCCATAATTCCCTCTTGTTGTGGGAGAAACCCAGTGGCGGATAATTGAATCATGGGGGCAGTTTTCCCATACTGTTCTAGCGGTAGTGACAGTCTCATGAGAGCTAATGGCTTTTTAAGGGGAAACCCCTTTACTTGGCTCTCATTGTCTCTTTTGCTTGCTGCAATGTGAGATGTGTCTTTCACCTTTTGCCATGATTGTAAGGCTCATCAGCCATGTGGAACTGTGAGTCCGTTAAACCTTTTTCTTTTGTAAATTGCCCAGTCCTGGGTTCTCCTTATCAGGAGCATGAAAATAGACAAATAAAGTACATTGGTACCAGTAGGGTTGGGCAGTATTAAAAAGCCACCAAAAACTGTGGAAGCAATTTTGGAACTGGTTAAAAACAGGCAAAGGTTGGAATAGTTTGGAGGGCCCAGAAGAAGACAAGAAAATTGGGAAAGATTGGAACTTCCTAGAGACTTGCTGAATGGCTTTGATAAAATTGCTGATAATGACATGTACAATGAAATCCAGGCTGAGGTGGTCTCAGATGAAAATGAGCAACCTACTGGAAAACTGAGCAAAGGTGACTCTTATTATATTTTAGCAAATAGACTGGTGCCTTTTGCCCCTGCCCTAAAGACTTGTGAAACTTTTGATTGGAAATAGATGATTTAGAGTAACCTCCAAAAGAAATATCTAAACAGCAAATAAAAGCATGCAAGAGGTGACTTGAGTACTGTTAAAGGCATTCAGTTTTAAAAGGGAAATAGAGCATAAAAGTTTAAAAAACTTTCCTATTTAATAAATGGTGTTGAGAAAACTGGCTAGCCATGTGCAGAAAGCAGAAACTGGACCCCTTTCTGACACCTTACACTAAAATTAACTCCAGATGGATTAAAGACTTAAACGTAAGACCTGACACCATAAAAACCCTAGAAGAAAATCTAGGCAAAACCGTTCAGGACATAGGAGTAGGCAAGGACTTCATGAACAAAACACCAAAAGCATTGGCAACAAAAGCCAAAATAGACAAATGGGACCTAATCAAACTCCACAGCTTCTGCACGGCAAAAGAAACAGTCACTAGAGTGAATCGGCAACCATCAGAATGGGAAAAAATCTTTGCAGTTTACACATCTGACAAAGGGCTGATATCCAGAATTTACAAAGAACTCAAACAGATTTACAGAAAAAAAACAAACAAGCCCATTCAAAAATGGGCAAAGGATATGAACAGAAACTTTACAAAAGAAGACATACATGAGGCCAACAAACATATGAAAAAGTGCTCATCATCATTGGTCATTAGAGGGATGCAAATCAAAACCACATTGAGATATCATCTCACACCAGTTAGAATGGCGATCATTAAAAAATCTGGAGACAGCAGATGCTGGAGAGGATGTGGAGAAATAGGAACACTCTTACACAGTTGGTGGGAGTGTAAATTAGTTCAACCATTGTGGAAGACAGTGTGGCGATTCCTCAGGGACCTAGAAATAGAAATTCCATTTGACCCAGCAATCCCATTACTGGGTATGTATCCAAAAGACTATAAATCGTTCTACTATAAGGACACGTGCACACGAATGTTCATTGCAGCACTGTTTACAATAGCAAAGACCTGGAACCAACCCAAATGCCCATCGATGATAGACTGGACTGGGAAAATGTGGCACATAAACACCATGGAATATTATGCAGCAATCAAAAATGATGAGTTTGTGTCCTTTGTAAGGACATGGATGAATCTGGAGAACATCATTCTCAGCAAACTGACACAAGAACAGAAAAAGAAATACTGCATATACTCACTCATAGGTGGGTGAGAAAAATGAGAACACATGGACACAGAGAGGCGGTCTACTATACACTGGGGACTGTTGGGGGAAATGGGGGAGGGACAGCGGGTGGGGCGGGGGGGGATAGCCTGGGGATGAATACCAAGTGTGGGTGAAGGGGAGGAAGGCAGCAAAACACACTGCCATGTGTGTACCTATGCAACTATCTTGCACGTTCTGCACATGTACCCCAAAACCTATAATGCAATAAAAATTAAAAAAAAAAAAGTTTAAAAAACTTGCAGCCTGACAATGCAATAGAAAAGAAAATCCCATGTTCTGAGGAGAAGTTCAAGCTGGCTGCAGAAATTTTCATGAGTAACAAGAAGCCAAATGTTAATTCCCAAGACAATGAGGAAAATGTATTCAGGCATATCGGAGGTCTTCATGGCAGCCCCTCCCAACACAGGCCCAGAGGCCTTAGAGGAAAACTGTTTTCATGGGCTGGGCCCAGGGCCCCGATGCTGTGTGCAGCCTAGGAGACTGGTGTCCTACATGCCAACTGCTCCAGCTGTGACTGAAGGGGGCTAAGGTATAGCTCAGGCTATGACTTCAGACAGTGAAAGCTCAAAGCCTTGACAGCTTCCACATGGTGTTGATTTTTGGGGACATGCAAGCCAAGGATTGGGGGTGTTAAGATTTGCTCAAAATAGTTAACAAAATATTAAAAGAAATATTAAGGAAAGTTATAAGATTATAGTGTCAAACTGTTTAGAAGGCCAAAACTTTTCATTAACAGGTTGAAGGCAATCTATTCTTACCTTAAAGCATTAAGTCATAGGGTTGAGGTTAGGGATAATAAAACCTTCCCCAGTTAAGTCTGTTTACCCCATATTCCTTTGTCTCTACTCTGTTTATTTATGTAAACTTTGTGCCAGATAACCCTCTCAGGGGGAGGTTGAAAGAAGTTTACCTGTTAATAGCGTTTGTTGTAAGCCCAAGAACCAAAACCTTTCATCATTTGTAAAACCACTCTTTTAATCATGTTAATTATCCGCAAGTGTATTGACTTAAAAACTCTGTTGTTAAATATAGACTGAATAAATGTGAAGAAGAACAGAGTAGTCATCAGTTAGCTGCAGTCGCCCTCTGAGAGCAGCTGATGACTATCATTAGCCCACTCAAATCACTTGAGTGTGTAAGTGTATTTCATTCATCTGTTGCTGAGTCATAGTCTGCAAGACAGACCTCTGCAAGTAGTGATCAATGTATCATTGGGGTTTGGGAGCCTCCACTTAGATTTCAGGAGATGATGTCCAGGCAGAAATTTGCTACAGGGGCAAGGCCCTCATAAAGTATCTCTACGAGGGCACTGTGGAAGAGAAATGTGAGTTGGAGCTCCCACACAGAGTTCCCACTGGGGCACTGCCTATAGATCTATGAGAAGACAGCCACCCTCTTCCAAACCCTAGAATGATGGATCCACTGACAGTTTGCGCCATGTACCCGGGAAACCTGCAGACACTCAATGCCAGCCCTTGAAAGCAACCAGGAGGGAGGTTTTACCCTGCAAAGCCACAGGGGCGGAGCTGTCCATAACCTTGGGAATCCACCTGTTCCATCACCATGGCCTGGATGTGAGACTTGGAGTCAAAGGAGGTCATTTGGAGCTTCAAGATTTGACTGCCCACTGAATTTTGGACTTGCATGGGACACACAGACCCTTTGTTTTGGCCAATTCTTCCCATTTGGAATGACTGTATTTACACAATGCCTGTATTCCCATTGTATCTAGGAAATAACAAACTTGTCTTTGATTCTACAGGCTTGTGACAGAAGGGAATTGCCTTGTCTTGGATGACATGCTGGACTGTATACTTTTGAGTTAATGCTGAAATGAGTTAAGACTTTGGTGGACTGCTGGGAAGTCATGATTGGTGTTAAAATGTGAGAACATTGAGATTTGGGAGGGGCCAGGAATGGAATTACATGGTTTTCCTGTGTCCCCATCCAAATCTCATCCTGAATTATAGCTCCCATGATTCCCTCATGTTGTGAGAGGAACCCAGTAAGATATAATTGAATCATGAGTGTGGTTTCCTCTGATACTGTTCTCATGGTACTGAAAAAGTCTCACAAGATCTGATGGTTTTCAAGTAGAAACGCCTTTTGCTTGGCCTTCATTCTCTCTCTTGCCTGCTCTGAGATGTGGTTTTAACCATACATCAAAATTGTGAGGTCTCCCCAGGCACTTAGAACTGTGAGTTCATTAAACCTCCCTTGTGAATTGCCAATTCTTTTGGTAATTCTTGCTTGGCAGTGTGAAAATGGACTAATACATTTTTAAATGGATAATTGGATAAATAAAATGTTATATATATGTATATATACACATACAGACACACACACATACACACTGCAGAATACTACTCCGCCAAAAAAAAAAAAAAAAAAGAATGAAATAATGTATTTTACAGAAAGATTAATAGAACTAGTGGCCATTATCTTAAATGAAATAATTCAGAAATAGGAAATCAAATACATTTTCTCACTTATAAGCTGGAGCTAAATAAGGTGTACACATGGACATAGACTCATAGATATTGGAGAGTTGTAAGGGTGGGAGGAAAGACATGAACTCATAGATATTGGAGGCTTGGAACGGTGGGAGGAAGGTGAGGGATGAGAAATAACTTAGTATAATGTACAATATTTGGGTGATCATTACATTAAAAGCTCAAACTTATCTACTACATAACAAATCCATGTATCAAAATTGCACTTGTACCCCCACATTTATACAAATAAAACATACTAGATAAAGCCTACATTTAGTGTATCTAATACCATTTCATTTTTATTTTCCTTAATATTATTAAATATATAAAGAGATGTATTTATCTTTCCTCTCTAGTGTGGGCAGATTGCCTGAACAATCCATGGAAGGTAACAGTTTGATTTATGTAAAAGGTTCAAATACCTATACAGTAATATTTGACCTTTTGACATCCACGAAGTCTGGTTAAGACAGATATTTTACTCTCTTTCTTTTGTGGCTCACACCAGAGTTTCCTCAGGAACCAATTCTGAGAAGGGCATCAAGTTCAGGTTCATGGCTGTCCCTCAGGATCCCAAAGCCAAAGAGCTTTATTGTTTTATTGATGTTAGCAGAAAGGAAGCCAGCAGTATGTAATGATTCACTTCCGAATCCTCATAAAAAAGGCTAACTCTTTTCATAACTTTTAAATTAGAAAAAAGAAAACCCATAAATTATGTAAAAATTATAATGCATGTAATCTTCAAGAAAAAATACACTATTTTCCCATATGTTAATTTTAATATTGGCTTTAAAATGACTGCTAAATTAACACTTCATTTTATCTTTTTATTAACCTTTGGAATGCTATAGGTAGGTTTTATTTTTTATGAAATTATTTTTTCTCAAACACATATTGCACACTGCTCTATGTTCTAAGCACTTTTTATGTGGTGGAAAAAAAGTCTTTATAAGCTAGTGTGAAATAAAAATTGGGAAGTGAAAAATAATGTTTTAAAAATTAAGAAGCCACTAGTAATCAGAACTTGGTCTGTTTTAAATACTTTTCAATTATTACATTGTATCTTCTACATGCAACATAAATCTTTACAAATATTAAACAATTTGATATTCACAATAGCTATGTGAAGTAGCTTCTATGACAGATAACAAAACTGAGGTAGAGAGGGGTTAACTATATTACACAAGGTCATAAACATAGTAAGTGGCAGAATTAGGATTCAAAATATTACATGAATAGTATGAGCAGGTGACCATGGAAATTGAAGAGAAAGGATGCCAAGATGTCCTGGGAGATCAATAAAGGCATCAATGTAGAATTATCACTGGGTCTTAAAAAATATTTCAGAGATAGTATTGCATATTTAAATCAATCACACAACCCTGAATAATATAAGAATGAGCTGGGTCATTTACATACCTGTGTAGCCATGGTGAATTTACTTTACCATGCTAAGCTTTTGTTATCTTCTTCATAAAACAAGGCTAGAAACATCACTTATTTCATAAGGCTTTTGTGAGACTTAAACTAAGTACTAAATAGCATGATCCCAGGCCTAGAATCAGGCTCAATAAATTTAAAAATAATTATTATAAATGAAGAGAAAGAGCTAGGTAAGTAAAGAAGGTGAAATTGAAAATATTCCAGAATATACTGATTACCTAGTAGGGAGTGGCTGAAAAGAGAAAGAAAGATAAGGGGAAGAACAACCAGTGGTAGGAATAATGAGGCTGTAACTCATCTCTGAATACATTTTTTGTATAACTGTAACTATGAACAAATCATTAAAACTTACAGGACATTGAAGAAAACAAAAATGGAATTCAGGAATAAAAATTTATCCTAACTGTATGGCAAATCAATAACATAACTACACTGAAGGGCAAGAAAAATACAAAATATAAGCTAAGTTACTTTCTAAAGATAAAGAGAAAACAAAACAAAACAAAAAACTCTATACATAAATATCTATTGTAATCTGGCAATAAAAAATTTAGATATTCAGAGATGAGTGACATTTATGAAATTATTATACACTAGAATTAAACAAAGACATAAGTATAGGTAATAAAAATGAGACCTGGCTATCTAAATAGTTGAGAATGAAGTTGAAAATAAGAACGGGAAAAAGCTAAAATGATAGAATTGGAAGTGTCACTATAAATTGATCATGACAAATTGTATGGTATATGATATGAGATGATTGGATAAATAGGCATAAATAAATACATGTCAATATTTGCATTATGCATGGATTTATACATATAAATAGGTTCCCCACGTGTCTATTGAGAAGGCCAAGACCAAGTATTACTAGTACTCCAGTGGCAATGAATACAACTAATATTACAATATTTTACTCTAAAACTCATTCTCCAATAAAAAGAACTAGGGTATCATGCTAAAATAATGGTTGAATCCAGGGCTAGGGTGATAAAATTACAAAATAAGTCCAAAGCATCTTGGGGTGCCAGAATATAAAAAAATTATCACAAAAGAATAGCAGTATGACAAAACAACACATGGGCCAACCTGTACTAGATCCTAATGGCCAAATCATTTGAACAGTAAAGTAATAGCCCATATAAGAAAATATATAAATATGTAAACAATATTTATAGCTAATATAATTAAAACTCATGAATCAAAAAAATATTGAATTAATAAATAAGAGAGAAGAAATTCTTCCTCATAGAAGAATTCTGGTTTAAAAATGTAGAAGAAAAGAGGGAAATAAGAAACCAACCACAGTAAACACCAGTGTAATAATTATTTTAGGATAAAGTCATCTATGGTTGGCAAAATTAGTGGGGGAAAACACATTGTATACATGTATCAAAATATCACATGTACCACCAAAATATGTACACCTATGATAATCAACTAAAAAATAGTAAGGGAAATTTAAAAACAAACAGGACATTTGTGTAGTTTAAATATATGTACCTCCCAAACAAGTATAAATTACAATGAGGAAAAAATAGTCTTTAAAAGGAATAAACTTGGCAGATACAAACTTGAGCGAGTGGTCAAGGCTAACACAACACTCATAAGATAAACTGACATTGTGAAGTTCCTGATATCATTCACTTAAAAAAATATCATTTTTATAGTATTCTCCCCAAAATGGCATAATCTCATTTTAATAAGAGAAAGCATCAATAAAACCCAAATTGATAGGCATTTTCCAAGTAACTGACCACTACTTTCTAAGACATCAAAGCTGTAAAGGAATATTATACACCTGAAATCTGCTAAGAAAGGAGAAAACTAGTCATTAAGTCCTTGCCTATGCCTATGCTTATGCCTATGTCCTGAATGGTATTGCCTAGGTTTTCTTCTATGGTTTTTATGGTGTTAGGTCTTATGTTTAAATCCTTAATCCATTCGGAGTTAATTTTTGTATAAGGTGTAAGAAAGGGGTCCACATTCTGCTTTCTGCATATGGCCAGCCAGTTTTCGCAATACCATTGATTTAACAGGGAATCCTTTCCGCATTGCTTGTTTTTGTCAGGTTTGTCAAAGATCAGATGGTTGTAGAGGTGTGGTGTTACTTCTGAGGTCTCGTTCTGTTCCATTGGTCTATATCTCTGTTTTGGTACCAGTACCATGCTGTTTTGATTATTGTAGCCTTGGCGAGAAAAGCCAAAACAGACAAAGGGGATCTAATTAAACTTAAGAGCTTCTGCACAGCAAAAGAAATGATCATTACAGTCAACTGGCTACCAACAGAATGGAAAAAAATTTGTGAAAGCTACCCAACTGACAAAGGGCTAATATCCAGAATCTACAAAAAACCAAAACAATTATACAAGAAAGAAACAAACAACCCCATCAAAAAGTGGACAAAAGATATGACCAGAAACTTTTCAAAAGAAGACATTTATGTGGCCAACGAACATATGAAAAATGCTCATCATCACTGGTCATTAGAGAAATGCAAATCAAAATCACATTGAGATACCATCTCATGCCAGTTAGAATGACGATCATTAAAAAATCTGGGGACAACAGATGCTGGAGAGGATGTGGAGAAATAGGAACACTTTTACACTGCTGGTGGGGGTGTAAATTAGTTCAACCATTGTGTAAGACCATGTGGAAATTCCTCAAGGATCTAGAAATAAAAATACCATTTGACCCAGCAATCCCATTACTGCGTATATACCCAAAGGATTATACATCGATCTATTGTAAAGACACATGCACAAGTACGTTCATTTCAGCACTGTTTACAATAGCAAAGACTTAGAACCAACACAAATGCCCATTTAAGATAGACTGGATGAAGAAAATGTGGCACATATACACCATGGAATACTATGCAAAAGTATGAGTTCTGTCCTTTGCAGACACATGTATGAATCTGGAAATCATGATTCTCAGCAAACTGACACAAGAACAGAAAATCAAACACCGCATGTTCTTACTCATAAGGAGGTGTTGAACAATGAGGATACATGGACACAGGGAGGGGAACATCACACAGTGAGGTCTTTTGGGGAGTGAGGGATTGCATGGAGTGGGGAGATCGGGGAGGGATAACATTAGGAGAAATACCTTATGTAGATGACAGGAGGAATGGAGGCAGCAAACTACATGGCATGTGTATACACTATGTAACAATCCTGCAAGATCTACATGTGTACTCTAGAACTTAAAGTAAAATTTTTTTTAAAAAAGGAGAAATCTTAGAAGAAACAATGACTAAATGCAATGTGGGATCCTATAATTTTTTTAAAAAAAAAGACATTAATGGAAAACATAATAAAATCTGAATAAGGTATGTAGCTTAGATAGAAGTATGTACCATTGTTAGTTCTCTGCTACTGATTATTTTAGTATGGCTGTATAACATTAGGGAAAGTTTGGCTACGGAATATCAAAAATTTCTAATTTTTTGCAACCATTCCTTTAGTAAGTGTGACAATGTGTTTTAAAATGTAAAGAAAAATCCATTTAGGAGATTTTATTATGTAAGCAGTGTGCTGGGTTTTGTGTCTGTATTTTTTATTTTTATTTTTTGGTTGTTTGCTCTGTGTGTTACAGTACAACACAAGTTTGGAGGAGTCAGCAAGAATCTAATCATGAGAACTCCTATAAATTATGACAAGCTATAAAACATAGATTTTAAGTGGAAAAACGAAAGGATCATTTTTACATTTTAGAAAGGATATGCTCACATCACAAAAATCAAAGAGGATTCTGGCAGATTCTATGAGTTGAGGAGATGAGGCTAAGAGTACCAGGAGACTTAGGTAGCAAGAGTTCACAGCACAGAGTACCACAAAAAAGAAAACTGAACAGAGATAAAATCCCAAAAATCTACAGAAGTCCCCCTCAAATAACAGAATATCGATCTGTACATACATGTGAGAAAACTGCCTAAGGCTGGGTAAATATGTGTAAAAAAGGATCAGGGATAACTGTGACCAGTACACATATGTCCAGAAACTGTGTGTTCTTATTAGTAAGATCGGAAAAAAACTTATAATTCATGAGGTAGAAGGTTAAAAACTCAGAAAGTCCATACTTAATTAATGGGAGATAATTAGCTGCCTACGTACTTCTCTGCAGCTGTCTAATGAGTCATAATGTTAAAATCTGAAAGGAACAAGCTATGTCTAAGTAACTTACTGAATCCCTTCCTCCGCCAATAAAATACCTAGAACATTCACAGGCATTAAAAAACATCAAACACACAATGACAAAAATTTTGCAATGTCTGGCATACAATATAAAATTACCAAGAATTTAAAGAAACAGGGACATATGGCCCATAATTAAGGAAAATAATCCACTGACAGCATCCTAAAAGTAACACAGTAGTTAGAATTAGAGGTAAATTATCTTAAGGCAGTATAACTTTACTCCATATGTTCTAAAAGTAAAGAATGCCAGATATAGGTGATGGAGGCAGCAAACCACATTGCTATGTATGTACCTATGTAACAATCTTGCATGTTCTTCACATGTACCCCAAAACCTAAAATGCAATAAAATATATATTTAAAAAAATGAAAATATAAATAATGTCTTAAAATTAAACTTCACTAACAAACAATATCACAATAATAAAAATAGAGATATATAATCAGTTAACATGCAGGAAAACACAATATTACAAGAAAGTCAATTCTCATTTTGATCTTAGATTTAATATCATTCTAGTCAGGATTCTGGCAGGCTTTGTTTGTGGAAATTGACAAACATATTCTAAAATTCAAATGAAAATTTAACAGGTTTAGAAGATGCAAATCAATTCTGAAAATAAGATCAAAGTTTCAGTGTTAATCTTTCCAAGATGTATTATAAAGCTATAGTAATCAAGACCATGTGAGAGCTTTAGAAAGATAAACAAATAGATTAATGGAATGGAGAGTTAAACAATAGACTGACACATATAAGGATGACATATTTTTAATACTTGTTCAAAGACATGGTACTGGAGAAATGATATTCTTTTCAATAAATTGTGCTAGAATAATTAGATGTGCATATGCAAAGTCAAGTTTGATACATACCTTGAACGATAAATGAAAATGATAGATGTATGTAAAACTTGTAGGAAACAAATTAAAGAATCTTTGTTACTCTAATACGTAGTCAGGATTCTCCAAAGAAACTGAATCAGTGGAATTTCTTGAATCAGTAGAATTTCTCACAATGAATGTGTGTGTGTGTGTGTGTGTGTGTGTGTGTGTGAGAGAGAGAGAGAGAGAGAGAGAGAGAGAGAGAGAGAGAGAGAGAGAGAGAGAGAGAGAGAGGGAGAGAGGGATATTGTGGAGAAATTGGCACATATGACTGTGGAAGCTGAGAATTCCCATGAGATCAGCAAGCTCGAAGCCCAGGAAAGCTGTTAGTATAATTCAATTCAAGTCCAGCTGGCTGAGAACCATTGAAGGCAATGCTATAAATCCGCAGTTCAAGAGCTGAAGAAAATGAGATGAGATGTTTCAGCTCAAACAGTAAGACAGGAAAAAGTAGGGCAAATTCCTCTCTTTCCTCTCTGCCTGTTTTATACCAGGCTCTTAATGGATTAGATGATACCTAGTCACATAGGGGGGGCAACCTACTTTACTGCATCCACCAATTCAAATTCTAATCTCATCCAGAAACACCTTCACATAGACATCAACACAAAAATAATGTTTAATGTGTGCATCTCGCAGCCAGTTACATTGCCACATAAAAGTAATCATCATGCATAGGTTAGATAAAGATTCCTTAGCTATGCCACCAAAATATGTTCCATAAAAAAATAGATAAATGATTATTCAAAAATTACAAAATCACTGTTATAAGATTGAAAAGGGCCGGGTACAGTGGCTCACGCCTGAAATCCCAGCACTTTGGGAGGCTGAGACAGACAGATCACCTGAGGTCAGGAGTTTGAGACCAGCATGGCCAACATGGTGAAACCCCATCTCTACTAAAAACACAAAAATTAGCTGGGCATGGTGGTGGGCACCTGTAATCCCAGCTACTTGGGAGACTGAGGCAGAAGAATTGCTTGAACATGGGAAGCAGAGGTTGCAGTGAGCTGAGATCGCACCGTTGCACTGCAGCCTGGGTGACAAGAATGAAACTCCATCACAAAACAACAACAACAACCAAATAACACTGAAAAGGCCCACAAACTAGAATATAATATTTGCAATCATATGTTGTATTTCAAAAAAATCCAGCTCATATACAGAACTTCCAAACTCAATAATAAGAAATCAAACAACCAAGATAAAAAAGAAAATATTTAATCAGATACTTCACCAAAGAAGATATGAGGATGACAGATAAGCACACAAAGATATGCTCAACATCAATAATATAGTTAGGGAGAGGAAAAATAAAATACCTACTAGCATGATTTATGTGGGAATGTGGAGGAACAGTCTCATACACTATTGGTTGCAATGTAAAATGATACAACCACTTTGGAAAACAGATTGGCATTTTAAATGTTTTTTTCCGAGAGGAATAAATGTACAAGTCCATGCAAAGACTTGTACATGAATGTTTATAAAATATATTTTGATTTTGAGATGGAGTTTTGCTCTTGTTTCCCAGGCTATAGTGCAATGGCACACTCTCAGCTCACTGCAATTTTTTGCCTCCCGGGTTTAAGCAATTCTCCTGCCTCAGACTCCCAAGGAGGTGGGATTACAGGTATGTGCCACCATACCAGGCTAATTTTGTATTTTTTTTTTCCAGTAGAGACAGGGTTTCTCCATATTGGTTAGGCTGGTCTTGAACTCCTGACCTCAGGTGATCCGCCCACCTCAACCTCCTAAAGTGCTAGGATTACCGGCATGAGCCATCACACATGGCCAAAGATTTATTTTTAATAGACAAAACTAGATATAACCCTAATGTCAATCTACAGTGGAATGAGTGTGACGATTAATTTTATGTGTCAAATTGAACATCGTATCACAGGGTACAAAGAAATTTGGCTAAACATTATTTCTGGGTGCATCTACATAGACTTTTCCAGATGAAATTGGCATTTGAATTGATAGAGTGAGTAAAACAGATCATCCTCCTCAATGTAGACTGGCATTATGGAATCCTTGCAGACCTGAATACAGCAAAAGGATTAGGGAAGGAGGAATTTGTTATTTCTTTACCCGACTTGGAAGAGGAATGATGGTTTGGGCTGGAACTTTGGTCTTCTGCACTCATGTTGGGACTTGTAGCATCATCTCCCCTGATTCTTGGGTCTTGGAAGTTTGGGATTATTTCGGTGGCTCCCCTGGTTCTCAGGCCTTTAGACTTGTACTGAAACTGTATCACTGGCTTCCCTGGGCCTCCAGTTTGAAGATAGCAGATTATGCTAGTCAGTCTTCATAATCATGTGAGCCTTTATATTTTTATAATAAATTCTATATTTAAATATACATATCTATGCATGTAGATAGATAAAGAGATAGATAGATGATAGATATATTAGTCTAGAGACCCCAGACTAATATATTAGGTAAACAATGGAATACTACTCAACAATAAAAAAGAATTGCCTAGAAAGACATTGAACAAAAGGGTGAATATCAAAATAAGTAGAGTGATAAAAGCCAGTCAAAAGAGTAAATAACATATTATTTTATATATGCTAATTTCTATAAAATTAAAACTAATCTATAGTGACAGAAAGGAATTGAATACTTCCCTAAATCACAAAGATTTAATCCAGATATGACAAGCATCACTTCTCAAAATTTATAACCAAAGAAAGTTATATGACACATCTAATATTAACCATGTACTGAGAAGCAAAGAGAATAAAAATACTAACTAATAACATTATCAGCTAGTGGATATCGAGGAAAGCTGCATATTTAACTGAACTCATTTATGCAGAATGGAAAATCTTTCACTGTGGTAGGAAAAAAAAAATACATTACTGCACATTGTTCATTTAAAATCCATCACCAAAGTTAACTTCCTTAAGCTTATTTGCTTTTCCCAACTTTGTCTCTTATTTCAATATGTAATTAATTGTTAAAAGTGTGCATGTGGCCTTTTTAAGCAGAAAACATACATGAACTTAGAATTCATTTTAACTGTGTTAAAACATTTGCAAGTTGATGACAACAGGGATTATTCCATGTTAGTGAATACTGATTTAAATATCTATTTAGAAATTTCCTTCAGATAATATTTAGATTCCTATGCAAAATAAGTTGAGAGCTTCATCAGCAGTATCTAGCAGTCAGAGATAACTAAATTTAGAGTTGAGCTAGAGGCAGCTTTATCACAAACTTAACCAACTTCTGTCATGTCATTGTCAGTATGCTGAAATCCACATGTGTATAGTTTCTGATTTTAGGCAGAAGTGAATATTACATTCAGAGAGGAGATCTTTTTATGGCTTTATTATTGCATAAGGTCCTGGATATATTTGATACTGCTCATAGCTCCAATACACCTGTCACTGCACCTCACTGCTAATACAATGACAGCTCAGTAGTCATGTGTTCCAAGCCAATATCAGCCAATGTTGTCTTTCTCTAGTCATTCTGAGTTAAGAGTCAGCATTAAAAACCATGCTCAGACTGATTCTGGATTACTTTCCTCCAGAGATGCACAGCACTAATAAGTTTGATTTTAAGTTGTAATGAGTATTATGCAGAAATAGACCTGTGTATGGTATTTTCATTATTTGAGATTATAACCAGGTCAGTGGGGTCTTGAGTACCATCCAGGATCCAAACAGAGGATATTTAGGCTTCCAAAATGACTTGCCTTGACAATGCCTATCTTCCTCATGACTATATTAGTACTACAATTATGTACGTAAAAATTATTAATTATTTAGAGCTCAAAAGTACCTTAAAAGAAAAAAATAACATAAAGAGTTATATATTGAACTCATTTAGAAGACCGTTTGCTGCAGGTTATGTGCTTTAGGAATCCAATTAAGTAAGTTTAATCATTCTCAGTTTACATTTACAAGAACTGGCCTTAGTAAGTGGCAAAAATGGAGTTGGTATTCAGGCCTAGACTTTTAGATTTTATGTATTTTATTCATGTTAGAGAGGTATTTTATTACAAACACAGTTTAGGTATAAACACAATCTTATACCTAAATGTTTCTATTGAATAGGAGAAAGCCAGGGCAGAGAAACTAAGTAATTGTATAAAGATTATCTAGATAGCTAACAACAAAACAAAAGACTCTCTGGAATTCCCAGTAACTGTGACCTGAAATCAAATCGACTTTCTTCTGTCTGTGTTTTCTTCAGAGTAGCTTTCCAACTAATTCAATACTCTACCCAGTGCCTAGAATTAATTGAGCATCTACTATCTGTAAGTCTCTTGACCTTACAGTTTTATAAAAAAGGCAGTCTGTCTATACTGAGCTTACAATTTAGCTGGGGAAGATATTGAGTAAAAACTAATTAAATAATGTCACTTTGATGGTTGTAGGGTAGACAAGAATAAAACCGGGTAGAGGAATAGACATACCGTTTTTAAAAAGGAAATACCTGTGAGGATACCATTTGAACAGAAATTTAAATAAAGAAAACAGTCATCCCATGAGAAAAATTGGAAACAGGGTTGTATCTTCAGCCTATATGTGTTATAAAGTCCTTGATTTTTATATAATATAATTTATATATAAGTGGTTCTTGAATAAACTCATCTTTTTTTACATACACACACACACACATATACACACACAAAAATACATAGCATTTTCTTTTTCTTTTTCTTTTTTTTTTTTTTGAGACAGAGTTTTGCTCTTGTTACCCAGGCTGGAGTCAATGGCACGATCTTGGCTCACCGCAACCTCCGCCTCCTGGGTTCAGGCAATTCTCCTGCCTCAGCCTCCTGAGTAGCTGGGATTAGAGGCACGCGCCACCATGCCCAGCTAATTTTTTGTATTTTTAGTAGAGACGGGGTTTCACCATGTTGACCAGGATGGTCTCGATCTCTTGACCTCGTGATCCACCCCGACTCGGCCTCCCAAAGTACTGGGATTACAGGCGTGAGCCACCGCGCCTGGCCCTACATCGCATTTTCTTACACTTGTGAAATCGTTTTGTGTATCTCTGCCTGTTTGTTTTCTTTAACATAGTGTATATAGAAAGATCTTTACTAAAATATATAAAAAGTTTAATGATTTTTATTAATGTTAAAGTAGCATTTAAAAAATTTAATATTCAAAAAAGTGTCAATACTGAGATAAAATCATAAATAATTATTTAAGTATTTTAACATTTGGAACCTGGGCTTTTTTTTCTTCTTCTGAGACAGAGTCTCGCTCTGTCACCAGGCTGGAGTGCAGTGGTGCTTTATCAGCTCACTGAAAGCTCCACCTCCTAGGTTCAAATGATTCTTGTTCCTCAGCCTCCCGAATAGCTGGTACTACAGGCCTGCGCCACCACAGCCAGCTATTTTCTGTATTTTTAGTAAAGACGAGATTTCACTATGTTGTTGAGGATGGTCTCAATTTCCTGACCTCATGATCCACCCACCTCAGCCTCTCAGAGTACTGGGATTACAGGCTTGAGCCACTGAGCCCTGCTGGAATCTGGGCTTTTACTGAGGTAGCTGCACACTCAAACAATGTGAACTTGACTCAACACTTTGCAAAGTATTGAAGTATATACATAGATATGAAAAGTTCCAGAAATGATGCTCCTTTTTAAGACATGTTTATTTTTCATCTTCAAAAAGGCTTTGAAATCTAAAACATTTGCATATAGTAGAAAAGTTATCCATGTGAAATCAACAGGAAATTTGTGGCAGAGTTTATATTAATCAAGTCCTATTAGGCACTAGTGTCTAAATTTAGAGAACTGCAGTTGTAAGTGACTGTGCTGAAACAAAGAATTCAGAAAATTAGGAAAATTATTAAATATAGGACAGTTTCATCTTTAACCTAAGGAAGAGAGTAACAAAATTGTGATTAAATTATACTTTGGGTTTTCTCCTATTTAAAGAAAATAACTGCAGAAAGCCCCTCTTGCAACCAAACGTTTACTGTATTGTAAGTATCACAGGAGTGGTGCCCAATTTTTTTCTTTTTCTTAAGTTTTACTTTTTTGTTCACATCTAACAGTGTCTTCAGTGTCTACAACACAGTATGTATGCTTTTTGAGTACATATAAAGAAATGATAAGTCAACAAAAGAAAAACACAGGACTAAGAACTAAAAACAAATTACTAAGCTAGATTTTGGAAATGTTTGAGATCCCCAAACAAAGAAAAACACTTGTCCTACATTGTTTATACATCAATCGGCCATTAGGCAAAGGGTTTGAATAGAAGATTTCTGAACACCTGTTTGGGATATTTCATTCCATTCACCAATGGAATCAAATAATGACATGAAATATCACTATCACCGTTAGTGTCTATAATAAAATGCAATAAATATAATAGTACCATTTTCAAAACAGGCTTTTCAAATACTTTTCTTACTTTTCAGTCTTCTAACTTTCTGGACACATTCACCATGTCTCCGACTGCTGCTTTTCCAGGTTTGCTTTGTTTTTAAATTTTAGCCTATTATATTTACATTATATTTTAGGGAAAGATATTTGCTAATAGGTATGCAACTAAACTTAAATCTCTTTTTTATTATTTTTAAATCTTTTTTTAATTTAACTAACTAACCAAGGAGCGATGACATTAACGTGTCTCTTAACTCTTGGTTTACACCCACAATCTGCCTTTCTCTAAGCAGCAAAACTGAGTATCAGATCACATATGAATTAGTGATTGATATCAAAGATGGTAGTAATTAATCTGCTACTCTTCTCACTCTTCATTCCAGTGGAAATATTAATATCTATCCTTTAATCAAAATAGAGAATGTCTGATTAATTTTCATCTCATATAGCATATGTCTTTTTTCACATGTCTTTTTCTTCATGTGTCTAAGTGGCTATGAAATATTAGACATTCTGCTTAAGTTCTCTTATCTTCCCTTCCTGCTAAGAGCTAGTACTTTTGCTAGATGTAAGTCATCTTACGTAGTAAAAACGATTTCCTCATTTTGCAAGAAACTCTTGGAATCTGCTACACAGTACCATCCTCCAATTTAGCTAAATATGTACGCATATGTGTATGTGAGGGTGTTCTCTGTGGTAAGACCATGACTATTTTCCTTAACACGCTCTGGTTGGTAATGTAGAGACTACACCAACCAGAATCTACCCTTTAACTTAAAAGTTTTTCTAACACTAAGCAATCTTTCTCATTACCTTTAATGCATATAATTCAGTGGTCATCTCATGTATTTATTCACCTGTGGTCATCTCATGTATTTATTCACCTTAATTTATAAAAATCATAGATAAAAAGCCCCTTTCAAAAAATCAACATTTTTATATACTGTCATCATGAAATACAAACTGTAGTTAGTAAAATAATATAAGACAATGAATTTTGCAAAGAAAACATAAATGTCTTCCTTTCTTTTCCTTCCTTCCTTTGTATATAAAGGAGATAATAATTAAAAATGTCATATTGTAATTCTCTGATTTGTGAAAAATACTAAAATATTTTCACTTGGATTTGTTTAAAATTTATTGTTTAAATCCTTTCTGAATTTAAAAACGTTAAATGTGATTTGAGAAATATCACAAATCTCTACCTAATGAGATGAAATTTAAGTTAAATGTAATGAGGCTGCATGCTGCTTGCCAGTACTTCCTAGACAAAATAAGAGAAGATAAAACTAAAATGTTGTCCCAAGGCTTATGTTTAAAGCCCACGAGTGCTTGACAGTATCTCCACAAAACAATAAGGTCCAGAACTCTACAACCAAATTACGAATATTATGCTGTCTAAATCTATTATACTTGTAATTTATGCTTTTCGAATTGCTCAAAATTTCCACTTTCGGAGGATGATTATCCCAGAGAAGTTTTATTTCCAAAGTGCTCTGCTTATCTTGGTACCATGACCCAAGTTATTCTCATATCCCAAACCCAAATAGTGTATTGATTTCATGAAATAATCGATTATTCCTTAATCTGAAATTGGATTGAGTTTTTAATATATCTCGAAACTTTGTAAGAGCAGAGAACTTGTATAACCATTATTATTAATGGGTTATGTAGAAGCATTTCTTGCTCTTAATAAGCAGAATTGAATGAATGAAGCCCTGTTAAATATTAGTTTTGTATATGTTTAAATATTGAAAAGTAGAATAGTAATTATGTTATGTGTAACAAGCATACCAGAACACAAAAATCTAGGTAAATCTTGTCCCCTTTCAGTACTGCCTTTTTCTATTTGTAAGACCTTGAGAAATAATTTAGTCTCTCAGCGCATAAATGTCTTTTTCTAAACAGAATAGAATAATAGCTATCAGGTAAGGTTATTGTGAGAATTAAATATGTTAATAACTATAAAATACAAGTAATTATTTCAGCATATAACAGTAAATATTTGCTCTTATTATTGAGTAAAGTGACTGTTTTCTTAGGCATCTATGTCAGTTGTAGTAACAATTATATGCTATTTATCATAAAATTCTACACATTAACTAAAATCTTCTGTCTGATGAAGACATTCACTAATCTATGATCGTAAAATATTTTCTACATTCAAAATTAATCTAAGGTTTATGATTTAATTCAGAGCTGTATAAAAATATATTAATTAGAATATCACGAAGAGAAGAAGTTTATTCTGTTTTAGCATAAGCTCCTTTTGACTAAACAGACCCCAGTTTTCTAGCTAGAAATCAGGCAATAACTTTGCAGAAATTCTATCCAATTTCCTACTTTAATTAATTTCCCAAAATTTGAATAGGAGGAAGAAATAAAAATTAAAGTAAAAAAATTGAAAATATTTTAAAATATTGAGTAGAAAGATTATAAGTTATCCCCATATTTTATAAGAATTTAAGTATCTGTTAATATTGTCAAGCATTCTGGCTTAATACCAATAAAATCTGCATAAATAATGGTTTCAAATTTTTTCATATATAATTCACTATAGAATATCCCCCTGAAGAATGTTAGGAGTTGTTTCTAGCTAGGAAGAACAATTGGTTTACATGTCCTGAAACAAATATTTATCCTACCCTTCCAGCCACATTGTCATTTTTAACTTTGCTCCTTGGTGATTATGTAGGTTAAAGGAAAGCAAAAATTGTTTGTCTTCAGAAGGACTTTATACTTCCTATGGTGTAGATGTACTACAGGGGGTAATTTAAAATAAGAGTAATATATTAACTGTCATTAAGCAAAATAAATTTGTACCCAGGCTCTTCAAATTTTACACTGGAATAAGAACTCCTAGACCTTCCTTGCATTTCATTTACACAATTCTTATCTAGAGATTGAAACCCTTTCTATTATAGTCAACCTAGTTTCAAAGGATGATTACAGAGCTGAAACTGTCACCAAATTCTGCTTTCCTCAGCAATTCAAAATAAAGGTTCAGAAAGCATTTGGTCCTGCTCAACCTATTATTTTATATGAAATTTAAAGCTGTCACTGATGTCACATTATTAGGGTATAAAGCTTGATGCCATGTTGACAATAAACTCCATTTAAAAGCCTCCAAAAATATTCTGGGTGTCTTGTTCTGACTTCTACAACCTTTGACAATATCATCTTGCGTGGTCTTTTAAAGAGCAGAAATCAGTGATTTTAGTAAACTTCATAATGCAAGAGAATCTCATGTGGAGATATTTGAATTCTACTGCTATGTACTAGAAAATGCACAAGGTGAATGTAAGGAGATGAGTTGGGCGTATAGCAAGGCTTTAAGTGAGAAATGCTTAGTCTGGGCTTAAGCTGGGAAAAAGGGCAGCGATAAGAGGAACAAATATTTGTAGAGTGAATTGGTTGAGGCAACCTATTTGTGGTTGGGAATGGGAAGAAGAAGCGGAGGGTAGTTGTGAAATCTTTTATAGTTAGACTGTGTAGACAGACATGCTATTAATGTACATACACTGGGGGAGCAAGGATTTTGAGGTTCTATGATAAACTCTGTCCTCTCCACATGATAAAACAGGTATAGAATTACTGCACCAACACAAGAAGGTCTGGGACAGTTGCCATAGCCAGCTCCAATCCTATGCATTATGAGCAAATGTTGTTTCTCTCAAACTCAGGTCTCTTTGACTTTTATTTTTCTGGTCCTGGGGCATATAATTTGAATCAGTCTTTCCTCTAATCAGAGTGCAGAATTCAGAAGCTTTATTTGCCAATTTGGCTTAAGTCTAGGAAAAAGTACAATCCAGCCTACCTTACTGATGTATTTCAGAATAGTTTTGACATTCAGGCCTCTATTTTACTATAATTCAAAACAAAACTAACAAAGCATCATCTGTCATAAGTGGAAACTCAAAGAGTACTACATATAATGGAGATATATTTTAAACATCCAATGTCATTATTTGAGAGATAAATTAGAACCGATTTTCCAAACTATCTGTGGTAAAGGATCAGATATTTATTTTTTAAAATACCTAATGTAATGTAAAGTGATACTCATGCAAAATGCAAGAAAAGTGAATCACTTGAAAAGTTAGAAGAAAAAGCAGAAAATACAAACCATTCATATTTGTATTAATATGAAATTTAATTAGCATAAAATTACTCTTTGAAATTGCTGTAATAAAGTTTCTACGTGTTACTGTGGATTGCTGCCTTTATGGTAAAAACTGTCAAAGAGTTTACATACCTATTTTAGTCTGCCAAATGCAGTTTAAGTAGCATTGGATTCAGAACCTGAATCCAAAAGAAAAAAATTAGATCACCACCAAGGAGGATAGAAAGAGATTATAATTAGGAAAAGCAAATGAAATGAGCAACAGCCATGAATCACAGCTGAGGTCAGAAAAGAAAACAGTGAAGTCATTCTGCCATTTTTTTTAAAGAACTTTTTACTAGCTAGACCTGACAATATAAGGGAAAGCGAGCTGATATAGCTGGAGTTGAAATTTTGTCTATTTTTAACAAGGTGGAAAGAACGGTATGTTGGAGCATAAGTGTTGGAGAGGCTGAAAGACAAGAGTGGGATATTTGAATGTAAGATTAGAAGTTTGAGTTTCCTGTCATACTTTTAGATCTTTATTACAGTGAATTTTTAGAATCATCCTATTTGAAGTCTTCTAAAATAGCAGTTTTTATTGTTACAAAGATTATTAACTGCTTCTTTTTTCAGCTAATTTTTTTTTTCAGTTTTTGTCAGAGAGTTATCCAACAGCAAGTACCTTCTCAGTCCTCCACTCCTAGAGTAGACCCTGTCTCAGATGCAAATATTTACGATAGTAATGACACAGAGTAGCAGAGTATTTTTATTCCTAGATGTCATTTCATGAAGAAAAAAAATGACCTGATATAAGATTATTGACTGACACTCATTAATCCAGTATTAAAAATGTTAGAGCTGAGAATTTTTGACATTTCTATCTCCATTTGGGAAAACTGTCTTCGGTATTTTTTTTTGAAATGACAAGGAAAATTTAATATTGAATTGCAAGGAATTTGAATTCTTGACAGATTTAATGATTTTGACAGCACCTAATTCAAATGGAGTTGCACAGATCTCTAGGGACCACAGAATAAAGAAACTTAATTATCCCAGTGATGGAAGAAGATCCAAAAATAGAATAAACGACATTTGTTTGACTTGTAAACCTGTGAAGCCTTCCTCATGATCACTGAGGAGCCTGTAACAAAAGTTTGTCTTCTCAAACCGTTATTGCAAATACAGACTCCTAAAGAGAAAACATCGACTGTTACAAGTGACAACTCAAGGGGCAGTGCATACAATGGAGACATTTTAAACTAATAATTTCACAATTTTCATGGGAAACTCTGTAGAGAAAATAACCAATTTAGTTTAGTATAAAAATGAGAGACAAAATTTTTTAAAACTTGACAACAAATCCCAACCTAAATTTCGTGTGGGCTTTTTAAATGTAATCATTTATATATAAAACCATATATAACCATAGTGAAAAGAGTGTATATAGATATATATAGGAAAAAATATAATTTTCTAGATTTAGGTATAAGAACAAACTGTTATTGTTAAGTATTTTGCTTGAAGAGAGTAATTGCCTCAGAACACTATGTACATTAAGCTAAAAATATAAAGAGTACCAACTGAGTAATAATAGTAATAAATGTTCATGGCATAGTTACAAAGTGAAGGGCACTATACTGAAAGTTTTACATGTATTATTAAGTAAATAATATTATCTTTGCTTTTTTACGGACATGAAAATGAAAACAAAGATCAGAGAACTTGAATGACTTACAGAACGTCACCTTCATGAGTTACAGATCAGATATTTGAGTATGATCATTGTGATGTCATTTTATTTTGCTCTTTGTTCAGTTTCAAATACCTTATCAGTGATTAAGTAGGCACTTTTATATGAGTTGTGACATGCTATCATTTTACTAATAGAGTGTTGGACAGGGATAAAGGAGACAAAATATGGTTCTGGCTCTTGAATAAGGCGATTATGTTATCTTGAGTAACTCATTGTCTCTGTAAAGCTCTCATTTCCTACCTGTTACAAGAAGTTACAGAAATAGTTTTTTAATTTCCATCAACCTACTTAATGTATATATAAATGAGCTGCTATAACTATTGCCTTATTATTTTATGTACTAGGCCCTAATCTTAAACCAACTAATTCATGTTTATGAGCTTTGGATTCAATAGATAAAATGAAAGGATGCAG
Source organism: Saguinus oedipus (assembly GCA_031835075.1). NCBI lineage: Eukaryota > Metazoa > Chordata > Mammalia > Primates > Cebidae > Saguinus > Saguinus oedipus. Next base: position 111,797,070 of record CM063172.1, read on the forward strand.
ACTGTTTAATGAAATCCAGCACATCATTACCAGCTACCACTAGAAAATGACTCATAATTTATGTTCACCAAAGGGTGCTTTAGTAGTATTTTCATAAACAAATGGAAAATTGTGGATTATTTCTTAGATATTCTAAATAATATGTTGTATCTAAATGTGAGTCTTACAATTATCTAAGCCTTTGCTTGAGACTTTTACCTGAGAATATCAACAATTTTATTACCTTTTGAAAAATTGGTTCTTACGGGCTTTGAAGCAAAACTGACAGGAGTCTGGAAGTTTGAAAGTATGAGTCTTCCTTTCAGAAATAAAGGAACATGAAAATAAACAGTACTCAATCTACCATGGAAATTAGTGTAAACTTTTTGGGAAAGTTGGAGGACAAGGGAAAAGAAGGAATATATATTAACAAGCAGTATCCCAGGAGTTAGGGAAATACATATCAAAGTAGTTCTATGAAAATTTTATCCTGTTAAGTTCCATTATCATGAGTTGTATATTTTTACACTCCTGACACCATGATTTTGAGAAGATGCAGTTTGGTGTAGTTGCTTTAAGACAATTGGAGAAAAACATAGTTGCAAGTATGGATTCAAAAACCAAACATACAAACACACACACGCACACAACACACATGCACATATATTAATGCACATTTGTTTTCCATTTTATTAAATAAAGTATACATTTAAGAACAATAACATAGAAAAAATGTAACTTCAAATTGATGCTGTATTTCTCAGTATACAAATCTATTTGATTCCTAGGTTGGAACAGCAAGGTCAGATAGCCAGGGAGAGTGTTTCTTTGAAATGATTCAATTACAATTTATCTGTATGTCTTCAGCTCCAGAGATTGGACAGTGAATGTCTAGGTAGTAAAGGACATCTGGCATTAGGCTTTATGAAAAAAGTTTGTACAGTAATTTATTTTTCTTATTTTTACTATTATCAAGCAGCTTATAATTGCTGAACTTGTAGATCGAAAGGAAAGTATTTTTGATAAATTGTTGATGTAGACAAATCAACAGATTTTAAAAGCAGGCTTACAATAAAATAAAATAACACATAATTTTAGATATAGAAGGAATATAAATATTTTTAAAGTTAAATTAATTGTTGATGATTTAATAGAGTTCGAATTCTATGTTCAGCCCTTTTAAAAATGTACCAGATGGTCTTACTCTTTTCGGCCCATTACATTTATTCCTGTACATTAAAATATATAACTTAATTTTTTAAATATTGGAAGATTATATCTCCCATGAAATACAATTTTTACAAAACAGTGCACAAAATTTTCTGAGTAAATTAAAGCTCTCTTGGTGCAGTCTGTACATTATCCAAAGCTTGTTCTGTTTTGTTAAGAAAAAGACAATAATATTAATAAATCGTATGGAAATGTGGATGAATTAAGAATGAAAATTAAAATTGGATGTAAATAATGTCTTAAGTAGTATAAGAAAGAATCAACATGAATTAATCTTCTTTCTTAATGATAGTGTCCATCTCTTAATATTTTACTTTCTTACATTATGTTAGTGAAAGTTGCCTTATCATGAGTAGTATATTTTTACACTCCTTATATCATGATTTTTAGAAGACACAGGTTGGTATAATTGTTTTAAACAATTTGAGACCAACATATTTGTAAGTATGGATTCAAAAACCAAATACATACACACACACACACACACACACACACACACACACACATTAATTCACATTTGTTTTCCATTTTATTAAAGAAAGTATACTTTTAAGAGCAAGAACACAGAAGGAATGAAATTTCAAACTGATGCACGTATCTCTCAGCATACAAATCTGCCATTTCCCAAGTTAGAGCATCAAGGTCAGATAGCCAGAGAGAACATTTCCTTAAAACGATTTCATTACAATTTATCTACATGTCTTCAGTTACAGAGATTGGATAGTGAATGTCTATCCAAACTCTGGAGCTGAAGGGAAGGTGATACATTTTGATTGTTAATTTGATATGATTTGATTTTTTGCCAATTTAATAATACCTTGTTTCATTTTCATTGTAACACCTTAATAAAAATCCCCCATATGTCACAAATTATTGTGTTTCTTTGATTTGCCATCTATAGATTTTATATATTAAAATGCCATTTGCCATTAAAAGTAATGGCAAAAACGGCTATTACTTTTGCACCAACCAAACAGTATTAGCGGAAGAAAATAAACTCTTTGGATGTAATTACACTCTTGGTACTGAATACAGTTTCTTATAGAATGTTCTATTAGAATTCTCACATAATTGTCTAATGAGAGAAGTAATTGAATATACAGTAACAATACAAAAGAAATAAAAATTAATGTTGGAAATTTAGATAAACTAAGACATGTATATAAGATTTCTAAATTGAAGAAAAAAGTAAAACTTTGTTTTTTTATTTCATATTATTTTAGGTTTTGCCAATTTAATAATAGCTTATTTGCTTTCACTTAAATACCTTAATCATATATCTTCCATGTCATAAATTACTGTATTTCTTTAATTTGCCAGATACAGATTTTATATATACCTAAGAAATATCATGATCAATGTCTGATATTAAGACACATTTTTGCTTGAAAAATCAATAAGTGAAATATAAAGCCAAAGAACATAAGAAGCGTTTTATGTAAGTTTTTTTTTTTTACAACAGCCTGACAATTTAATTCTGAAAGATAATGAATACTGCAGTCTTGAAATCATATGATTTTATAGGTTGATGTAGATGTCCCATTTAATGAAAAATGTTGTCCTTCAAGTCATTCTACTTATACTTCTGACTAGATTAAATTTCCCCTTAGAATTCTAATGAAGATAATGTGTCTTTTTGCCTTCATAATTCCTTCCTAACAAAACTTTTGTGAGGGTGAAGAAAATGAAGAGATCATCTTTCGACAATATACTAAAATGAAAGCATTATAAGATGGACAGGAAATGTGAATAAATTTACAATATTAGTTAATTAAGTCTTCGGTTTCTCTGAACTGCTACAACCTAAAATTATTTATTGATAGCAAATGATTCTACGTTCTAAATACATTTTATTTTTGGACAGTGTGGAACTGTTAATAAAGGTATCAAATATTCTACCTCATGTTATTTTTGCTAGTTTACACAAAAGCACAATTATTTTGACTCTGTTGTTTTTCATAAATATTTATGTATAATATCCTTTTCCTTGTAAACAGGATTTTTCCTGCCCAAAGGGAGGAAAAACAATTTGTGTGTTAATTTTATCTCACTGGTTTTGTTCAGCTTCAGTAGTTGTGTATATAAAGGAAGCGATTAGATAAAGGGGAATACAAGCAACCCCTGTTGTGAACGTAAAGAATTCTAATTAGCCATGATGATAATTTTGAAGCAATTCAGGTATATTCCAACCCTTTGCTCATACAACAAACCAGCTGCTAAATGGTTCCCATTAGTCCCTCAGTACTTATTTTGTTTAGATTTTGCTGCCCCCTACAGAATAACCAAAGGCATTCATGAGTTTGCCATGTGCCTTCAACTTCAAGATGAGACCATTTCTTGTTTTCTTGAGATTCTAATGGAAATAAACCTCACATTGTAGTTTTTATTACTAAAGTTTGGTATATTTTATATTACTTGTGACACAAGCTGAACCTCCCTCTTAAAATTAAAATAAAGAAATAAAAAGCATTATTTTCAATAATTTCTCTTTTCTACATGAAAAGAAAAAGTGAAAAATTTTAAAGAGAAAAAGTAGTAACCTTTAATAAATTCAAAGAGTAACCTCAATGTAAAATTATAAAGCATTTTGCTTTTTTTGTTTCTATTTTATAAAAGAGAATTTTATTGTCTTAGTGTTTAACAGGCACCAATAGGCCATTGAACTGACAGAGGAAAAAATTCTTCAATAAGAAAGATAGATATCTAGTTTATGTTCAAAAGCTTTAATCTATATCAAGAAAAAATACATTTAATACTAATACATATAAACTGGTTCTTTCTTTGAAAATAACATTATTGACTTATCAAACATCTTTTTTCTGGGTCTTCAAGTAAAAAATATACAATAATGTGTATTTGTTTTTAAATAAACTCCTTGCTCATAGTAGAAAAAGTTAGGTTAAGTGCATAAATTTAAGTAAACTAGAAAGTGACAATTCAGTGTTCTATTTCCTAAAAATGTACAACACATGGTAATTACTTTCACTTATTTTATGTATTTTTATCAGATGTTTCTCCTTGCTAGAATGGTGCTTATGAAGAAATAAGATACATCAATCATAAAAGGTGTTAATATTTCTAAATAAAATATTATCATCACCACTAAATAGTGACTATTAATGGTAAGGCACTAACCCAACAGTCTTTTTTCAGGTCAAGCATTGCTAGCTCATGTGGTGATCTTTAACTAAAACAAATTCATTCATTGCTACAGAGAACTTTTCTAAATTTCTGAATGAAGACAATGGGTACATTTTGTTAGTAAACATTTATTTTCTTTTTTAAAGAGTAATATTTAGAAGTAACAAAGTTTTCATGAAGATACTTGAAATAATTTTTATATTGCTAATTATGAAATGTAGCATAGTCTATTTAAATATAAAGCCAGACTGATATGTGAAAGTGGTAAAAAAGTATAAATATTAAAGAATCTGGAACTGAACATGAGCAATTTGATTCAACATGTTTAATCTTTCATCTAAGAAATAAAATTGTTTAAAGATAAATACATTCAATAGTCACCTAAATGGCACTTTTTGCCTCCAATATATATCAAGATTTTAAATGTTTATAGCCTTACCAAGCATGCTTTTAGCTCCTAATATAGGGTTATCAGGGCTAAAAGCCTATGAAGCAAATTACCACTCTCTATCTTAATTTTAAGTGACGTATTAAAAAAAAAACTGAAGAAAGAGCATCAGGAATAAAGACTATCTAAGCTACACTAAACAGGAATACATAATTTTTAAGCTAAAATATTTTAGTTATAGATTCTTTGCATTTACAAATGTATTTTATAATCAGCTTTTCAATTTCTGCAACAAAACCAGAAAATATGTCTTGGAAAAATTTTATATGATTACCATTATATGGTTTTGCACTTCATAAAATCATGAGTTTTATTTTCTTTATAAACATGTATTTTTCTTGAGAAATATATTGTATAATAAAGCTATAAATCAAATTTTAAAAATATTATCCAATAAACATTGTTTTAAATTCAATTTTAATCTCAGTATATAATATTAAGTAAAGTTCATTGTAGTTTTTAAAAAATCAAATAGAAAACTTTTACTTAACTGAAAACAGACATTGTCTAAAAGTGTACATTTAAAATACATTCATAATTTCAGCCAGGAAAAATGAAGTAAAATTGCAACACTGGAAATCGATTCTTAACTACTTAGGTTCTATCTTGGAAATTTCTGTAGTTCATAAAATTCTGAGGTCTTTATTCAGGACTTGGTTTAAACCTTTCTGCAAAGGACCTATTTTATTTAGGTTTTGATGCTTCTGATATTCTTTATCACTGGATTCTAGTATGTATTCTATCTTTTCATTAACAACCTTAATTTATTTTTAAAGAATATATTCTTGAATAATAAACATTATAAAAGAGATTGCTTCATATATATATATCTTTAGAAAATAACTTAAAATAAGGAATACATTTAAGTAAAAATTTATTTTGATATATTTTGGCCCATTTTAATCCTAGTGGTATTTTTTCTAGTAATTTTTAGAAATAACATTACATTTTAAAAATAAAGTGTAATTTATATCCATTGAAATGCACTCATTTTAAATATAGAGTTCAAGGAGTTTTTACAAATGTGTACATCTGTATGATCAACATTCCTACTAAAATATATTTTGTTTCCCGCCACATGTTCACACTCATAAGTGGGAGCTGAACAATGAGAACACATGGACACAGGGAGGAGAACATCACACACTGGGGCATCAACACTCCTATTAAAATATAACATGTTTCCTGCTTCATGTTCTAACTCATAATTAGGAGTTGAACAATGAGAACACATGGACACATGTGTTGTTTGGATAGTCTAGGTCCTTTGCATTTCAAACAAGTTTGATAATCAACCTATCAATTTCTATAGCAAAGCCTTTCCAGACTTTGAAGAGAGTATGTTAAATCAATAAATTGATGTGTAGTGAATTAATTTATAACAATCAAACATGGATTATTTAAATATTCTCTTTTTGATTTAAAGTTTATCTAAACATGAGCATTTGAGTTCAGAGGACTCATCATTTGTTATATTTATGCCTGATATTTTTTAAGTTAATTTTAAAATCTATTTTCCAGTTGTTTACTGTTAGTACATAGAAATAGAATAAACTTTTAATATCAACTTTGCAGCCTGCCATCTTGCAGAAATCACTCATTATTTTCATGAGTTTTGTTTAAGGATACTTTAAAATTTTAAATGTAAACAATAATACACATAGTTAGCAAAAAGAGTTTTACTTCTTCATTTTAAAATAGTATACCTTTACTTTTTGTTCTTGCTTTATTGTACTGGCCCTAAATACAGTGTTAAACAGAAGTGATCTATACAGACATCCTTAAATTTTTTCTGATCATAGAGACTAAGTGTTTGGTATTTTACTATTCAGTAGAATCATAGATTAGTTTGTTTGTGTATTTATTTATGTATTTAATTATCAATGACATATTTCTTAATTTGTTGAGGATTTCACCTTAATAGATGTGGGATTATAAATCAAGTGATTTCTTTTTTTTCTTTTTTTTTTGCTATTGAGATTAAGTGCTCTGTTTTTCCTTTTGATTGATTTTCAGATGTTGAAACAAACCTCTCCCATCAATAAAACGCATATGGTAATCTTAAAATCTTTCAAGATATTACTGAATATTATTTAACAGTATTTGATTCAAATGTCGTGTCTATATTTATAAGAAATTCATTATTTAAGTTTTTAGATATATCTATTGGTCAAATTTTTTGTATCATGGTATGTGGGACTCATAAAACTTAGTGAGTGTCCTGCCACTGTTCTATTTTCTTAAAATGTTTGTATATTATTAATGTTATTTCTTTTTTTTGTTTTTGATACAATTTTCTAACAGTCGATGTAGGCCTGAAGGTTTATTTTGAGTAAGGGTGTTTATTATTAATTCAAATTTTAATAAAATAGAGATTCAATTAATTCATTTTAGACCTGATGCTGTGGCTCATGCCTGTAAGTCCAGAACGTTGAGAGGTGAGGCTAGCAGATCACTTAAGCCTAGGAATTCAATACCAGACTGAGCTACATGGTGAAACCCTGTCTCTACAAAAAATACAAAAAAATTAGCTGGGTGTGATGGTGTATGGCTGTAGTCCTAGCTACATGAGAGGCTGAGGAAGAAGAATCACTTAAGCCTGGGAGATGAAGGTTGCAATGAGCTGAGATTGTGCCACTGCACTCTAGCCTGGAGTACAAAGAAAGATTGTGTCAAATACACACACACACACACACACGCACACACACATATATATATAGATATATATATATACACACACATATATATATTTGATATTTCTCTCTATATATGTATATTTATAGTTATTTTTGTGTTCAACTTTTCATATTGTTTTTCAAAATACTTTAAAATTAATCTAAGTTAAATGTATTGGTATAAAGGTTTTTATACTATTTATTATTTTTAATATTTGTAATATCTATAATGACATTGCTTCTTTCTGACAATGATTACTTGAATTTATTAAATTTCTTTATTATGTGCATTTTTTCTGTTCCACTTTTTGAGGAGTCAATTTGTTCTTTGTTCTATAGTGTTAAGGAAGCAACTTAAATCATTAATTTTTTAAATTTTCTTTCTTCTAACATATGCATTTAGAACCATAATATTTTTTCTAGAAATCTCATTAGCTATGTACCACAAATTGTATAATGTTGCAATTTATTATATTCAGTTTGAAAATTTTTGTTCTTCCAACAAGTAATTTTTTATTACGTATTCAACACTGTGTAGCAGTTTTTGCTATTTTTGGATTTAGCTTTATTATTTTGGTTTTGAACTTCATCTTATGGTATAATCCTTCATCTAGTCAGTGGTGGCCTTTCTGTGGGCTAGCAGTGTTCAAGATGATAAGTGAGGTCTGACCATTTCCTTGACCTAGAACTCTGACTTTGGGATTTGCACAATCCTCGATGTCAACATTCAGTTCTTATTACTACAACAAGAGATTTCTGCTGGTCCTCACCAAATCTCACCACAGGCTTGCATAAACTCAGTCTCCTCCAAGTCTCCAGTGAATCTCCATGCAAATATCTGGTGTGAACCTTCTGCACAGCTCCTTCCTCTAGTACCTTTCTTCAAAAATTCCACCGTTTCCTCCTTCCAGAACTCCAATCTCATCCTCTTGAGTTCTGAGAGATTGTTGATCTTCTTATACTCCACCTTTCTTTCTCTACTGCAGGAATGGACCCCTAGGCAGAAAGCTGGGTGATATGAAGGGCTCACTTTTTAACTTGCGCTTCTCTCAACATCACAGTTGCAAGTGGTATGTTATTCAATGCATAAAAACAATTACTTTGAATGCTTGTTTATAAAAGACCACAAAGCATAGAAACAGTTCCTCTTTCATGACCCAAGGAAAAAGTCTTGTCTTTTCACTATAGGCAAAATAATTATGATTTATAACACTATTACCATGTCAAAGAAATGATATTTGGTAAATGCAAATTGTTAATTTTTAATTCAACCCAAGAAGTCATGAAGAACAGACTCATTACAATAATTCTTTTGATAAATCTTTCTGAACTCTACTGACACTGGTTTTGAGTCTTGCCTTTGTTTCTGAAAAACTGGTTGATTTCAGAAATATTACTTAATCTCAATTTTCTCCTCTTAAAAATGTCCTTAGTAGAAGGAAATTTATATCATAGGATGAAAGTGATAATTAAAGTAGTTAATTATAAATAAAATTATTTTAAAATAGATTCTAAAATATAAATTCTTCATAATATTTTGTCATTATTTTTACAAAGAAATAACAATGTCTTTTTAAACTTTGAGATCCTAGTTTTTATGTCTGTAATGTAAAAGGAGTAAGTTAAATTTTATCTATGGTTTCTTTTTTTTTTTTTTATTGCATCTTAGGTTTTGGGGTACATGTGCAGAACTTGCAAGATAGTTGCATAGGTACACACATGGCAGTGTGATTTGCTGCCTTCCTCCCCTTCACCCACATCTGGCATTTCTCCCCAGGCTATCCCTCCCCAGCTCCCCCCTCACTGTCCCTCCCCTATTCCCCCCAATAGACCCCAGTGTGCTTCCCTCACACTGGGGTGCTTCCCCAGTGTGCTTCCCTCACACTGGGGTGCTTCCCCAGTGTGCTTCCCTCCCTGTGTCCATGTGTTCTCATTGTTCATCACCTGCCTATGAGTGAGAATATGCGGTATTTGCTTTTCTGTTCTTGTGTCAGTTTGCTGAGAATGATGTTCTCCAGATTCATCCATGACCCTACAAAGGACACAAACTCATCATTTTTGATTGCTACATAATATTCCATGGTGTATATGTGCCACATTTTCCCAGTCCAGTCTATCATCGATGGACATTTGTGTTGGTTCCAGGTCTTTGCTATTGTAAACAGTGCTGCAATGAACATTCGTGTGCATGTGTCCTTATAGTAGAACGATTTATAGTCCTTTGGATATATACCCAGTAATGGGATTGCTGGGTCAAATGGAATTTCTATTTCTAGGTCCTTGAGGACTCGACACACTGTCTTCCACAATGGTTGAACTAATTTACACTCCCACCAACCGTGTAAGAGTGTTCCTATTTCTCCACATCCTCTCCAGCATCTGTTGTTTCCATATTTTTTAATGGTTTCTTTCTTTTTAAAAAATTTTATATGATATTCAGATACTATGCCAAGATATAAATCATTAAACTGTATTTTCATTATATTGCCCTTACTTTAAAAAAAATCCTTTTGAATACACATAGTTTTGTGAAAGACTGTTACTAGTAATAATTTTTACCAAAAAAAAATTTAGTAGGAAAAAATATAAAACATAGTGAAGACTCAAACTGTAGCCATAATAAAAATGCATATAGAACTAGTTGAGTCTAAATAGTGATTTAATGGCTTAGGCTCAGCCCTATAGAGTGGTACTGAACCAACATGGACAGATACAATGATGCCTGTGGCATAAAGAAGAACGCAAACAAGCCTCAGTTAGGTATGGTTTCAGACCACTAAAGAGTTTTATTAGATTCAGCACATATATCTTAAATCTATATTATGAGTTCTTTGTTATGAGCAGTTTCCTCCTTCAAAGACCTCACAGATAGTGGATCAAATAGAAATAATTGCTATCCTGTTTATTTCATTTATCCAGTGAATACTTACTTAATTTGTTCTACACTCTGTCCTCGGAGCTAAGTAGGCAGCTGTGATAAAAACAAAGCCCCCGATTTCATGGAGCTTACATTTTTAGGGAAGATAGGCAGACAACAAATACGTATTATATATTATAATGTCAGATAATAATTACTATAAAGTATCAAAAGGGAGGATAAGGCATAAAATGTTATCTTTATGTTGATAATTCTCAAAATGATATCTAGAATACTGATATCTTCCATGGTTTCAGATTTATACTATTTGATGCTTTATTTGGCTACCATCATGACAAATTTAACTTTTATTTATTTAATAATTTATTTATATTTATTTCTGAGACAGTCTTATTCTGTTGCCCAGGCCTGAGTGCACTGGCTTGATCTAGGCTCACTGAAACCTCCACCTCCTGGATCAAGTGGTTTTCCTGCATCAGTCCCAAGTAGCTGGGATTACAGGCATGCACCACCAAGCCCGGTTAATCTTTGTATTTTTGGTAGACAGGGGTTTCTCCATATTGGTCAGGCTGGTCTTAAACGCCTGACCTCAATTGATCAGCCCATCTCGGCCTCCCAGATTGTGGTGATTATAGGCATGAGCCACTGCCTGGCCAAATTTATTATTTTAGGGAAAAAAAAAAGCTTTTGACTGCCCTTTCCCAAAATTGATTACAATCCAATCATCCCTACTACAGTAAATCACCCCACTATCCAAACACTTGTTCACATCATACATTTCAGTCATTTTTGATTTTTTATGTCCTTGTCTATAAGACATCAGCATTCTCTCAGATCTAACTACAAAATATATTCCAAATGTGCTTACTCTGCTACATGTTCTCAGTGGTGAAAAACTATATTTCTGAATTAAGCTGTTCAGTATTTAAGAGGTTCATACCTCTTAAAGGTTCTCCCTGCATCAAAACTCAATCTTTTCCAATTGTTCTTCTTGGGATAATCATGATGATATCCTTAAGATGAAAATCAGATTGTATCACCTCTTTACTTAATACCCTCGAATTCATTTTCATTGGATTTAAAATGGAAAATAAAATTATAACTCTAGCCTATAAAGACCTACATAATCAAGACTGTCTAACTGTCTGTACTCACGCTGCAGTACACTTTTTCTGGGTCATTACCTTCCAGTTACTCTGATCTCTATCAGGCCCTCAAAAAAGATGTTCCTATGTTATAGGGTTCATTGTTGCTGTTCTCTTTGCTTACAAATCTCTTGTCCAAGATTACTGGGTCAGAGAGCCTAATCATTCAGCTCCATTCAGTCATAACCACCTGTCGTAAGCACCATTCTCACTCAGACTCTGTCTAAACCATTCATTTTCTAGTGAAATTATCAAATTTATGTTTTACTTACTTATTTTGTGTGCCATTCTCTATCAACTTACTAGAATGTAAGTTTTTTGAAAGGGTCCCAGTTTCTATTATTATCCAATGTTTTAAATAATAGATGCCAAATAATATTTGTTTACTAAATGTATTGTCATATAGGCCAGCATTGTAGATGGTAGAAAGACAGCTTGTCTTTTTAACTGATGAATTTTATGATCAAATCTGTGTTTAGACAGACCAATATAGCAGTAGTGTCAAGGATGCATTGGAAAAATGTAGAACAGTTTATAAGAATTCAATAAGGGCAGACATTAGAAGCAATGACTATTTGAGGTATGACAGTAATGGTGGGGATATAAAGGAAGGCCCAGAATTATAAAATGTTCCCTAACATGACAAGCAAAAGGAACCTCAGGAGGTATCTATCTTAAAATGACATAGAGAGAGAGGAATAAGATAACAAGGCCAGTATATTGATTATGTAGTAAATTTCAGCTGCCTAAATTCTTTTCCCCACAAAGTTTTATATGTGCTTTATTGAAAATATGTACCAAGTTTGGAAGCAACTTCATGATGAAAATTTTAAACAGAGGAAATACAACGTGAATTTTATGATATCACAGGCCAGATTTTCTGTTAGGTAGGACACCTCTAGTTGAGAAGTTACATGAGGAATTTCACCTAATCAGACTGCAAAGCATGCAAGTGAAGCAGGTTGTGGAATTCACTACCTGAATTAATATTTTTGAGAGTTCTATTATCTAGGTCTGTTCTTTTGGATTCTTTCATGTTGATTTCTGCAGCTGTTATGAGATATCCTTGTTAAGCAATTGTAGTGACACTTTCCACTTCAAGCTGCTAGGAATACTGGGAGGTGGGCAGAGCAGCTATGAGTTTTATCTGTGTCAGGGATGCTATCTGTGAAGGCAAGAGTAAAACATATTCACAGAGCAATAAACAGCCTTCCTTCACAGGGCTTCTATAATAATAAGGCTGGTGAGAAATGAACATTGGAGAGCTACAACTAAAATGTAGTGAGTGTAGTCACCTAGACAAAACCAAAAGTATGAGAAATGTTTCCATGGCAAAATATACTTAAATTAGAACAGATTTTATCAGTGAGAGCAGGCATATATAAAAGGAACATGTCTATATTACAAACACGAACTCACACTAAGTGACAGCCATCCAAAGACACAGGTTCATAACATTTTATAATACACACAGACCAATTAACTCCACACCCAATTAAAATCTCATAGAGACAATGTGGTATAAGAAACACAAGTGAAGAATACAATACCTAGATAAATTCAGCTATCATTGGCCGCTGTACCACTTCTGTGCCCAGTAAACACACTCAGACAAATGCATTTGTCAATATGTTGTGTATCTTATCTTTACCATACAATAATTATAGGAGAAATTTGTTATAGGTGCAGAAATATAATAAAAAAATACTTACTTCCCAATTATATCTTAGCTTTTAGTAAAATAACATCAGTGATAAAATAAATCTGCCCTTCTGATTTGTTGAAGAAAATCTTAGACTTAAGTCAAAATAATCCTAAAATTTGAGAAGTTAATAGTCTAACTTCTTCCTATATCTTTTCTCCATCTTAGATCCCAACTACTGCTCGTCTTCTGTAAATTTTCCCAAATAAAAATTGATACAAATTTTAATTTTTGCATGGAATATTAAAGAATAATAACATATTTTAAAGGAAAAAAAGAAAGACAATAACAAGTAGAAAAAGAAACTATATTGGTGTATGATACAGAATGATTATTAAATACAACTTGAGTAAACTTAGTGGTAAACAAATAAAAAATAGTAATAAAAAAGGAAGTTTCTTAGTCCAATAAGGTTAAGTAGAATGAGAATGAGGAAAAGTGATTAGCTAGGTGATAGAAAAGAGCAGATAGGAAAGAAAAGAAAGAGAATGATAATTGAGATCTATTTATCCAGAATTTTTTAAAAGAATATCATATAGAAATATATGAACCTAAAATGACTGTCATAAAAAGCACTTAAGTACTAAATTTAGCTCTGTGTATTATAATATTAATCTTAGTGCTTAGTTTGAACATTTAAAAATATATTATTCATTTGACTAAATGAAATCTAGCTCCCTGGAAAAAGCCTACCTCCAGATTATTTATCAAAAATAATCAGTGGCAATATTTTCTCATCACAACTGCTTTGGCTAAAGTGATGTATTTGCCTTATTTGGGCATGTTGTGGTAAGGCATTTCCCTTGATTGGGCATGATATGATGAATTGGCGGGCCTGTGATTGGATGAACCCTGCCTATTTGTGATTAGCTGAAACTTGACTGCTTGTTGCAGTCCTAAATTAGTTTTTTTTGTTTGTTTGTTTCTATACTAAGTTAGGCTGCAGTTTGTTACATAGAAACTCAATGTATGAAGGCAGCCTCAGGTCAAATTTAATTCTATATGCAACATACATTTGAAAAAACAAAAATTCCACAACATTAACAACTAAAATTAAATACAGACAGTTCCCATCTTACAATGGTTCAACTTACAATTTCTTTAATTTGCAATGTTAAAAAAATGATGTGCATTCAGTAGAATGGTACTTTGAGTACTCATTCAACCATTCTGTTAATCTGTTTTTCACTTTCAGTGTAATTACATTTTTCAACATTTTATTTGAAATAAGCTTTGTGTTAGAGGATATTGCCCAATTCTATGCTAATATATTCAGAGTACATTAAAGACAGGATAGGCTAAGCAATAATATCATTATATATTAAATGAATTTTTGAGTTACAGTATTTTCAACTTACGATGAATGTATAAGGTTGTAAGTTTGTTCTTCATAAGTCAAAAAAAAAAATCTGTACACTCAAATAACACATAATGAAAATAATGCAGACATATCCCAAAATAAAGGCTCAGCCCGTGAAGTTTCTTGGCTTCACTCAGGAAAGAATTCAAGAGCAAGTCAACAGTAAAAAAAAAGCAAGTTTATTAGAGCAACAGTGTACAACAAAATGGCTGCTCTACAGACAGGGCAGGACTATCCCATAGGCAGAGTACTCCAGAGTAGCCCTTGAAACTTGCTGACTACCTATATTTATATCCACTCAATTATATGCTTGGAAGTGAGTTATTCATGAACTTTCTGGAAAACGAATGGGGAGTTCCCCAAACCATGTAAGGTAACTTCTGGGTTGTGGCCATGGCATTTGTATAATATAGAGCTGGTGGGAGCATCTTATGCAAATGTGAATAAGCAGTGAAGTAACTAGAGGTCACTTTCATCAGCATCTTGGTTCTAGGTGGTTTTGGATGGTTTCTTTGCTACATCCTCTCTTGATCAGTAAGGTCATAACTAAGGCTCAGAGAACAAGTCCTGCTGATCTCCTACCTCAAATATAGATACAGACATAGAATTAGATAGATATAATACTCACTCCAAGAAATCATGTCATCTTTTTTGTCCAATATAGAAACAAGGAAGAGACTTATTTAGATATGATAAGATGAATCATCCTAAAATCAATCTACAAAGTCATACATTCATGTAACAAGGTATTTACTATACCCTCATTATGTACTACAAGACAGAAAAGCAGACTCCAATTAGATGTAGTCCAAATCTTTTAAGACTAGCAATCAGAAGGAATAAATAGTAGATCACTAATCCTAAGATATTTGAACAATTAGAGTGTTCAGTGTATATATGTGGCTCAATAGAGAAACAAAGGAAAAAGTGCTCCATTGTGTTTATGGGATAAGAAAAGTTTTTACAGACAAGGTGGAGATATGAATTCACTGAGAAGAATGAAACTAAAGAATGTTTTTAGCCAGTAGAAATAATATGAACTAACTTATAGAAAAAAGAAAAAAAAAGTTATCATGCTCAAGAAACTGAAGGTTGTTAGTAATGTTCACAGTAAAGCAGAAGAAACGGTGTTATTAGGGAAACAGGAACATAGGAGGACCAGGCTGACGAAATTTTAAAATCAACTCCATCTTAAACTAAGGCACATTTCTTGCTAATCATGACCCATGGTCCTAAGATATTTACCACTAAGAGAGCAGTTTAATAATTTCTGCAAGGACAAACTCCTCTAACAACGAAATGTCCAGATGCCCCAATATTGCATAATAATCTCTGTTTTTAAGATGATTATAGTCATACTTTGCTGTACTTACTAAAATGCCAAGAATAACTTTCTTTAAATCAGGAAAGTACTAAATGTTAACATGCTGTCAACCAACCAGCATGTAGACATAACATAATATAGATTTTACATAGATAAGACCCCTAGATAAGGAGTGTTTAAAAAAGGATGGTGGGTGCTTCCTTTTGCTTTCTGAGGATGCCCTACTTGTATTGAAAAACAGGCTTGTATTAAAAAACATTAAGATTCATTTAATAATTTTGCCTTCATTTGAAATAATATAATTCATTCTATGCCTTGATAATAAATAATTTAAATGCTTAACTCATTTTCTGTCATTCTCAAAACTAGGCAGGGCTTATTACCTTTTTGTTTAAAATATTGTTAATACCTCATGTTTTACCTCCAGAATTTGAAACTATTCAATCCCCCCAGGCCTAGAGACTATTAAAGGCCAGTTTTGGGGACTAAAATTAATTCAGAACCTCCAAATCAAAGATTGGCACACAAATGCCTAAACAGCTGAACAAAATGTTGGTGTTTTCTATAGCTTGTTGCTACAAGCCAAGATCACAGTAGCTCAATACATAGAATTTATAGATAAGCTAATTTTATAACCTTGCATTTGGCTTTTGGTTTTTATGTGGCTTAAGAGATTTTAGATTAATTAGTGCCTGTTCACCTCTATTTGCATGTGCCCCAGAACATTTAATTGGCTATGAGTCTTTTGACTCTTAAGTCTCTTCACCATAGGGTTTCCACCAAGGGACATAATGAACCTGGGGCAGGTAGCATACCACCCTCACATCACTATGGGACAAAATAGAAGCTTGGTCATTGATACTGCCTCTGGCAGGCCTTGACTAAAAAGGGGGAAGTATAAGCTAAAATAAATAAAAATAAATAAACTAAATAATCTTAATCCCCTTTCCCTTACAGAATGTACCTGGCTCTTGGACAAAGGGAATTAAAAAAAAAAATGAGACACTAGTTGAGGCCATGATGGGAAGGAGAATCGGGAGGGGATAGGATTCACCTCCTACACCTTCCCCCTAACTTGAAAATCAGGCACAATTGACCAGCATCAACACTAAAACAGAAATCATAAGACTGACAGAATAGACTCTTTGTGGCAATAAGATATCAAATTATAAATAGGATCTCAGCCCATATCAGGCAAGGGTTAAGTACCCTCCCCATGGTAAATGAAGTCATAGGTCACATACATGTTTGTTCAATATACATGTGTAAAAACCACATCCATAAATAGTCATAGCTCCCCTGTTCAACCAGAAGACTGGAAAAGAAGAATCCCCTTAGATCAGTTACCACAAAATGGAAGGGCCCCCATTGGGTATTTTTAAGCACCCCTATTGCTATTGTACTTCAGGGAATCACTAGCTGGGTATACCTGTTCAAGATTTAACCTGTTTCTTATGAGTCCCAATAGACACTTGAGAGAGAAAACAAACCCTACACTTGTGAATACTTAGATATCTAAAGCTGTTGTTTTGCAACTAAACAGATAAGTAACATCCAAAGTCCTTTTTACAGGTACTCAACATTCTTAGCAACTCCCATCCCGTACAGGTTTGTACCACCAATGGATATCCATGGCTATATGGTCATTCATTCATTTAGTCTATAAATAACTTGTCACTCATTTGGGATCATGAAACCAGTGTATTGATAATGTTTGGTTCAGGAGTCAGTGTACAATAGAACAAGCAAATCCCTTTAATATACAATTTTATAATATCACTCACCCTAGCTTTAAGCAAACAATGGGCCTTATGTTGGCTGGGGTTGAAGTTGCCATCAGTTTATGGGCTCCATGGGGAAAATTTTCCTATCATAATGCAACTCTTAAAAACTTTCCTTCTTCATTCTACACAGTGTCCATAAAACTGGGGACACATTAAAATGCTCCCTTGATTTCTTAGCAGATATAACACTAGCTTACTGATTTGTGGTACAAGGGGGAGTATTCACTTTAATAAATTAAACCTGCTGCAATTGTGGAAACACCTTAGGCCAAATAGAAGAAGATATACAGAAAATATATGATCGAGCTGTCTAGTTCATAAATATAACCAAAGCACAGGATCCCAACTATATCTGGTCCCATTGAAAGTGCCTTCCTGAGTCTCCCTCATTTTTTGCCCTTCCTAGTACCTTTGATAGCTAACTTGTTATTACTAATTTTTGGCCCTTGCTTGTTTAACTCTTGATAAAGTTTGTATCTTCTAGATTACAACACACAAGATTCCACACAAAGATGATGATGGCACAAGGCTTCCAAACCATTCCATATTCTCATTTGGCAAATATAGACATCCTGCCTCTAGTTCCCTTAGATCAGGGATCCAGAGATTTTTGCTTCTCTAATACTAGGCAGGGCCTATGCCTATGGAATCATCAGAATATCACACAAATGAGGACCTTCCTTGGTTTGGACCTAGAGGCCAGCTGCAAACTCTTACAAGAGAATCCTGCCCCAAAGACAACACCCACTGTCAGTAGGAGACGTTACAGTATGATGGCCTGCATCCTTCATCTCCCCTTAAGAGTAAGGGTTCTCTCATAAGAGGAGATTACGCTGGGGAAATAGGAGCATAGAAGAGCCAGAGTTATACCATTTTAAAATCAACTCCCAATAGTTGATTTTATGCCTCTTGGAAGTAATATTTCTTGCCAGTCATGATCCATGGCCCTAGGATGTTTTTGGCTAAGGAAGCAGCTTAGTAATGCTTTAGAGGACAAACTCCTACAATAACAAAATGTTCAGATGCTCCACTATCACATAAAAATATATTGAGATGATTATCATCATGCTCTGATGTGTTTACATATTAAAATGCCAAAATAACTTTCAACAAAATACTAACCATTGTCATGCAGTCAGCCCACCAGCACATAAACATAATAACTTAGCTTTTAGTAGATAAGATCATATATAAGAAGAGTCTAAAAGAAAGATGGCATATGTCTCCCTTTGCTTTCTTAAGATGCTCTACTCTGTATCTCAGTAGCTTTCAATAAACTCTCTTTCACTGCGCTCAGCAACTTTCCTTGAATTATTTCCTGTTTGAGATCCAAGAACCCTCTCCTGGGGTTTGGATCAGGAGTCGTTTTAATGGCAACTCTGTAAATGTGGATGAATATACAGAAATATATTGAAAGAAAGGTAGATAGAGACAAAAATATTGGAAACTCTGTACTCTATACCAAGAAATTTGGATATTAATTTCATTACATATGTGCATTATCTAATTTAGTTCTTATAATAGATACATAAAGTATGCACATTAATATTTCTATTTTATAGATAAGAAAAGTATAGTTTAGGGAAATAAAATAATTTCTTCAAGGTCACTCAGCTGGAAATTGATAAGCAACATTTTGAAAAACACATTCTTACGTTTCCAGAGTTCACACATTACCATGACTCTATACTTGGCTGAAATCAGAGAGCATACACAACATAGCTCATGTTTGAGATTAAGCATTAACAGTTACAGAGCCTTATGACAAACATCCTCACTTCTAGAATTCCTAGTGATATTTCTATTCAGACTTCTCACTTCTATTTTATTTTAAATTACTTTTTAAAAATTTAATTGAAATATATAACCTATGCAATTCTTAGTATTTGGCTATCAGTCTATTAAATCTAAGTGTTTGGCTATCAGCCTATTAAATCTGGACATTTAGAAATAGTCATATACAGACTAGCCTAGTAAAACTTTGATTCTTCATGACTCATATATGAATACCCACAAAATGCATGAGACTTCACAAGGAGAAGTTAATATGTCTTTGGGACAAAGATCAGAAGCAATAATCCTCAAGTTAAGGATCACCAATGACTCCTTAAAACTAGGGTCATGAAATTTAGATATTTGTGGTAACTGGGACAGAGAGAAAAAAAAAGATAGATGCTTGCCTCATAGTGAAAAAAATTACACCTTTAAGAAGGGCATGAGATGATGCATTGACTGACTTTTCCCTGTCCTTTATTTTGTTTGAGGGTAATAACAATTTCCCAAGTTCCTGCAAATGAGAAAATTTTTTTATTGCATTTTAGGTTTAGGGGTACATGTGCAGAACATGCAAGATAGTTGTATAGGTACACACATGGCAGTGTGTTTTGCTGCCTTCCTCCCCTTCACCCATATTTGGCATTTCTCCCCAGGCTATCCCTCCCCAGCGCCCCCCCCCGTGCTGTCCCTCCCCTATTCCCCCCAATAGACCCCAGTGTGTAGTACTCCCTTCCCTGTGTCCATGTGTTCTCATTATTCATCACCCGCCTATAAGTGAGACTATGTGGTATTTCATTTTCTGTTCTTGTGTCAGTTTGCTGAGAATGATGTTCTCCAGATTCATCCATGTCCCTACAAAGGACAGGAACTCATCATTTTTGATCGCTGCATAATATTCCATGGTGTATATGTGCCACATTTTCCCAGTCCAGTCTATCATCGATGGGCATTTGTGTTGGTTCCAGGTCTTTGCTATTGTAAACAGTGCTGCAATGAACATTCGTGTGCATGTGTCCTTATAGTAGAACGATTTATAGTCCTTTAGATATATACCCAGTAATGGGATTGCTGGGTCAAATGGAATTTCTATTTCTAGGTCCTTGAGGACTCGCCACACTGTCTTCCACAATGGTTGAACTAATTTACACTCCCACCAACAGTGTAAAAATGTTCCTATTTCTCCACATTCTCTCCAGCATCTGTTGTCTCCAGATTTTTTAATGATCACCATTCTAACTGGCATGAGATGATATCTCAATGTGGTTTTGATTTGCATCTCTCTAATGACCAGTGAGGATGAGCATTTTTTCATGTGTTTGTTGGCCTCATATATGTCTTCTTTTGTAAAGTGTCTGTTCGTATCCCTTGACCATTTTTGAATGAACTTGTTTGTTTTTTTCCTGTAAATCTGTTTGAGTTCTTTGTAAATTCTGGATATCAGCCCTTTGTCAGATGGGTAAACTGCAAAAATTTTTTCCCATTCTATTGGTTGCTGATTCACTCTAGTGACTGTTTCTTTTGCGATGAAGAAGCTGTGGAGTTTGATTAGGTCCCAATTGTCTATTTTGGCTTTTGTTGCCAATGCTTTTGGTGTTTTGGTCATGAAGTCCTTGCCTACTCCTATGTCCTGAATGGTTTTGCCTAGATTTTCTTCCAGGGTTTTTATGGTGCCAGGTCTTATGTTTAAGTCTTTAATCCATCTGGAGTTAATTTTAGTGTAAGGTGTCAGGAAGAGGTCCAGTTTCTGCTTTCTGCACATGGCTAGCCAGTTTTCCCAACACCATTTATTAAACAGGGAATCCTAATTTTTTGTGTATACATAAAATGAAATATGTGTATACATATTATGAAAAATTCAAATAATTGAACTGATGTTCCGGCACCAGTGAAATGCAGAAAACCAAGACATGGGCTGTACTGAGTATAAAAGTAGTGTGAATAGGAAGAAAGAGATTTCACTGAGAGATAATTATACAAATTTGATATAAATATAACATTTTAAAATTTCTGCAAGAGCAATCCAAGGCTAACAGTTATCGAAAGCACAAAATACAGAAAGTTCATGTAAAATTTATCAATATTTTACTGTCTATTAAAATATGCATTAAAACATTGACATTTAACTTACTACTTATTAATGTTTGTTTAAATTTTAATAAATGCACTACTATCATTCCTGAAATAAGAAAAAAACAAATAATAATCTAAGGAATACATTAGATACTAATATAGCAAAAAGTTAATTCCTTCAATTATGGTATATGTTTTTGATTATCTAAACAATACTCTCAGCCAGAATTTTATCAGGAAGCAGAATGCAACTCACATAATTCAAGAGACTTTAAGAAGGAAACTTCTTACATAGAAGTGTGTAGATAAAGGAATTAATATGGAATGCTGGTTGAGGCACCCAAAGTGTAGCAATAATGGAAAATGAATGGGAAGAGAATATATGGACATATGCTTTCTTTTCTCATGGGTAAATTTCTATGATTAAGTGGTTGAGTTATATGGCAGGTGTATATTTAACTTTTGAATAATTGACACTTTTTGCCAAATAGACTATACCATTTTTCATTCCCACTAGTAATATATGAGAGTTGTACTTCTACATATTTCCCAAATTTGATATGGTCAGTAGTCAGTATTGTTAATTTGAGAAATTCTAAGTACACAGTGTTTAAAGTTGCATTTCCCAATGACAAAGAATGTTGGAACATTTTCTTGTGCTTTGTTGTCATTTTTATCTTTCCTAAAATTTGGCTCAAGTTATTTGTTCATTCTTATAATAGGTTGTTTTTCTATTACTGCATTATTAGAGTTTTTGTTTATCTTGTATGTATGCATTGCAAATCTATCCATGTGTCGCTTTTCATTTTTCTAAGATTTTCTTTCATAAAGATGATATCCATATATTTTTAATCTTAATGTAACAGCATTTTAGGAAAGTTTTACATTTACAGAGAACTGAGAAGTTAGTACAAAATGGTTGCATATGCCTCAACCTGTTGTTGAACTATCATTAATATATATCTTACATAGATATACCTTTGTTAAAATTAATGAAGAAATAATAACACATTATGAATTAAATTTAATTTACATTTATTTAGTTTTTCACCTAATTTTAGTTGCTGTTCAAGAATTTCATCCAGGATACATTATTACATTGACATGACATGTCTCCTTTACTGTGACCATTTATCAGACTTCCACTGTTTTTGAAAACTTTAAAAATTTTGAGGAGTAATGGTCATACATTTTGTAGAATTTCTATTTGCAATTGTCTAATATTTTTCTCATGATTAAATTGGGGTTATGGGTTTTAGAAGAAAAAGCATGGGGATAGACTTCTTTTTTAATTATATCATATCAAAAGTGCACACTATTAACATGATTTATCACTGTGAATACTGATTTTCATCATCTGGCTGAGAAACTTTGTCAAGCTTCTCCACTCTAATGCTATAGTTTTTCTTTATTTTCATACTTTTTACTTTAAAATAAAGTCACTATACAGTCTACACTTAAGAAGTGGAGATTATGCTACCCCTTACTGAAGGCAGAATTATTTATATAAATAATTTTTAATTCTCCTGGAAAGGAGATATGTCTCTTTCTCATTTGTTAATCCAAATATTTATGTATATGCATATGAATTTATGGCTATTTATTTTATACTTTAGGTGATAATCCAATACTATGTCATCTGTTTTTTTCAAATTATTACAGCTATTGATCATTTGAATCATTTTCAGCTGTCGCTTGTATCGTGTTACCATAGACTAATCACTGTAGTTTATTGGACTTTTGTTTTTGTTTTAATTTTAGAATACTGTTAATCCCTGACATTCAGATCCTCCAAGCTCGTCTTTTATACTCTTAGAATAAGCCATTTCTGAGAGAATCCCTGACTCCATTTATTGGAAAATGGAGTTAGAAATCATGATCTGTACACTAGTGTGCTCATTGCTAGTGGGGTTTCATTGCTTTTAGGCCCTCTCACCTGATACAGCACAGTAGTGAAATATATGTATGTGTACTAACCTATAAATACTTATAAATATTTGTATATAAACCACCACTATCTGTATGAAGCTAAACATGAACTTACACTGATGCCTCCAGCCACATGGTCATTCTAACCTCCTCTCCATGTTTATTTGAAAATTAATATTTTAACAGTAAAAATCTGGGCTCCCAATATCCACCATCCATTTACTTATTGTTCAAATTCAGTACATACATATAGCAATGTTGGAATTGGTAACCTGAACCAATTCGGAAAAACAGCTTTATCAATTAGAGTATGATATTTACATGTAGATCTTTTTGTCATTAGTCTTATGAATTTTATTTATTTCCAAAGTTAACTTAGGTCACCAATTACCTATCCCCACCCATAAGAGTTTAAATGAGGTCACATTCATTTCTGGGGTTGCTGGACATCTTAAATGTTGTTTTTATCAATTTTCAAACATTAAGTCTCATTCATGGTGCTGTGAAGTTCTATAGTTTTTGAAAATAAATATTATGCATCCACCATTTCAGTAATACATTGAAAGTTTTGCAACTCTAAACATCTCCTGTGCTTTAACAATTAATTCCTTTCTCCAAACTTACAGATATCACCAATATTTTATTGTCTGCATAGCTTTTTCATTTTTCAGAATTTTTAAAATTGCAGTTATGCCATATATAGCCTTTTCAGATTGACTTCATTGATTTAACTACATGCAATTCAGGTTCCTCCATGTTTTCATGGCTTGATAATTCATTTTTTAAATTTCTAGCTAATATTCCATTGTATGGATTTACCAAGTTAATTTATCCATACACCTACAGATATGAATTTTGTGTGCTTCTAGTTTTTGGCAATTACACAGGTTTTTGTGTCGACATGTTTTCAGTTCACTTAGGTATATACCTAAGAGCAGTAATGCACTTACATACCTAACAGGTAATAAGCAGCAACACCCTTAGGTATAGCAAAAATATGTTTAGCTTTATTAGAAACTGTCTAAAAAACATCAAAATTGGTTGCATTATTTGCAATTTTTACCAGCAATGAATGATAGCCCCATATTCTTACCAGATTTTAATATTGTTACTTTTGTTTGTTTGTTTTGAGACACAGTTTTATCACCCAGGCTGTGTTGTTAGATTTGTGGATCTTAGTCATTCTTACAGATGTATATTTGTATCTCATTATTTTAGGTTCCTAATGGCAAATGATTTTGGATATCTTCATATGCTTAAGTGCTATTTGTGTATCATCTTTGGTAAGGTTATAAGTTTTTGCCATTTTAAATTAGGGCTTTTTCCTTATTGTTGTGTTTTACAAGTCTGTATAAATTGAATACAAATATTTTATTAGATACATGATTTGTCTTTTCATTCTCTTAAGCACCTTTCACACAGTTTTTAATATTTTTTTTGTTATACTTTAAGTTCTGAGGTACAAGTGCAGAATGTGCAGGTTTTTTACATAGGTATATATGTGGTTCCACATATCAGTTTTTTTATAGATATTGCTTTTTTTAATAGATATTGCTTTTTAACATAGGTATATGTGGTTCCACATATGAGATTCTTCCATAGATATTGCTTTTTATCATAAATATTGCGTTTTTCATAAATTTTTTTGCTGTATACTCAAAAGTCTTTTATTAATCAATAATCATCTTGCTTTCTCCTATGTTTTCTTCTAAAAGTTTTATAGTTTTACATTTTAAATTTAGGTCTATGATCTATTGTGAGTTGATATTTATAAAAAGTGTAAAATCAGTGTCTAGAATTTTTTGCACAGAGAAATCTAATTTTTCAGTACTATTTGCTGAACATACCATTTTCCACTCTTGAATTTACTTTACTCTTTTGTAAAAATCAGTTGGCTATATTTGTGTGAGTCTAATTTTAGCTTTACTCTTCTGTTCCATTCATCTATGAGTTTATTGTTTTAGCAATATGACACTTTCTTAATTAATGCAGATTTGTAGTAAATCTTGAAATAGGATATTATAATTCATCTAACTTTATTTTTATTCAACACTGTGTGGATACTCTGGGTCTAGTTTTCCATGTAAAAATAAAAATCAGATTTGTCAATATCAGAAAAATAGCTTGCTGGGATTTTTATTGGGTTTATATTATATTTATAGATGCAGTTAAAATAATTGACATCTTAACAATAATGAGTCTTCTAATCTATGAACATGAAACATCATCATTTTTATTTTTGTTTTTGTTATTATAAAGTCTTAGCTTTTATTTTAGATACAGGGTGTACTTATGTAGGTTTCTTATATAGGTACATTGGACCCAGGTATTGAGCAAAGTAGGCAGCAGGTAGTCTTTCAACACAAACTCTCCTTCTTCACACCCCATCTACTAGTTGACAGTGACTGTTGTACTCATGTTTATGTCCACGTGTGCTCAATGTTAAGCTCCACTTATAAGCGAAAACATGTGGTATTTGGTTTTCTGTTCCTGCATTAATTTCCTTAGGATTATGGTCTCTAACTGCATCCATGTTGCTGCAAAGGAAATGATATCCTTCTTTTTTATGGCTGTGTAGTATTCTATGATGTACATGTACCAAATATTCTTTATGCAGTCCAGCCTTGATGGGTACCTAGGCTGATTCCATGTCTTTGATATTGTGGATAGGGCTACAATACACTTACAAATTCATGCATCTTTTTGGTAGAATATATTCCTTTGAGTATATACCAAGTAATACTGAGTCGAATGGTAGTTGTTTTAAGTTCTTTTAGAAATATCCAAACTACTTTCCACAGAGGCTGAACTAATTTATAATGCTTTGACAGTACAGGGAATAAGCACTTCCTTTTCTCCACAGCCTCACCAGCATCTGTTGTTTTTTGACTTTTTAATTATACTTATTCTGACTGGTGTGAGATGGTTTTGATTTGTGATTTTGATTTGTATTTCTGTGATGATTAGTGATGCTAAGCATTTTCCATAGATTTATTAACCACTTGAATGTCTTCTTTTGAGAGGTAGCTCTTCATATCCTGTGCCCACTTTTTAATGGGGTTATTTGTTTTTTGCCTGTTGATTTGTTTAAATTCTTTATAGATTTTGAATATTAGATCTGATATGGTTTGGCTATGTCCCACTCAAATCTCACCTTGAAGTTTAGTTCCCATAATCCCCACGTATCATAAAACGGACACTTTGAGAGGTTAATTGAACCATGGGGCTGAGTTTTCCCTTGCTGTTCTCATGATAGTGAATATGTCTCAGGGGATCTGATGGTTTGATGATTTTACAAAGAGCAGTTCCCCTGAACATGCTCTCTTGCCTGCTGCCAGGTAAATCTTGCCTTTGGTTCTCCTTCACCTTCCACCTTGATTGTGAGGTCTTCAAGCCATGTAGAACTGTAAGTCCATTAAAACTCTTTTCTTTATAAATTACCCAGTCTTGAGTATTTCCTGATAGTAGTATGAAAACAGACTAATGCAGTAAATTGGTGCTTAGAGTGGGGCATGGCTGTAAAGATACCTGAAAATGTAAAAGTGACATTGGAACTGGGTAACAGGCAAAGGTTGGAACTGTTTGGAGGGCTCAGACGAAGACAGGAAAATATGGGAAAGTTTGGAATTCTCTAGAGACTTGTTGAATGGCCAAAATACTAACAGTGATATGGACAATGAAATCCAGATTTAGGTGGTCTCAGATGAAAATGGGAACTTTTGGGGGAACTAGAGTAAAGGTCACTCTTGCTATGCAAAGAAACTAGTGTCATTTTTGTCCCTGCCCCACAGATCTGTGGAACTTTGAACTTAAGAGAAATGATTTAGGATATCTGGTGAAAGAAATTTCTATGCAGCAAAACATCCAAGAGGTGACTTACATGCTGTTAAAGGAATTCAGTTATATAAGGGATGCAGAGCATGCACCTGGAACAGCTGCAGACACTCAATGCCAGCCCATGAAAGCTGCTGAGGGAAGTTTTACCCCTCTTGGGTGGAGTTTCCCAGGACCATGGGAACCCACCTCTTGTATTACCATGACCTAGATGTGACACATGGAGGAGCTTAAGGAAATCATTTTGGAGCTTTAAGATTTGGCTGCCTTGCTGGAGATCATACTAACATGGGACCTGTAGCCCTTTCTAGGCTAATTTCTCCCATTTGAACAGTGTATATTTAACCAATGCCTGTACCCACATTGTATCTAGGAAGTAACTAACTTGCTTTTGATTTTACAGGCTCATAGCAGAAGGTCTTGCCTTGTCTCAGATGAGATTTGGGACTGTCAACTTTTGAGTTAATACTAAAATAAATTAAGACTTTGAGGGACTGCTGGGAAAGCATGATTGTTTTTGAGATGTGAGGGCATGAGATTTGGGAGGGGCCAAGGGCAGAATGATATAATTTGGCCCATCCACATATCATCTTGAATTTAAGCTCTCATAATCCTCTCATGTCATGGGATGGACCCAGTGGGAGGTAATTGAATCATGGGGGTGAAATTTCCTATGCTGTTCTCAGGACAGTGAATAAGTCCTATGAGATCTGATGGTTTTATAAAAGGCAGTTTCCCTACACACATTCTCTTGCCTGCTGCCATGTAAGACTTACCTTTGCTCCTCCTTTTTGTATGTGCCTTCTGCCATGTATGTGAGGCCTCCCCAGCCATATGGAACTGTGAGTCCATGTAACTTCATTTTCTTTATAAATTACCCAGTCTTGAGTATTGCTTCCTAGCAGTATGAAAATGGATTAATTCAGACCCTTGTCACATGCATAGTTTGTGAATATTTTCTCCCATTCTGTAGGGTGTCTGTTTACTGATGGTTTCTTTTGCTGTGCAGAAGCTCTCTAGTTCAATTAGTTTCTACTTGTCAACTTTTGTTTTACTGCAATTGTTTTTGGGAACTTAGCCATAAATTATTTTCCAATACTGATGTCAAGAAGGACATTTCTTTGGTTTTCTTCTAGGATGGAGTCTTACATTTAAAATTTTAATCATCTTTAATTAATTTTTTATGGTCAAAGATCAGGGCCTAGTTTTATTGTTCTTCATATGGCTAGCCAGTTATCCCAACACCATTTATTGAATGATACCCTTTCCCCATTGCTTGCTTTTATTTTATTTCTTTTTTTAAATTATACTTTAAGTTCTGGGGTACATGTGCAGAACATGCAGGTTTGTTACATAAATATATACATGCCATGGTGTTTTGCTGCATCTATCACCACGTCATCTACATGAGGTATTTCTCCTATTTGTATTATTTCCACAAATAGATCTTATACTTATTTTGTTAGATTTACATATAGATTTTTCATTTTTTTGCTGTGACAAATATTATGCTGTTCTTAATTTTAAATATCAATTGTTTATTGCTTGTACACAGAAAAGTAATGAAATTTTATATACTATCATTGTAAATTGTGCAGCCTTGATATAATTACTTATTCTGGAAACTCTTTTGCTGATGCTTTATAATTCTGTACATTGACAACTATGTCATCTGTGAAAAATTACAGTGTTATTTCTTTCTTTCCATTTTATTTACATTTTTTCTGTTATAGCACTAGTTAGGTTTTCAGGTATTATGTAGTAAAGGATTGGCATGAGGTGACATCTTTGCCTTGCTCCTGATTGTAGGGAAAAATCAGCGTATTTCTCACTATTAAATATGATGTTAGCTGTTGGACTTTGTGGGCATTTATTATCAAGTTCAGTTTGTCGTATATTCTAGTTGTCTGTGAATTTTTATTTTGAATGGATGTTAGATGTTTTAAAGTTATGTTTGCATCTATCAATAAGATGATAATTATTCTTATTTACCCTGCTAATATGATGGGTTATGTTATTTAAATTTTTAATGTTAAATCAGTCTTGCACACCTATCATTAATACTACTTAGTCACTGCATATAATTTTTTACATTCCCTAATGGATGTGATTTGATAATATTTTGTTATGAATTTTTACATTTATGTTTATCACATATATTGATTTATATTATTCATTTCTTTTAATGTCTTTATCTTGGTTTGAGGATAACACTGAATTCATAGAATAACTTAGAAACTGTTCTTCTGCCTCTATTTTTCAAAAGAGAATTTGGGAATTGGAATTTTTTGGGGGGGAGTTAAATTTTTACTTAAACATTTGACAGAATTTACCAAGAAAACCATGTGAAACTGGCACTTTCTTTTTTTTAAATGTTATTGATTATTTATTAAACTTCTTTAAAAGACATGGGTATATTCTATTTATCTGTTTATCTTTATGTGAGTTTTGAAGCTTGGTGTATTTTAAGAAAATTTGTCTTTCTTCTAAGTTATCAAATTTGTGGATAATGGGTTGAATATAGTGTTCTTTTATTATTATTTATTAGATATGATAGGAATAGTTATGACTACTCTTTAATTTTTGGCATTAGTACATTGTGTTTTCTTCTCTATTTTATCCCTAGTTAGCTTGGCTGGAAGTTTGCTAATTTTATTGTTCTTTTCACAGAAACAGCTTTAGGTTTCATTAAATTTTTTTTCTGTTTTCATTTATTTATACTCTGATTTATACTATTTACTCTATTTTACCTTACTTATTTTTAAATTGTTCTTACTTTTTAGTCACCTAAAGTATTAGTTTAAACTACTCATTTTAAACATACTGCTGTTCAAATATATGTAAATGATGCTATAAATCTATAAGTTCTATCACTGCATTAAAATTTTTTTGATAATTTATGGTTTTATTTTCACTTAGTAAAACATATTTTACTTAGAATTGACTTGGCTATGAGGGCTCTCTTTTGGTTCCATATGAAGTTCATGGTGTTTTTTTCCAGTTCTGTGAAGAAATTCAATGGTAGTTTGATGGGGATAGCATTGATTGTGTAAATTACTTTGGGCAGTATAGCCATTTTCACGATATTGATTCTTCCTAACCATGAACATGGAATGTTTCTCCATCTGTTTGTGCCTGGGGATGAATGCCAAGTGTGGGTGAAGGGGAGGAAGGCAGCAAAGCACACTGCCATGTGTGTACCTATGCAACTATCTTGCATGTTCTGCACATGTACCCCAAAACCTATAATGCAATAAAAATTTTAAAAAAACATATTTTAAATTTTCTCTTTAGACTTTTTCTAACAAATGTATAACTCAGAAGTATGTTTTTAAATTTCCAAACATTTTGAATTTTCTAGTCATGTTTTTTATTGATTTTCAGTTTAATTCCATTGTTTTTTGAGAACATAATTTGTATAATGTTGCTCTTTTATATTTGCTAAATGTAAATGTGTTTTATGGCCTAAATGAGATTTATCTCTGTGAGTGTTCTATATGAACTTGAAAAGAATGTTCATTTTGCTACTGGTGGTAGAGTACTCAATAAACATCAATTAGATCAAGTTTATTGACAATGTTGTTCAGGGAAACAACAGGCAGGCGATGAACATCCCAATAAAGCAAGTCACACTTTTTTTTAATTTCCCAGTGTATATTTGTCATGTTTACACTATATTGTAGTGTATAAAATGTGTGATAGAATTATGTTTTAAAAGACAATATGTATACCTTTATTTAAAAATACTTTATTGCTAAAAACTGTTAATAGCCATTTAAGCCATCAGCAAATTTTTTGCTAATAGAAGGCCTTACTTTGATATTGATGTCTGCTGACTAATTACAATGGCAGTTGCTGAAAGTTGAGGCAACTGTGGAAATTTATTTTTAAGACAACAAAAACATTTGCTACATTGTTGGACTCTTCGTTTCACAAAAGATTTCTTCATAACTTGCAATGCTGTGATAGCATTTAACCCAAAGTAGAACTTCTTTCAAAGTTGGAGGCAATTCTCTCAAACCCTACTTCAGCTTTATCAACTAAGTTTATATAATATTCTACATTCTTTGCTGTCATTTCAAGAAACAACTCTTAATGCACCCAAGATTTATCATGAGATAACAGCAATTTAGTCACATCTTCAGGCTCCACGTTTAAAGTTATTCATGAGCATTTTAATCAGCTTCTTCCAAATGCCTATTAATGTTAATATATTGATCTTCTCCCATGAATCATGAGTGTTCTTAATGGCATCTAGTATGGCAAGTCTTTTCCAGAAGGTTTTCAATTTACTTTGCCTAGATCTATCAGAGATCACTATGTATGACAAACAGCCTTTCAAAATGTGTTTCTTAAATAATAAGACTTAAAAGTCAAAATTACTTCTTGCTCTACAGGCTGTGGCCTAGATGTGTTAGCAGATATGTAAACATTAATCTCCTTATACTCCACCAGAGGTCCTAGGTGACCAGATGTATTGTCAATGAGCTTTTTTTTTTTTAATTTTTATTGCATTATAGGTTTTGGGGTACATGTGCAGAACGTGCAAGATAGTTGCATAGGTACACACATGGCAGTGTGTTTCGCTGCCTTCCTCCCCTTCACCCACACTTGGTATTCATCCCCAGGCTATCCCCCCCCCGGCCCCCCCCACTGTCCCGCCCCCATTTCCCCCAACAGTCCCCAGTGTATAGTAGACCACCTCTCTGTGTCCATGTGTTCTCATTTTTCTCACCCACCTATGAGTGAGTATATGCAGTATTTCTTTTTCTGTTCTTATGTCAGTTTGCTGAGAATGATGTTCTCCAGATTCATCCATGTCCTTACAAAGGACACAAACTCATCATTTTTGATTGCTGCATAATATTCTATGGTGTATATGTGCCACATTTTCCCAGTCCAGTCTATCATCAATGGGCATTTGGGTTGGTTCCAGGTCTTTGCTATTGTAAACAGTGCTGCAGTGAACATTCGTGTGCATGTGTCCTTATAGTAGAACGATTTATAGTCTTTTGGATAGATACCCAGTAATGGGATTGCTGGGTCAAATGGAAATTCTATTTCTAGGTCCCTGAGGAATCGCCACACTGTCTTCCACAATGGTTGAACTGATGAGCTTTATTTACATTGAGTTTCTGAAGTACACCTTGAAAAACTTTTTAAAATTTTCTTAAAATGCAGAAATGTTACTGATAAATTCTCTACGTTTTTGTTTTTCTGAAAATGTTCTTATTTCTCTTTGACTTTTGAAGGATAATTTTATGACATATACAATTCCAGACTTAAATACTTCTTTTAAGAACTTTCAGTATTTTACTCCAGCCTTCTTATTTGCATAGATTCTGAAAATAATTTTTTTCCAGTAATTGTCTTTGTCTTAGGTTTTTACAAGGTTGAATATGATACTCCCAGGTGCAGATTTCTTTTTATGTTTGTTGTACTTAGTGTTCTGTGAGCTTCCTGGATCTCTGGTTTGGTTTGTGAAATGGAACGTTTGCATCTGCTATTATTTCAAATAGTTATTTAGCTACACTCTCTCATTCTTTTTCTCATATCTCAATTACATGCATATTGCACATTTTGAAACTGTCTCACATTTCTTGAAAGTTTTCTTCTAATCATTTCATTCTTTTTCTCACTCCATTACTGTTTGGAAAGTTTCTATTAGCATATAATCTTAAAGCTCACAGATCCTTTTCTGGACCTGTCCAGTCTATCGTGCTCTGAAAAGCATTCTACATATCCAGTATAGTGCTTTTGTTTTCAAGTATTTCCTTTTGATTACTTCCTAGCATTTTCATGACTCTACTATTTTATTCATCCTTTCTTGATGTTTTTGTTTTCTTCTGCTGAGGCCTTAAATATATTAATGCTATATATTTAAATTACCTAATAACTCCAACATTAATGTCATATTTGAGTTTCTATCTGGTGCTTTCTTTGTCTCTTTCACTTTGCTTTTTCTTGCCTTTTCATATACTTTGTAACTTTCTGTTGAAACCCAATATGGTATATTGTATAATAGGATCTGAGATAGAGAGGCCTTTAGCGTGCAGTTTTATGTTAATCTGCATAGGAGTTGACTGTGTTTAATGTTTTCTGTAACTTTAAGTATAAGAGGCTTCAATTTTCTCTAGGTCCTTGTTAGTGTCTCTCAAGTTTTCATTGAATGTTCTTAAAAAGAATCTAAGCCTTTCAGCTCCATTGCCTGAAATCCACAGTTATTAAACTAGATACTGTTGATGTGGGAATAGAAGTGAGAACAAAAGATTCTATATAGTCTTCTGATAACATCTCAGTCTCTTAGTGGGTCTGACACCTTTGAGTTTGAGTCTCACAGTATTTATAAGATTTTTTTCTGCCCCTCTCCCATAGTTAAGACAGGAAAGCTAGACATTACAGCTGGATAATTGCCCTTCTGCCTGTGTAACACAAGGTTCTGGAAAATTCTTTTTAACTAGACAGTAGGTGCTTATTGCAGAGAATATATTTAGTGTATTTTGAAATGGTTTCTTTTCCTTTCTCCCTGCCAAAGTGTAATTTCTTGGCTTTTCACATCTGAGAACCTGGTAAGATTCCTGCAGGTAAAAGACAAAATAGCTCATATTCCTCTTCTTATGACTATGACCTAAGTAGTTTCTTACTCTAAACCTAGCCTTTAAAATGTGATCAAATTGCTCTTTAAGTGTTTCTACTAGTTTGTAGTTCCCAAAGCTTCTTCTCTAGTTAAACTCATCATGGTTATTTTTTTCTCTGTATTTACCTGCCTCTACAAGTTTCTGGATACTGTTTTGCCCTTTAAAGTCAGTTCTCTAATGGTTCCAAAAACAGCTGTTAACATTAAACTTTTTCAGCTTATTTTCTTGTTGTAAGGATGGAAGCCATTACTTCCAAAATCTTTGCATGTTGGAACTTAAACCAGAATTAACAGTAGATATTTTAATTCTGATGTACTCCAATGTGTCATATTTTTGTTTGTATTGATTATGCTTCTAGTGTTCTTCTTCATATATCCTTGCCTAAACCAAGGTCACAGAGATATTGTTTTTTATAAGCGTTATAATTTTATATTTAACATTTAACCCTGTGTTCTTTTTTGATCTAATTTTCCATCAAGGTATTAGGCTTCCTTTAAAGTTTAATCCAGAGATTACACATATTATTCCACTGAATTATATTGGTTAAAATAAGTCACAAGCGCTATCCAGCTTTATGGAGAAAATGCTACACATGTGTTAAAATATAGAAAATTAAGGTTTATCAGGGACCATTAATACAACAACCAACCAGAATCCGACCTCTTGTCCTGAATGATTTATATCCTTCACACATAGAAAATATGTTTATCTTTCTGGATGCCCAAAATTCTCATCTCATGATTTATGCCATTATCTGGGAACTTGAGTTGGAGGATATCATTATCTAACTCAGTTTCAGAGCAGATAAGGCTCCTCTGGATCAGCTTTCTTCAATCTGAATGGGGTGGGCTGAGGTGAGCATCGGGGAAGACAACCGGTGCCCAAACACTGCCAATATACAAGAGTGAGACAGGGAGAAGTTAACTTCAAAAGACAAGGCCATCAGAAAAATAAACAAATGGCAGGCATTTCATAGTCAAACTTTAGACACTTAAAATCCAGCTAATCACAGGTCCTTCATTAATACTCAGTTCTATTCCTTGGAAGTGGTTTTTCATGTAATTTTTCGCTAGATCATCCAAGTTCTTAGGTTTTTCCTCTTAAGCTGGTCTTCATTTCCCATAAAAACTATTTTTGTTTGCAAATGAGGTTTCAATAACTTGGTCCTGTCCATTAGAAGATTTCAAGTCCGATGGTGTCTTTTAACTTTGAAATGAATGAATCCTTTTTAATCTAAGTGGTACAATTACTTTTACAACTTTGTGGGGAAAAAAATTGCGAGCTTCCCATGTACTTGATTATAATTAACTTCATTATGAATCAAAGAGAACATAGTCAGAGATTTCTATGAAAGAAGCTACTCTCTACTTCAGTGTGTCAGTACTACTGCTAGAAGCCAACACTCAGACTGCTCTTACAACCCTGCTCTTACATAGTCTCAAGATAAACCCTGCAAATCACATTTACAGCTCACAGTTTCTTCTACAACACAGCTACTATTTGTTAATTAATAAGAATTATAATGTTCCTTTTTGTGGTGTTTTACTTGTTTAACAAGAATAGTTGTTAAAGAGAAGAAAATAAATTGTTACTTCTTAAGTAGAACTGAGACATTTACTGTATAAGTTTATAATAAAATAATCAAGTCATGTATCTGACCTCTAAAATATCAGTTGAAACAAATGAAATCAAAACAAACTGTGAAACCTATAAATAAACACATTAATGGCTCACCTCAGAGTCAACAGGAACTTTAGAAATTAATGGCAACACCTGATTATACATTATTAAAATAGAAAGAGTTGTCTCTTGTCCTATTGGGAGAAACACTGCATAACTCCAGTTTTCACAAATATTTTACTTAAAGAAGTCATACTGTGTTTACAATTATTTCATAATTTTCTAGCTCAATTGCATGCTG
This sequence comes from Saguinus oedipus, assembly GCA_031835075.1. Classification (NCBI taxonomy): domain Eukaryota; kingdom Metazoa; phylum Chordata; class Mammalia; order Primates; family Cebidae; genus Saguinus; species Saguinus oedipus. Next base: position 111,832,904 of record CM063172.1, read on the forward strand.
TGACTTAAATATGTGTGGACTAATGGAAAAAAATAAAGGGGAGAAAAAAATTCTACTACATTATAACAAAACCCCAGAAATATGCATAAATAATATTCTATATTTCATTATCAATTTTTACTTTTATTTTAATGTAACAAAAATGTTTATTCTGAGTCTAAATGGATTGTTAAAACTGCATATGTTGAAGACACTTTACTTTTTCAGCCAACGATAATTTCAGTGTTTAGATAAATTAACTACAAGAATATGACAATATTCGTAAAAAGCCATTTTAGCATGTATATATGAAATATATCCTAGAATATATTTTATTAATATGGATATTATACAAATAAATTAACATTTTTTATTATAATAGATGTTTTTAGCTGAAAACAAAACCACAACATTCAGTATTTGATTTTAGATAGTTTTTAAGAAAAAAAGAAGACTTTTATATATTTATTTATGTTTATAGTAAAAATAAGACTTTGCAATATATGTCATTTTTAAGAGAGAATATTACTAAGTAATAAAATACACGTCTTTTTTTTAATGGAGATTCACTAAGTTTCAGCTGATCACTGCATAGGACTCTTTCAGAATCTCTGTAATGATACATTTTAATAGCATCTGCATAAAGAAACTACTAAAAGAAAAGAGAAAACAAGGCAACAATGGTTTAAAGACAGTATTGTTAATGACTGCTTGCCTAAATACTTTTGTGAATCCTGAATAAGGATAAGTGCACTTTACTCCATAAAATATGTGAGCCTTCTTATAAAATAAATAGGTTCTTATTTAATCATCTTTAATGTTTTCTTTAGGGCAGATACCACATTCCCAATATTCCTTTCTACTGCTCTGGCTTGATAAGCACATTTGGTTGTATCTGTGAGACCATACCAACACCATGATGCTAATAATTGGATGAAACTTGTATTTAGCATTCCTAAATAAAATATGTTCTGTCATAGTTTATTCTCCGATTTTCTAATTAGTGCTGAGAATGAATGGTTTTAGACACTATTAGTAGTCAATTCTTATTCTACATAAACCACTCCTTCATGAGGACTCTCTGGGAAATAAATGTTCAAAATATAAAGTCATGTAGATTAATATATTTTATAGTAAACTTTGACCCCTAGTTTTTATATAATTATCTGGGATAAACTAAGATAATCATATTTTCTATATTTTTTAATTCCATGTTCAAGATGACAAGCCAGAGACTAGTCTTTTCTGTGACTTAAGTGTTAACTTGAGTTCTCACTCTGTGTCTTCCTAGAATTTGTCTGTAACGGGAAGAAGATATCTGAAGACTGAATTAACGATATAAAAAGAGAGAAAAGTACAGAGAAGTTGAGCAAGTCCTGCATATCAATGACTTATTTTTCCAAAGCAATAAAACCAAATCAGAGCTGATGCCTGGGAAATATCTACCCTTTAGCATGGTAGTCTATGAAAAATCCTAAAAGAGACCATTGAACTTAAGAATATACTTAGAGAACTTGTCAGGCAACCTCAGACCAACATTCCTGTCATAAATAATTTTATTAGATACTATTTCTGGACAGTCAAATGGCTACATAAGAGGATTATTTAATTATTTTTAAAATTATTCATGAATATTGTGATACTCAAAAAAAAATGACCATGCAAATCATTAGGATAGGTACTGTGCTCTAAAAAGAAGGCCCTCATATTTCAGATATTATAGGCTAACAAGGAATATTGCAATATGCATAAAAACAAAATAATAGAATATGTGTTTTTCCTTTGATTCTCATAGCAATCCTAAAATAGTAGTACTATTATTTACAAGTTTTAGGAAATAGAAAACTGAGGTTAGTAGGTGTTAAGTAATATATCCAAAATTCACATAAATGATCAAAACTAAATCTTTGTAATATCAGATTTCAAGGTCTTATCTGTTACATAAGCTAGTTGTCTACACAACTGTAATGGAAAAGAGTTTCTAGTGCAAATGCTTTTAAATTATTTAACTCAAACAAAAATTGTGCATCTTCAAAATGAAAATAAAACTTATAGCTTTCACTTTCTACAAATTGGGAAAAGAGACATCTAAGATAGAACAGTGTGATTGAAATAGCCTAAGATATGGATACCTAGATAATTTAAAAAACACAGTTAATACTTTTTATTTCATTACAATATATCTTTGAAAATGGAGTTTTTATATTTTTCTCCAACAAAAACAAAATATAAAAATAAACACAAGCAGCTTGTGACATATTGACATTAATATATTGATATGTGACTTTAAAATTCCATTTTAATCTGATGTGTCATTTATATTATTTTATTTAAATTTATAAAAGAAAATACCCTTTAATCAATTTGACAAATTATTATTATTTAATTTTTATTATAGATGGCACACAATAAATATGACTGTTTTTAATTACCTGCTATTGAGAGGGTTTTATTATGTAAAGTAAGATGTGTAAGGAAATATATGTAAAATCTCATGAACGATTTCAAAAACTATTGTCATTTATTATATTCCTCTTCACCACAAGATCACTACAGTGACAGATATCAATAGGAGATATTTATTAATGATAAAAAATGACACAGAGTCACAGATTTACTTATATTAAAGATAGAGAACAAAATCAGGGCAGTGTTATAACATTAGTTATAAGCAATAATTTTGTGACAGATGAGGTACAAATTTATGTGTTTAGTATTCAGAAGTCAGGAGGGTTGAACGACCATCCTGAAGCACAGGCATAAGGAACCTATTGAATTCTAACTGTAGAGAAGAAAACAGAAAAACCCACAAGCACTCTGGGACACAATTGAAAGCCAGGCAAAGTATCTGTTATAGGGAAAGACATAGGAGAGTTGAAAGAATGCTCCTGACATACACAGGTGCACTGTTAGGAGAAGGCATTACTAAGGAAAATCCCTTAGTAATGACATAGACACATAGATTGTAACAAGTACCTGGTAGCAAATCCTTCTACCGCTGGAAAAGTAGGGGGGACCCAAGGGGCATACCCATGGTCTATTGATGCCTAATGCATGGTAGAGAGAAACCCTCTAGACCCTCAGATCTTAATCACTGCTAAAGATAATGTGCAACCCTGCGTTCACAAAATTTGAAACCTGTGGTGAACTGAATATAGATAAAGCACAACAATACCAAGAGGCAATTTACCAGAGATTTGTTTGACTCAACTGCCACACTGAGGGCCTGGCAGAAAAAGAAGCATGTCCTTTTCCACACATAAGTACTATTTAGACCGTATTTTTGAACATCGTAGTTAACATTCATCAAAAATTACCAGATATGTGAAAAAGGCAAGGAAATAAAACTTATTGTCAAGAGGGGAAATATTCATTAAAACCAGAGAAAAAGATTGTCCAGATGTTTTCAGAAATGGATTATAAAATAAATATGATAAATATGTTATCTACATTATACTTAGTTACAGTAAATCCATTAAAGGATCTATTATTTATTAGAAAATGTGAACAGCACGTGTGAAGAAGTGAGGAAGAGCAGCAAATAGATAGGACAAAATGTGAATTCCTGAAAATACATAAAGGCAAAAAATTCTTCCATGGACTTAACAGAAGACTACACATAGCATGGGAAAACTTTTGACCTTGAAACTGAGGGAAGGTGTTCTCTTTCCGGGTCAACAAGGGGGCATAATTTTAAGGGCAAGAAGTTCCCAGCACCATGTCCCACTCCCATCTCTGTCCATCTGGGAGATTTAATGGTTTCTGTTTTAGTTTTCACAGGCACAAGAAGAATCAAAAAGTCAATCACTCCAGCGGAAGGTCTAAGGAACTCCTTTCATTGGCCAGAGGTCTTATAGAAGGTGGGTGTTCCTCCCAGGTTAAAAGTCCCCTTCTTCCATAACCCTTTGGACTCTAAGTTTGGATCCCCTTCCAGGAACACTCCCTTCACGGAAGCTGTCTTTCTCTCTTGGATTTCCCTTCTGGAGTCCCCTTCCACACTCTCATGATAGGCTGTCTTCCGCCCCTAAACTCCATTTCTCTCTATTCCGTTCCACTCAGTGTGGAAGCTACTTTCCTCTCCTGGATTCCATCTTTCTGGATTCTGTCACTCAGTGTGAGAGTTAGCTATTACTTTCTCTCTTTCTCTCTACCTAAATAAATCACTTTCTATAAACACCTTTGAGTCCGGCATTTACTGAGCACTGCACCATGGTCTCCTCTCCCATTCTTGGGGAGTGATAGACCAAGAACCTGGAGAAACATCCTCTCAGGGGAACTGAGGGCTCCCCTGAACCCCAACATTGCAGAACCAGACCAATATAAATTAAAACCCAGAAATAAAAATGGTATGTGTAGAAAAGGAAATAAAACAGCATTCTGAGATCAGTGGGATAATGTAAAATGCTCTACCAAATGTGAATGAGAGTTTAAAAAGTTAAAAAAAAGTCAAAAGACAGGCAAAAAGTTAGAAAAGACAAAAGTATAAAGAAAGTATGTAAAGAGATAATGACTAAGATTTTCTAATATCAATGAAAAACATAAACCCATAAATCCATGAAGCTGAAGATATTTCAGAAACAGCGAACACAAAGAAAAACTTACTTAGTAATATCAAAATGAAACTGTTAAAAACCAAAAAAAGTCAAAAAAGAGGCTACATAACCTGTAAGTTATTATAATATAATAGATGGTTGACATAAGAAACCAGAAGGCAGTGAAATGAAACATTTAATATATGAAAATAAGGAAGTTACAAAATCAGAATTATATGTTAGGTAAAAAAAAATTGTTCAAAAATGAAAGAAAAATAAAGACAATTTTAGAAAGATAGTGTAACTATATATTTCCAGAAGTTATGCAGTATTAAAAAAAATTCTTTGCAAGAAAATTGATGCCAGACAGAAGACTGGTTCTACAGGAAGGATTAGAAAACTTCAGAAAGAGTATGTTCTAAATATAAAGCTCTTTCTAAGAATTTATAATACAAACCATTAAAAGATTTTGCTTATGTTTAAAATAAAAATGAAGTATGTGTTATATAGAATTAAAATATATGACAAGGATAAGATTATTGAAATTGGAATTAAAAATATAAAGTTTATATTGTTGTTACAATAACATTATTCATAGAGCTCTATACACACACAAAAGGACAGACACAAACAAAGAATGTATGTCTGTAAGTCTTAGACTTTTGGGCAGGCTAGAAAGATAGCCCAAAAAAAAAAAGGCACTGAAAGTAAATTGAGGAGAAATAAAAAAATACTTTTAAAACAGTAATTTTACCAAAAAAAGACAGGAAAAGATCAAATAAAACAATGGAAAGTCAAATAAAATAATAATCTTAAAGCCTAACATATTAATAATTGCATTAAAGATAAACTAACTATAAAATAGTTAAGTAATTAAATAAAAGCTTGCCAGATTTGATTAAAAGAATAAAGACTCCATGTTCACTGAAGTACTCTTCATGATAGCAAATACAGGGAATCAACCTAAATGCTCATCAGTGACAGTCTGGATAAAGAAAATGTGGTACATAAACACCATGTAATACTGTACAGCCATAAAAAAAGAATAAGATCAAGTTCTTTTCAGGGACATGAATGGACCTGGTGGTCATTATTCTTAACAATCTAATGGAGGAACAGAAAACCAAACATTTCACGTTCTCACTTATAAGTGGGAGTTAAGTGATGAGATCACATAAATACATAGAGGGAAACACACACTGGGGCCTATAGGAGGGCAGAAGTTGGCATCAGGGAGAGGATCAAGAAAAATAACTAATAGATACTAGGGTTAATACCTGGGTGATGAAATAATCTGTACAACAAACCCCCATAACAGGTGTTTACCTATGTAATGAATCAGCACATTACACAGAAGTACCCCTGAACTTAAAATAAAGTTAAAATAATAATAATAATAATAATAATAATAATAATAAAAGGATAAAGCCTCAATTGCTTTTTGTTGTTGTTGTTATTAGACAGGGTGTCTTTTTGTCACCCAGGCTGGAGTGCAGTGGTGTAATCTTGGCTCACTGCAACCTCTGTTCCTGGGTTCAAGCAATTCTCCCGACTCAGCCTCCCAAGTAGCTGGGACTACAGGCACGTGCCACCACACCTAGCTAATTTTTGTACTTTTTCGTAGAGATGGGGTTTCATCATGCTGTCCAGGCTGGTCAACTGCTTTTTAAATTAAAAAAATCTAAGACTAAATGTACGGATTTTTTTTTTTTTTACCAAAATGAAGTAACAAGCACTAGATTTACCTTCCTGCCACAGACAACATCAACAAGAAAATAGGCAAACATATACAAGGATAGACTTCAAAACACTGAATATCAGTCAACAAAGGAGACTGCTCCTCAAATAGAGCAAACAAATGTAGTTATCCTTACAATTGCCTCCAGCCACTGCCTTGAAATAGTTCTCAGATACATGCAAGAGGGACCTAGGGGAGTCTGACATACTCTCTGAATTGATCATATGGATTTGCTCAGAGAGACCATGTTAGCTACTGTTTGTAGACCAGAGTAGCAGAGAAGAGAAAGCTGCACAGTAGCAGAATTATGTAGATCTGCAGAAAATCTCCATCAACTATTTTTCAGGTTTGAAATTGCTTTATGAATGACAGGAAACTACTGAACACTAGAGAAAAAGACTTATCTAAATGAATTAGAAGTAAAAGTACTTGGCATTCACAGACTGTAAAAACCTCATAATTCATATGGCACTGGGTGGAGTATTCACACAAGTCTTGTCTCAATTGTGGGAGATAATTAACCTTAGACTAAAAAGGATTCTGGCTTCACTTAACAACCTTAGAAGCAAAATTCAAAAGGATTAAACTGTCTCCAAGTAATTTAACATCATCCTGGCATGGCAGAGGGGAGGCTCATGAAAATTTATAGTAATACAAAAATATACATCACTCAATAGGGTAAAATTCATAATATATGTCTTCCAATGAAAAGAACTAGGATAATATAATAAAAAATGAGGACAGAAATCACTCACACTGTTATAGAACTGAAACAGATGTTAGAATTAACAGAGTCATTAAAACAGGTATTAAGCTGGATTCTAGATACTTAAAAGTTAAATTAGATCGTGGAAATTATTTAAAATATTCAAATAAAACTTTAAGTTGAAACAAAATGTCTGGCATAAAAAATATAGGGTGGGTATGATTAATGGTAAACTAGTAATGATGTTAATAGAAAAAGATAAGTGAATTTGAAAGCATAGCAATAGAAACTATTCACAATAGAATGCATGAAGAAGAAGTAATTAAAAACACATGAAACAATTTCAAGTGTAACCAAAGTCCTCAAAAGAAGGCAACAAATAATTTGTAGAAATAAACGTGAAATCTGATACAAACTACAAATTCAGAGATCCAATTATCTGAAAAATAAAAGAAATCCAAGCACAGAACCATGGCAAACACTATTCCAAACTATACCATGTCACATTAGTCAAACAGTAATAAAGAGATACCTTCAAAACAGCCAGAGGAAAACAGACACATTATGTACAGAGGCACAGAAATAAGAGCATTAGCAAGCTTCTAGTTAGAACGCAAACAAGATGACAGCAAACAAGAAGACATTTATAAAGCACTGAAAACAACAACAAACTATCAACCTAGAATTTTATATGTAACACAAATATCTTTTAGAAAATGAAAGTGAAATAAGGAATTTCAGATGCACACAAGACGAAAAAATTAATCACCAGTATACCCACAATACAATAAATACTAAAATAAGTGTTTCGGGTTGAAGGAAAATAACATCAGATGAAAATATGGATCTATAGTAAAAAAACAAAAAGTATCAGCTATGGTAGTTGCATGGCAATTATGGGAGAATTTTGTTATTTCAATTTGTGTTGAAGATATGTAAATTTTTTAATAAAAACCCAATGTATTACATGTTTATTTTCAAAGTATAAGTGAAATATAAATCAAGAATACCTTAAAACCAGGAGGAAATAAAGGAAGTATATTATTGCTAGTTTCAAACACTATATATGAAATGGGATAATATCTGATAGACAGTGACACATTCATGTATATAATAGAAAGCCTAAAACAGTCATTAAAATAACTAAAAAATTATAGAGAATAAACCGACAAGAGATAAAATTGAATCATTAAAAAATAGGCAGAAAAATTTTTAAAGACAGAAAAAGAAAATAGGGAAAAATGAATAAATGGAACAAACAGAAAACAATATTGTTGTTGTTTTTGTGATAAAAAATACATAAGATCTATCCTTTCAGCAAATTTTAGGTATGCAAATGAGTATTGTCAACTATAGACATTATGTTATATATTAGATATCTAGAACTTTGTCATCTCGCATAACTGAAATTTTGCACCCTTTTACCATTACCAACTCATTTCCCCATCCATCTGTTCCTACTAACCACCCTCTACTTTAGGCATTTATTAATTTGACTATTTCAGATTCCTTGTATATATAGGATCATATAATATTTCTGAATATCTATTCCTTCTAGGTCTAGCTTATTTCACTTATCATAATGTCCTCTAGATTTATCCATGTTGTCACAAAGGCAGAATTTCCATTTTTAAAATGCTAAATAATAAACCACTGTGTGTATATACTGTATTTTCTTTATCCAATCACGGCTCGAAAGACATTAAGTTTACTTCCACATCATGGCCATTGTGAATAAACTTCTCAATTCCTTATAATTAACAAAATAACAACACATAGATCTCCGCATTTGAATTTAATTTTTTGGAAAAACAGATAACAATTTAAAAAAATTAAAAGATGATAATGAACAAACTTATTCATTGAAGAACATTTTGAGGGAATATGATAGACAATATAAAGATAAAAATTTTTTCAAAGAAAGAGTCTGTAAAACGTGTATGTGTGCATAAGAGAGAAAGAGAAAGAGAGAATGAGAGAGTGAGTTGAAGGAGCTTCAAGAGTGTCCTTGAGAAACTTCTGAATTTTAGTTTACTCCTTTAAAATATCCATGTAGCAAAAAAATGTGGTTCTTTCATAATGGAAACTTTTAGGAATAGAGACTTTTTGGCACCTAACTATTTCTTCTTGCTTCAGATTCTTTAAACAACATAACAATGAACTCTATGGTGTCCCATACTATATCATAATTCTATTTTATGAATATAAGTTAATTGATTTCCTACTATATCAGTTAAGGGGCCAGTCAAGAGTCAGAAACTATACAAATTATTTTGGCAGAGATAATTTAAGATAAAGAATTGTATTAGGCTGTTCTTGCATGACTATTAAGAAATACCTGAGACTGGATAATTTATAAAGAAAAGAGGTTTAATTGATTCATGGTTCTTCAGGCTTCACAGGAAGCATGGCACTGGCATTTGCTCAGCTTCTGGTGAGGCCTTGGGCTTCTTCCAATCATGGCAGAAGACCAAGGGGTCACCAGTGTCTCATATGGCAAGAGCAGAAGCAGTTAGGTAGGGGAGTTGTCATATAAATTTCAAACAACTAGATATCACCAGAACTCACTTCTATCATGAGGACAGCATCAAGCCATGAGGGATATGACCCAAACACCTCTCATCAGGTCCCATTTCCAACACTGAGGACTACATTTTAACATGAGATTTGGGGGGACAAATCCAAACTATTACAAGAATTATCAACTAAAAAGGCAAAAAGAACACTAATATATCAATCACATTAGCATCTCCTCAGGGAAGCAGATACCTAGACTAGGAATAGGAAAACAAAAGGCAGCGGGATCCTGCAGAGCTAAAACTCATAACCCTGAGAAAGAGGTGCAGCTAGTTTCAGTACCAGAAAAATGCAGACTGAAATAAACTGTTGTTACTGGAACTAACTGCCATTGCTGGTGTGAAGTAGCAATCCTGGGCTGATGATGACAGAAATAGTAGATTAGCAAATTATAAGCAAACAAAAGAGTATTATTAAGTATAGACACCATGCTATATTGTAGATTTGCAGAACTTAGTCATCCTGCATAACTGAAATTTTGTACCCTTTGATCATCACCAACCCCTTTCTGCCTCCCATCTGTCCCTAGCAACCATTGTTCCACTTTATGCACCTGTTAGTTTGAATATTTAAGATTCCTTGTAAAGATCAGATCGTGTAATATTTCTGAGTATGTATTCCCACCAGTTCTGGCTTATTTCACTTATCATAAGGTCCTCAAGGTTCACTCACATTGTCACAAAGGCAGAATTTCCTTCCTATATTACCCTATTACTGTTATAAAAAGTTATTATAAACTTTTTTGCTTAATACAACACGAACTATATTGTACTTCTGGAAGTGAGAAATCTGAAATGAATCTTAGAGTCTAACATAAAGATGTTGTTGCTACATTTCTTCTGGAAGCTCTATGGGAGAATCCATTTATTTTTCTTTTGCACTTCTAGGGGCCACCTGCATTTCTCTTTTCTTTTTAACGTACTTATTATACTTTAAGTTCTGGGCTACATGTGCAGATTGTGCAGGTTTGTTACATAGGTATACACGTGCCATGGTGGTTGCTGTATCCACTGCCCAGTCATCTACATTAGGTATTTCTCTTAGTGCTGTCCCTCCCCAATCCCCCCACCCCCTGCTATTCCTCCCCTAGCAGCCCCACCCCGCAGGTCCCCTCCCTGTGTGATGTTCCCCTCCCTGTGTCCACGTATTTTCTTTTCTCTTTCGTTTTTCTTTTTGAGACGGAGTTTCGCTCTTGTCACCCAGGTTGGAGTGCAATGGCGCGATCTTGGCTCATCGCAATCTCCGCCTCCTGGGTTCAAGCAATTCTCCTGCCTCAGCCTCCGGAGTAGCTGGGACTAGAGGCGCGCGCCACCATGCCTAGCTAATTTTTGTATTTTTGGTAGAGACGGGGTTTCACCTTGTTAACCAGGATAGTCTCGATTTTTGACCTCGTAATCCACACGCCTCGGCCTCCCAAAGTGCTGGGATTATATAGGTGTGAGCCACCGTGCCCATGTATTTTCATTGTTCAACACTTGCCTGTGAGTGAGAACATGCAGTGTCTGGTTTTCTGTTCTTGCGTCAGTTTGCTGAGAATGATGGTTTCTAGTTTCATTCATGTCCCTGAACTCATCCTTTCTAATGGTTGCATAGTATTCCATGGTGTATATGTGCCACATTTTCTTTATCCAGTCTATAATTGATGGCATTTGGGTTGGTTCCAAGTCTTTGCTGTTGTCAACAGTGCTGCAATGAACATGCATGTGCAAGTGTTTTTATAATAGAACGACTTATAATCCTTTGGGTATATACCCAGTAAGGGGATTGCTGGGTCAAATGGTATTTCTATTTCTGGATCCTTAAGGAATGCCACACTGTCTTCCACAATGGTTGAATTAATTTACACTCCCACCAACAATGTAAAAGCATTTCTATTTCTCCACATCCTCTCCAGCATCTGTTGTCCCCTGATTTTTTAATGACTGCCATTCTAACTGGATTGAGGTGGTGTGTCAATGTGGTTTTGATTTGCATTTCTCTAATGACCAGTGATGACGAGCTTTTTTTCATATGTTTGTTGGCTACATAAATGTCTTCTTTTGGAAAAGTGTCTGTTCATAGTCTTTGCCCACTTTTTGATGGAATTAGTTGTTTTTTCTTGTATTTGTTTAAGTTCTCCTTAGATTCTGGATATTATCCCTTGTCAGATGGGTAGATTGCAAAAATTTTTTCCCATTCTGTTCATTGCCAGTTCACTCTATTGATAGTTTCTTTTGCTGTGCAGGAGCTGGACCTCTCTCCCTTGTCTTCCAGTGTCACATTTCCTTCTCTGATTTTGACCTTTCTACCTCTCCCTTTTAAGGACACTTGCAGTAATTCAGGAAAACACACCCATCTCAAGGTCCTTAATGTAGTGACATCTGCAAAGTCCCTTTCCATATGCAAGGCAACATATTCACAGGCTTCAGGAATTAGGACAAGGACATCCTTTAGGAAGGTAAGTATTATTCTGTCTATCACAAATACAAAGCTATAAAAGGACTAGCCAATAGAAAGAAATGGAAAGCCAAACGGGAAACATATAAAAACAAGCAAGTCTTTTCTTTCTCCTCTAGCCCTCCAATCTCTAGCTAACCCTATTGATAGAGTTGGAATCTTTTCGCAAAGAAGTTTTTTGATAGATTCCCAGTCATAAACTCATTATTAAGCAGAGAATAGACACATGCTGAAAGACAATAGCTTAATAAATAGTACTGTGATATGAATGTTTATGTATCTGGAAAATTCATATGTTGAAACTGAATACAATGTGATTATATTAAGAAGTGGGACCTTTGGGAGGTGATTAGGTCATGAGGGTGGAGCACTCCTGAATGGGATTAGTCCTTTTTATAAGGGGCTGAAAAGACCATAGTTCTTCCTTTTCACCCTGTAAGGACACAGGAAAAAGTCATTGTCCATGAGGAAGTAAGCACTCACCAGGCAAGAATCTGCAGGTACCTTGATCTTGGAATTCTTAGCCTCCAAAATTGTGAAAAATAAATACTTGTTTATAAGCTGCCCACACAGTTTATGGTATTTTGTTAAAGTAACCCAAAGTAAGACAGGTAATGTAACTTGGCATCACTAAGAACCAAGGATACAAAACACACACACACAGACTTCAAAATATATAAATTCTACAGTGAAACTAGGAAAGTACAAAAACTATTTCAGTAATAGATTCCTTAGTCAAATAATACAATAGAGCATGTAAAATGTGAGGAGGGAAGAGATAAATTGATTCAAATCATTGGGAATAAATTGTACTATGGAAGAGGCAAAAATGCCTTTTCTCTGGTCTTTGGTAGAAAATAGGAATATTTTAAAATTATTATTTAAAAAATTTTTATTCTGTGTAATTTCAATATCTTTCCAAATAATTTTTATTTTGAGTTATATTACCAATAATAAATGTTTTCTTTCCAAACAGTTGGTAATGTGCAATAAGTTTGATGCTTAATGTAAATGTATTGGATAAAGTTGAATCTATAAAATTTGCTTTAAATATTTTAAAGATAAAATTTAGAAATTCAATTACTAAACTCACTAATTCCCTGGAGATATAAGTTTGAGAAAACAGATATTTTTATTATATCAAGCTATTACATTACCCATACAAACCACCATGACAAATATCAATAGCTGATGAAAATAACTACAGAATTTTCATGTTTAAAACCTTGCATGTTTCTAACTTTAATATGTACATTATTTTCATGTATCATATAGTTTATGTATGGTTAATATATATGTTTTCAAAATTTTACATTTTAATAATACACTATAACAATAAAAATAAAGTAAAATTTTATACAATCAAATTTCTTTTAATGTCTACATAATTCAAGGATTAAAAACTATAATAGTTATTTGTTGTGAGTCTTTTAATATGCATGCTATCTGAATGATATATTTCTATGAGCTTATTGTATACATGTCAAACAACATAAACAATATATGTGCCCAGCGTGGTGGCTCACGCCTGTAATCCAAGCACTTTGGAGGCCAAGACGGGCGGATCTCCTGAGATTGGGTATTCAAGACCAGCCTGACCAAAATGATGAAACCCCATCTTTTATAAAAAGTAAATAAATAAATAAAGTATATATATGATAATAGTTAAATATCTGCAATTCACATTTAAAATAACTACTTAAATATGAGATTATAGTAATTATTCTGGTTAGTTTATATATTTTTAAGTTTTTAAGATATGAAATAAATTACAGAAGCACAAATATGCACAAAACACATGTGTAAATCCCCATTATCCCCAATGCCTCCCCATCTTCAGCTTCCTTCCACTGTGCTGAAGTTAACATTGAAACTTTTGGGAATCAGTTTGGAACATGCTTAAAAATAGCTGTATTATGGAAGCTTGTATCTCAAAACCTGTTGTTTCGTTTGGCCTGTTTTTTTAAAAATGTTTAACTAACATAAAAGGTATTCTTAAGTGTGTTTACTCTTGTTAAGGCTGTCTTTGTTTCACTGGGCATGACGTATATGAGCATCATCTTTGTTGTTGTGTGCATCTATAATCTATTCATTTTTCCTGATGTAATGCACTTCATTGTATAATTATGACATAATTATGTATTCTATATTAGTTAAATAATTGCAACTTTTCTGGTTTAAAAAAAACTGCTGCTATAAATATATATTTTTTTATTTTTACAAATATCATGGTACTTACATGCAATAATTTTTTGTGGGGTTTATGTAGGATATGGATACCATTATTTGAATGTAATAAATAGTGCCCAACTTATCTAAACTTGTTGTGTCAATTTCTACTCCACAAATACTGATCACAGTTTCAATTTTTCCACCTCACCAATATTTCATATTGTCAGATTTGTGTGGGGATTTTTAAATAATGGGCATTTGAGTGGTTCTGTAGTTTTGCTTTACATTCTCCTTCTTACTAATAAAGTTTCCTATCAGATCATATTTTTAATAATTGCTGATATATCCTCTTTAGTTAACTGTCAATTTAAGTCTACTACTAATTTGTCTTTGAGTTTTGTGACATTTTGTAATTACTTTGTGGGAGTTACCAATATTTTGCCCCTCTGTAGCTTGTCTTTTTAATCTCAATTTTTTTTCATAAATGTGATATCTAGGTGGGAGCAGAGGAAGATGGCACTATAAAAGCAACTCAGGATTGCAGCTCTCAGTGAAAACACAGAGGGTGAGTTCACGCCGCATTTCCAGATGGATCTTTGTTGCCCACAGAATGGGGAAATTCCCAGGTGTAGGAAAGACATGGGACGCCAGCAAAGCTGTTTCGGCTGGCGTGACCGTTTTGGCTGGCGCCACAATGCAGCGGCACTCTGCACAAGACTCACTGGTCTGGTTGCCCTGTTAAACTGGCAATTTGAGATTTGGGAGGGCAGATTAGCATATTCATCTGATTAAACAAGACTTGGACAGGATATTACCGGGAAGCAAACTGTGAGCCAGCGCAGTGGGTCACTGCATGGGAAATCACACAGATCCCAGTGCCCTTTTAGCAGGTGACTAAAACACCTGGGAGAGAGTCAACAGTTCAACTTAAAAAAAAGGGGGGCTCTGAGGCAGGGAGCCAGGTGATTAGGCTCAACGGGTCCCACCCCCACAGGGACAAACAAAACGGTGATTTAAAATGCTTGGGGTTGAGAGTTTCATGGTGGGCACAGCTGAACCCAGGATGGTGCAGCTCGGTGGGGGAGGGGCGTCCACCATTACCGAAACATCCCGCTCCTACTGAGGTACTCTCCCATTGCTGAAGCAGCCTGCTGTTGCCAAGGCAACCCGCCATAATAGAGAGACTCCGCAGAGCCCACAGAAGTAAGGCGGAGGCTACAGCAACAGGGGAGAGCCCACAACAGCAGGGCTGAGCCCACGGCAGCAGGGCGAAGCCCACAGCAGCAGGGCAGAGCCCACGGCAACAGGGCAGACCCCATGGCAGGAGGGCATAGCCTCGGCAAGCAAATAGTGACTAAACTGCCTCCTAGCTGGGTGGGACAGTGCAATGGATACTCATAAATAAAGCTCTAACTCCCTGAGACAGAGCATCTGAGGGAAAAAAGGGGTTTTATGAGTTCTTCTGCAGCAGACTTAGACGTACTTGCCTAGCAGCCCTGAATGAACAATGAAGCTCACAGCTCAGCACTTGAGCTCCCATAAAGTAAAGATCGTCTCCTCAAGCAGCTCCTTGACCCCCTTAAACCCAAAGAGTTACCTCAAAAAGGACTGAGCAGATTGACATTTGGCGGGCATCATTCTGTAACAAAAATAGCAGAAGAAGAAACTGGTAGCATCCCTCACTGTTCCGCAGCTGCTACAAGTGTACCCCAGACAAGCAGGGCCTGGAATGGACCTCAGCAGTCTTACAGCAGAGGGGCTAGACTGTTAGAAGGAAAACTAAGAAACAGAAATACTTCATTGTCAACAATCTGGGCCTCCAATCAGAAACCCAATCGAAACATCAGCAACTACTCAGATGACAGGTGGATAAATCCACAAAGATGGGAAGAAACCAGCACCAAAAGGAGGAAAACACCCGAAACCAGAACACCTTGCCTCCTAAAAAGGACCAAAACACCTCACCAGCAAGGGAACAAAGCTGGAAGGAGAATGAGTGTGATGAAATAATGGAATCAGACTTCAGACGGTGGGTAATGAGAAACTTCCGTGAGCTAAAAGAACATGTTCTAAATCAATGTAAAGAAACTAAGAACCTTGAAAAAAGATTTGAGGAAATGATAACAAGAATGGACAACTTAGAGAGAAATACAAATGAACTGAAGGAGCTGAAAAACACATGAGAACTTCGCAAAGCATGCACAAGTTTCAACAGCCGAATTGACCAAGCAGAAGAAAGGATATCAGAAGTTGAAGATCAACTAAATGAAATAAAATGTGAAGCCAAGATTAGAGAAAAAAGTGCAAAAAAAGGAATGAACAAAGTCTCCAAGAAATGTGGGACTATGTGAAGAGACGTAATCTACGTTTGATAGGTGTACCAGAATGTGACGAAGGAATGGATCCAAGCTGGAAAATACTCTACAGGATATTATCCAGAAAAATTTCCCCAACCTAGGAAGGCAGGCCAATATCCAAGTCCAGGAAATACAGAGAACACCACAAAGATACTCTGCAAGAAGAGAAACCCTAAGGCACATAATTGTAAGATTCACCAGGGTAGAAATGAATGAGAAAATGCTAAGGGCAGCCAGAGAGAAAGGTCGGGTCACCCACAAAGGGAAGCCCATCAGACTCAGAGCAGATCTTTCAGCAGAGATTCTACAAGCGAGAAGAGAGTGGGGGCCAATATTCAACATCCTTAAAGAAAAGAACTTTCAACCCAGAATTTCATATCCAGCCAAACTGAGCTTCATATGTGAAGGAAAAATAAAATCCTTTGCAAACAAGCAAGTACTCAGAGATTTTGTCACCACCAGGCCTGCTTTACAAGAGCTCCTGAAAGAGGTATTACACATAGAAAGGAACAACCAGTACCAGCCATTCCAAAAACATACCAAATGCTAAAGAGCATCAACAAAATGAAGAATCTGCATCAACTAATGGGCAAAACAGCCAGCTAGCATCAAAATGGCAGTATCAAATTCACACATAACAATACTAACCCTAAATGTAAATGGGCTAAATGCACCAATCAAAAGACACAGACTGGCAAATTGGATAAAAACCCAAAACCCATTGGTGTGCTGTATCCAGGAAACCCATCTCACATGCAAGGATACACAAAGGCTCAAAATAAAGGGATGGAGGAAGATTTACCAAGCAAATGGAGAGCAAAAAAAAGCAGGAGTTGCAGTTCTCATCTCCAATAAAATAAACTTTAAAGCAACAAAGATCAAAAGAGAAAAAGAAGGTCATTACATAATGGTAAAAAGATCGATACAACAAGAAGAGCTAATGATCCTAAATATATATGGACCCAATACAGGAGCACCCAGATATATAAGGCAAGTTCTTAATGACTTACAAAGAGACTTAG
Source organism: Saguinus oedipus (assembly GCA_031835075.1). Taxonomy (NCBI): domain Eukaryota; kingdom Metazoa; phylum Chordata; class Mammalia; order Primates; family Cebidae; genus Saguinus; species Saguinus oedipus. Next base: position 111,850,423 of record CM063172.1, read on the forward strand.
ACTCCCACACAATAATAGTGGGAGACTTTAACACTCCACTGTCAATATTAGACAGATCAACCAGACAGAAAATTAACAAGGATACCCAGGGCTTGAACTCAGACCTGAAAAAAGCAAACCTGATAAACATTTACAGTACTCTCCACCTGAAATCCACAGAACATACATTCTTCTCAGCACCACATCACACCTACTCTAAAATTGACAACATAATTGGAAGTAAAGCACTCCTTAGCCAATGCAAAACAACTGAAATCATAACAGTCTCTCAGACCATAGTGCAATCAAGTTAGAACTTGGAATTCAGAAACTAACTCAGAACTGCACAGCTTCATGGAAACTGAACAACTGGTGCTTGAATGTTGATTGGATAAACAATGAAATGATGGCAGAAGTAAAGAAGTTCTTCGAAACCAACAAGAACGAAGACACAACATACCAGAATCTCTGGGACACATTTAAAGCAGTATCTAGAGGAAAATACACAGCAATAAGTGCTGATATGAGAAGAGTGGAGAGATCCAAAATTGACACCCTCTCATCAAAATTGAAAGAGCTAGAGGAGCAAGATCAAAAAAGCTCAAAACCTAGCAGAAGACAAGAAATAACTAAGATCAGAGCAGAACTGAAGGAGATAGAGACAAGAAAAACCCTTCAAAAAATCAATAAATCCAAGAGCTGGGTTTTTGAAAAGATCAACAAAATAGACAGACCACTAGCCAGACTGATAAAAAAGAAAAGAGAGAACAACCAAATAGATGCAATAAAAAATGATAAAGGGGAAATCACCACAGATTCCACAGAAATTCAAACCATCATCGGAGAATATTACAAACAACTCTATGCATATAAACTAGTAAACCTGGAAGAAATGGATAAATTTCTGGACACCTGTGTCCTCCCAAGCCTAAAACAGGAGGAATCCAAAACTATGAATAGACCAATAACAAGGTCTGAAGTCGAGGCAGCAATTAAGAGCCTACCACACACAAAAAAAACTCAGGTCCAGATGGGTTCACAGCTGAATTCTACCAGACACACAAAGAGGAGCTGGTACCATTCCTTCTGAAATTATTCCAAATAATCCAAAAAGAGGGAATCCTTCCCAATTCATTTTATGAGACCAACATCATCCTGATTCCAAAACCCGGCAGAGACTCAACAGGAAAAGAGAGCTTCAGGCCAATATCCATGATGAACATAGATGCAAAAATCTTCAATAAAATACTGGCAAGCCAATTGCAACAGCACATCAAAAAGCTTATCCATCATGATCAAGTAGGATTCATCTCAGGAGTGCAAGGCTGGTTCAACATACACAAGTCTATAAACGTAATTCACCACATCAACAGAACCAAAACAAAAACCACATGATTATCTCAATTGATGCAGAGAAGGCCTTTGACAAAATTCAGCAGCCCTGTATGCTAAAAACCCTCAATAAACTCGGTATTGATGAAATGTATCTCAAAATAATAAAAGCTATTGATGACAAACCAACAGCCAATATCATACTGAATGGGCAAAATCTGGAAGCATTCCCTTTGAAATCCAGCACTAGACAAGGATGCCCTCTCTCACCACTTCTATTCAATATAGGACTGGAAGTTCTAGCCAGAGCAATCAGGCAAGAAAAAGAAATAAAGGGCATTCAAATAGGAAAGGAGGAAGCCAAATTTTCTCTGTTTGCAGATGACATGATAGTATATCTAGAAGACCCCATCGCCTCAGCCCAAAAATTCCTGAAACTGATAAGCAACTTCAGCAAAGTCTCAGGATATAAAATCAATGTGCAGATATCACAAACATTCCTATACATCAATAACAGACTTAAAGAGAGCCAAATCAAGAACGAACTGCCATTCACAATTGCTACAAACAGAAAAAATACCTAGGAATACACCTTACAAGGAATGAACAGGACCTCTTCAAAGAAAACTATAAACCACTGCTCAATGAAATAAGAGAGGACACAAACAGATGGAGAAATATTCCATGTTCATGGTTAGGAAGGATCAATATCGTGAAAATGGCTATACGGCCCAAAGTAATTTACAGAATCAATGCTATCCCCATCAAGCTACCATTGACTTTCTTCACAGAACCAGAAAAAACCACCTTGAACTTCATATGAAACCAAAAGAGAGCCCGCATAGCCAAGTCAATCCTAAGCAAAAAGAACACAGTGGGAGGCATCACACTACCGGACTTCAAACTATACTACAAGGCTACAGTAATCAAAACAGCATGGTACTGGTACAAAAACAGAGATATAGACCAATGGAACAGAAGGGAGGCATCAGAGGCATCACAGCACATCTACAACCATACAATCTTTGGTAAAACAAGCAATGGAGAGTTTAATCTTAGAATATGTGCACACGTTTGTGAGCACACCTGGGTATGTTTGATAATTAAAGGCCAATTATTGATTTCTGCGCCCTCCCCCACTAGGAATTAAACCTTCTCACCTAGTCTTCGTTTATTAGACAAGCCACTTGGTTTGATTTTTTTCCGAATATCAGCTTGGTTGATTTAGAAGGGGCTCCCTGGGATGAGGGCCACTGGGGAAATCCGTGGGGTGAAGGGATTAGGAGCGGATCCTGGCCAGATTTGGCAGGGTCGACCAGCCCAGGCTGCTCACCCGCTAACATCTGTTGTGGCTACAGGCAGAGCGGTGAGCCCCAAGTCTGTCTGCGAGGGCTGTCAGCAGGTCATCTTGGACAGGTTTCTGCTGTGGCTCAACAACAGCTTCTGGCATGAGCAGTGCATGCAGTGCGCCTCCTGCAAAGAGCCCCTGGAGACCACCTGCTTCTACTGGGACAAGAAACTCTACTGCAAATATGACTATGAGAAGCTGTTTGCTGTTAAATGTGGGGGCTGCTTTGAGGCCATCGCACCCAATGAGTTTGTTATGCGGGCCCAGAAGAGTATACCACATGAGCTGCTTCTGCTGCTGTGTCTGCGAGTGACAGCTTCAGAAGGGTGACGAGTTTGTCCTGAAGGAGGGGCAGCTGCTCTGCAAAGGGGACTATGAGAAGGAGCGGGAGCTGCTCAGCCTGGTGAGCCCAGCAGCCTCAGACTCAGGTAAAAGTGATGATGAAGAAAGTCTTTGCAAGTCAGCCCATGGAGCAGGGAAAGGAACTGCTGAGGAAGGCAAGGACCATAAGCGTCCCAAATGTCCCAAAACCATCTTGACAACTCAACAGAGGTGAGCATTCAAGGCCTCATTTGAAGTATCCTCCAAGCCCTGCAGGAAGGTGAGAGAGACTCTGGTTGCAGAGACAGGATTGAGTGTCCGTGTTGTCCAAGTGTGGTTCCAGAACCAGAGAGCAAAGATGATGAAGCTGGCCAGGCGACCGCAGCAGCAGCAGCAAGATCAGCAGAACACCCAGAGGCTGAGCTCTGCTTAGACAAATGGTGGTGGGAGTGCTGGGATGGAAGGAATCATGAATCCCTACACGGCTCTGCCCACCCCGCAGCAGCTCCTGGCCATCGAGCAGAGTGTCTACAGCTCAGATCCCTTTTGACAGGGTCTCACCCCACCCCAGATGCCTGGAGACCACATGCACCCTTATGGTGCTGAGCCCCTTTTCCATGACCTGGATAGTGACGACACCTCCCTCAGTAACCTGGGTGACTGTTTCCTAGCAACCTCAGAAGCTGGGCCTCTGCAGTCCAGAGTGGGAAACCCCAATGACCACCTGTACTCCATGCAGAATTCTTACTTCACCTCTTGAGTCTTCCCCTAGAGTTCTGTGACTAGGCTCCCATATGGAACAACCATATTCTGTGAGGGGTCACTGGCTTTAGGACAGGGAGGCCAGGGAAGAGGTGGGTTGGGGAGGGAGTTTTGTTGGGGATGCTGTTGTATAATGATATGGTGTAGCTCGGCATTTCCAAAGACTGAATACATTATGGATTACATAATGACAAAAACAAGCAATGGAGAAAGGACTCCCTGTTTAATAAATGGTGTTGGGAAAACTGGCTAGCCATGTGCAGAAAGCAGAAACTGGACCCCTTCCTGACACCTTACACTAAAATTAACTCCAGATGGATTAAAGACTTAAACATAAGACCTGGCACTATAAAAACCCTAGAAGAAAATCTAGGCAAAACCATTCAGGACATAGGAGTAGGCAAGGACTTCATGAACAAACCACCAAAAGCATTGGCAACAAAAGCCAAAACAGACAAATGGGACCTAATCAAACTCCACAGTTTCTGCACGGCAAAAGAAACAGTCACTAGAGTGAATTGGCAACCAACAGAATGGGAAAAAAGTTTTGCAGTTTACCCATCTGACAAAGGGCTGATATCCAGAATTTACAAAGAACTCAAACAGATTTATAGGAAAAAAACAAACAAGCCCATCCAAAAATGGGCAAAGGATATGAACAGACACTTTACAAAAGAAGACATACCTGAGGCCAACAAACATATGAAAAAATGCTCATCATCACTGGTCATTAGAGAGATGCAAATCAAAACCACATTGAGATACCATCTCATGCCAGTTAGAATGGCGATCTTTAAAAAATCTGGAGACAACAGATGCTAGAGAGGATGTGGAGAAATAGGAACACTTCTACACTGTTGTTGGGAGTGTAAATTAGTTCAACCATTGTGGAAAACAGTGTGGCGATTCCTCAAGGACCTAGAAATAGAAATTCCATTTGACCCAGCAATCCCATTACTGGGTATATATCCAAAGGACTATAAATTGTTCTAAAGTAAGGACACATGCGCACGAATGTTCATTGCAGTACTGTTTACAATAACAAAGACCTGGAACCAACTCAAATGCCCATCGATGATAGACTGCACTGGAGAAATGTGGCACATATACACCATGGAATATTATGCAGCCATCAAAAATGATGATTTCGTGTCCTTTGTAAGGACATGGATGAATCTGGAGAACAACATTCTCAGCAAACTGACACAAGAACAGAAAACGAAATACCGCATATTCTCACTCTTAGGTGGGTGATGAACAATGAGAACACATGGACACAGGGAAGGGAGTACTACACACTGGGGTCTATTCCAGGGTACAGGGGAGGGACAGTGGGGGGAAGCAGGGGAGGGATAGCCTGGGGAGAAATGCCAAATGTGGGTGAAGGGGCGAAAGGCAGCAAAACACACTGCCATGTGTGTACCTATGCAACTATCTTGCATGTTCTGCACATGTACCCCAAAACCTAAAACACAATAATAAATAAATAAATAAATAAAAATAAATATAATATCTAGAATTTTTTTTGTACTGCTTATAAGCAAAATAAGAAATATTTTCATTTTGGATTATTGTATTTTTATTCTATTTGAAATTATTTCTCTGCTCCAAGTTTATGTTGATAATCATCTATCTCATCTCCAAAGTTGTTTATTCACCTTTAAATCTGTAATCAACCTGGAATTGCTACCATTTTAATGGTGTAATTTTGCAGCTGTATCCAACTGCCCTTGTATTAGTACTAAACAAATCTGCACTTATTAGGAAATCTATTTCTTGTTAAGATTGTCATTTACTGAAAAGTCCTCGGTTTCATAAGGCCAACCTTGTTATAAATCAAGAGGGTCTGTTCCTGTGGTCTCTACTATATTTCATTGGTCCATTTACTGAGTTTTTCACAATACCAAACTATCTCAATTACTGTGAAGTTGTAAGCCTTGATGTCAAATAGAGGATAACCTCTCACCTTTGTCTTGCTCAAAATTATCTTGGTGGTCTTGGATCTTCACATTTTCATATACATTTTTGAATGAATTTATTAGTTTCTCCTAAAAAATTTTTGAATTTTTTATTAGACTTGAAACTGATCTATAGATTGTAGAGAAATAAGGAAAAAACATTGCTTTTACATTATTTTTGCATTACTGAATATTCCAAACCAGAAATATTTTATGTACTTCTATTCATTAATATTTTCATTTATTTCAATCATGATTTATAGATGTCTATAAGAGGTCTTGCACATCTTTGCCAAACTTGTTTCTATCATTAGATGTTTTAAAGTTAACTTTAACATTGTTTAACATTTATTTATAAATTTCTTATGTTATCCAAAAATTTTGTTTCACACATATACACATGTGCACTGATATTTTGTATACAGACCTAATTTCTTTCCTGTTGTGATAGAATAAGGATGAGAAAAAAGGACAGAAAATTGCCCTTATTGGCAATATGAGAGTATAGACAGAAGAAAAATGAAAAAAGAACCTCTGAACTAAGTTACTATACTAAAGATGCTGTTAGCAAACATCACTGGTTTCAGATCTTTAATAGCATATTTCAACACTTAAGCATAAAAGAGGATGTTTCCGTAAGAATTTTTATCTGTATATTAGATAGACTTATTCAAATGAAGAAATGTTATTTTCTTAGTTTTCTACAAAACATTTAATGTTAATGAATGTTTAACTTCACTCAAATATTATTATACTTTTAGTGAAATAGCTATAATTATTTTCTTTGAAAATGTGAATTTCATTAATTTTTAAAACAGTAAATATTTCTTATTTCTATTCTTTTGTTTCTATTCTTTTGAGATGTAATAACACATTCCACAGTATTTATCAACAGCCTATTATGGAAAAAAGTAAAAGTAGAGCTAGCATAAAGTGAAAAGTACAGCACAGATACAGAACTTATACCTTGAAAATTTAAATTTCATTACTTATATATATGATAAGTTAATTGCTTATATTTTTATTTATAAATCTTAATATTTGTGAAGTGTATGAAACATTATTTTCTTAAACTACAGATAACAGAAAAAATACGTCTGCTCTGGATTTTAGCATATAAAATTTTTTCACAACAATATTTTTAACAAACTGCTATTGTTACAAATAAAATTTGCTGGATGTGTTCTCTCTTTAAGAGAGCATGGGACATCTACTGTGTAGCCAAAATATTATATTAGCATTAAAGAACAAAATAGATTTCTACATAATAGCTCATTAAAATATCCCAATTGTTGGCATTATGTTGTTTTCACACATTTATTTTACAAACCAGACATAAAATAGATGAGAATTTTGAAATAAAATAGAGTTCAGCCTCATAAAATATGACTGTGTCTGAGGGTTCTATCAAATCTCTCAAGGGAAAAATCAAATCTAATAAAAATCGGTATCCAATAATGTAATGTTGCACTCCAAATATTTTATTGGAACTTGATATTGTTAGCATGCAAGCTGTTGTGCTGACATTTGATTACATTTTAAATGGCTGTGAAACTAAACATGACAGGATTTACTTTCCAGTTTGTTTTCTACACCCAAGGTCATTTAAGCTTTTGTGGTATACCAGAAAGAATGTTTATGTAATACCAGCATGTATTACCAAATAAAATCTTACAGTGTAACTTATTATTTATCTTATTAAATGTCATGTCATTTATTTTATTTAAATATCATATTACAACCTCAAAAATATACTAGTTGTAGCTTGTGTTTTAGAGATTAATATATCCAAATATAAAAAGTTATACCTTGATACACAAAAACATTAAGGAAATACATATGCATATATATGTACAGACAAATGAGGTTATAAATATTTGTCTAAGTGGGACCTAATTAAACTGAAGAGCTTTGGCATAGCAAAAGAAATTACCAATAGACTAAACAGACAACCTCCAGATTGGGAGAAGGTATCTATAATATGCACCTGACAAAGACCTAATATCTAGAATCTATGGAGAACTTTCAAAATGAACAAGCAAGAAAATAATAACCCCCTTAAAAATGGGCAAAGAACATGAACAGATATTTTTCTTAAAAAAAAAATACAAGCAGACAAGAAACATGAAAAAATGCCTACCATCACTAGTCATCAGAGAAATGCAAATCCAAACCACAACAAAATACCATCTCATGCCAGTGAGATATCAAAAAACAATAAATGCTGGTGAGACTGCAGAGAAAAGAGAATGATTATATATTATTGGTGAGAATGAAAAATTAGTCCTCCCACTGTGGAAAGCAGTTTGGAGATTCTCAGAGAACTGAAAACCAAGCTATGATTCAATCCAGCAATCCCATTACTTGGTACATACCCAAATAAAAATAAAGCATTCTGCCAAAAAGACACATACTCTCATATATTTATGCCAGGACTAGCCACAGATATGGAATCAATCCAAGTGCCTATCAGTGGTAGTAGTGATAAGGACAATGTGATATGTATATATGTATATGCTATGTATATACTATATATGTATATAGTATACAGAATATATATGTATATATGGATATATGTATATACTATGGAATACTACACAGCCACAGAGAGTAATGAAACCATGTCTTTTGCAGAAACTTGTATGCAGATGAAGTACATACTCCCAAGCCAATTAACACAGAAACAGAAAACCAAATGCTATATGATCTCACTCATAAGTGGGAGTTGAATTCTGAGGACACATGGACATAAACATGAGAACAATAGATACTGGGGACTACTCAAGAGGGAAGGGAGGAGGTGTGGATTGAAAAACTACCTATCAGGCACTATGCTCAGTACCTGGGTGATAGGATCCACATACCAAACCTCGGCATCATACAATATTCCCATGTCAAAAAACCTGCACATGTAATCCCTGTATAAAAAATAAATTTTGAAATTAAATAAGTAAATAAATATTTTTGCATGCATATGTAAGTGTAAATGTATAATCATATGAAATGGGATATATATCTTTTGATATTTAATTTCACAAAATGGACAGCATAAAATTTTCCTAGAAGATATGCAGAAATTATTAATAATTCAAAATGTATCCATATGTCTATTTTTTTTAACATTTTGATTTGCACTCAAATGAGTATGTATTTTAGTAATATGAAGCAAACAGTAATATTTCCCAACAAAAAAATATGATGCAGAAAAAGCTAAATTAAAACTTGTAAAAAGAAAATGTGAGTAATCAAAACATATATTAATGTTCTCATATGTAAGAACATATGAATGTTCTTACTTTAGAAGAACATTTATCCTAAACTTTCTGATCATGAAATTATCCAGGTATGCTGATTTATTCAATTATATTTTTATTTTTTGGCATACACATTTGCTATAATGATTTATATTGCCATCATCATTAGCTTTCTTTTTATTTTCTTTAGAAACAGAATATTTCTGTTGCACAGGCTGGAGTGCAGTGATGCAATCAGAGCTTACTGTAATATCAAACTCCTGGGCACAAATGATACTCCTGCCTCAGTCACCCAAGGCACAAGCCACTTCAGATGCAAGACATCATGCCCAGTTAATTTCGTTTTGGTTTGGTTTTTGGTAGAGACAGAATTACCCAGTAACCCTATGTTCCCCAGCATGATCTGGAACTCCCAACCTCAAGTGATCCTTCCATCATGGCCTCCCAAAGGGCTGAGATTACAAGTATAAGCTATGAGCCACCACACCCAGTCAATTATTTATATTCTATAACCATACTGTAGTATGTTCGATTAAAATTATATTTTTTTGAAAATAAGATGTATGTATCTGATTCTTCATGACTTTTGGGATAGATTATTATATTTGTTTGTTTTAGTTTCCATAACATACTATCAAGCATATCAACGGAAACAGAGACACCACAAAAACCTGTCAGTCACACAAAGTTGGGTTTATAAAAACCACTGCAGCAAGGGAAAACAGCACCTTGACAGTTTTAAGTTTTCCAAATGAAGTAAATTGAGAAAGTATATTTATTTGATTTTGTAATTTTAAAAGGACTGATTAAGGAAAGCCTTTCAAGTAGGAGTTTTCTATTGAGTAAATATAATTTATGAATAGTAAGATGAGGTTCTATATGAGAATGTTGATAACTAAATTATCATGATAGGAGACCTATTCGACAAAATGAACAAATTTTGGCCTACATAAATTTATTTGCAAGAATTTCCAGAAGAGAACAGTGAAATTATTTGTGGATTTGGTCTCATCTTCTGAACAAGATATCCCAGAGATCACAGTTAAATTATCTTGACCCAGATGGTTTCATACTCAGTCTCAACAGTTGAGTTATGTTGAAGCACATATTCACAGTTCTTATAATTTTGTCCAGTGACATAGGTTAAAAGAAAATCTCCATATATATTTTTCCCACTGAGATAAACTGAATTTATCTTAGGTATGTATAACAACTGAAAAATATGTTCATGATATAACCAAGGAGTAAGAAGTGGAGAAGCTGTCACTAGGGCACCAAAAGTTCTGGAAGCTCTGGTTAAAATACAAAATCTAAGAAAAAAACATTAGAAATTCTTACATTCTTATTTCAGAACCTCTTTGTGTTGACTGTGCTCTACATAATCTTCAAACCAAGGTGTTTTTAAGATTCACTGTCTTCTTGTGGGCATGCTGATGTGGACTAAAGTTGGTAATGCACATGCTTGCTGGTGAGAATCTCTCAGGTCTGTTACCTCTTTAGTCTTTGCCCTTCCACAGCAAATAATTACTATTACAGTTTCACTGGGTTTCTCTATTAATCATATTATACACCTAGTTGCCATATCCAGTTACTATTCTTCTTTCCTTATATAATTTGACCTATTTGTGAAGAAAACATTGGTGAATATAATATCCTTTATTAAACTATTTTAATACTTGTTCCCATAAGACAGTCTTTGGGTTTTCCAATGAGTAGATAAAGAAAATGTTGTATAGCATGGAATACTAATCAGCCATAAAAAGGAATGAAATAATGTCATTTACAGCAACCTGGATGAAACTGGAGGCCATTATTCTAAGTGAAGTAACTCAGCAACAAAAAATACCCAAATATTGTATATTCTCACTTATATATGGGAGCTAAGCTATGAGGATGCAAAGGCATAAGAACTTTGGGGACTCGAAAGGCAGGGTGAGAAGGGGAGGGATAAAAGACCACACATTGGGTGCAGTGTACTCTGCTTATGTGACAGGTGTACCAAAATCTCAGAACTCACCACTGAAGAACGTTTTCCACATGTTGGAAGTAGCAATTCACTTCAGGTCAATGATTGTTTATCGGAGATCAATTTTATCTACATCTCAACAGCATTTGAAAGCTAACTAGCACCTTTTTACAAATAATTCTTCAATAAATATATTTAAAAAGTTTTTGGAGATATGCATCAATTTGAAAAAAATCATAGATGAAACTCATATTCTAGAAACATTGAAAAAAATTAAGAAAAAGTTGTGTCATGCATGCGTAAAATATATTAGGTTATAGTCTATTTTATCATTTACTACTATTGAATGTACACAAGTCTATTATAAAATGTTAACACCTATCAAAACTTAAGCACATGAATACTTACAGACTATACATAGCACAATTCCCAGTCTAGAGAAATGTCAACAAGTGTAAAGAGGCAATACTAAATTACAACTGCATAAAATTAACTATAGTACATCCTGAACTACTTCAAAAATTTTGTAGCCACCTCCCATGGCAAGTGGTAGATCATTAATTCCATGTGAGCACTCCTTCTCTTCAGAAAATTGTGTATCTCAGTAAAAAGTGATCTTTTATGCTTATTATATATTTTTATCATGTTTAGTGCAATGTGATAAGCCTTTAATAATGCTCTTAGATTGTAAAAATTGCCACTACTGATGCTGGGAATGCTCTCAAGAAGCAGAAAAACAATGGCATTCAAAGAAAGGAACTGCTTGATGTGTAACATAGCTTTAGGTCTACAGCTGCAGTTACCCACATTTCAAGATAAACGAATCCTGAGTAAGGACCATTGTTAACAAACAAAAAGGAAATTCATGGAATGAAAGCTGCATCCACACCAGAAAGCACAAAAATTTGCACTTCTTATAAAATACCTTTTTATCTTGTATTAAAAATGCATCTTTTATGCAGGTGCAGAATTGCTATAAGTAAAGCATACCTATGGATTATAATATGATTTGAGATAAAGCAAAAAGAAGGTAAAGATCTAAAGCTGGAAAATATAATGGCTGTAAAAGACAGTTAATAATTTTAAAAATAGATTTGGATTAAAGATATTTCAAAATAACAGGAGAATTAGCTTCTGCCCAGCAAGAGATAGCAGACAAGCTCCCAGAAGTTAATAAGAAAATCGTTGAGGAAGTAGGATATCTGCTTGTACAAATTTTTAACATAGATTAAAGTGCCTATCTTGGGATAAAAAAAAGTCACAATGTCATTTATTAGTCTAGAAGAGAAGCAATCACCAGGCTTTAAAGCAGGAAAGGATAGGCTAACTGGACTGTTTTGTGCAAATACAGATGGGTTTATGAGTAGGACTGCCCTTATCTATAAAGCTGCTAACCCCTAAGTCTTGAAGGGAAAAGATAAACATCAGTTGCCAGGCTTCTGGTTGTACAACAAGAAAACCTGGACAATGAGAACCTTTTTTATGAGCTGGTTCTATCAATGCCTTGTTTCCAAAGTCAGGTAGTACCTTGCCAGTAAGAGCCTACCTTTTAAAATTCTTTTAATATTGGATAATGCTCCTAGCCACCCAGAACTCCACGAGTTCAACATTGAAGGTGTTGTCCCCAAACGCACCATCTCCAATTCAGACTCTAGATCAGGAGGTCATGAGGACTTTTAAGGCTCATTACACACAGTACTCTAGGGAAAGGATTGTCAACACTATAGAAGAGAACTTCAGTGGAGAACAGCATAAAACTCTGGAAAAATTATACCATTGAAGGTGCTGTCATTGTTATAGAAAAAGCTTTGAAACACATCAAGAACAAAAAAATAAATAATTTCTATAGGAGTAAATTATGTCCAGTTATTGTACATGACATTGCAGGATTTAGGACAGAACCACACAAAGATATTATACAAGAGTCTGTGGAGTAGATGGATCAAGATGATGGAATAGAGGTCTCCACCATAGTTCTCCCTGCAAGGGCAGCAATTTAACAACAATCTACACACAATACAGTACCTTCATAGGAACCAAGAATCAGGTGAGCAGTCACAGTATGTATGTCCCTGAAAGAGGCACAGAAGAGGTAGAAAACACAGTTTTGAATCCCTGATGCCACCTTTTACCCACTGGCAGTAGCTGCATGATGCCAAGAGTATCTCTGGGTGCGCGGGAGGGAGACTGCAGCAGCTGTGAGGCATTTAACTCAGTGTTGTCCTTTGATGACAGAAAGAAAAATCAAGTCAAACTCAACTGACACCCACCCACTGAGGGAGCATTTAAACCAGCCTTAGCCAGAGGAGAATCACTAATCCCACCAGTCAGAACTTGAGTACCCATAAGCCTTGCTACTGTGGGCTACAGTCCTCTGGGGCTCCAAATAAACTTGTAAGGCAGTGTATGCCACAAGGATTGCAATCCCTAGATAAATCTTAGTGCTGAACTCGGCCGAGAGCCAGGAGACTGGGGAGACACACAACCTACTGAGACACCAACTGGGATGGTTAAGAAAGTGAAGGCATCACCTTCCCCTAACCTGAGGCTGTACAGCTTGCAGCTTAAAAAAGACCCCTAATTCTGCTTGAGGAGAGGAGAGAAAAGAGTAGGGAAAATTTTTTCTTGCATCCAGGATCACAGTTCAGTCATAGATAGGGCACTTGTCAGAGACACAAGGTCCCTTTCCAGGCCGTAGCTCCCAGATGCCATTTGTAAACACAACCTGGGCCAGAAGGGAACCTGCTTCCTTAAAGGATAAGGCCCAATCTTGAAAGCACTAACTGTCTGCTAGCTGAAGATCCCTTAGGTCCTGAATAACCAGCAGCGATATCCAGGAACTACACTGAGGATTTTGGGTGAGACTATTGAAACTTGTTGGCTTCAAGTGAGACTCAGCACATTCCTGGATACAGTGGCTATGAGTTGAGACTTTCTACCTGAGAAAAGCACAGGAAAATGTAAAGGGGACTTTGGTTTGCACACAGTACCAGCTCAGCCACAGGGGGTTAGAGCACCAAGCAGGCTCTTGGGGTTGCCCTGATTCCAGGACTTGGTTCTGCACCTGCCCTTGCCCAGAGGATAGCCCAATGCACTGATATCCCTATGCTGAAGAATGAAACTAGACCCCTATCTCTCACCATATACTAAAATGAAACCAAAATGGAATAAAAACTTAAATCTAACATTTCAGTTTACGAAGCTACTACAAAAATACATTTGGAAAAGTCTGTAAGACTTTGGTCTAGGCAAAAACTTATTGAGCAGTACCCCAAAAGCACAGGCAAACAAAGCAAAAATAAACAAATGTGATCACATGAAATTAAAAAGCTTCTACAAAGCAAAGAAAACAATAAGAAAAAAAACAACCCGCAGAATGGGGGGAAATATTTTCAAACTACTCCTCTGGCAAAGACTGATAATCAGAGTATATTAGCTCAACAACTCTATGAAAAATCCAATAGTATGTTTTTTATTATTATTATTTTCAGACAAAGTCTCATTCTGTCACCCAGGCTGGAGTGCAGTGATGTGATCTTGGCTCACTGGAACCTCCACCTCCTGGGTTCAAGCAATTCTCCTGCCTCAGCCTCCTAAGTAGCTGGGATTACAGGCACGTGTCACCACACCAGGCTAATTTTTTGTATTTTTGGTACAGACAGAGTTTCACCGTGTTAGCCAGAATGGTCTTGATCTCCTGACCTTGTGGTCCACTTGACTTGGCTTACCAAAATGCTGGGATTACAGGCATGAGCCACCGTGCCTGGCTCAGTAGTCTGATTTTTAAAATAGGCTAAATATTGAATTAGACATCTCTTGAAAGAAGACATCCAAATGACAACCAGGAATACAAAAAGGTGCTCAACATCAATTATCAGAGAAATGCTAATCAAAACTACAGTGAGATGTCATCTTACCCTGGTTAAAATGGCTTATATCCAAAAGACAGGCAATAACAAATGCTGGCAAGGATGCTGCTGGTTATAAACCGAAAGAAAGGAAATCAGTGTATTAAAAGAGTTATCTGCACTCCTATGTCTGTTGCAGCACTAGCCAAGTTCACCATAGCCAAGGTTTTGAAGCAACCTAAGTGTCTATCAACAAATGAATGGATAAGAAAATATGATACATACGCACAATGGAGTACTATTCATTCACAAAAAGAATAATTTTCTGTCATTTACAACAACATAGATGGAATTGGGGGTCATAATGCTAAGTGAAATAAGTCAAGCACAGAAAGGCAAACTTCTCATGTTCTATTTATTTATGAGATACAACAGTGAAAACAAAAAGCTCATTGACAGAGAAAGTTAGAGGGAGGGCTACCAGAGGCTGTGAAGGGTAGTGGAGAGGGGTAGAGGAGAGATGGGGATGGTTAATGAGTACAAAAACAAAAGTTAGATAGAATGAAGACCTACTATTTGATAGCATAACAGGGTGACTAGAGTCAATAATAATTAAATTGTACATTTTAAAATAAGTAAAAGAGTATAATTAAATTATTTGTAACAAAGAATAAATGCTTGACAGGATTGATATCTCACTCTTTGTGATGTAATTATGCATTACATGCCTATATCAAAACATCTCACATGCCCCATAAAAATGCACAGCTATAACGTACCCATAAAAAATAAAAACTAAAAATTAAAAATCATTAAATAAATGAGGTTGTGGATATAGCAAAAAAACGTAGGGGATGAAGTGTGGCAAGTCATAAATCTATATATATCTATATTTATCTTCTTATTGTAATATCATTTCATTCATCATCTTTCCTCTTCGTGCTTACAAACACGTATAAAGAATGCAAGGAAAATTATTTAGTTACACTAACACTTATTTTCAGGTTGGCACTAGAGTATTACATTTTCTTTTTTAATCACAGAAATAAATAAAATAAATTTACCTTTTCCTTAGATGTATATTTGCAGTAAAACCAAGCAATTTGTTGATGAAATTTAATATGCCCTTTTTTTTAGGAAATCTAATTTTAAATTTTATAAATGATTGATCAGTAACTTCTATATAACTAGCAAATGGGGTCATTCCTTAGTAAGCCTTCAGAAATGATACGAGGAGATTGACTTCCAAAAGCAATTCTATAAGATCATTCCTTCTCCTGCACAATTCTGAGTAATATATTATTAGAAAGTATGGCAATTTTATCTCTCCCATTTAGATCTCAAATTTGATGTTATACTTTAAGACATTTACCTTTTCAATTTTTTCACGTCTCAGAAATATAGCTTAAATCTCACAAGTATTTACTTTGCTTTCTTTTCCTTTTGCTGCATACATGCATGAGAATGTTTTGGAGACTGGTGGCTCATGCCTCTAGTCTCAGCTATGTGGGAGGCTGAGACAGGAGGATTGCTTGAGCCCAGGCAATGCACCATGATAGTACTTGTGAATTGGTAATGCACCAGGGTAGTACTTGTGAATAGCCACTGCACTCCAGCCTGGGCAGCATAGCAAGACCCTATCTCCAAAAAATACTAAAAAAACAAAATTGATATTTACTATGTTAACATATACAGTAATGTAACCGAGTTTATTCTTGGGTGCTGGTGAGGCACAGCTCCTCTGAGAGAATGTTGTAGGTTCTTGGTCTCTGTCCTCTTAAGGATAGGGGAACGGACCACTGAAGGTGTGCAGTAAGCTTGTAAAAGTAAATATTGGATCCAGGAAATATTGCAGAAAAGGTGATTTAATTTAGGTAGAGAAAAGAGAAGAAAAGGAGAAAAAAAGAAAGACTTCCACGAAGAGTGTGGAAGGGGATTCCAGAGGGAAAGTCCTGGAGGGGAAAGGGAGTTTCCACCATGTGGGAGGGGATTCCAGAGAGTTGGAAATCCGGCATGGGTGAAGGAGCAGGAGAATTTATCATGGGAGACATTCCCACCTCCCGAAGTTCCTCTGGCCAATGAAAGGAGTTCCTGTAAACTTCCGCTGGAGTGATTGACTCTTAGTTTCTTCCCGTGCCTGTGAAATTCAGACATAAATCTCCCAGATGGAAAGAGATGGGAGGGGAGCATGGCACTAGGAAATTCTTGCCCTTAAAACCATGCCTCCTCATGGACCCAGAAAGAGAACAACTTCCCTCAGTAAAATATATGGTAATTATAATACATAAAACATAGAAAAACTCTACTATTACATATGCCCTTTTGTCTTTTGCTATAGTTTGGCTGTGTCCTCACCAAAAATATCATCTTGAATTGTAATCTCTATAATCTCCAAAGGAGAGACCAGATGGAGGTAACTGATTCATGGAGGTTGTTTCCTCCATGCTGTTCTCATGATAATGAGTAAGTTCTCACGAGATCTGATGGTTTTATTATAAGTGTTTGGTAGTTTCTCTTGCATTTATCTTACTTCCTGCTGCCTTGTGAAGAAGGTGCCTTGTATTGGCTTTCCTCCATGATTGTAAGTTTCTTGAGGCCTCCCCATCCATGCTGAACAGTGAGTCATTTAAACCTATTTCCTTTATAACTTACCCAGTTTCAGGCACTTGTGCATAGCAGTGTGAAAATTGACAAATACATTCAATTAGTACTGAAGTAGTGAGGCACTGCCATAAGGATATCCAAAAATATAGAAGCTACTTTGGAACAGGGTAACAAACAGAGGTTGGAGCAGTTTGTAGGGCTAAGAAGAAGACAGAAAGATATGGGAAAGTTTGGAACTTCCTAGAAACTGGTTAATTGGTTTTGGCCAAGATGCTGATAGTAATATGGATAATGAAGTCCAGGCTGAGGTGGTATCAGATGAAGATGAGAAACTTATTGGGAACTGGAAATTGGAGCAAAGGTAACTCTTACTATGCTTTAGCATAGAGACTGGTGGCATTTTGCTTTTATCATAGAGATCTCCTGCACTTTGAGCTTGAGAGAGATTATTTAGGGTATCTGACAAAAGATTTTTTTTTTGAGATGGAGTTTCACTCTTGTTGCCCAGGATGGAGTGCAATGGCACAATCTTGGCTCACCCCAAAGTACACCTGCCAAATTCAAGCCATTCTCCTACCTCAGCCTCCCGAGTAGCTGCGATTACAGGCGCCCACCACCATACCCATCTAATTTTTGTATTTTTAGTAAAGACAGAGTTGGTCAGGCTGGTCTCGAACTCCTGACCTCATGATCCTCCTGCCTTGGTCTCCCAAAGTGCTGGGATTACAGGCATGAGCCACTGCACCCAGATGACAAAATAATTTTTAAGCAGTAAAGTGGTCAAGATGTGACTTTGGTGTTCTTAAAGGCTTTCAGTTTTATGCATTCAAAAGAGATGTTTTGGATTTGGAACTTACTTTAAAAGGGAAGCAAAACATAAAAGTTCAGAAAATTTGCAGCCTAATGATGTGATAGAAAAGAAAAAAAATTTTTTCTAGGAGGAAATTCAAGCAGGCTGCAGAAATGTGTATAAGTAATGGGGAGCCAAATGTTAATCACCAAGACAATGGGGAAAATGTCTCCAGGGCATGTCAGAGGTCTTTATGGCAGCCCTTCCCATCATAGGCCTGGAGGCCTAAGAGGAAAAAAATGGTTTCCTGGGCTGAGCCCAGAGCCTTGCTGCTTTGTGAAATCTCAGGATCCTGGCTGTGGATAAAAGGAGCTAACTTACAACTCATGCTGTTCCTTCAGAGCATGGAAGCAAAAGTCTTTGCATCTTCCAAGTGGCATTGGGCCTGTGGGTGCACAGAAGTCAAGAATTGTGATTTGGGAACCTTTGCCTAGATTTCAGGAGATATAGGGAAATACCTGAATATCCATGCAGAAGTTTGCTGCAGGAGTGGAGCCCTCATGGAGAACTTCAGCTAAGGCAGTGTGGAAGGGAAATGTGGGATTTCCCACACAGAGTTCCCACTGGGGCCTGCCTATTGGAGCTGTGAGAAGAGACCCACCATCTTCCAGACTCCAGAAATGTAGATCCATCAACAGCTTGTACTGTACACCTGGAAAAGCCAGAGAAACTCAACTCCAAACTGTGAAGGCATACAGCAAGGGGCTGTATCCTGAAGAGTCATAGGGGTAGAGTTGCCCAAGGCCATGTAAGTGTCACCTGGGTGTGAGACATGGAGTCAAAGGAGATCATTTCAAAATGTTAAGATTTGGCTGAGCACAGTGGCTCCTACCTGTAATCACAGCACTTTGGAAGGCTGAGGTGGGCAGATCACTTGAGGTTAATAGTTCAAGACCAGCCTGGCCAACATGGTGAAACCAGGTCTCTAATAAAAATACAAAAAAATAAAATGCCAGGGATGGTGGTAGGCACCTTTAATATCAGTTACATGGGAGCCTAAGGCAGAAAAATCCCTTGAAACTTGCAGGCAGAAGTTGCAGCGAGCCAAGATCATACCACTGCACTCCAGCCTTGGTAACAGAGCAACACTCTGACCTTCCCTTTAAAAAACCTTTAAGATTTTACTGTCCTGCTTAATTTTGGACCTGCATGGGGCCTATAGCCCTTGCATTTTGGCCAATTTCTCCCATTTGGAATAGGCATATTTACCCAATGCCTATACCCATTGCATCTAGGAAGGAACAGGGAAGGAACTAAGTTGTTTTGATTTTGTAGGCTCATAGACAGAAGGGACCTACCTTGTCTCAGATTAGACTTTGGACTTGAACTTTTGGATTAATGTTGGAATAAGTTAAGATATCAGAAATGTATGATTGTGTTTTGAAATGTGAGGACATGAGATTTGAGAGGGACCAGGTGGAGTGATAAGCTTTGGATCTGTGTCCCCACTCAAATTTCACCTTCAATTATAATCCCCACATCCCCATAATCCCCACATGTCAAGGGAGAGACTAAGTAGAGATAATTGAATCATGGGGGTGGTTTCCTGCATGCCATTTTGGTGATAGTGAATGGGTTTTCACAAAATCTGACAGTTTATAAGGGTTTGGTTGTACCTCCTGCAATCATTCGCCTTCCTGCTGCCTTGTGAAGAAGGTCCCATTCTTTCCCTTTGCTTTCCTCCAAGATTGTATGTTTCCTGAGGCCTCACAAGCTATGCTGAACTAAGTTAATTAAACCTCTTTCCTTTATAAATTACTGAGTCTTGGGCAGTACTTTATAATAGGGTAGTAACAGACTAATATATCTTGTAATTATATATTTGATGTTAAATATTGTATTAGGCAAACTAAGAGTAGTAGTTTAACAGATATAAAACACTAAATTTCTGCAGGATATCAAAGATGTTCAAAAGAGAAGATAAGGGTGAATCTACTAATCTTTTGCTTTAACATCAGGAGTTTATTACAGATTATTTATTATAGACATTGAGATACTGAATGGACGTACTAAAGACATTAAGGCTTTTAGAGATTTAAGCTTTGAGGAAGAAAATGGCAAAAAATTTTGGACATTTTGTCATAGGTAAACAAAAAATAATTACCATCCAGAAATATTTAGAACATTAAAACTGGTTCCAGTAGCTGAACATGGATGAACTAAAGGAATTCAAAGTTTTTTCTTTGGCTAACATAGTGTCTTAGTACTAGAAAAATACAAAGAATTCTATCATAATGATTTAATTATAAAATGTGAAGCTGTTTTTTTCTAAGTGATGTCTTTACTGTAGAAAAGAAACAAAGTTCATTTAACATAGAATATTACTTATCTAGAAAGCACCTTTTTATGTTGTTGTTTCTGTATGCCAATTTTCAATAACTAACAGAAACAATAGCTTTATATTGATGTAAGTATTAATAAATTTTCTTGATTCCATCTCAGGCCAAGAAAATTTTTCTGCTACCTTCTAGTCTGCATAGTTTGTGAAACATAACATAAACTATCACAATGTTCCACTACATTAATGAGATAATGCTGAATAGACCAGATGAACAAAATGTAGCAAATATGTTAGATGTCTTTGAGGAACACTATTTTAAAGTAAATAATTGAATACGATACATCTGTTTAAAACTTCCTTCAAAGAATTAAACTACCAAAAAGGGGTGAACAGGCTAACACCAACATAACACCAGCAGAAGCAGCTACCACAGTTAGAACTCTAGGAAAAATGGACGAAGGAACAGAATCTTGGAGGGAAGATGTGGAATCTGGACTCTAATCTCTAAAGATAATTTTGTGGCAGTATCTCAGCAGCTTTTAGATTTCGTTTGAGCTAAAGATTGCTAGAATGCAAAAATCTCTGAGAGAGCATGGTAAAGTCAATTTTGTTAGTGCTAATAGAAGATAAAAATTAGAATGAAAAGAATAGTCATATGAAATATTCAAACAATTAACATGACTTTTCAATAACATCATAGAAAATAATTGGGTATCTTTCTTCCTGCTTACACTGACTAATCCCTCTCTACTGATCTTTATTTGTTAAAGCTAATAGGGAGTCTACTGACACAAAAGAAATGTAGTTTGCAGTTTCAGCAACAAAGTCTCTAAGCAGAATACAAAACAATAGATTTGAGAATAAGAGACTAAAGCATAATGATTGGTACCTAATTGAAAACAAATTACTGACTTGATTTCTGGTAATGGTGAAGCAAGATATTAAAGGATGACTATCCTCATTAAAAAGAAACATAAAATCTGGACAAAATGAAAAAATCAATTATCTAATGTCACAGAAGAGTGAAACAGAGCTCATAGGCTCTAGAAGTGAGTACACACTCAAAAAACATGAGGAGGGGAGATACAAGTTCCCATTTTTTGTTGCTTTTCGTCTTGCCTACATGCCCTTCATAGTACACAGGTGACAAGATGGTATTGTCAGTGATCAAAAACATTTTTTTCTTACCAAGGAAAATACAAACTGAAGCTGGAAACCTATGAACATTAAACAGAATGGAAAAATTCCAGAGAGACAGAAAGGCAACTTCCAAATTCTGTCAATTCTATTTACATTTCTGACTGAATCTGATTCATACAGATGTGCAGTATACTCAAGCAGTATATTAGTTCATTTTTATGCTGCTGATAAGGACATACCGGAGACTGAGAACAAAAAGAGGATTAATGGATTTACAGTTCCCTATGGCTGGGGAGGCCTTATAACCATGGTGGAAGTTAAGGGGGAGCAAGTCATGTCTTAAATAGCTGGCAGGAGGCAAAGAGGTAGCTCTTGCTGGGAAACTCCCATTTTTAAAGCCATCAGATCTTGTGAGATTTATTCACTATTATGAGAACAGCATGAAAAAACTTGCCCCCATGATTCAATTACCTCCCACTGGGTCCCTTCCACAGAACAAAGGAATTCTAGATTAGATTTAGCTGGGGACAGAGCCAAACCATATGAAGCAGCTATAATAAAGACAAAATCTTCAGAAGTATGAATAAAACTACTGCCCAGAAAAAGAAGTTGTAGTTAGCATACAATTAGAATAACTGCTTTATAAAACAAAAGCCAATGCTTATCAAAAGAATAAGAACAGAACCTAGAATCTTCACAATTTAACATTCATAATGCTAATGTGTCTTCCCATGATGTAATGGGTAAGGGCAAAAAAGCATGGAGGCAAGTGGGTGTCAAATTCACTTTTATAACAAAGTCACTCTCACAATAACATTAATTCATTCATGAGTGTAAAGCCTTCATGAGCTAATCACCTTTTAAAGTTCCCACCATTTAATACCACTGCATTGGGGATTAAGATTCCAATGTGAATTTTGGGGAACACATTCAAACCCTAGCAATGATCAATGGGTTGTGTTCCAGGGATGCAAGTTTTGCTCAATATTAGAGGAAAAAAATCAATGAAATTGTTATTTGAATAAGCTGAAGAAAAAAAAAACATGCTATTTTGAATTGATGCAGATAAAACATTTTTAAGAATTCAATATCCATACATGGTAACTACTCTAAAAACAGTAAGAATAGTAACGACCATCCTCAACTATACAGAGAACACAATTTTTTAAAAAGCTGATATTATTGCTACGCTTTGTATGTGCTTTGTCCCCACCAAACCTCATCTTTTAATCTGATCCTGAATGTGGCAGTTTTGAAGGATGGGACCTAGTAGGAGGTCTTTTGATCATGGAGCTGATCCTTCATGAGTATCAGTGCTCTCCTACAGGGGTGAGTGGGTACTCACTCTCTTGGGAATAGACTAGTTCCCAAGAGAGTGGGTTGTTAAAAGTATCTTGCTGCCTAAGTGTCTCTGGTTTCCTTTCTTTCCATTGATCTCTTTGCACACACCCACACCTTTTGGCTTTCCACCATGAGTGAAAGCAGCATGATGCCCTCATCCAAAGCCAAACAAACAATGGCACCATGCTTTTTTGTACATCCAAGCCTACAGAACTGTGAGCTAAATAAACCTTTTTTCTTTATAAATTGCCCAGCCTTACATATTCTGTTAGAGCAACACAAAATTGACTAAAGAAATTATAATGGTAAAAGACTGACTGCTTTCTCCTAAAATCATAAACAATGCAAAGATACTTCCTATCTCACCACTAGTACTCAATATACTACCACTGGAATTTCTACCCAGTGAAATAAATCAATAAAAGAAATAAAATACATATAGAAATAAAGAAACAAAATTGCCCCATTTGCAGATGACATAACTGTCTATGCAGAAAATCTCAAGGAATCTACAAATACCTCCTAAAAATGAAACATGAGTTCAAAACATAGCACAATACAAGAAAAACAAACAAAAATATTGTTTTTCTATGAACAATATTAGCAGAAAACAAGGGTACCAAACTTAAAAGTACCAGACCTTTTACAATCACTAAGAGAATGAAATAAGCATAAATCTAACAAGCTATTGAAAGACTTGTATTCTAAAAACTATATGACATTGAAGAAAGAAATAAAGTACAAATAAATGGGAAAACATACCATGTTCGTAAGTTGGAAAACGCAGTGAAGATACTAATTTTCTTAGTATTATTGAATGGATTGCTAAAGCCAGTTTAATATGCAAGCTGAATACAATCCTACCAAACATTCAGCTATTTTTATAAATATAGAGATTATTGTAAAATATGTACAGAATATTAAGTAACTAAAATAGCTAACATGATATTTAAAAAAAAGAATAAAATGGGAGAAATCAGTGTACCCAAATGTAAGACTTTTTACATAGCAACAATAATGAGGCCTTTTTGATATTGAAGGAGAGATAAACACATAGGTCAATGGAACAGAATAGCAAACCAAGATATTTATTTATTTATTTTTATTTGTTTGTTTGTTTGTTTATTTATTTTTTGAGATGGAGTCTCACTTTATTGCCAGGCTGGAGTGTAGTGGCACAATCTTGGCTCACTGCAACCTCCGCCTCCTAGGTTCAAGTAATTCCTTTCCTCCGCCTCCTGAGTAGATGGGACTACAGGTACACACCACCACACCAGGCTAATTTTTGTATTTTAGTAGAGCTGGAGTTTCACCATGTTGGCCAGTTTGGTCTCAAACTCCTGACCTCATGATCTGCCTCCCTTGGCCTTCTAAAGTTCTGGGATTACAGGTGTGAGCCACTGCACCTGGCCCAAGTTGTAGATTTATTTAAAAATATGTGCAACTTATTTTTGACAGTGGCTCAAAGCACTTCAGTAGAGAAAAGGTAGCTATAAATGGTGCTGAAGCAATTGGATATCCATAAGCAAGAAAAAAAAATTTTTGAAAAGGAAAAGAAAGAGGAGAGGACAGGAGAGGAGAAGGGAGGGGAGCGGAGGGGAGTGGAGGGGAGGGGAGGGGAAACATTTAAATTAATCTATCACACTGCCAAATTTATGAATAGATCCGAAGATCTATATCTTTTTACAACATCAAACAATAATGCACTATGTATGTGTACTAAAGTGATCATTTTCGAAACATATGCCTAAATGAAGCATAACAAAATATATACAACCATGATCGTGTGATATCTAGTTTTCATTAAGTTATGATGTGTTAATATTGTGGCAACATATCCAGTCTTCTATTCATCACCCTGAAATATTATATGTTACATTTTCTTTGCTTAAGTAAAATAAATTTATCTATTACTAACATTTTGCTAACTTAAAACATCAAGAAGTATTGGTGTTTCAAATTGTAGGAAATATAGCTTCTAAATTAATGTATTCTAAAACAAGTGAATAACAGATTGCTAAAGCCAAATGGACAACCTCACTCAAAAAAGAGATTGTGGTTTATAAAATAATAGTGTAAGATTTATATTGGTCAACACCCTGATATATACAACTGAATGTTCTGCTTCTGATACTAAAAATATAGGATACTTTCTGTGTGAAATTATGTAATATTCAATATCAGCCTCAAATGTTTTATGCCAAATTTTGTAAAATGCCAATATAATATTTTTCTGATTAATCATTTTATAAAAGAATCTAATTGAGACTATGATCAATATTCATGGCATGTTATCAAAATTTTCTTTTTAAAATTTACATTTAATTTATTTATTCAATGGATATAAAGCAAGTAACAATATTTTTGCTTTTGTTCAAGGTAATATTGATTAAGTAATGACTAAAAAATTGTCTCTCAAGTAGTCTCTTTTCTCCAGGAACTCCAGGATAATAGGAGGCACTCTACAAATAAATGTATGATCATGTCTAAATGTCATAATTGCATAAAGTTGCATAAATGAAGAAGTAACCAATTCAGGCTGTAGAAAATTAGGACTTACATGCTGATTAGAAATTTGAGTGTTTTGTTTGGAAATGAGATGTAAGTTATAAAGACTAAACTGCAAAAATTAAGTAGATCCAGTTGTGAATATATTGAATGTCAGGCTTAGAAAAGCTGAAGCAAAATAAACCATCTGATAGTTTGAAGCCAGAGAGGACTTCCTTACTTAAATGAACGTTTAGAAAAAACATTCTGACAGAAATGTGGAAGATGGATTGGAGGGTCAACATACTAGAGTCAGGAAGAGCAGTTACATGGTGCTCTCATTGACTGCTCCCCTGTGAAAGTAGACTTTCTATGTCCAGGAACTCAATTGACTTTCACTTAACATATAGGTAAAACAAAGAGACAACCGTCTTATTAGCAGTTAGGTTGACCTGTACTGAGTCATCTTGATAGCTTTTGCTTATGATGAGAAGTCTCTTGATTTATTGAAGTCAACATTACATTTGTCCCTTGATACTACTTCACTTCTCATATGTTCTCCAGTGTTTGAAAAATGAATAACACGGGCAACCTTTCCATAAAGTCTTACCACTAGAAGACCTTTGCCTAAGAAAGCAGCCACAGCAGCTTTTTAAGTTCATAGCTCAAAGCTTACATAAAGTGGACTTGGCAGGATTTTGCTTAGGAGTTGAAGAATTAAACTTACTGACTTCTGTGAAATTTGATTAACTGAAGTCTCATCAGTCCGCTTGTTGACCACATCCCCAGCAACAGCCAGCTGGACTCCTGGGCAGCTATGTGTAGAAGCAGAACTGAGCCAGCTGTCAGCTTGCTCACAGAAGGGGACTCTCCACAGTGGAGTACAGCTCTTTTAGCAAAAGCAGCACTGCCTCAGAGTACATACCCAGCCTTAGTGAATCCATGAACTGGCATCTCTTTGGTCTCACATTCAATTTTTTTAACATTTAGTAAATGTATTTTGTTCTGGTAAAAGAGGCTGAAAATATTGGTTTAATTTTCAGATACTGGGAATAGTAACACCTTATAAAGTCCAGATTTTTATCTGATTTGCATGTGCAAATCAGATAAAAAGGGATTTGATTATAATCTCTTGCTCAATGAAGAATGGCCTCAAAAAGACTAGTCTGATTCCTCACTTAATTCTGACAACCAACTCACAAACACAAATAATTGAACTGGAAATGCAGATACAGGGTGTCTAAAATGTTTGTCAAAGGCCTTTAAAAAGGATGATTGTTTAAAGTCAGAGCTCATTTGAATAGTTAGTCAACAATGAAAAGATCATTTTAAAGACAGTTAAATTTAACCTCTAAAGTCACAATTTTCAATTATCATTGCTTATTTGGAGGAAGGAAAATCATTCAATGTGAGTCATTATTTTTATTTTAGTAAGATTTTCCCCCTTTAATCTAATCAAGTCTCAGAAATTCTAGCATAAAACACATAAAATTAAAAATGGATTAAACATCATGGTGTTTCACTACTGGATTTTATGATAAGTAGTTTCCATATTATATTTAAATTGGTTTTCTTTCTTTAAGGAATCATCAACACGCTGAGAATCAAATCATGTGGTCATAAACACTCATTGTGATTGTAAACACATTGTGATTGCTACTAGTTGCTAATGCTACAAACATAATATTTTTCTAATAAACACTTGGAAGAAAGAGACATTGTAATGAACTCAAAGCAGCTGATGTAACCAATATTATCACATGCACTGTAACCAAATATATCATTTTATGTAATACACATTATGTGATGACTTAGTATGTTGCATCTTGTTAAGATAAATGAAACAAAATTAATAATTAACCTTGATATATTCACCTAAAGATTCACTAATGTGTTTATGAAAATAGAAAGCAAGAGTATAGCTGAAAGATAATATTTCTAGTCAAATAATTAAAATTCTTTGACATTCTTTTTATTAATTTTTAAATGTATCTGTTCTAAATTTGTGAATGTTAAGATGATAGAAAAAAATTGCTTTTGTCCAACTTTTTTCTTAGGTCAAGTTGAAATGATAATTTCATATATTCTAAATATGTCTTAATATCATATGACAGCAATTATATGTACATGTATTAATACATGTATAAATACACACACACACATGCACACATGCACACACACCCACACACACGTATTTTGTGCCACCAATTCAACGGGAATTTGTATGCTGCCAAATTACATGGTTCCTTAATCATTTCATATATCTTTTTTTTATTGCATTTTAGGTTTTGGGGTATATGTGCAGAACATGCAAGATAGTTGAATAGGTACACACATGGCAGTGTGTTTTGCTGCCTTCCTCCCCTTCACCCACATTTGGCATTTCTCCCCAGGCTATCCCTCCCCAGCTCCCCAACCCTGCATTGTCCCTCCCCTATTCCCCCCAATAGACCCCAGTGTGTAGTTTTCCCTTCCCTGTGTCCATGTGTTCTCATTTTTCCTCACCCGCCTATGAGTGAGAATATGCGGTGTTTCATTTTCTGTCCTTGCATCAGTTTGCTGAGAATGTCTTTTAACCAATGATTAAAAAAAAAAAAAAATTATTTAGTAGTTAACCTCCCACCAAGCTCTAGTCAACATTTTAAGTGTGTAGGAGAGTGGTTAATCACATTTAACACTCAGAAAAACCTTATGAGGTAGGTTTTAGTCTTGCTATTTTTCTTATTTGATATAATCTAAAAGTTGAGATAGAGAGAGGTTAGTTGACTTGCCAACCATTTCACAGCTAATGAGTGGCAGAACCAAACTCCAAATCCAGTCAGTGTTAATATAGCCAAACTATCCTTATCAAGTTAATTGAATAGTAGAAACTTTCTTTCTTCTCCATACCAGCTTGTTGATTAATAAGGCTTTTGAATGATGTGTGGAAATTTTGAATTTAGGGTCCCTTTATCAATCTCCTCCTTTTCTGAATCTGTTACAAGCAATCTTCTGACCACTACTTGGAATTTCTGAGAATGACATTCTCTATATTCTCTAGATACTTGAAGCAATAATTACAGTTTTCAATAAACTTCTAATAAATATCTCAATCTAATAATTACTTTAAAATAGTAAAATGCATAAATTAAAATATATTCAATAAGAAATATGTGGTTATTTTCAGAAGAAAAATACAAAGTCATGTGAAATACCTGAACTCACATATATAATTGGTTAGAAGTGTGTCACATTTTTGGCTTGCTTCCTAAAGAATAAAACATAATTAATATATAAGATTCTCATAATCACTAGGATGAACAAAAACAGAGTGCTCAGAAAAAAGTTGTCTTTTATTAGAACTGAACGATTCTTTCCAGTGCCTCATGAATAGTACAAAGAACAAGCATGGTGGGATAAGTACAATAAATAAAACAATTTTTATTAAATTATCACAAATTTAGTGAGTATGTAACTTTTAAGTATATTTTCATTAAATCCAGCCTGCAACAGAAGAAAGTCACAGATTTCAATTTTTAATTCTGAGAATATGGGCATATAAAATAAAATGTAAACTATTTTGAGCAATATTCCAAGAATATGAAATTTTTACTTTTAATAAGAATGGATTACTGAGGTGTGAGAGTTCTGAAATTTCTCTCAAGAACTTGAGGAGGAGATCATTTTTATTGTTATCAAGGAGAAAATAATACAGGAACGGCGTCCTTTAATGGAAATAAACATATGAAAAAAATGCAACTATCTCCATGTCTGGTTGCTGTTACTTCTCATATGAAATGGAGCCAATGGAATAATTGTGGGAAAGAAGAAAAGATGCCAAGGAAACAGTTTTTTTATCCAATCCAACACAGAGAAAAATGGATATACTTATGTAAGAAAGCATAAAGTAATTTTGTTTAGACATTTTTTAAAACAATGTACTAAAAATTACCAACCATGCCAAAACACATTTTATTCATTCATTGTACACTATAGAATTCAACAGGATCAATTTTTTGAACTTTTTTTTTTTTTAGGTTTGGGTGAAAACTGATAAAAGATTATCTGATCAACTTAGAGTTTAATATGTAAGTTTAATTTCCTGACCTGCAAAGGTTAAACTCTGCTTTTCTTGTAATCCTATAAAATCCTGACATACTGAAAAAATACTTTTGCTTGCAATCTTAGCTGAATAACCTTCTGGCCTGTTTCTCTGAACTTTCTGTATTTGTCCTTTCTAACCATTTACCAGAAAGTTAGAAAAATACAGCCTCTATACACAGCACGGTTGAATGGTAATTCTTAATAGAAAAAGTATAGCTGCATGTCTTAGAAAAAATTGAAAAAAAAAAAGTAGCTAAAAAGAAAAAGGTCAAAGTTTAAAGTTATTTAATTTTTAAAAATGTTAAAAAGGCAAATCATTATGAGACAGAAGTATTTCTAAAATATATTAAATTTTAATAAGAAATAGGCTTTAGAAATGTGAATACAGTAGGCAAAAATATCAGTTAATTTAAATTTTTGAATTAATAGAGTTCAGTGTCTCCTATATAAAATATATTCTTTAAATTTTTTACTAAAGAATATATTTTATATTCAGAGGGCTATCTTTCTGGAAGGAGCAGATAATAAGCATAAGCCATTTTTCTCCCATCTATCCATTGCTAATGCTATATTCTGGGTAATTATGGTTAAGACATGAGAGTTCCCTTTTCTCTGCCTGGCCCCTACTCAAGCAGTAGAGGCTTACCTTAGAGATGCAATGCTGTGAGAATAGTCTGCACCCCGATTGCCCTTGCCCCAGCTCATGAAGCAAGGATTCCACACCAAGAAACGTAAACCAAGGAAACCTGGTCATTCCCAACCCCTGCTTCCCCCACCCTCATCAAGTGCTTAGTTTCTAATGGGTTTTCACTAAGAGGTAAGTATGCAACTGATAGAGGAGGGAGGCAGGGAAGTGCTGAGTAGAGAAGTGAGGGATCCTCAGCGAGGACTCCACCCTCAGGCCTCTGCCTGCAGACCTTAAGTGAGAACAGGCACTACTGTTTTGGTGCCTAAATGTTGCATTTTCCAAGACCACTCTGGCCTGCCACGCCCCCATTCTGTGCCCAAATAAACCTGAGACCTTAGTGGGAATACATATAAGCGATTGAATGTAGAGATCAGCAGACCATCAGACCAGTGGACCAGTAGACCAGCGACGGTGAAACAACACTGCAGAGAAATTGAGAAGAGGGACATCTGGATGCTGAGGGAAGTTCAGCTGGGGTAGTTGGAGGAGTCCAGCAGCTGGGCAGCCCAACTCCAGGGTGAGACCACGTTCCCACTCCATCCCTACTCTGGCTTTCTGTTCATCTCACTGAGAGCCACCTCTACCACTCGTAAAACCTTGAACTCACCTGCTGCCTGTGATCTAATTCTTTTGGGACACTAAGCTAGAGCTCAGGATACAAAAAGCTGTCACACTGGCCCCTCCCCTGTGATAAGGCAGAAGGTCCATTGAGCTGATTAACATACAAGCCATCTGCAGATATCAAATTTGAAAGAGTTTTGTAACATATGCCCACTAGGGCTTTGGGAGTTGCAGACACCCACCCCTAGATTCTGCCATGGGGCTGGACCCAAAGTGCTCACACAGGCTTCCTGCCCTTCTGCATGCTCCTCTTAGGGATTTGAGTTGCAGGGTGACTGAAGGAGTGAGCCACAACCCTGTCACATGTCCTGCAAGGGGGATAAGGGAACTTTCTGATTTCACCACCGTCCCCATGCATAGCACTAAGGTTGTGGCTCAGATATTTTGCTGGGTGGGAGAGGGTGAGGGGATGCAGAGAGTTCCAAATACCTCTCACAGAAACAGACTTCATTTGCAATAGAGTATGAAGAAGTTGAAACCTAAGAATATTGCCACAGTGAAAGTTGTGGTGAAAAAAGTTGATAAAGGATTGATAGATTAATTGAAGATACACACTAAATTGTAGTCCAGCCACAGACAGGGAGAAAATATTTGCAAAAGACACATCTGATGAAAGATCATTATTCAAAATACACAAAGAACTCTTAAAATGCAACAAGAAAACAACCTGATTAAAAAACAGGCAAAAGACCTGAAAAGACATCACCACATCAAAGAACATTATAAATGACAAGTAAGCATATTAAAAAATGTTCAACTTATATGTCTTTAGGGAACAGTAAATTTAAACAAGGAAATATTGCGCCACATGTGTGAGAATGAACAGAACACTGGCAACACCAAATACGGTTAAGGCTGGGGAACAACAAGAATTATCATATGTGGTGGGAATGAAAACTATTACAGCCATTTTTGAAGATAATTTGGCAGCTTTCTTCCAAAACTAAACCTACTACTGCCATACAGTCTAACAATCATGCCTCTTGGTATTTACCCAAAGGAGTGAAAACTTTTGTTCATACAAAAACCTGTGCATGGATGTTTACAGCTGATTTATTCATAATTACAAAAAGTTGGAGGCACCAAGATGGCCTTGACTTGGTGAACAGAACAGATAATTAAACAGTGGTTCATCTAGACAACAGAATGCTATTCAGCTGTAAGAAGAAATTAGCCATCTAGGCATGAAAAGACATGAAGAAAACTTAAATGCATATTACTAAGTAAAAACGAAGCCAATGCCAACCGAAAAAGGCTACCTACTATATGATTCCAACTATATAACATTCTGGAAAAGACAAAGCTATGAATTAAAAAAAAAAAATCAGTGGTTGTCAGAAATTAGAGGAGAGGGAAGAATATAGAAAAACAGAGGATTTTTAGAGCAAGAAAACTATTATTTACAATACTACAATGCTGGAAACATGTCAATATACATTTGTATAAACCCATAAAACATACAACACAAAGAGTAACTCTAAAGTAGCAAAAATCATAAACTTTGGGTGATAATAATTTAATGTTTTTAATATTAGACTATAAATCAATGTATGTGTGTCAATATAATAATATGCCAATCCAGGTTCCTCAATTGTAACGAAGGTACAACTCTGGTATGGGATGTTAACAGTGGAGAAGATTATGCATGTGTATAGATATAGAGTATATGGGAACTCTCTGCATTCTCAGCTCAATTTGCTGTGAACCTAAACATTCTCTAAAAACGGAAATGCATTATTTTAAAACTAATAAAAGTACATGTTCAAAATAAAAAGTTAAGTCTATAGAAATAAAAATACATAAAATTGCTCTCGGGCTTAGTGCCATTTTTTCTTTTGGAAACCTCTGCGCCATAAGAGCCAAGTGGAGGAAGAAACGAATGCGCAGGCTGAATCGCAAAAGAAGAAAGATGAGGCAGAGGTCCAAGTAAACCGCTAGCTTGTTGCACCGTGGAGGCCACAGGAGCAGAAACATGGAATGCCAGATGCTGGTGATGCTGGTACAAGTTGTGGGACTGCACGCTACTGTCTAGAGTTGTCTCAATGGATATAGAACTTCATTGCCATCTGATTGCCAATCAACTCTGAGGCCCACCTTGCTCATAACCAAAACTGCCCATGTTGGTCCTTAGCCCTGGACCTGTGACATTCTGGACTATTTCTGTGTTTACTTGTGGCCGAGTGTTAACAACCATAAAATAAATCACCTCTTCCGCTGTCTTAGCCAAAGGATTAAATCGTAAAAAAAAAAAAAAAAAAAAAAAAAAAAAAAAGCACTCCTCAACAAATGCAAAACAACTGAAATCATAACAAACAATCTCTCAGACCATAGTGCAATCAAGTTGGAACTCAGAATTCAGAAAATAACTCAGAACCGCACAGCTTCATGGAAACTGAACAACTGGCTCTTGAATGTTGATTGGATAAACAATGAAATGAAGGCAGAAATAAAGAAGTTCTTCGAAACCAACGAGAATGAAGACACAACATACCAGAATTTCTGGGACACATTTAAGCAGTATCTAGAGGAAAATATACAGCAATAAGTGCCCATATGAAAAGAGTGGAGAGACCGAAAACTGACACGCTATTGTCAAAATTGAAAGAGCTAGAGGAGCAAGATCAGAAAAACTCAAAATCTAGCAGAAGATAAGAAATAACTAAGATCAGAGCAGAACTGAAGGAGATAGAGACACGAAAAACCCTTCAAAAAATCAACAAATCCAAGAGCTGGCTTTTTGAAAAGATCAACAAAATAGACAGACCACTAGCCAGACTGATAAAAAAGAAAAGAGAGAACAACCAAATAGATGCAATAAAAAACGATAAAGGGGAAATCACCACAGATTCCACAGAAATTCAAACCATCATCAGAGAATATTACAAACAACTCTATGCACATAAACTAGTAAACCTGGAAGAAATGGATAGATTACTGGACAATTGCCTCCTCCCAAGCCTAAATCAGGAGAAAGCCAAAATTATGAATAGACCAATAACAAGGTCTGAAGTCGAGGCAGCAATTAAGAGCCTACCACACAAAAAAAGCCCAGGTCCAGATTGGTTCACAGCCGAATTCTACCAGACACACAAAGAGGAGCTGGTAGACCAACATCATCCTGATACCAAAACCTGGCAGAGACTCAACAAGAGATGAAAACTTCAGGCCAATATCCATGATGAACATAGATGCAAAAATCTTCAATAAAATATTGGCAAACTGATTGCAACAGCACATCAAAAAGCTTATCCATCATGATCAAGTCGGATTCATCATGGGGATGCAAGGCTGGTTCAACATACGCAAGTCTATAAATGTAATTCACCACATAAACAGAACCAAAAATGAAAACCACATGATTATCTCAACTGATGCAGAGAAGGCCTTTGACAAAATTCAACAGCCCTTTATGCTAAAAACCCTCAATAAACTTGGTATTGATGGAATGTATCTCAAAATAATAAAAGCTATTTATGACAAACGAACCACCAGTATCATACTGAATGGGCAAAAACTGGAAGCATTCCCTTTGAAATCCAGCACTAGACAAGGATGCCCTCTCTCACCACTTCTATTCAATATAGTACTGGAAGTTCTAGCCAGAGCAATCAGGCAAGAAAAAAGAAGTAAAGGGTATTCAAATAGGAAAGGAGGAAGCCAAATTGTCTCTATTTGCAGATAACATGATAGTATATCTAGAAGACCCCATCGCCTCAGCCCAAAAGCTCCTGAAACTGATAAGCAACTTCAGCAAAGTCTCAGGATATAAAATCAATGTGCAAAAATCACAAGCATTCCTATACACCAATAACAGACTTAAAGAGAACCAAATCAAGAACGAACTGCCATTCACAATTGCTACAAAGAGAATAAAATACCTAGGAATACAACTCACAAGGAACGTAAGGGACCTCTTCAAGGAAAACTATAAACCACCGCTCAACGAAATAAGAGAGGACACAAATCCAGATGGAGAAACCTTCCATGTTCATGGTTAGAAAGAATCAATATCATGAAAATGGCTATACTGCCCAATGTAATTTACAGAATCAATGCTATCCCCATCAAGCTACCATTGACTTTCTTCACAGAACTGGAAAAAAACAACTTGAACTTCATATAGAACCAAAAGAGCCCACATAGTCAAGTCAATCCTAAGCAAAAAGAACACAGTGGGAGGCATCACACTACCAGACTTCAAACTATACTACAAGGCTACAGTAATCAAAACAGCATGGTACTGGTACCAAAACAGAGATATAGACCAATGGAACAGAACAGAGGCATCGGAGGCAGGCAACACAGCATATCTACAACCATACAATCTTTGATAAACTGGACAAAAACAAGCAATGGGGAAAGGACTCCCTGTTTAATAAATGGTGTTGGGAAAACTGGCTAGCCATGTGCAGAAAGCAGAAACTGGACCCCTTCCTGACACCTTACACTAAAATTAACTCCAGATGGATTAAAGACTTAAGCATAAGACCTGGCACCATAAAAACCCTAGAAGAAAATCTAGGCAAAACCATTCAGGACATAGGAGTAGGCAAGTACTTCATGACCAAAACACCAAAAGCATTGGCAACAAAAGCCAAAATAGACAAATGGGACCTAATCAAACTCCACAGCTTTTGTATGGCAAAAGAAACAGTCACTAGAGTGAATTGGCAACCAAGAGAATGGGAAAAAATTTTTGCAGTTTACCCATCTGACAAAGGGCTGATATCCAGAATTTACAAAGAACTCCAACAGATTTACAGGAAAAAAACAAACAAGCCCATTCAAAAATGGGCAAAGGATATGAACAGACACTTTACAAAAGAAGACATACATGAGGCCAACAAACATATGAAAAAATGCTCATCATTACTGGTCATTAGAGAGATGCAAATCAAAACCACATTGAGATACCATCACACTCCAGTTAGAATGGCGATCATTAAAAAATCTGGAGACAGCAGATGCTGGAGAGGATGTGGAGAAATAGGAACACTTCTCCACTGCTGTTGGGAGTGTAAATTGATTCAACCATTGTGGAAGACAGTGTGGCGAGTCCTCAAGGTCCTAGAAATAGAAATTCCATTTGACCCAGCAATCCCATTACTGGGTATATATCCAAAGGACTATAAATCGTTCTACTATAAGGACACATGCACATGAATGTTCATTGCAGCACTGTTTACAATAGCAAAGACCTGAAACCAACCCAAATGCCCATCGGTGATAGACTGGTCTGGGAAAATATGGCATATATACACAATGGAATATTATGCAGCAATCAAAAATGATGAGTTCGAGTCCTTTGTAGGGACATGGATGAATCTGGAGAACATCATTCTCAGCAAACTGGCACAAAAACAGAAAATGAAACACTGCATATTCTCACTCATAGGCGGGTGATGAACAATGAGAATACATGGACACAGAGAGGGGAGTACTACACACTGGGGTCTATTGAGGGGAATAAGGAAGGGACAGCATGGGGGGGAGCTGGGGAGGGATAGCATGGGGAGAAATGCTAAATGTGGGTGAAGGGGCGGAAGGCAGCAAAACACACTGCCATGTGTGTACCTATGCAACTATCTTGCATGTTCTGCACATGTACCCCAAAACCTAAAACACAATAAAAAATAAAAAATTTTTTTAAAAATACATAAAATTATAAATAAGAAGATTAACATAATAAAAATCTGTCAATATGTAATTTCCTTCTCTCAGCTTCTCCAAATAAATTATATAAGGTCATAATTATAACACTGAATCACTGGTTTTGTAAAATCTAAATATAATATGCATAACAATAATACCAAAAAAGTTGGAAAGGGAATGGAAATCTATGGAATAATGTTTTATATTATACTAAAATTAAGTTAATATAACTCTAAAGCTTTTTACGTATGTATGGTAAATCCTAGAACAACTACTGATAATCCAAATATAGTAAAAAAATTATAAAAAAACTAAAATTCTTCCTTAGGAAATAATGCAAAAGAAAGCATTTAAGAAGAAATACAGGAAAAAGCCATGAGATATATAGAAAACAGAAAATGAGTATATAGCAAATGAAAATTCAAATATATCAATAGTAACATTAAATGTAAACTGATTAAATAATCCAATGAAAAGCCAGAGATTGTCAGACTGAACTAAAACAAAAGACTAAATTGCATGCCACCTACAGCTGACACATTTTGGATTCAAAGATACAAGTAGATTGAAAGTCAAAGGAAAGGGTTGGAGTAGCTTTATCAGACAAAAGAGACTTCAAAACAACAAATATTACCAAAGACAATGAGAAACATTTTATGGTGATAAAAGAATCAATCCATCAGGAAGATATAATATCTAACCAGATTAACAAAAAACTTCAAACTAAATCCTTAATTATCTCAGTTTATATTGAATTCAGAATGTCTGGCATGCAAAAAAAGTTACAAGATATGCTCACAGGCAAGAGCAAACAGC
Organism: Saguinus oedipus; assembly: GCA_031835075.1. Classification (NCBI taxonomy): domain Eukaryota; kingdom Metazoa; phylum Chordata; class Mammalia; order Primates; family Cebidae; genus Saguinus; species Saguinus oedipus. Next base: position 111,887,754 of record CM063172.1, read on the forward strand.
GTGAAAAACAAAGCAAAACTCAATGAAATTGTATTAAAATATATGAAAGAATAATCCATCATAACCAAGAAGATTTTATAACAGAGATTCAAAGTTGTTTTAGTATTAGACAATAAATTAATGTATGTGTGTCTTAGTTTTTGTTGCAAAAAAAAAATACCTGAGGATGGGTAATTTATAAAGAAAAGTTTTATTTTGGCTTCCAGTTCTTCAGGCTGCACAAGAGGCATGGTGGCAGCCTTTGCTCCTGGTAAGGGCCTGAGGAAGCTTCCAATCATGGTGAAAGGTGAAAGAAGAGTAGGTGTGTCACATGACTGGTGAGAGCAGGTACAAGACAGTGAAGGAGGAAAGCCCAGACTTTTTTAACATTTAGATCTCATTCAAACTAAGAACTCACTCTTAACTAAGGAGGTGGCACTAAGCCAATTGTGAGGGATGCCCCGACATGATCCAATAACTCCCACTAGACTCCACCTCCAATATTATGGGCCACCTATCAACATAAGATTTGGAGGGAACACACATCCAAATTGTATTAATAGAATTCATTGTAATAACAAACAAAACAAAAAAATATATAAACTATCATTTAAATAGAGGAAAAAAATAATTTAAAAATTCAATCCTCAGCAAACTTGAAGTAACAGTAAACTTGATCAAACTGATAAATTTGTAAAAATATGGTTAAGTCATACTTGATGAAAGACTGAATTGTTTACTTTGGATATTAGGAAAAAAGCAACTCTCTTTCAAATATTATAAAACATTACTAAGAAAAGTGAAAAGCCATTCACTTCAGCAGGTAAATGGACAGCTTGTGATGCATTCTTGCAATGAAATATACTATTTAGCAATAAAAGGTAACAACCTATTGAGGCATTCATGATATAAATTAATATCAAAATAAGTATGTATACTGAAAGAAGCCAGCAAAAATACACTATAATTACATATATGTATGTATATGTATTCAAATATAGACCCACATACATACACACACATACATATGTAAGCACACATACACACAGCTGCACATACACACACATTCTAGAAAATGCAGGCTGTAGTGACAGAAAGCAGATCATTGGGTGCTTGGAATGGAGGAAAACTGGATTACAGCAAGATACGCAGAAACATTGTGAGGAAAGGAGCTGTTCATTTCCTTAGTTCTAGTGATAGTTTCACAGTTGTCTACTGTGTTAAACTAGTCCAAGTTTTTAATTTATATGCAATTTATTGTAGTTCAGTTATAAATCATTAAAACTGAAAAAAAATAAAGATTTTTATTACCTGCAGAATGTAGTACATTTACAGGTAATGGCAACTATTTAGAAAAATAGTCCATAATAACTAAAAGTTAGAGTACATAAGAATTAACACATTATAGGGGTATAAATTATTTATAACGTTATTGTAAAAATTGGACAATCTACGTGTTTCTTTTGTAATTGCCTGACTAAAAATGTTTAACATAAAATTAATTTATAGGAAAATAGTATGTAAAAGGAGCTTGGTTAAAATAGTTTTTAAAATTCTTTTACATTCTATTCTTAACAAAGAAAAATCACCTTTAACTAGCAGCAACATAAGGCTGTTGTGATGGATAAAAGGTAGATTTAGTAATTTTATATGAAAATGTGATTCAACCAAGCATCAGCTTTTCACTGACACATTTGTATAAGACATTATATGGTAAAATAATGTAGAATTATAATTAAAATAAATTGGGATAAAGAGATAGTGCAAAGCTGCCCAGGGGTGATTTGGTCATTCATGATAGAAATAGAAATAATTCTAATAAATGGAGAGAAGTCACTATAGAGCCAATGAGAGCAGACTCCTAATTGGCTAAGAATGTTTAAATCTGGGAAAAAGCAATCAAGAGTAAAATCACTGGAGTGAGGATATCTAAAGAGAGAATATAATAAAAAGCCAGGTAAAAAGAAATGGTTATCAAATTTGGATAGTGGTAGCAAACAGAAAAGAAATGTACCTATATACGAAAGATACTATAGAAAATTAAATGTGCATAATCAACATGGGTAAATATTTTAAAGGGTTTTGAAGTTTGTCTCCACCTATAATAATATTTAAGTGTAGAGACCAACAATAAGATTACAGTTATCTTTAAATATTTATTTTGTTTCCAGGCTTAACTAATGTATCTCTCAGAAATTTTATTTTCTGTTGGTTTCATAGAGAGAATAATGGAGGGATGACTTCGTGTAATTCAAACCCTAAAATATTTGCCTATTTGTAACAAAGCATTTCCAATTCTCAGGAAAAAAAGGATGCGGAATTGTTTTTGCCCAAAAAAAAATTACTAATGGTGAAATTTGTGAAAACATTGGTAGAAACTAAAATCTAATTACTCCATGGAGCTCTATATAACATGAATTAAAAATAAACTTCAAATTATCCTGATTTCTAAATGTTCATTTTTAAACAATTCTGTTATTATAACATGATACAATTAGAACACTTTCAAATTAATTATAGTTTTATGTTAATATCTTTGTAGTTTATATGCAGTGTTTTCATGCCACTTTATTTGCTAGGGAGAAACCATTATGTAAATGTCTTCCAGTCTAGATTGAAAGGGTTTCATACATGTGTGACTTGGAAAGAAATTAAATTTTACACTGAATTTAAACAGGATATGTTATTTTTAGACTTTCTTATTATAAAATCCTACATAAACACATCTGATTGATTTTTAAGATTATGGTCAAAATGATAAAATTTTGATGTTTCTGTTTATAATATTTCTGGGAAAGTACAAACTGTAAGTCCTACTCAATTATAGATAAAGCTTTTCGTTTAGCTAAATATTTCTTTAATACAATAGAAACCTGACCTTTCAATAATTATTCAAGTCTGAATATCAACAAAAAAAGACTTAGTAAGCAAGATCTTATTTTTAGAAAACTTCTTTTCATTGTATCTTTACATGAGTTGATTTCAAAGATATCTCCAAATACCTGAATACTATAACTTTGTCCATAATTTATGTTGTAATTATTGGCTTTTGGCCTTACCTAATTACTTCTAAAAAGAACTGCTATAAGCTAGTAAGTGAAATGTAAAAATAATCAAAACCCTAGATAACCCCTAAGGCAATTTAGTTTGTAAATATGGTATTGATTCAGTTCTCTAACAGTTTCTTTAGGAGGTAATAAACATTTTTGCGAAGAGTGTATCAGATATTCATAAAATCATGAAAATTAGGGAAGAAGTGCCATTGTAAAAGAAGGCTTTAATAAATTACATATAAGCATGCGTGTGTTTTTAAAAGCTTTTTACAACTAGATTTTACTTTACTAATATTGTTCTCTTCTTTACAGTTCTAGAATATGGGTATAAAACAGAGCTTAAATTTGAAGGCTCCTGGAGAACAAACATTTAAATTCTTATATTATTATGTGTTCCAGAGCTGTATATAATGGAACCAGGTTTTTTGTTTTGTTTTGTTTGTGTGTTTGACAAGAAGTTTTGATCAGTGCAATGACACGATCTTGGTTCTTTACAACCTCTGCCTCCCAGGTACAAGCAATTCTCTTGTCTCAGCCTCCCAAGTAGCTCAGATTACAAGCATGCACCACCATACCCAGATAATTTTTTTTTTATCAGTAGAGATAGGGTTTCACCATGTTAGTCAGGTTGGTCGTGAACTCCTGACCTTTCAGCTGGGATTACAAATAGTTGCTTTATGATTGTGATTACTCTTTATATGTTTCAGAGAAAGTTTTTAGTTTTAAAGTTCTAGTTACTTTAACACTTATCAGCATAATTTTCTAGCAATTTAACATCCAAAGCAATGACAGTCTGCATTTCTTGGAATTTAAATTATGCTTCATCTACAAACAACAAGACTCTAAATCTGAGTCTGTTCAATTAGTGTTAATGTGATATAATGACAAAATTAGTCCAGAGGATCTTAGAAATAAATTATGCTAGAAGTTTCACACTTAAGAGTACCAATTCATTCTTTGCATCCACTTTAAAAGCAAATACAAGTACAACCCTTCCCTCAGTAACTGAATACTGACTCAGGTCAAATGTATGTTTCATGACATGAACAATAATTAGTAATGTAACCAGCGAGGTTATTTTTGTTCATGTTTAATCATTCATTTCCAAAGTGCTGATAATCAAATGGAGTACAAGGTGGAAACACTTTGCTTTAAAACTTAGCAATGACAATAAACTACATGCAATTGAATTAGTGGAAAGAAAAAATTAAATTTGGTTAAATTTTTGATTATAAGGAGTCATTACTTTAATGTAATAATATGAAATTTTGCCCCATTAATCAACAAACATATATTTAAAGTATATATTTTGTGCTCTTTCATTATCTTACTGAAAAACATAATGCAAAAACTAAGCCTCCAATCCTAACATCACTGCCATTTTCTTATATTTATGTCTTTTCTGAGCTAATTTTCTTATCTATTCAGACATCACTGGTTGAGCCATCACATTATTTACTCTGTGTCCTTTGCCTAACTCTCTTTCCGTCTTGTCTTTCGGACGCCATTCTGCAAAACAACCACAACAATCAATCTAAGTCATAAAATTTCCAACTCTTTCCCAAAAACATGGAGGAAAAAAACTCACAGAAATCTATGAATTAACTACAATTCCTTGATCTACATTCTAGCTGGGTCCTTAATATAGCCTATAAATTATTTTATACCTGATGACTCTCTCTTCCATTTTCCTCAATTTCAATTCTAAGTTCATCTCCCTTTTTATACTGTCTATACTTTCTTCATTCTAACAGGACAAAATTTATCTTCGCTATCATTGAAATAGCTAGGACCCATCTAATAAGAACTCTTATAACTTCTTCCCCCACCACCTCTAAATGTGTTTGTATCACTACCTTTAAGTTTATAATTATATATGCCATATTTTTGTAGTATTTCAAAATCAGGATAATACCTGCTAGCAAACCTATTTTTATTTTCTTTATTTCTATTTGTTTTTGCAGGAGGAGGACAAATTGTTGGAGCTTTACTTAGAAATCAAATCAAATAATATCTTGCCTAGAGACATATTCAAATATAAAATACAAATATCTGAAAATCAAGAGCCTGAACTTTTAAGCAGTCCATGTAAGAATTTTAATACCAAAAACACTATGTGAACTATGTGAGCATGGTTCTAGTTAGCTCCTCAACCCCTATGAGATCAGAGGATAGAAATATACTAATGGAGATAGAGTATGAAAAGGAAAAGTTGTCAAGGTGTCAATATGTCAGATTCGTCCATCTCTTAACTCCCCCAATAGTTTTGTATATTTAATAGTTAGAAATAAGAGTTTTGTATTGTGGATTATTTTAACTTCTGGTAACCTGACTAAGTTACTCAGAAAGTCTTTCCACTAAAGAAAAGTAAAAATGATGAGAAAAATATTTTTTTAAATCTCCTCAAATGTTTTTTGGTAACTAGAAAAATAAAAACAAGAAGACCTACGAAATCAAAGTAACAAAAAGCAGGAGTCCAGAGCAGTAAGACAAATAAATACTAAAGTTTATTTTAACTTGAAGGTATTTGTAGATACAGGTAAATTTGATTATTTAATTTTGAAGGCTGCATGGGGTATAATTGCCAAAGTCAAAGTTCAGGGTCTAGGGGACAGAGTCAAAGAGCAGCTCTCCCTAGAAAACTATTTATATAGCAGTGAAAAGCTATAACATCAGTATAAAGATAAACAGGAAATGAACTATTCCTATCCTACTCATCCCCCAGAAGAATACAAATACATTTGTGTCAACCCTGACACAAGAAAATAATTAAAACAAAATTCCTGAGTTGTAACCATGTGTCAGCTGTCTTATGGATTTATAGCACTACCTGTGTTAAACTTTGAATTTAATTATTTTATTAAAGTTTAAATTTGATTTTCTCTAAATTATAGTTTATTATTTACATGCACACTGTTTAAGTATTTTTTCTAAGCTTTCTTGTTTTTGAATTTTGTTATTCATTATTGTTTTTGTCACTAGCATTTTGAGAGTATTTCTACATTACCACAAGATTTTAGTATTGGAATGAGAAGTCTGATGCCAGTATGACTGATTTCTTTATAGATAATCTTTTACTTTATCCTTATGAAAATTATGTAAGCTTTGCTTTATCCTATGGTTTTCTAAAATTTTATTTTATTGTTTATTTTATTTCTTTGTATTTATTTCCTCATTCTGTCAGCTAGGCTAGAGTGCTGTGGTGACCCTACAGCCTCCACCTCCAGGGCTTAAGTGATCCTCCTGCCCCGGCCTCCCAAGTAATTGGAACCAAAGGCCTACACCACCATGATTGGTTATTTTATTATTATTATTTACAGAGACATAGTCTCACTATGTTGCCAAGGCTGGTCTCCATCTCCTGGGCTCAAGCGATGCTTCTGCCTTGACCTCCCAAAGTGCTGGGTTTACAGGCAAGCACCATACTGCCCAGCTAAAATTGTATTAAATTGTGTCTGTGTAGGTCTTTCTTTGCATTGTTGTTGGGTGCTTGGAGACCCTGTTATATATGAAGAGCTGGGTCTTTCTGATGTGATTCTCATCTATAATAATGATTATATACATACACATATCCATATAATACTAAAGATGTGATTCTCTTCCATAATAATGCATCATCTATTATTTCTAAGATGATGAATTTCTTCATGTCCACTTTCATTTTGTTTTCTAGAATTGTTAATATGTATATAATAGATTTCCAGGAATATATTGTCCATAAATACCATCATTTTATCAGGTTTCCAGTTTAATAATATTTGTTCTAATTTTTGAGAATTTTTACTAATTTTATGTTTTGATCCTATCAATTTCAGGAACTTTTATTTATATATCTCAAGAGTACAAACTCTAGATATGACATCACTGTTGATATTAACGTTGATTACTTGCCTGTAGTAGTGTTAGTGAGGGTTCTCCACTGTAAAGCTACTTCATTTTTCCTAGTACTGTACTCACTGGAAGTAAGTCACTATTCACAGCCCATTCGAAGAATTGGGTGGGGAATTATGTTTCTTCTACTATAAGATGGAGTGGCTACATAAATTATGTGGGATTCTTCTGCATGATGGACATGTCTCTCTCCCAGATGTATGTGTGTATGTATGCAGGAATATATTCAATCATTGATTTGCATCACTATAACATCATAATGTTGCTTTTGTCTTTTAATTATTAAAAGAGCTGCTATAAACGTGTGTGCAGGCCTTTGTGTGAAAGTAAGATTTCAAGTCAGTTCAGTAATAACCTAGGAAATCAAAGTAATGATGAGATATCCAAGAAAGATGCCACTCATCAGACAGATACTTGTCACAACAGTTCAAAAATTTGACTAGGTCTAAAAGTATTTTTAGAGGCAATATTTGAAGATCTTTAAGTAAAAGGACTTAGTAAACCAAAAAGCGAAGAGTTGTCTTTAATAAATTCAAAATAAAAATATGTTCAAAAAATAGTTATGGAACAGGGAGGGAAGTATGAGTAGTTGTAGAGTGGGGCATTTTCAAAAAATAAAGGAAAAAGAGGATAGATGAATTTATTTTCATTCTATTGTTTCTTTCTTATAGAAAATATACATAGCATTGTTTTTATTCCCTCTTTATACCAATAATGACACTAAAATTTAAGGTTAAATAACTTGACCCTACTCATACAAGCAAATTTTAAAAAGTAGATCTATAATTACTCAAAGCATTTATTGTATCCACTAAAACTCACTGTCTTCTGTAATGTATAGTGTTTCAAGAAGTATATATATCAATTATTGACTTTTGAAAACTGTTGGTTTTTACATTTTTTCTAATATGCCCAGACATGAAGCATATTAAAGATTATCAAGAACAAATAAATGTAGTGATTACTGGTATAGCAATTATTGTAGCTAATAATTTATGAAGGTTCTAGATTGTACTACTGCTTTTTATATGTACAACCAAAATTTAAAACAATAAATTTCAGCATTATTATTTTATGAGTTTTCAAATATTTTATCATCAATCATGAACTGATATTAAATAATAAGCACAATGTTTACCTTTTGCCTTTGTCTTTAAGCATTTATCAATCATCTAATATGAAGTGTTGTTATAGAAATATTTTGCTGATAAACAGGAATATAATTGTCAGGAAACACCATCTATAATTATATAGTTTACTGTTTAGTGAATGATCTGTTAGCATTTCATTTCAATTGCCATTGTTTAATGATTTAATTTACACTAGATAAAACTTGGTGTTGAAATTCTTTAGGCAAATATTGTTATATCTACTGACTTTAGTATACCTTGATCACATTCTAGACAAAGAATAGAAAGTATTATGGCATACAGTACCTTATTCATCATAAGTTATTTAAATGTCTGGCTCACAACATGAAGATGGTAAATTATTTAAAATAATGTAATTAGTTTCTTCATACAATATAGAAAACAAACAGAATTATGTGGATATTACAGAAGATGAAAAGGAATAAGATAGTGATTTCTTTTTTCCAAAAGAAAAAAAAAAGGAGATAAAGCTTTTTTTAATAAAGTAGGAAAAAGAAAGATCACCACCTATGTAACCTTTAATAGCAGTATGGGGTAAAACTGAGAATGATTGCTTTCTCATTTCCCTCCAGTATAATCTCCCTATTTAAAGTTCACTCTGTTTCATGTGAATAATGTATGTGGGCTGACATTCCAGGATAGGAAGAAATAACAAGAAACACAGTTTAATAGCTTTAAGTGAACAATACCATTTCCTAATACATTAAAGTAAGGGAAGTGGAATTCATCAAATCTAGCCACAGTAATTGTTAAGCTTTTTAAAATATCAGTACTTAAACTAAGAAGAGCCAACATTTTGCTATTGTATTTAAATATAAAAAAGACATGAAATATTTGTCTTTAAATATATTTTTTTCTGCTTTATTTATTATCAAAGTGCTTAGGTCTAGGTTAAATACATGAGGCAAAAACTGCCTCACTTATAGAAACTCTGTGCTCTAGATGAAATTGATGATTAACAACATAGAGGAAAGAAAAAAGGTCAAAGAATTGTTTTTAATATGAAAGACTCTTAGAAAAGTAATGCTATAACATCTCATGTATCAAACACTGTAAAACAGTAGGAATAGTTAACAAAAATAAATTTTCAAAACAACAGAAGCATCCAAGTTAAATTACACTTCCAACACATGCTATTTTATATGTCTTAATACTTGCATTTTATATTACGTTTTGCTCTTAGGTTCTTGTGCCTTGTACTTCCTCAAATTATCAGCTAGTGCCAACAACTGAATTTCTATATGTATTTCAAAGTCGGCTTTCCTATTTCCACTAAAAAGCTGCTGCCATTTTTACTGGGATAGCATTTAATCTATATATACATTTGGAGAAAGTTGACATTTCTATAATATCATATTCTAATTCATGCATGCATGCAAATGTATCTACCCAGGTAATTCGGAATTTGTAACTATAGTACTCCATTGTTTCCCATATAGATTTGCCTTCCATAGCTTTCATTTGATAAGTTTTGTATATCACCTTCCTAAAGTTATCATTTAAAAAAAATCTTATGGTGAGATTACATGAAGCTTTCAGATGTTAAGTGATTCCTTATCTACAAACAGATCTTATGGCACACAACCAGTGTGATTTTTTTTTGTCTATTTCAAATTTTATTATATAATATTTGAACAAAAGGAATAGATATCATAGTATTATAGGTATATGTAAAGGTGAAACATATAATAAAATAAACTCATCTCCCAAACAGTGTGAACTTCTTACAATACCATCTCTTTCCTTCTAGCCTACCAAAAAAAGGCTATTCTTAAATAATTACATATCCAGGAATCACATAAACTAGGGTCACCCTGATGAAATAGGTATTTGAAATAGATTATTAAAAACAAAGGATCTTGAAAAGAATGTTTAATCCTTGATTTAAACCAGGTTTTTTCAGTACCTTTTGCTGCATATATAAATATTATATATATGTAGTATATATAATATAAATCTGGAATTTTATGATAAATCACTGCTATTTTGTTTTTAAATTGATATTTTGACTGATCCCTGCATTCATTAATGTTATTCATCTATTTTGTATTCTTTTTGCGTTCTTCCTTTTTTCTGTGAACAAATACCATGGTCCCTGTATAACTTTGAGCATTGTTACCTCTAATTCTTTCAATAATTCTGTTCATATTTCCCACTAGTTCTCTTAACTACATTCACTGACCAGTACTAAGCTAATACTTAAAAAGAATCCCCTCACATGGCCAGAGTTTCCTCTGTCCAGCTTCCTAATTTCTAGTACTTTATGTGTGAGCTCCAGGCACCTCTTAGCATTGTCTCCACTGCTTCCCCTTCTCTCGGGGTTTCCATGGTTTTTGCCTATTTTTTCACACTCTGCAGCATGGCTAAAAACTCTTTCACAGCAGTAAACTGGAGCAAACTTATGACTTTTGTATCAGCTTTTTCTAACTTCTCAGGGGTCACGAGGTTTCATTTCTTGATGTCTAGAGTCTTGAAAACCATTATTCTATGTATTTTATCTACTTTGGTTTGGTTCAAGTGGTAGAATAATTTCCAATCCCTGTTAACTGCATCTTTTATTGAATTTGAACAATTAAGGTGTTTTTTTAAAAAATATATATTAAATTCAGTATCTTCCTAAGTAGAAGTAAAATATGTAATCTATTAGAAGAAATTTTTATATTTTGTAAAATTTTCATGTCAGATTTCATGAGAATATTTTACTGTTACATACTGGAAAGATTTAGCAATCAATATATGAATTATTATTTTACTGAGTCAAAAATTTTAATTATGTTACAAAAAATGTCAAAGTGATAAACATGTTTGCAATGTGAATGGTATCCTTATTCTTTACTATTCAAAAATAATGATAAAATAATACTCAGGAATAGCAGTGAAATCAATATACACACAATTTTATTAATTTCTATATTATTTGAATAACATATTTAAATTTAATTATTTAGTCTTCTTTCTCTTACAAAAACATTTTAACATTCTATTTTGTCTTTTATGAGAAGGCATGCATTTCACTACATTTGATTTCCTTTTCTAAACCAAGGCTCACAATTTTTTGTATTAAACTTTTAATAATTGAATTTCCATTGTTAAAATAGTAAAATAAAGTTATATATGTGTTATATATGAAATTTTATATGTTATATAGACAGAAGCCAAGCAAACTTTTTACAATTTTTCATGAAAAAGATTTTCACTGAGTTTATTCAATTATAATTTCAGTTTTGTTAACCTGAAATTTTTAGTAATACTCTTTGACATTATACGTTCATCCAACTAAAAAGAACCAAATATTGAGTTAATTAATGAAAGCAATATGAAAAATTGTTTTTTTTTCCAAAGGAGCAAAAGAAAAACTCCAGTCAATGCCAACTATTCCATAGTTTTTCAATCCACTAATGATTTTTTCATCTTAAGATACTACCATTTAACTATGTTTAACATTTGTAATTATCTTATTGTGAGTGGTAAGGAAAGAAAATCAACTGTTAAAATTGTTTATATTCTAAGACTGTTTCTAAAACATATTAATAGCACAGGATAATATCTTATAATAAGATACATGCTAAAAATTTTATAGACATTATATTATGCTCAATATTCATAATACAATGGTAGTGTTACTGAAATCTGTAAGGACAACAAAATAGGCATAATTCAAAGAAGGAATGGCCTTCATTGATAACTCTAATCTGCAAGCCAGTAAAGTAATTGTGTGAAGGTAGTGCTTCAATGAGCAGGCAGTTTCACATGATAAATAAGGAAATTGGCAAATCACCAAAGTATGAGTATGTGTTAGTTGCCATGTTAGTACTCAAAGAGATGATTAGAATAGTTGCACCATATGCTGTAGTAAATATGCTCTGAATTAAATAAGGGCTCTAATTACATCTTTTGAAATTCTTTAATCCTTTTTAAAAATGAAAGCTGTGTTTTAAGTACTTATTGTCATTGATAATTTATGTTCTCACAAGTCATTTAAACCTACTGTTTAACTTAAATTTAGCATTAAAAGAGTCCCTTTCAGCCTGGCGAGGTGAATCACACCTGTAATCCTAGCACTTTGGGAGGCCAAGGCAGGCAGATCACCTGAGGTCAGGAGTTTGAGACCAGCCTGGGCAAAATGGTGAAACCCCATCCCTACTAAAAATACAAAAATTAGCTGGGCATGTGGCATGCACCTGTTATCTTAGCTACTCGGGAGGCTGAGACAGGAGTATCACAGGAACCTGGGAGTTGGAGGCTGCAGTGAACTGTAATTGTGCCATTGCACTTCAGCCTGGGCAATGGAACAAAACTCTGTCTCAGAAAAAAGTGTATTTTTTTAATCTCATACCCAAAACCATGGTCACTCTGGGAATGTGGAAAGGTTACTGCATTTGGCTAATAATTCGATTACTGCTCAAGGCACAAAACAGAAACAGAAGAGGTGCAAGTCACTGGAGAAATGGATCATAATTATAAGAGAAGCAGTTGAAAATCGGGCTGACGACATTCAAGCAAAGAAAAAGAATAGAATAAAGATACGTAGGAGTAAAAAAGGAGAGTGGCAGCTGATGAGAGAGCATGGAAGTGTAAATAAAGAAATAACTACAGGTGATCTCTTGAGTAAAGATAATATTTAAATATGAAAAAAACTTGATAAGTGACTATATTCTAACTAATATTGTGAAGTGGAAATTGAAAGAATCTGATAAATTATTTACATGATAAAATGTTATCGTAAAGTGCCATGGTGGAAATGAATAAGAGTACATTTTAAAAAGCTTTTACAGTGAAAGAAAATTAATAATATTTTTAAAAAGCAAACAAGAGGCTGGGCGTGGTGGCTCACGCCCATAATCCCAGCACTCTGGCAAGCCAAGGTAGGTGGCCTGATTGAGGTGAGGAGTTCAAGACCATCTTGACCAACATGGTGAAACCCGGTCTCTAATAAAAATACAAAAAGTTAGCTGGAGTGGTGACGCAAGTCTGTAGTCTTGGCTACTCAGGAGGCTGAGGAAGGAGAATAGCTTGAACCGGAGAGGTGGAAGTTGCAGTGAACCAAGATTGTGCCACTGCACTCCGGCCTGGGCAAAAGGGGGAGACCCCATGTCGGAAAAATAATAATAAAAAAATAAATAAAATAAATACTTTATGAGAGTTATTCCTACCTCATTTAGTCCAATGAGAGTAAGATATTTATGGAATATAGAAATGTATTTAAGCACTAACAAAACTGCCTACCTTCCAGAAATTTAAAGAGGAGTGGGTTTTATCAAAAGTCATTATATTTACATTTATGGTAGCTAAAACCAAATGTCAATACAATTATTAATTACATGTATTTTGACTTTCTTAGTTCCTATAATTTGTTGTGGATAAGTAACATTTAACACCACTTTTAGTTCAACAAACTGTATATTAACTCATAATACTTGAGTGGAGTTTAATGACCAACAGAAATGTAGTCTCATTTACATACTGAATATATTAATCTTAATACATGCTACACTACCTCATGAAAGTTAAATGAGGCTGGGCACAGTGGTTCTCTTATGAAACCAATTTTTCTACTTCAGGACTCCAAATTTCCTATTTTTTTATATGATTTATACTTTGATATTAACTTTATAAACTCTGGTATTTAACTTTTGAATTACTTAATTTTAGTTGAGTTTATTGTAGTTTAGTTGACCTACAAAATTAGAATAGGTTGCAAAAGAGAAACAAATTATATTTTTTGTTTTTTCTTTATGACCTACTCTAATTTTATAAGTAAACAAAACTCATTTACACATATTGAAAAACCAGAATAGGTTGTATCTCAGTTCTGTCATTTTATATTATGATTTATATTTTACACACACAAAGCATTTTTATACAAGCTCTGTTCTCTTCACCTTTTGAATGTTTTGTATCAGTAATATTTGTTCTTGTCCAGCAGTTCCTTTGCCTACATATCATTTTATGGTATACTTAAAACCCTCTTTCTTTAGACACTATTTATGTTGGTTTTCTATAGTAAATAATCATAAAATAAGCTTATATTCTTTGTTTTTCTCCATGTATCCCTCTCATTTACAACTTGTTTTTGTTCATAAAATTATTTTTATTTTTATTATATTTTTGTGTACTCCTTAGATACACTTAATTGGAATAATTTTTCCATTTAAATCACATCTGATTTGCAGCTTTTACAGAATACAACCATAAGGTTATTACTCTTTTCAACTTTTCTCCATCTTCTCCTATTTCTAGTTGCATTATTTTCTAAATTATCAGAGTTTATATCATTTATATTTTTTCATAGTTATCCTCACCAAAATTTAAAAATTACTTATATTCAATGTTAATGTCCAGTTTGTTGCTGAAAATGTCATCTTTGGTAGTTTCAGTTTGCCTTTTACTAGTTTCTGTGAGATCTTTCATACCTATTCACTTTATGATCGTGTAGAAGTAAGATAATAGGGAAGTAATGCAAATGGTGTTAAGTAAAAATACAGAGTCCTGAATTTAAATTGGAAATGTCACTAAAGGAGGAGAAAATGTCAAAAAATAAGTCAAAATTCTTTTATTGAGGATTTTACTTTTTGTGACATTATTAAATATAATTTGCCTTTTGTTTGTTTGTTTGTTTTGAGGCAGAGTTTCATTCTTGTCACCTAGGCTGCAGTGCAATGATGTAATCTCGGCTCACTGCAATCTCTGTCTCCTGGGTTCAAGCAATTCTCCTGCCTCAGCCTCCCGAATAGCTGGGATTACAGATAAGCTCCACCACTCCCAGCTAATTTTTGTATTTTTAGTAGAGATGGTGTTTCACTATGTTGGCCAAGCTGGTCTCAAACTCCTGACCTCAGGTGATCAACCGGCCTTGGCCTCCCAAAGTGTTGGGATTACCTGCATAAACCACCATGCCCAGCTCTAACTTGTTTTTTAATGTTATTTTTCTGACAGCTTTTCTTCACACGTGGGAAGATTTGAGACTCTCTTGTACATTTTCTTACCTGTTTTCATGACGTTTTGTTACTATTTAGAATTATGTAACTGGATTTTTTTGGCCATGGTTAAACAGAAGATTTCTAGGGGAAGGAGGAGAAGGACCAGAATTATTGTAGGTTTCAATGCTCCAGGGCTCTGCCTACAATTTCTAAACTGACAGGCAATTTCATTAAAGTATTTTTTCTTCTAAAAACACAATTAGTTCAGGAGTGTTTCTACAGCCATCTCTAAGCTCCAAAATCTCCTTCACCCAAAGCTTCTCTCATAGGGCAGAGTTCCTGCTCACTAAATTCTGCCCTCCTTTGTAGGAGGTAGTAATTCTGTGTGTGTGTGTGCGTGTGTGTGTGTGTGTGTGTGTGTGTGTGTGTGTGTCTGTGTATTTTCCTTAGATTTGGCAAGTTTGTGCTTCACACGCCCATCAGTTTCTTGTTTCGACTTATCTGCTTTCTGTTTAAAAGTAGTCAAGATAGATCTTTGTCCTGTTTGCAGATTTGCCCACTCAGGGTGGGTATGGCCAGTAGATCTCTGCCATTGCTATGCTTTCTCCATTTTCCCAGTTAATCACTGTTGTATGGCCACAGCATTGTCTTCCCATGAATGCTTTGATATTGCCAACTGCTATACTCCACAGATTTATGTAATTTGGGGTCTGAAAAGTTTTTCTTTCTACTATTTTATTGAAATATTTATGTTCCGATATTTTCTCCTGGTTACAAGAATGTAACCAAGATTTCAAGAATAAAAAGTGAAAGTATTTAGATCTAAGCTCCAGTAGCCATGTTTTTACTTGTGTATGGATGATTTAGTAACAATAAGAGAAACTAACAATAGTCAAATGAAAAGTAATGAATGTAAGTAAATTTTAGAAGCTTTCAAGAGCAATAAATATATTGGACTGGATGATGACAAGCCCAAATGAAGTTAAAACAGTATCTTACATTTCAAGAAAATTAGCACAATTTTACTTTTATTTCTGTTGATATATCTTACACTTTTCCTGAAGACAAGCATTCAGAATTCTATATATATCCAGTTACATTATCGTTGTGGGGATAATTCTTTAATGTCAGTAGATGTTTTTAAAAATTTAGCTTTAAGAAAGCAGTGGGTTTCTCCTTACCTGCTTCCTTCCTTCTCTTTCTTTCTTCATCTCTTTCTTCCTTCCTTTCTTCATTTGTTTTTCTTCCTTTGTTCCTTTTTGTTAAACATTTCTATACACCATGTGTTGTTATAATTATAAATACATCATGCATTAAAAAATGAAGTTTCAGGCAACACCTCAAACCTGCACAATTCTAAGCTGTGCACTACTTTTGCAGTTTTTGAATTGTGCCTAATTACCCTCCTCACTTCAGAGTCTTTGAACATGCCATTCCTTTTGCATATACAAGGTATACTCTTTTTAAGCTTTCATGTATTCACTTCTATTATACTTCTCCACAGATCTATTTACTGACTATTCTTTACAAATATAAATCTCCTGGTCCCTTGTAAGTCTATCCAACACATTGTCTCCAAGCTTAGCAGAATGCTTCAGACACACTTGGGTGGCCAATATATATTTATTGATTATACTCATCAGCAATAAATCTCATTATTGATGTTGAAAAAATTATTCATAAAGCCACTAGAATTGCAAAAACAAGGCAACCAAATAGCAGAAATATAATATAGAGGTATAGTTATCTTTAGGTATCCATATTATAAATGGTTTTGTAGTAAATTTTGTGCTGATATGACAAAATACCACAGACTGGTTAATTTAAAATTAGTATAAGTTTATTTGGCTCATGGTTCTAGAGGCTGGTAAGTTTAAGTGCACACACTGTCATCTGGCAAGGGCTTTCATACTGTCATTCAGTATGGTGGAAGGTGGGAGGGCAAGGGACTGTTAGACAGAGTGAAAGAAATCTGAACTCATCCATTTTGTGAGGAACTCACTCCCTAAATAGCAGCATAAATTCATTCATGGGGACAGAGCCCTCAGGACTTCCAACACTATTACAATGGCAATTACAATTCAACATAAGTTTTGGATGAGATTTTTTAAACCATAGGAACGATAAGATATTGCCATTTTTGAAGTTATTTACACAAATGTGGTCAATATTGCTAAATATTTTACTATAAGTAGCATTTCTACTTTAGTATTTTAATTCTCTTTACTTGTGTACTTCACAATACATCTCCTGAGTTAAATTTTAGCAAAGTAAAGTCGAGGTTATATACTAGATTTATATATTTCATAAATGTATTTTATATGTGATTTACTAAAGAAGTATATGAGTAATGCGAGTAACATCACTACATATGCAATATTTAATCAACGGAACACTTAAAAATAAAAGAAAATGCAAATTCATATTACACTCCACAAATTATTTAGTATTCAGAGTATGTAAATTTTATGGAAAATAACTCAGAAAATAAATAAAAATAAGCTTATTCAATAAGAAATATTTCCTTTATGAAATAATTTTCTAAGTTTTTGTTATATGAAATAATTTTTAGTAATATCAATTTTAACAAAAACCAACTTGGAAAAATATATTGCAAGTTATAATCATTGCAAGAATTATTTATAAGCTCCAACAGGTTAAATTTGATGCATTGTTATAACTTAAAACAAAAATGTTACTAAGCAGGTAGTTTCTTACAAAATACATGCAATAAAGTATCAAAACATAAATGCAACTGTGAAGATTAGACTGAATTTCAGAGCAATTTTGTTGGTTTTTTGTCCTTAATGTTGTTACCAGCTTATTATTTAATTGGACTAGCTCACTGATAATGTGAAGATAAAATGTGAATAATAAATACATGAATCCAGAGATTAAAATATTCACAATTTCCTTCAAATGAAAAATAATTTCAGTCTAAATGTCCAAGGGACTCTGAATTCCATGATAAACTAAACAACATTCTTCAGGAATAAAGAAAATAGAAAAATCCTAAGGATGTAAGCATTCAGGTAGTTGGCTCTTATTCACTTGGTCTGCTATTACAATTGGCCAGTCATCTAAGAGTCTGCTCCCAGCCCACTCACATCTAAACCTCTCAGAGGGAAATCCTTTTGTCCTAGATAATGTAAATGTGTAAAGCAATGGCTAGAAGCAAATTTTCTAAAGAAGAGTTTTTCTTTTGACATTTAGATCATTTCATTATTTCCTTCAGAATGTATTTCTGTCAATGCTATACATGATTTGGTTTTATTTTTTCTCTATGAGTAACCAATTCTAACGCTTTTAAATAGTACACTCCTTACGCACTAATTTGACCTGACAATTTCATATATATATATATATATATATATATATATATATATATATATTCTATAAATTATGGGCTTTGTTTCATTGTTCTCTCTCTTTCTCTCTCTCTCTGAGTCTCTCCTATATATATAAATATATACATATATATATACACACACATATATATATATTTGTGTATATATATATATTTACACACAAATATTTGTCTATATATATAATGCCATATTCTCTGATTTAATATAGCATTATAATAAGCCTTGGCATCTGGCAGGATAATTTTTCTACAGAATTTTTTTATGAAATTCATTTTTGTTATTATTAATCTTTGCTTTTCCAAATCAGGTTTCAATACATTTGTTAATTTTCTTGAAAAATTAGATCAGAGTTTCAACTGGAATTGTGTAAGTGGTTATGGTTAAATTTGGAGAATATGAAACAATTTCTTCTTAAATATATCAAAAAGAAATTACATATTTATTCATTTTCATTATATTTTAGTAGCACTTTATAATTATCCCCATAAAAATTCTGCTTATTTTTTACTATACTCGGATATATTATCATTTTCTTACTGGTACAAAAGGTTGTTTAAATATAATTTCTTCTTACTATTTATTGCTAGTATGTAAAATGTAATCAATTTTCTTATTTAAATTCTATATCTAGAAAACCTAATAAATTTCAAATTCTAATCCACTTAGTTTTTCCTCATTTTTAGTGTTAGCTGTGAATACTAATGATTTTTCTTCTCCATTATTTTTTTTTCTCAACTCAATATGTTGGCTAGGATTTTGAGGGTGGTCAAAATCCTAAATGTTAGGGATTAAAAGTACAAGTTGAATGTTCCCCGTACTACTTGGTTGTCTAGCTACTTGGTTCATAGCCTTACCTCTCAAACTCAAGAACATATTTTATATTACAGGGAAATCCTAGAGGTAACTGAGCTTCAAAAACTAGAAGAAAATGTGGCTTCTCTGAATGTTTTGCAAAAAATAATCAATCTGGCAATTTCTCAGGGGATTTCTTGGCCCTTGTATCAGTTAATTTGAGCTTGTACCACACATCCAAAATTATTCTTAACTCTGCAGATGTCCCATTCTAATGTTTTTAAACTATAACATTTTTTCCAACCAACTTTTCTGGAGATTGCATTTAATTCCAAATGCTTAAAAAGTTATCTAAATGTCACGCTCTTTCAGTCATACTTTTCTTGTTTACAATAGGTACTATCACTACTCACTTTACTTTAAAGCATTATGTCTGAGAGGAGATGTAGTTTATGGCTTTCATTCTTCCATGGTGAATCAGTCTCAAAAAATGTTTCTAAAAACCCCTAAACTATAGTAATCAATCCATAAACTAAAACAGACTATGCTAACAGAGCTAATAATTGGCAAGGTAATAAATGCAATCCGAAATCTTGCAAGGGTTGTGACTCAACATTGGCACTTGAAAAATATTTTAATAAATAAACAATTTGAAAGATGTTTTGGAGTATTTTTAGTACCTGAGTAGTTACTAAAATTTTGAATTATTAATAATTCTAACTTATACTGAAGAACTACTAGATACTTAGCACTTTTCTAAGCATGTTAAATATGTTATCTCATTTAGTTCTCACAAAAACATTAAGATGCAAATACAATGATTCTAATTTTTAAGCTGACTAAAATGAAGAACAAGTTGCTCCATAATTTGCCAAGATTCCTTGTTTAGTTCACTGTTCTCATCTTCCTCAAGGTGCAGTGGCTTGCCAAGAGAACCAGCAGTGCCTCCATGGTCACACTGTCAAGAAACGTCTCCTGTGCCTTAAGATTGGGATTGGGCAAAATTAATTACAAAATAATTTAGGATTGATGAGCTTAGCAATGTAAAGCACCTCAAGTATGCCTTGATATGTAAATGTCTTATAAAAAGCAAGACGTTTTTCCAGGCATGCAATCTCTTTTTCTGATAGATCGGTTGGACAGATAAGACAATTTTTTTTCTCTGAATAAATAGGTTTCAGGAATTTTCTGAGGTTAAAGAATGAATTTTATATACTTTTTTTCAATATTATGCTTTGGCACAAGTAGTTCCCAGAATAACAGTTTAAGTCATCTTAACATAGTGGTCTTGGTAAGCCTATGTGGATGCAGGTGGTCTTAATTATCAACTCCAACTCTAGCATAAGATACTTAAGTCCTACATACATTTATTTAACTATAATATTTTTATAAATCAGATGTATTATGAAAATTTCCAATCCGTGTTAGTTTTTTATACAAATTATGTTCCTGTTGAAAATTGCCATGCAATTCAAATGTATGCTTGAACATTGAAAACGAAGTTCTCAGAAGCTTTTAATTGTTATGCAGAGGCCCACCCTTGATATAAACTCCCATTACTTAATTATCTTTTATTTTTATTTTATTTACAAATTCTATTGCTAAATGGGATTAAGAAAATGTTGCTACTGATACAGATTATTTATTCTATAACTTTGCAGCAAGAAATAGTGAATGGCATTTTGGAATATTATACACAAGAAAGAGCCTATGAAAATGTAGTCATTCAAAATTCTTACAGCAATAATAACATATCATAAGAGTGAAAGAATATCAACCAGAGCACTGCTAAGCATAAACTTTTAATCTAATATGATG
Organism: Saguinus oedipus; assembly: GCA_031835075.1. Lineage (NCBI taxonomy): Eukaryota > Metazoa > Chordata > Mammalia > Primates > Cebidae > Saguinus > Saguinus oedipus. The sequence goes on from CM063172.1 coordinate 111,908,726, forward strand.
CAGCATGAGAATAACTCTGAGGGATGGTTTTCCTTGGGGAAAGAAAGATAACTTTTTATAGAGCTTTAACAGCAAAAGTCCAGATGGTTTTATGAATAGTTGGACCAAAACAGTTCTCAGAAGAAGAGGGAATTTTCCTTGTAGCTTAGCAGGTGCTGTTGGGTAATTTTTGCTTAGCAAGAGGAATGGAGATGAAGAATTTGATGTTATGTTTATATAAGGTCCACAGTGGAAAATGTTTTTTCAGTATCTATCACATGAAATTTCCATTAAAATAGTAAGAAGAAATAATTAGATATGTCTCTGTAAACTATAAAGTGTTTTAAAATTAATATTATAATTATTTAAAGAAGCATGCTTAGCTTTCATATGACTGACTAGGGGCATTTAGTACTAACTTCCTCCATAAAGAAGAACCAAAATAGTGAGCAGATAATCACACTTTGAATAGATCATCTAAGAGAGCCAAAATTGTACACTGTGGAAAGAATACCCTCTGCAATAAGTGGAGATGAGAAAATTGAATATCTACAAGCAAAAAATAAAACCATCCCCCTATGTCTTCTCATATAAAATATTCAACACAAAATGGAGTAAGGAGTTAAATGGGTAAGGAGTTACCCTGAAAGGGTAAAATGGATGAAAACATAGGGGAAACACTTTAGGACGTTGGTCTAGGAGAGAATTTTGTGGCTAAGACTTTAAAAGTACAGACAACAAAAACAAAAATAGACAAATGGAACTACATTAAACTAAAAATCTTCTGCAAAGTGATGACAATAGTCAACAGAGTGAATAAACAATCTATAGAATGAGAGAAAATACTGGCAGAATATTTATTGAACAAGAGACTAACATGTGAAGTCCAAGCCAGAACAATCAGGCAAAATAAAGAAATAAAGGGCATCCATATTGAAAAAGAGAAAGTCAATGTTTGGCAATGATATGATTATATACTTAGAAAATCCTAGACTCTCCCAAAAGACCTCTAGATTGTATAAATGAATTCAGTAAAGTCTCAGGTTAAAAGAATCAGTGTTCACACATCAGTAGCACTGATATAGACCAACAACAACCAAGCTCAGAATTACATCAAGAACCCAATTTATTTTACAATAGCTGCAAAAATTTTAATGAAATACCTAAGAGTCCACATAACCAAGGAATTAAAAGATCTCTGATGGCAGTTGGCTCTATGTCTCCACTCAAATATAATGTTGAATTTTAAATCTAAATATTGGGGGACGGACCTGATGGGAAGTGATTGAATCATGGGGACAGCTTTCTCCTTTGCTATTTTTGGGATAATGAATTCTCACAAGATCTGGTTGTTTGAAAGTGTGTAGTACTTCTTCCTTCACTCTCTCTCTCTCTCCCCTCCACATTTGAAAGTATGCTTGTTTCCCTTTTGCCCTTCCACCATGAGTGTAAGTTTCCTGAGGTCTCCCCATCCATGACGCCTGTGCAACCTGTGGACCTGTGAGTAAATAAAACCTCTTTTCTTTAAAAATTCCCTAGTCTCAGGTAGTTCTTTATAACAGTATGAGAACCTACTAATACAGAAAATTGGTACCAGAGAAGTGAGGCATTGCTGTAGAGATATCACCTGAAAATGTGAAAGCAATTTTGAAACTGTGTAATAGGAAAAGGTTGGAATAGTTTGGAGGGCTCAGACGAAGACAGGAAGATGAGGAAAAGTTTCCAGGAAATTTCCTGGAAACTTATTGAATGGTTTTAGCCAAAAATGCTCATAGTAATCTGGGTAATAAAGTCCAGGCTGAGGAGATCTAAGATGGATTAAGAAACTTATTGGAAACTAGAGTAAAGATCACTCTGGCTATGCTTTAACAAAGAGACTGGCAGCATTGGTCCCCTGCCCTAGAGACCTTTGGAACTTTGAACTTGAGACAGATAATTTAGGATATCTGGTGGAGGAAATTTCTAAGCAGCAAAGCATTCAAGATATGGCCTGGCAGCTTCTAAAAACCTATGCTCATATGCATTTGCAACAAGATGGTCTAAAATTAGAACTTATATGTAAAAGAGAAGCAGAGCACAAAAGTTTGAAAAATTTGCATCCTGACCATGTGGTAGAAAAGATAAACCCATTTTCTGGGAAGAAATTCAAGTCCACTGCAGAAATTTGCATAAGTAATGAGTCAAATCTTAATAATCAAGACAACAGGGAAAATGCCTCCAATACATTTTAGAAACCTTCACAGCAGCCCCTCTAATCACAGGCTTGAAGGTCTAGGAGGGAAAAATGATTTTGTGGGCCATGCCCAGGACAAATCTTCTCCTTGTAGTCTCAGGACATAGCTCCGTACATTACATCTAGTCTAGCCCTAGCTGTGTCTTAAAGGAGCCAAGGTACTGCTTGGGCCATTGCTTCAGACAGTGTAAGTTCCAAGCATTAGTAGCTTCTACATGGTGTTGGGCCTTTGGGTGCAAAGAGGGAAACAGCTGAGGCTTGGGAGCCCCCTCCTGGATTTCAGAGGATGTATGGAAACAACTGAATATCCTGGTGTTAGTCTGCTGTAGGCATAGAGCCCTCATGGAGAAACTCTGCTAGGACAGTGCATAAGGTAAGTGTAGGGTTGGAGCCCCCACACGGAGTTCCCACTAGGGCACTGTTTAATGGAGGTGTGCAAAGAGAATCACAGTACTCTGGATTCCTGAATGGTCTGTCTATCAATCAGCTTGGACTGTGCACCTGGAAAAGCTTCAGGCACTCAACACCAGCCAGTGAAAGCAGCCATGGTGTCTGTACCCTGCAGAACCACAGAGGCAGAACTTACCAGGACCTTGGGAACTCACCCATTGTGTCAGTGAAGTGCAGATGTGAGACATGGAGTCAACAGGGAATAGATTGGAGATTATAATAAAATTTTGTACTTTTAAGATTTAATGACTACCCTGTTGGAATTGAGACTTGCATGGGCCTGTGGCCCTTTTGTTTTTGCCAATTTCTCCATTTTGGAGTGGAAACACTTAGCCAATGCCTGCACATCCATTGTTTCTTGGAGGTAACTAAGTTTTTTTTTTATCTTACAGGCTCATAGGTGGAAGAAACTTGCCTTGTCACAGATTATACTTCAGACTTGTTTTTTTTTGTTTGTTTGTTTGTTTGTTTTTTGAGTTAATGCTGGAATGAGTTAAGACTTTGGGCGACTGTTGTGAAGGAATGATTGTGTTTTGCAATGTGAGAAGGACATGAGAATTGAGAGGGGTCAGGTACAAATGGTATGGTTTGGTTCTGCTCCCACCTAAATCTCATGTTGAATTTTAATTCCCAATGTTGGGGGAGGGACCTGGTGGGAGATGACTGGATCATCAGGGCAGATTTCCCCTTTGCTATCTTTGTGATAGTGAGTTCTCACAATATCTGCTTGTTTGAAAGTGTATAGCACTTTCCCCTTTGCTCACTTTCTTGCCACCATTTGAAGATGTTTGCTTCCCTTTGCCCTTCACCGTGACTTTCAGTTTCCTGAGGCTCCCCATCCATGCCTCCCATACAGCCAGTGGAACTGTTAGTCAATTTAACCTATTTATACATTACCCAGTCTCAGATAGTTCTTTACAGTAGTGTGAAACAAACTGATACAATCTCTATAAAAAAAAATAAGACACTTTTGAAAAAAATCATAGATGACACCATAAAATGGAAATACATTCCATGCTTATGAATTAAAAGAGTGAATATCATTTAAATGACCATACTGCCCAAAGCAATCTACATATTCAATTCAATTTCTATAAAAACACCAACATTATGTTTCACAGACTTAGAGAAAACTATTTTGAAATTCACATGGAACCAAATAAGACCCTGACTAGCCACAGCAACCCCAAGCAAAAAGAAAAAATCTGGAGGCATCACATTATTTAATCTCAAATTATACTACGAGGCTCTAGTAATACCCAAAACATCATGAGACTGATACAAAGGTGACACATAGAAGAGTAGAAAAAATTGGGAACCCAAAGAAAAGCCAAATACTTACAATTAACTGATCTTTGACAAAGCATACAAAAAACATAAATTGGGAAAAGGACATTCTATTCAATAAACAGTTCCAGAAAGACTGGAGAGCCACATGTAGAATACTGAAACTGGATCTGTATCTTTCACCATATGCAAAAATCAACTCAAGGTGGAATACAGACTTAAATGTAAGACCTGAAATCATAAAAATTTTAGAAGGAAACCTAGAAAAGAATTCTGAACAATTGGCCTAGGCAAAGAATTTTTGACTAAATTTCCAAAAGCAAATATAAGTAAAACAAAAATTTAAAATGAGACCATAAATTAAACTAACAAAGCTTCTGCTCCACAAAAGAAATTATCCTCAGCATAAACAGACAACCCACACAATGGGAGAAAATATTTGCAAACTATACCTCCAACCAAGAACTAATACCCAAGATCTACAGTGAACTCAACTCAACAGTAAAAACAAATAAATACATGTAATAATAATCCTATTAAAATGTGGGCAAAGGGCATTAATACACATTTCTCAGAAGACATAAAAATGGCTAACTGGTATATTTAAAAAATACTCACATCACTAACGAACAGGGAAGTGCTATTAAAAACCACAATGAGCTATTATTTTATCTCAGTTAGAATGGCTATTACTAAAAATAAAAATAACAGATGTTGATGCAGATGTGGAGAAAAGGGAACTCATACACCATTGGTGAGAATGTAAATTTGCATAGCCACTCTAGAAAAAAGTATGGAGACTGTTAGGCCATTTTTGCATTGCTATAGATAAATATGTGAGACTCAGTAATTAATAAGGAAAGAAGTTTAATTGAATCACAGTTCTGCAGTCTGTATAGGAAGCACAGCACCAGTATCACTTCTGGGGAGGCCTCAGAAAGCTCTTAGTTATTGCGGAATGTGAAGAGGGAACATCACAAGGCTAGAGCAAGAGCAAGAGAGAGTCAGGAGCGTGCCACACATTTTCAAATGACAAGATCCTGTGAGAAGTTACTCACTATCATGGTAATAGCACCAAGCCAGGAAGGATCTGTCCCTATGTCCCAGCAGGTCCCACCAGCCCTCCCATCCTCAAGCATTGGGGATTATAATTCAGCATGAGATTCCGGCAAGGGCAGATATCCAAACTATACCTAAGATGTCTCAAAACACTAAAAAGAGAACGACCATATGTCTAGCAATCCCACTACTGGGTATTTATCCAAAGGAAAAGAAATCAATATGTCGAAGACATACCTGTACTTCCATAGTTATTGTAGCACTATAAACAAGAGCAAAGATAGGGAATCCACCTACATTTCCATCAACAGAATAATGGTTAAATTAAAAATAATGTATATATATGCAATGAAATATTATTTTGCCATAGAAAAGAATGAGATCATGCCAATTGCAGCAACATAGATAGAACCGGAGGTCATTATGTTAAGTAAAATAAGCCAGGCACTGAAACACAAATACTGCACACTCTCACTCACTGTTGGAGCTAAAATACTTGATATTATGGTAGTAGAGAGTAGAATGATAAATAGTGACTAGGATTGGTATGGGGATGACTGGAGGAACAGAGATTGCTTAATGGACTCAAGCATACAGTTTTTTTTTGGTCTGTTTATTTTTTGAGACAGAGTCTCTCTCTGTTGCCCAGGCTGGAGTGCAGTGACATGAACTCAGCTTACTATAACACCTGCCTCTCAGACTCGAGCAATTATTGTGCCTCAGCCGACCAAGTGGCTGGGACTATAGGTGTGTGCCACTGCATACAGGTGATTTTTGTATTCTTAGTACAGACGGGATTTTGCCGTGTTGGCCAGGCTGGTCAAAATCCTGGCCTCAAGTGATCCACCCACCTTGTCCTCTCAAAGTGCTAGAATTATAGGCATGAGCCACAATGAGCAGACAAATACTAATATTTGATAGTAGAATAGGGTAACTAGAGTTAGCAACAATGTATTATATATTTCAAAATCACTAGAATACTTGAAATACTCTCAACATAGAAATGACAAATGCTTGAAGTGATGGATACCCTGTTTGATTATTATACATTTTATGCATGTAACAAAATATCATACGTACCCCACACATATGTATACATATTATGTATCAATTAAAAATAGTAATTATTAAAAAACTGAGTCATAAGCTCAATATTACCAAAGTAGAAGAGGTTCTATCTTGAATACGGATAGAGAAATAAGTTTTTCTTTTTAAGAAAAATATATACATATATCTACATGGTTAACACAAATACAAGGAAATGTAACCAGCAATATTTAGTTTGTTTTTGTTTCAGGATTTTGAACAAAAAGCTAACTAGTAGTAAGGAGAAATTGTACAGGACAAGATGAACAGAGGAAGGTGATTTTATTCTGATACTAGTGCTAGCCATAGGAGAGAGAGCCCAGAGCCAGCCTGGACACCCAGCTTTGTCAGGACAAAGGGCTGGAGAGGTGTTAAGAGCCTGGATTGGAAAAGATCATAGGCTATCTGTGTTTGCTAATTGTCCTTACCAAAGAAAATTGAACACTCTAATATGTTTATGACAGGAGGTAGTTTTACAACTTAAACAAGGCTGAGGCAGGACTTAGATTCCTATCCTTTCACAAAAACTGGGAGATAAGGGCATTATCTTCCTTGATAATTAGGTTTCAAAGAGGTGGTTCCCAGGTCCTTGAGAAAGACATTCCTGGGTTATAAAACTGACAACAGGCTTTTTAAAAGATTTACATCTCAAAGAAGCAGACAGGGTCTCTAAAATAAATGCTCTAAGAAAAGGCAGGGTAGGGCCTAGAGTCTGGAATAATCCTGTCTAAAGTTTCATCAAGCTGACGGGAATGTCAAGGCTGTGGTAACAATCACATTCAGAAATGAAAGTTGTCATTACACAGACTTCGAATTAAATGGCTTCAAAACACCACAGTGCAGTATATCAAAAAGTGAACTTTAAAATAGTAATTTATTCAGATACACTTAACACAAGCCTAATGAAGAGAAAACCATCACAATTTCAACCAAATCATAAAAAAAAAGTCCTGTAAATGAATTTACAAGGTAAAGTGAAAGCTGGGGATATGTGATATGAAGAAAAACAAAGAGAATGGGAGCTATTCAGTTAATTAGTTTGAAGAGGTTCTCTTTGACCATAAACCTATGAAAGTAAAGTATCTTGGGTCACCAAAATCACTAAGAAAAAACTCAAGCTGGAAACTGCTTAAGGCAAACCTGCCTTCCATTACTAAGATAGATGCATTTCAGATTTTCTCCTGTGGAAAGGCTAATCAGAAACTCAAAATAATGCAATTGTTTTTGTCCAACCTATCTGTGACCTGAAAGCTCAGTCCTTGCTTCCAGTCTTTCTGCCCTTGCTTCAAGATGCCTGCCTTTTCGAACCAAACCAATGTACTTCTTACATATATAGATTGATGTCTCATGTCTCCCTAAAATGTGTAAAACCAAGCTGTGCCCTGACCATCTTGGCCACATATCATTAGAACTTTCTGAGGCTGTGTCACGGGTGCATGACAAAATAAACTTTCTAAATTAACTGAGACATATCTCAGATTTTCTAGGTTAACAAATCTGAATGAAATGAGAAAATTGCCCAGAATATCTGGGTTAAAGTCTTTCCATACAAAGGACAGGTACAGAGTAAATTCAGTTGAAGGAGCTTGTCTGGTGTGTTTTATAGCAGAGCAGAGCACAGTGTCCAGTGGAGTATGTTAGAAAATGAAGGATTAGCTGTCTGGGATTAGGTGGTAATAGAAAATGTAGCGCTTATACTCAGCCCAGCATCATGGATATGGGATCTGTGTCAGAAAGACCCAGTTCTTGATTTAATGCTCCTCTGCTGGTAACTTAAAAGTCCTAATAATTTCTGAACAAGTTACTATATTTTGGAATAATGTGGTACACAGTAATAGATAAATAATACAGTATCAAATACAATGTTGTCCTATGTTCCTTTTATCTTCAAATCCTCTTAGCAAATTCCAGAAATTGCATTTCCATACAGTTTTTAGAATCAGCTTGCTAAATTCTAAATAGTGATGATGATGATGATGATGATGATGATGATAGTGAGAATGTATTTATTTGGGAGGATTTTATTTTGGGAACTATTTTTTGAGGACTGCCATTTTTATTTTGATTACTTCAATCTAGTACTTCTTCATTAACATAAGTTATAATGTATTTCTCTGGAGTTTTATTTTTCTTTATTATTTTTAAAAAAATTTTACTTAAATTTGTATCATCAGTAATATATTTTGCCATCGAAAATAAACATTTTTTAAAAATTGTGTTTTCTGTTTGTGTTTAGCAACTTGAAATACAACAGATTTTAATGTTAACTGATTTAATTATTAAAGTTAGTGGACCCTTACTGTGCGTGAGATCAACACACACAAAAAAATCTAGCCTTTATTGGCCTGACACACAAAAAATTTCTGAACTTATTCCTCAATTTTTAAAAAAACTGTACACAATAAAATTTACTTCTAGTGTTGTATATTTTTATGGATTTTAATAAATGCATACAGTCACATATCTATCTCCAAATACAGTACCATACGGAGGACTTCCATCATTTCAGAAATTCTCTTGAGCTGTCCTTTTGTAGACAATTCTTTCTCCCATTTCTAAACCCTTGCAAATATTGATTTGCTTCTTCCCCTCTACTTTTGCCTTTTTGAGGGTGTCATGATAATGAGAATTACAAAATATGTTGCCTTTTGAGTTTGGCTGCTTTTACTAAGATGCCTTTAAAATGGATCTGTATTGTTGTATAATTCCATTTTTCATTATATGTACTTCTAAGGGATATTCTATTCTATGACTACAACACAGTTTGTTTATCCATTCACCTGTTGAAGGGCATTTGGGTTATTTCCGGTTTGGGAAAATTATGAATATACCTGATATAAATATTTGTGAAGAGATTTTTGTGTGAAGGTAAGATTTCAATTCACGTTAGTACATACATATGTAGGAGTGACATTGCTTATTAATGTGATAAGTAGCTGTACATTTGTGCATTCCTGCCAACAATGTGTGTCAATTTCTTTCTATTTCATCAGCTTTTGAAACTGTCAATCTTTCAATATTAGTCATTCCTGTATACATACAGTTGTGTTACAAGTTAATTTTAAACTTGTATTTCCCTAATAACTAAGATGTGGAACATCTTTTCATATACTTATTTGCTATCTTTCTTAGTCCATTTTCTGTGGATTATAACAGAACACCTGAAACTAGATAATCGAAAAGAAATTTGTTTTTTTTACAGTTACAAAGGCTGAGAATTCTAATGTCCAGGTACCACACTATGTAAGGACCTTCTTGCTGATGGGGACTCTCAGCTTCTGTTCTCTAAATGGAATTATAGATAATTGATGTAATTTCTTCTTTAAATTTTCAATAGAATTCACTGGTGAACCCATCTGGGCTTGGCACTTACTTTTTTGGCAGTTTATTAATTATTGATGGAATTTGTTTAATAGATATAGGCCTGTTCATATTGTCTATTTTCTTTTATGACTTTGGAAAACTGTGGGATTTTTAAAAAATTGGTTCAACTCACATAGATATCAGATATGTGGGGATTGTTGTTCATAGTATTCTTTAATTATCGTTTTAATGTCCATGGAATCTGCAGTGATATCTCCTCTTCCATGTGTAACCTTAGTAATTTGTGTCTTCTCTTTTTTTTTCTTTATTTAGAATGAATTAAGGGGTATCAATTTCATATAATTTTTTTCAAAGAGCCAGTTTTTAGCTTTGTTAAGTTTTATGATATTTTAGTAACTACTTTAATAATTTGTATCCATATTCAATATAACTCTATTATTATATTACTATTATATAGTATAAAATTAAGTAACATGAAGAAGGATAAAGAATACAGTAGATTATCTGTCATGTATTCAATAAATATTCAATATAACTCTATTATATTGAACAAATATATTCTATTGAACAAATATATCTATTAAACAAATTTAGTAACTACTTTAATAATTTGTATCCATATTCAATATAACTCATAGATATTCTACTATATTCTTTATCCTTCTTCATGTTACTTAATTTTATACATACCATAGATTGGTGAAATATCACTATCCACATTTTACTAACAGAAAAACTGAGGCTGAGGCAAATAAAAATGAAGTACCTTACTCTGAGCTATTTAGTATTGGTGCCTAAAGTGATATTTGAGCCCATGATGATCTGAAGACATTACTTTTACATTATGCTATCAGAGATGCTTGACAGCTAAACTATCAGAGGATCAATTATATATGCCGAAAAAAATATTGTATTTTTAGGCAAATTCCTGACTTCTGGATTTCCATTATACAATTCCATTATCTGGGATTCTAAATTGTAAATTCTTGTGATAGATTGTGTCAGTTCTCAATCAGATAATGTGAGAACAAAACAGCAGGACACATCTATACCTTTGCCACCCTGGCATTTAATCTTCTCAACCATATCACAGTAGTTTCTGTTTCCTGTAAATATTTCTGCATTGCAAATTGGGATAATATCTGAGGGGAATTATAATACAGGAAAGGAAAGATAACTTTTTCATTAATTTTTACTTTTCCATGTGTTTCGAAAGGAGTAGGTATTTTTAAATACTTTGCACTCTTCACTTGGGTACACTCTTATTCACTCTGAAGCTGACTCTTCTTATTTTCAGTTTTATTTATTTTCTTCCAACATAGTCCCATTCAATCATCTCTGTATACATGTTCATCTAAGCATTTTCTTCAATGTCTATGGAATTACCATTCCTATCCACAGGGATATAACTATGAGGACTCACTGCTGTACCTCCAGACAAAGCCTCATTTCAGAGCCCTGTATTATAGATAGATTTTGTTTCTCCAGTGATCCTTCCTGCCCAGTAAAATCCAAATATCACAGAAAAAGCTGGCAGGATGAGTTTAGGTAATAATATGGGTAATGCTGATCCTATAGCTTCCAGGTTGAATATTCTTTTCCATTTTCTTACTTTAGGGAAACCAGTCCTTATACAGAGAAACTTGAGAAATATGTTTATACCATGTAAGCTGGATATTAATTTTCTAGTGAGTTTAGTTGAAATCCTCATTGAGAAAGAAAGTATTTTCTTATTGAGCCAGATCTTCCACACATCTTCCATTTCTTATAAACGGTCAACTTTGCATGATACACAATGGCATTTAGTTTCACTCTTGATCAGATTGGAAAGTCTACCACAGAAAGTGGTGTAACTTTATTCCTCTTGATGAACAATTAATAAATCACCCCACTGCTTCTAATTTACTGCCCCACTTAGGTTCTGACAGTTTTTTAGTGACAAGAGGCTACTGGGAGGTGGAGAGGTATGTCTTCTGTTTCTTTTATACATATATGTGGTCATCCAGGATCTTGTTTTCTAAACTTGAATGACATAAAAATCATATTTAAAGAGGAATAAATATTATATAATTCCTGCACAGATTTACTTTGGACTACACAGAGTGAACATGAGGGCCAGCAACTATCTTTGTATACTTATCTAAAGCCTATATAGTTCTGCCTCTGCTAAGTGATTAGGAATGTATCAACATTGAGTTCCTAATATAGCAAACACTAGGATAAGTTCCCCTCACCATTTTTCCTTGAAACAATTAAGAAGAAAATGACCAAGGAAATATATCAGAATCATCATACTCAAACAGATTTCCTGTGAGATTTTTCTTTGTGAATTGCATTACCGTTTAACTGCCCAGTTCAGGTATGCTAAAGGAACACGGCTTTCTAACCCAAGGATTAAGGACAAAAAATAAGAATACCCTGAACTATCCCAGCGAGTGTCCTCCAATGAGTCTGAATAAAAGAAAGACGGAAGCTCTCGAAAATTAGATGGCTTCTGTGATCCATTTTGGGGGGTGCTGTGGACACTGCCCTTCAGCATCATGGGTGGAATTACTTTGTGAAAGACTTTTCAGCAGCAGCAGTATCCAGGACTCAAGATTTTAAGAGAATCCTTTGAATAATATATTTCAATTAAATATTTTAAAATATACAATACTATATAATGTGAAAATATCTTTATATTATTATATATTAAAACATATTTCAGAATGTTAAACAAAATTACAAAGCTAGTAACCTTTAAACTTGCAACATTATTTCAATGTGACAATAATATAGCTCTATTACTGATTTTAATATGTTTATGCCATTCTGTGTCATGTATAATTCAATCTCCCAACTTTTCTCTTTATTTGGATTACTGTGACATCTTTGTGTACCTCAGAGGCCATCAATCCACATGGTGTTTCTATGATGCCCCAAACACAAATGTCAACGGAGGCTCTAAAGTGACATCCTTGTATGTAATTGGAAGGGTTTCTTCAAATTAATTGTATATGTTTTAGGTTACTATAAAAATGAAAGACTAAATTAAATCATTATCATAGAAAACTATCAATATTTAGAAAACATTAATAGAGGATCTATTTTCCTACTAAACTTTTGCTGCAGAGTAGGGAACATAGCTTCTTAATATTTTTGTATATTTGTTTTAAATTTGGACTGTGGAAAACATACATTTCTGTGAATTTGATAATACAACTAGGATTCCACTTATCCTGCTTTTCTGTTGAACTGAACATTTTCAAGTATCATATATTAATTTACCTTTCCATAGAAAATAATTTAATATTAACTTCAAAAGCTATGACTAACTACATATTTCTCAAAGCATTTGGTGGTAACTCTATCATAATGCTTTGTACATTTTATTACTGTTGTCTCTTTGCTAAGAAATCTCCAAGAGCCAAAATGTGTATTCTTTGAAGTCAGACATGAAATCAATGTGAAATAGTAGCTAGTTTAATATTGGACACATAGTTGAAATTAATTAGATATTTGTTAAATAATTTATAGACAATTTTAAAAAACGCATCAGACTCCTAATTGTAGAAAGACGTGTGTGTGTGTGTGTGTGTGTGTGTGTGTGTGTGTGTAATGTATTTATTTTACTTCCCTCAGCTCATACCATATATTTTAAATGTCTGCATTATAGTTGCCTTTGTTCTGTCACTGGTAAACTGCAACATAATAAATTCTGTTACAAACTCCATCTCAGTAAGTTTAAAGACACTTACTTAATATATAATGATGGAAAGGCATTACTGGCTGTGTTTGGCTGTTATTGCATTGCTATAAAGAAATACCTGACTGAATTATTTATAAAGAAAAGATATTTTATTGGATCACAGTTTTGTAGGCTTGATGCTTGCATCTGCTTGGCTTCTGGTGAAGCCTAGAGAGCTTTCAATCATGGCAGAAGATGAAGGTGGAACAGGCACATGGGTAACGCAAAAGAAAAAGCAAGTGAGACAGACTGGAGACTGAAGTGGATAGCTCCACACACTTAAATAAGCAGATGTCAAGTGAATCAACTGAGCAATAACTCACTTATCACCAAGGAGCTGGCGCTAAACCATCCATGGGATCCATCCCCATGATTCAAATACTTCCCACGAAACCCCACCTCCAACCACTGGGTATTGAATTTCAACATAAAATTTGGGAGGGAATGAATGTTCATATTATGTTACTGCCTTCTATTTTCTTTTGAGACATGCATTTATTTCTTTTCTTTTCTTAAAAAATTTTTTTCATTAGCAGTTTACTGGAAAAAAGACTAATATTTTTGCTTTACTGTTAAACCTAGCTTAGTAAAGCATAGGTAAAACTTTCTCAAGCTTTGTTTCTCCTTTTTCTTTCAATGCATTTTCTGCCTTCGGACCTTTATTCCTCTATGACTGCTCCCTGTGCTGCCTATGGAACATAATAAATTTATTTTTTCTCAAATACTAAACCTGAGAAAAAATTTAAAAGACCTAATTCTTCTTAGGCTTTCATGATGCCTTCTTAAGACTCTAGAGACAATCTACTTTATGCTAAATAACTTTTAAAAATGTCTCTGTGGTTGCCAGAGTTCTAAAATAATATATTAACTTATTTTCTAATGTTATTTAAAGAATAAATTGGCTAAGGGAAAGATGCTTTAAATTTATGTGGATTGCTTTAACATTGCTTAATGAAGGCTTGCATTTCACTTGATAAAGGAAGCAGTAACTTCTTGTTATATAACTAAGCCTTATATACTCCCTCTCTATCACCTTAAAATACAATTTATACAATGAAGGGTAACAGTAAGTGAACAGCAACTATGATAGCTTTCTCTATTCATCTCAAAGAAACATTTATACCCCGTGTTAAAAAAAAAAAGGTCTCTCAAAGATAGTTGACATCTCTTATGTTAGCAACTTATTAAAATTCAGTAGAAAGAGGATATTTTTATTTTTAAGAAAAACAAAATAACAATGTGAAAGGAATATGTGCTAGTTTATGGCATCCATTTTTAGTTTGCAGATAATTAAAAATTAGAAATTTTGGCTTTAAATGTTGAAGCCCAAATTCAACTACTCAGATATACTAACCTACATATAATTTGCAAAATAACTATTTAATAGAAAAGAAAATACTTGAATAAAAAAAACAGTTTTATTAATTAAGCCTTATATTATGTCATGAAATTATATGGTTTATTTTAGGAGTTTATACTGGTCAAAAATGAGGTTTTATTTTATTGCATTTTAGGTTTTGGGGTACATGTGCAGAACATCCAAGATAGTTGCATAGGTACACACGTGGCAGTGTGATTTGCTGAGCTGGGGAGGGATAGCATGGGGAGAAATGCCAGATGTGGGCAAAAATGAGCTTTTATAACTGAGCGAGTCAGAAGGAAAATGCCACGCTCTGAGTTCCAAATTAAGAGTCCTTTATTAGCCAGCGACCGAGAGATGGCTAACTCTCGAGGGAGGGGCTGGACTCCTTTTTATACCTTGAATTTGCATAAGCAGAACACGCAAGTTAAACAAGGAAGCTGGTAACTAGGAGGCAGGAGGTTCCCATGATTATTGATTACCAAGAAGGGTATACACACGTGGTTCCCATGATTGCTGGTTACTAAGCGGGTATTCAGTACTTGTCATACAATCAATCAAGGGGGTATTCACAATAGCAAGTGGGCTTGCCAAGCCGGATATGGTTACAGAGTTTATATGTTTCTATAGTTCTAAGTACTGCATGACCCAGCACAGTAGCATGACCCAGGGATGCACTTAAAGGAGAAATGGCAGGAGGGGTGAGGCAGAGGTTAAGATGGAGTCTGTCTGGCTTTCCGCAAGATGGAATCTGTCAGGCTAACCCAGGGTAGGTTAGCACAGAGTCATATATTTTTCAGAAATATGAAATGATCAATTTAAGATTCTGAAAATATAAAGAGTCCAAATAAGTGAAAATTGTGAATGTTGTGTATACTACTTGCTTAGGGCTACTCTAACCAACTACCACGAGCCGGATGGCTGAATATAATGGAAATTTACTGTCTC
Organism: Saguinus oedipus; assembly: GCA_031835075.1. NCBI lineage: Eukaryota > Metazoa > Chordata > Mammalia > Primates > Cebidae > Saguinus > Saguinus oedipus. The sequence continues at coordinate 111,924,179 of CM063172.1, forward strand.
ACAGTCCTAGAGGTTACAAGTCTGATATCAAAGTGTAGGTGAAGTTGGTTCATTTTGAAGAATCTGAAAGAGAACTTGTTCCACACCTTTCTCTACCTTTTGTTGACAGCCAGAAATGATTAGGAGTCCCTGGCCTCTGTATGCAGCTTCTGGTGACATTCCTTGGCTTGTACATGCATCACTCCAATCCCTGACTTCATTTCACATGATATTCTCTATGTGTATCTCTGTGTTCAAATTTCCCTCTTAATATTTACATCAGTTATATTGGATTAGAGTCTACTCTAAAGACCTCATCTTAACATCATTACTTCTGCAAAGACTCTATTACAGATAACAATCACATTGGATGTGCCAAGGATTTGGGCTTCAACACATTTTTTTTTTTTGTAAATATACAATTGAAATCTCAAAATGATGCTAAAGTTAGTGTGTGTTCAACATTTGCTCTTCTTAGTTTAGCAACCTAGTGAACTTTCTCAAAGAAAAGCGAATATTACTTTTTCTAAGCCATTACTTTAGTATAGAGAATTTTTCAGGGTTCTAAACCTGTTAAAAATGTTTATTTAATTTAGGATAATAATATATACAACTATGCACAGTAAATATAGCAAAGAAAAGCATTTTGTTTACAAAGTAAACTTTCCAATTTTAATTTATCTCTCTCCTTTTAAAAGTTTTTTTCTATGTGTCTCAAAGCTCTTTAAAGAAACAGAACACAAATATAATTTTAAATAGATATAAATAACTTTAAAGAGTTTAGATTGACCTATTCTTTCCTTATGAGAAACAGAAGACTTGAACAACACTATAAACCATCTAGACTTAACAGAGGTCTATGGAATACCACCCAAACAGTGCAGAATACACATTCTTCTCAAGCACACACAGAACATTTTCCAGAATAGACAATTTGCTATTCCATAAACAAGTTTCATTAAACCTAAAATAATTCAGAAAATATTAAGTATACTTTCCAACCACAATGGAATTAACTTTGAAGTCAAGAAAGGGGAAAGTCATATATATGTGAAAATTAAGCAACTAACATTAAATGAAAAGATAAAGAAGAAATCCTAATGAAAATGAGAAAACACAATTAAGATGAATGAAAGTGAAAATACAACATAGCAGTACTTATGGAATACAACTAAAACAAGGTTTACATGAAAGGCCTATACCAAAAAGGCAAAAACAATCACAAATCAACAGCCTAACTTCCCACCTAATGATTCTAGAAAAGGAAAAAAAAAAAACTAAATACAAGGAAAGCCAAAGAAAGGACATCTAAATAGAGTGGAAGGAAATTAAATAGAAAATCAATAAAACCAAACGTAGATGTGAAAAAATAAATAAATAAAACAGAGACTTTTAGCAAGACTGACCAAGAAAAAAATGGAAGAAGACTCAAATTAATACAATCAATAAATAGAAAATCAATAAAGCCAAATGTAGATGTGAAAAAATAAATAAATAAAACAGAAACTTTTAACAAGACTGACCAAGAAAAAAATGGAAGAAGACTGAAATTAATAAAATCAGTAATAAAGAGGTAACATTACTATATTAGGCCATTGTTGCATAGTTATAAAAAAAATACCTGAGACTGGATAATTTAAAAGAAAAGAGGTTTAATTGGTTCATGGTTCCACAGGTTATACAGGAAGCAAAATACAGACATCTGCTTCTGGGGAGGCTCCAGGAAACTCTCAATCATGGCAGAAGGTAAAGGTGTTACAGTCATCTTACATGGCAGGAGAAGGAGAAAGAGAGAGAGGTGAGGGAGGTTCTACACACTTTTAAACAACCTGGCCTCACTAGAATTCTCTCACTATTGAGCGGATAACACCAAAAGGATGGTACTAAATCATTCATGAGAAATCTGCCCTCATGACCCAATCACCTCCCACAAGGCCCCACCTCTAACGCTGGGGATTATAATTCAATGAGATTTGGGTAGGGAACACAGATTGAAACCACACCATTACTACATTCTTACAACAAGTAAAGGATTGAGCAAGTATATATGAAAAAATTAGATAGCCTAGATTAAATGAACCAAGTCCTAGAAATACACAAACTTCCAAAACTAACTTTAGAAAAAATAGATCATCTGAATGTGCTTGTAATAAAGTAAGAGATTGAATTAATAATTTAAGAACTTCCCAAAAGGAAGATCTCAGACCCCGATGGCTTCACTGGTAAATCTACAGAACATTAAAAATAATAATACTGATCCTTTCAAAACTCTTCCATATATAAAAGAAAATGGAACATATACACAAACGTTATTAGCAGTATTATTCATAATAGTTAAAAAGTGAAAACTATCCAAATGTCCATCAACTAATGAATAGATAAACAACATGTGGTGTATCAACATAATGAAATATTATTTGGCAATAATGATGAATACCGATGAAACTTTGTATCTTTATGCTAAGTGAAAAGAACCAGTCACATATTATATGAATCTATTTATATGCAATGTCCAGAATAAATATATTTATACAAACAAAAAATGAATTGACTAGTTGCTAGGGCTGGCGGTAGGCAGGAGGGAATAAGGAGAAACTGCTTAATGAGTACAGAGCTTATTTTGGGGATAAAGAAGATGTTGAAAACATTTGTATCCAAAAATGAAAGTCACTGTCCTAAGAGACAGTGAACAAATGAGATGAGCCAGTTTATTGCCTTGATAGAATTTCCAAACTCCAGCACAGAAAGGCATAAGCCAGGAGGAATAGAAAATAATGTTTGTTCCCCTGAGACAGTCTGAAAAAATATCATTGTTCATGGGGTATTGGGTTGATCAGATAGAAGAGTACCCATTAGTGAAAAAATACCTAGCCCAAAAATGAGCAGTTTCAGACCCACCTAATAATCTTAAAAGAAGACCTGAAAAGATCAAACTGTTTCCAAGTAACTTAACTGCCTCCCAGAACAGAGCTCAAGGATATTTATAGGAATATAAAATATTCAGCACACAAAAATGTCAAATTCACAAGATTACAATTATGCAAACAAACAGGGAAATATGACCCATAATGAGGAGATAAATCAAATCTGATCTCAAAATGACACAAATCTTAGAATTAGCAGACCAGAATGAAGCAGTTAATATGACTGTATTACATATGTTTAAAAATACAGATATAGTCAGGAAAGATCTTAAAAAGACCAAGTTAACTGACAGTAGTTAAATTGCAATGTCTGGGATAAAGTTGTTTTTCCACCCAAAGAATATTGATCAGTAACAAAAATGAATAAATTATCAGTGCTTACAACAACATAGATAAATGTTCAAAACATGTTGAGAGAAAGAAGTCAGACAATAAAACCATAAACTACATGAGTCAATTTACATAAATCTCTAGAAAATACAAATTCATCTAGAGTGACATTAAATTAATAGCACAGTGATTGCTTTGGGATGGGCAGGGAGGGATAGGAATAAGATATTATAAAAGGGCACAAGGAAACACTTTGGAAAAGGATATGTTCATTATCTTGATTCTAGTGATGGTTTCTGAACTTCTACATCTGTCAAAATTTGTGAGAAATTGCACTTCAAGTATGAGAAGTATTATGCATGTCAGTTATGCTTTAATAAAGCTGTTTAACAAGACAAACATGACAATAATAAAAATAATTCAAGAGAAGTAAGAAGGTTCAAATGGAGAAAGTCTTCAAAAAAATCAAAATACTAACAAACAAAGTGTCTTGAAGAATATGGAGCTCTTACAACATTCATATGTTTACACTATTTAGTTTGGGAAGTAAAGTGATACCATTATGATTGGTAAGTATTCGAAATCTCTTTCAAAATTAGTTATTTACCTACTATATAATCTAGCATTTAAATGCTCAGGTATTTACCCAATAGAGAAAAACATCTGATGACAAAAAAAATTGGAAAAGATTGCTTATAGAAGCATTACTCATAATATCCAAATATCGGAAATAACTCTAATACCCATCTATAAGAAATGTTAGGGAAATTATGGTGTATTCATACAATGAAATATTACTCAACAATAAAAAGGAATAATCTGAAAATAAATGCAAAAATATAATAAAGCTCAAAAACATAATGTGGTGTAAACAAGCCACAATACTATGAGTTTATTGAATTTCATACTATATGAAATAGTACATAGTATATAAGTAATATATACTTATGTATACTTGATTATATATTATATATAACATATATACTTATATAAGTACCTCATACCATCTTAAGCCATGAATTAGTTTTACTCCATATGAAATTAATTAAAAGCAAAACAAATTCATGGCTTGTTTTAAGATGATGTGAGGAACTGAAGAAAAAGGAACATTAAGATATTTTCTGGATTTCTTTTTTTATCTCATCTTCTGTGGAGGTTACAAGGATGTATGCAGTTTTCAAAACTCAAACAACTGAATACCTAATGTCACTATCTTTTATTGTATGTAAATTATATCTCTATGATATTATATATTTACATTTGTCTTACTCCATGATTCTTGGCTCATAATTCTCATAGCATTTATTATTTCCTAAGCGAACGATGTAGTTTGGCCTGTATCCCACCCAAATCTCATCCTGATTTCTGATCCCCATGTCATGGAAGGGACCTGGTGGGAAATTAATGGATTATGGAGGAGGATTTTCCCCATGCTGTTTCTACAACAATGAGTGAGTTCTCATTGGATCTGATGCTTTAAGTGTGGCACTTCCTCCCTTGCTTTCTCTCTGTCCTGCTGCCACATAAGATGTGTCTTGCTTCCCATTTACCTTCCTTCATAATTGGAAGTTTTCTGATGCATCCCTAGTCAGGCAAAACTGTCAATTAAACTTCTACTTTTTTTATTTTTTTGTAAATTACTCAGTCTCAGGTAGTTCTTTATAGCAGTGTGAAAATGAACTAATACAGAAAATTGGTACTGAGAAAACTAGGATATTCATAACAAGGTACTTGAAAATGTAAAGGCAACTTTGGAACTCTGTAATAGGCAGAGGCTGGAACAGTTTGGAGAACTCAAAAGAAAGGAAGATGCAGGAAAGTTTGAAACTTCCTAGAGACTTGTTGAATGGTTGTGACCAAAATGCTGATAGTGATATGAACAGTGAAGTCCAGGCTGAGGTAGTCACAGATGAAGATGAGAAAGTTGTTATCTAGAGTCACTCTTGCTATGATTTAATAAAGAGACTGGCAGCATATTACCCCTGCCCTAGAGATCTGGGGAACTTGGAACTTGAGAGAGATGATTTAGGGTATCTGGTGCGAGAAATTTCTAAACAGCAAAGCATTCAAAGCATTCGAGCCAGTGACCTGGCTTTTAATAAAAGTTTACGCTTATGTGCATGAAGAAAGAGATAGTCTGAAATTGACAAGTTTAAAATAGAAACAAAGCATACAAGTTTAGAAAATTTGCTGCCTCACCATGTGGTAGAAAACAGAAACCCTTTTTCTAGAAAGAAATTCAATCCAGCTGCAGAAATTTGCATAAGCAAGGAGGAGCAGAATGTTAATAGCTGACACAATGGGGAAAATGTCTCCAGGGCATTTCAGAGATGTTCATGTCAGTTTCTCAATTACAGGCCCAGAGGCCTAGCAGGGAAAACTGGTTTTATTGGCCTGGTTCAGGGCCACACTGCTCCTCTGTGCAGGCTTGGGACTGGGTGCCCTGCATTTAAGCCACTGTAGCTCTAGCTATGGCTAAAAGGGGCTGAGGTACAGTTCTGCCAATTACTTCAGAGGGTGGAAGCTTCAACCCTTGGTTTTAGGCTTGTTGGTGCACAGAGGTTGAGAGTTGAGGCTTGGTAGCCTCTGACTAGATTTCAGAAACTACATGGAAACATCTGAATGTCCAGGCAGAAGTCTGCAACACAAGTGGAGACCTCATAGAGAATATGTATTAGGGCAGAGCAGAGTGGAAATGTGGGAATAGAGCCCCTACACAGAGTCTCCACTGGGGCACTGTCTACTGGAGTTGTAAGAAGAGCACCAACATCCTCCAGACCCTTGAATGATAGATCCATCAACAGTTTGCACTGTGCACCTGGAAAAGCTCTAAGCACTCAACGTCAGCCTGTGAAAGCAGCAGCAGGGGGATGCACCCTGCAGAGCGACAGGGGCAGAGCTGCCCAAGGCCCTGGGAGCTGTATTAGTTCATTTTCATGCTGCTGATAAAGACATACCCAAAGCTGGGCAATTTACAAAATAGATTTAATGGACTTAGAGTTCCACATGGCTGAGGTGGGCTCCCAATCATGATGAAAGTCAAGGAGGAGCAAATGACATCTTATGTGGATGGCAGCAGGCAAAGAGAGAGAGCTTGTGCAGGAAACCTCTCATTTTAAAAATCATTACATATGGTGAGATTTATTCACAACAGCACAGGGAAAGACCCACCCCCATGATTCAATTACTTCCCACCAGGTTCCTCCCATGATACATGGAAATTGTGGGAGTTACAATTGAAGATGAGATTTGGGTGGGTGAGCTCTACATTGGCCCCTTTCAGCCATAGCTAGAGCAGCTGGGACACAAGGCAATTTTCCTCCTAGGCCTCCGGGCCTGTGATGGGAGGGGTTGCTGTAAAGACCTTTGACATGCCTGGATATATTTTTCCCAGTCTTTGTGGTTAACATTTAGCTCCATGTCACTTATGTGAATTTTTGCAATTGGCTTGAATTTCTCCTTAGAAAATGCGATTTTCTTTTTTATCACCTTGTCAAGTTGCAAATTCTTCAAACTGTTATGCTCTGTTTTCCTTATAATTGAATGCTTTTAAGGCACATAAGTTACATGTTGAACACTTTGCTGCTTAAAAATTTATTCTACCAAATACCCTCAATCATCTCTCTCAAGATCAAAGTTCCACACTTCTCTAGAGCAGAGGCAAAATGCCACCAACCTCTTTGCTAAAACAATGAGAGTCACCTCTGCTCCATGTGGAAGTGCCTTAAGGTTGGCATGCCTAGAGAGTGGGTGGGAGCTCTGGGCCTCTGTCTCTATCTGGCCCTATGTATCTCTTTCTCTGTATCCTTCGTAATATCTTTTATAATAAAACGTAAGTGTTTCCCTAACTTCAGAGCCACTCTAGTAAATTAATCAAAACCAAAGAGCAGGTCTTGGGAACCTTGTTTTATAGTAGGTCAGTCAGAAGCACAGGTAAAACAACCTAGGGCTTGCTATTGCATCAGAAGTGGGGCCCTCTTTCTTGTGAGACTAAAGCCATATTCTGTATGATCTGACACTATCTCCAGGTATATGGGGTCTGAATTGAATTAGAGGACACCAAGCTGGCATCCACTGCAGTTCTGATTGCTTGTTTGCCAGTAGGGGGACATCCCCACACATCTGGTGTAAAAAGCCTTTTGTGAGAGTATAGTGGGAGAAACTGAGTTTGTTTTTTCCACTCAATATTATTGTCCCAGTTATTGATTATTTATTTCAAATCACTATATAAAAAACTTTCTTTGGTCATGCATGGTGGCCCACATCTGTAATCCTAACATTTTGGGAGGCAAAGGCAATGGATCACCTGAGGTCAAGAATTCAAGACCAGCCTGGCCAACATGGTGAAACCTCATCTCTACTAAAACTGCAAAAGTTAGCCGAGTGAGGTAGTCTGCATCTGTAGTCCCAGCTATTTGGGAGACTTAGATAGGAGAATCACTTGAACCCAGGAAGCAGAGGTTGCAGTGAGAAGAGATCATGCCATTGTACTTCAGCCTGGGCAACAGAGCAAAACCTCCATCACAAATGAACACTTTCTTCATTCAACCTTATAGAAAATCAGCCATCACTTATGACTAACATCCAGGTGTTCTGTTCTCATCTCTATTGTCACTATTTTAATAAGGTAGTGATTATTTCTTATTTGAATTCATACTATGTCTGCTAAACTCTCTTGTCACCACCACCACAGCATCATCTCATGTTACCACCCACTCTGTAATCTGTCCTCTTCATATTCATCTTTGTGGCCCTTTAAAGATGCCATGCTTTGTATCTCTCCTGGAACTTTACCCACTCATTTTCTTCTAACTAGAATGCTCTATCCCTTTTTCATTGATTTACTCCTACTTATTCTTGAGTCTGATCTTAAATAGCACTTTTACTGTGAAGTTTTCCAGATATTCAAGAAGAGATTATATTCCCTTTGTATGGGCTGTCTTTTCCTTTTGATCAAAGAACCATAACAGCTCTTATCACACTGTACTTTGGTTGCAAATTTAGTTATGTCTCACCCACTAGCTACTGGAGGGCAGATACTATCTCATTTATTGTAGTATCTCCAATATTTGAAAAGATCTTATATAATTAGCGTTTCAAAATATCTGTTGAATGAATGAAAGGACAAATATAAAATATGTTATTATAGAAATGGTTATACTAAAAATATTTCAAGGTTATTTATTTCCTATAGACTTCAGTATATCAAATAGCAAATGTTAAGATATAGCCTTACAGTGGGCCTTTTCTGATTATACAGCAATAAAAATGAAATATTTGCCTCATGTATGTGCACTTTTAACATCTAATCACACAACTATATTGTAGAGGTTTCTGATAATTTAACATGCATAATTCCATGTTTCAAGTTATACATTATCCCCTATTAAGGATGCATTGTAATAAAAGCAATATTAGCATGTGTTCTGTTACAAGGAGAAGCCAGATGTACCACTTGTGCATCCATTTAAGTTATCATAATCCAAGATATAGTGCACATCCTCCTATACACATCTAAAAAAGAATATGATCTAAGAGTTTCTTACATTATAAACTATCCATTAAAAAGTACCTGTATAAATATTATCTTTATGGATTTTTATTACTAAGATTCAACTGACTGAATTTTTTAGTGTGAACTAAATTATATGCCAAATGCACATGATTTGACAAAGTTATTTGAGATCTATTCGGATTATTGCTGGATTATTTTATAAAGGCAACAACGTTGTTTATATATAAATTCAGCCAAAAGGAAAGTATCGTCTTTTTGTTTCCTTGCTTTTTGATTTTTTAATTGCCATGACTAAATTCTGTCTCTGGTTTTGTGACCTAAGGCAAACCTTTCGTTTTGCACATTTACCGTAAGGTTGATGGATGAACAGATGGATTAAATATACCATTGGGTGTCCTCTCGGCTGTCTGCAATTCTCTGAATGATATTGGATAATAAAGTAAGTAATATGAATAAAAATGTATCATGAAAATGAAAATGTTGGAGCTTTGTGCATCTAAGTCAAATAATGCCTTTTTGAAGTTAATTTTCAACCTTTTGCAAAGTTAATTTTAAGAAGTCCCATTGTAAATTCATATGACTTTACTGTCTTTGTAAATGTAACATCCAGTCTCTTTGTACCTAATCATAAATAGAGCAAAGCAACTCAACATGACTCAAATGTCATATGGATGCATGCCAGCTATTTATTTAAATAATTTAAAATGTCTGCATAGAAAGTTGCCATTGAATGACTTAATTATCTTAATTATTGATTTGAATTTTTAAAATATCACAGCAATCAGCAATAAGAAATTGAGACTACTTATTGCTCTTAATCTATTCATCTGTTATTAAGATGTTGATTAGGTAAAATGAATCATCAACAGAACTAAGTTTAACTTTTGTCATACCTAGAATTGATAGTCCCACAACTCCTTCTGTCATTAATTGTGCATCACAAATGCCAAGGCCAGTGCTTACTTTCAAAATTAAAATTTCCAATATGCAAACTGTAAAATCATTTCTAATAACAGTACTCTCATAGTGTAGAACAAACACAAATTACATCTCTAACTACTAGATATCTTAGTTGCTATATCAGATACTTTCATAATTTAATCCAATGTATATAATTCTTTTCTGTATGTCATTTCAATGTTTTTATTGAATATATGATACTTATAACAAGTATTCAGTTATGCACTCCTTGATGATGGGGATGTATTTTGAGAAATGTGTCATTAGGTGATCTTTTCATTGCATGAACAGCAAACAGTGTACTTACACAAACTTAGATGGTATATCCCACTAGACACCTAGGGTATATAGTATAGCCTATTGCTCCCAGGCTACAAACTATGTAGCATGTTACAATACTTAATACTGTAGGCAACTGTAATAAAATGGTGAGTATTTGTGTATCTAAACATAGGAAAAGTATAGTCATAATATGGCATTATAATCTTATGAGATCACTGCCCAATATATGGTTGGTCATTAACCATTACATTGATATTCAGTGCAAGATCATAGTTATAAATGTATCATTTGGTCCCTGTGTATATAATAATGTATAGTTTATATGTTGCACATGTTTTAATAAACAGTAATCATAATCATTCAAAAAGAAATTTAGAATATCTCAAAACTGTGTACTAGGACTAAACAGACCTGAGTTCCATATTAGTCCTGTCACTCAATAACTGTATAAACTTAGTCAAGTTACCTGATTCCTATGCACTTCTTTTCTTCCTTATCAATATATAAATAAAACTAACTACTTCTGTGTGCTATCAAAAAGTTTCAAGGGATTACTAAAATGCCTGTATATTGTTAAATAGGCTGTTTTACTATCCTTTTAAGGGGAAGAAGATGGAAGATAATTATTGCTGAAGTTATTGTTGAGTCTTCTAATAATATGAAAATGAGGAAAATAAGATTTTCTTTTGATTGTTGAACTGCAAAATCAGTAAATATTTTGTCAACAGAGGCACAACAAAATAACCCAAAAGAGGCAAAATTTCAATCTCTAATTAAATGTGTTAAGTTAAAAAAAAAAAAAGGGCAGAAGAAGGCAGATATGTAAGCATCTCAGAAGCATGCATCATCAGCATCTAGCCAAGCTGTCTTCAAGAGGAGAGGGAGGTTTCCCAGATATATTAAACCTTCCTAGCCAGTTTTTTTGGATCCTGACATACAGTTTCAAGAGTCTAGGTAAGTACATCACATGTCCTTAGACAATTGGTTCTTCCTCCACGTTCATGCTCACACAGAATGGTTGTGATTTAGCCTCCCATTTAAGTGCATTCACATAGCAAATGAACATGTATTTTCACACAGGTTTAGAGAAGAATCATTATTAAATTAATGTCAGGTTTTTTAACTATAACTTAATATGCTGGTAGAAAAATATTTACAATGTAAGAGATTTTATCTGCCCTCCAGGCAAATATAAATATATGTTCATATTTATGTATATATATTTATGTATTTATATATTTTAATATATAAAGATGAATGCATATATGCATCTATGCATATGTCAAGACTGACATATATGCATTTATATTTATATGTATTAAACTATATAAATGTATGCAGATAAACAGGTAGATGAATATATAGCTATAGCTATAAATATGGCATTGATATAAGTGTAGGTATAGACATAAATATGCTAATATCATCCTTGCTGTGCATGTATGTTCTACTCACTTATTTACATTTGGGATAATAATGTTTGTGGCTCTGGTCTTCTTATATATATATTTGTTAATACAAATTAGCCTGGAACTCATGGGATTACTGTCTGCCCCAACAATATCCCCCACTCCGAAGTTAGACCAGATGATTTAAATACTCTTAATGATCAGATTGCTTAAAAAGAAAAAGAAAAATAATTTCTCAAACAAGTAAATTCACTTTGCCCTTTTCTGTGTTTCCTGTCACTAGGACAAAGTTAGATGTACTCATTTCTCAATCTTTCTCCTTGGATATATTTGCAATGGAGATAAAGAAGACTTACTGCATATTAAGAACTGACCTTGCTGTGTTATTCTCATGTAGTCCTCGCAGAAAAAGTCCATCAATATAGTTCATTTCTCTAAAACCAGGGGACTTGACTGTTCATATTACTTGTGGAGTATTCTTGCATATATATTGTTTTTTACTTTTATTTTTAGAAGCAATTTTGTCCATGTGAAAAAAAGAAGACTTTGTCTATCACCATTATGGGAGAAATTTATCATCCTACCTTCATTTTCTATAGCTTGGAGGACCTCTTTGGTTACTCTATTTTTATAAGTCAGGACAATAATGGGTAACTGAATATGTGGACTAGGCTGGCTGGTTCCTGCCATATATATGAATATCCAGAAGTCCCGTGTTGTGTGTGTGTGTAAACATAAAGAGATATGTGTGTGTGTGTGTGTGTGTGTGTGTGTGTGTGTGTAAACATAAAGAGATTCTGGACAAATTCTGAACAAATCAATTAGAAAAATATTTCTGGGAAATGTGAAGGTGAACTTGTATTAGTGAGCAAGGTAAGAATAGACTAAAAAGTTTGATGTTTATCATGGCATCTGAGATAAGTCAGGGAAGGACTTCAAGCAATACTGTTTTGATTAGTTTTGTATCTTATTTTAACACTAGTAAAAGCAAGGACAATTGATGGGTAAGAGGGATGGGAGGTCTTTAGGCTATAGTGGTCTTATCAGATTTAAAAATATAGCTACTAGGTGACAGCAAGAACAATGAGAAAAAACAAAGTGGAGAGCTATTTTTTCACATTTCATATTTTGATTCAGTTTGTATCCACTATGAGAAGAAAGACCAATGTACAGTGAATGCACTAAACACTCTTCAAAAACCAGTTATCCTGTGTTCCAGGGTTTTTAACAGGAATGGGATATGCAGTAATTTGATGCTTTCTATGTCTCTGTTATATTAAACCATGATAGTCTTTATTGTGCACTGCACTTAATGTACACTTCCTTTGTAGAACAATTAGAGTCCCATTTTGCAGTTTTCCAAGTTAGGTGAATGAGACTAACTGCTGGGTCGTGTGTTCTGATAATTCTCCACAGGGTTTAACTCATCATATTCATTTTGAAGCCATTTTGTAATTAACTGTAGATGCTAATTCTTTGTTATCAATGAGCACTCAGGTCAACAACACTTGAACACTTACTCAGCTACAGCCCAAGAGTTCTCTGACTAATATCTTTACTTTGTACTATACCACCTCCTAATACCGTTCTCTCTGCATGTTATCTCTTTTTCTATGTGTTAATATCTATCTCTGCTGAACTGTTTTCTGTACTTGCAGACTCTGTTGAGCATGTATATGTGTGTAAACCTCTAAGACATGGACAGTCTAGAGAACTGCGCTCAAAGTCCAGAAGGTCAATACTATTTTCATAATAAAATTGGGTTATTATTTGCTTTACTTATTCTCATGACTCTCCAGTGGATTCTTCCACAGACTACCTGACATATTTACAATGACCTCTGTAAGTAAATTTTATCCATGTATATCAATCAAAGCATCATATTGCATCAGATCAAATGTAGAGACAAAAATAAGAATTCAACTCTCTTCTATTGAACCAGACACATTAAATGGATCTTCAAAAATATAAAATGTGACCTTTCTCTTTAATTTTTGAAAATATTGGTTGTTTTGTTTGTTTTTGTTTTTGTTTTGTGATGGAATCTTGCTCTGTCACCCACGCTGGGGTGCAGTGGTGCAATCTCGGCTCGCTGCAACTTCTGCCTCCCAGGTTCAAGTGATTCTCCTGCCTCAGCCTCTCAAGTTACCGAGACTGCAGTCACATGCCACCACACCCAGCTAATCTTTGTGTTTTTAGTAGAGATGAGATTTCACCAGGTTGGCCAGGCTGCTCTGGAACTCCTGATCGCAAGTGATCTGCTCACCTTGGCTTCCCAAAGTGCTGGGATTTCAGGCATAAGCCACCATGCCCAGCCCAAAATATAGTTATTTTTGATAAAGTATTTATGATAATAGATTTGGGTAGTAATTTTTAAATTACAGCATATAAGCATTTAAAACTGATACTAGTTTTAATTTCTAATACAGTTAATAGGTATAACACACATAAACTCTCTTTACAGTCCTCAATAATTTTTAATGATATAAATTGGCCCTACATCCAAAAAGATTGAGAACACTGTCCTGTGGATACTTATAACTCTAAGAAAGATTTAGTATTCTTGTTGCAGACATTGGCAAATAGAAGTACATCATTAGACATTTTAGCTCACAGGAATAAACTATCGTAAAATAGAACAGGGCCCAAAGTTTCCCCTTCAACACCTATTATATTAATCATGCAACCTGTCTTCTCTGCAAGGTATCAGTAAGCTAATTCATAGCAGAGAGCATCACAGGAATCATTAGACAGGAAACTGAGCCTATATGTGATTCTGATCACTTACAGAACACTATTTACTTAAACATTTTAACTATATATCCCTAAGTGCTGCTTTATATTACTAGCCCCTGGCAATTAGGAATTTCATGATGAGTTGGTACAACCCCACTTCTAAAATGTAGATTTGATTAAGAACAAATAGCCAACAAGCTCCCAAGATAAAGATACCAAGATAATATAAAAGTCACAAATCAGAAATGAATATAAGCCTTGCAGGAAAATTTTCCATATCAAGTACACTAAAAGAGCTCCATAAGAACAGAGGCTCCTTTTTCTTTATAGCATAATTCTAATCATTATTATTTTGGTGATTTCAATATCCACATAAAATATCAATTCAGTCTTGCCCTCTCAGTAGGGTCTTGACCTTCTATCTTCAGAGATCTTGTCTATTATTTCATTTCAAGCAAGCATTCTCATGTGCATACCCCTAGGTGCTTGTTATTACCTTTTTTCATACAATTTTTAAAACATAATTTTAACTATCCTCATAAGTGAATGAATTTTACATTAGGACACTAATTACAAGAGAGTGAATTATTATTCTAAAGTATCATTTACATTCTCCATACCCTCTGAGACATGCCAAAAAAGTGCCTTCTAATTATGTTCTTTCAGTTGTTCATACCCCGTCCCTGACCTTGTCCAGGGCTGATACTCAGCTGTCACATGTTCCTAAAATATCTGTCTCTCTCTCTCTAAGAAATGGGACCTTTTTTCTTCCTCCTGCCACCCAAATCAGAAAAACTGCTGATTTCTTAGGAAGCTGAAATAGTATTATTTCCCAATATATTCCAGTGTATGGCATTATAAACATAGGTATGACACTGACAATTGAAGATAAGATATCAGCAATTTTATATACCACGTGGAATGGTTTGTCTGTGTCCCTGCCCAAATTTCATCTTGAATTACAGTTCCCATAATCCCCATGTGTCTTGGGAAGGACAGGGTGGGAAGTAATTGAATTATTGTGGCAGTTTCTCTCATGTTATCCTTGTGATAGTAATTTTTTTTTGAGATCTTATGGTTTTAGAAGAGGCTTCCCCCTTTGCTCCTTTCTCATTCCTCTCCTTGCTGCTGCCATGTGAAGAAGGATGGGTTTGCTTCTCTTTCCACCATGATTATAAGTTTCTTGAGGCCCCCCAATCATGCTGAACTGTGAGTCAATTAAATGTATTTCCCTTATAAATTACCCAGTCTCAGGTTGTCTTTATTAACAGTGTGAGAATGGACCAATACAGTAAATTGGCATGACAGAGAGTTGGGTGCTGCTGTAAAGATAACCAAAAAGGTAGAAGGGACTTTGGAACTGGGTAACGGGCAGAGGTTGGAACAGTTTGGAGTGCTCAGAAGAAGACAGGAAGATGTGGGAATATCTGGAACTTCTTAGACACTTGGATGGCTCAAAAGACAGAAAGATGTGGGAAAGTTTGGAATTTCCTAGAGACTTGTCGAATGGCTTTGACCAAAATGCTAACAATTGAAGAGGAAGCAGATCATAAAAGTTTGCAGCCTGACAATGCAATATAAAAGAAAAACCCATTTTCTTGGGAGAAATTCAAGCTTGCTGCAGAAATTTGCATAAGTCAAAAGGAGTGGCATATAATCACCAAGACAATTGGAAAAACTTCTCCAGGGCATATCAGAGAACTTCATGGCAACCCCTCTGATCACAGGCTTGGAGCTCTAGAAGAAACAGATGGTTTTATGGGCCAGGACCAGCGTCTCTCTGCTGTGTGAAGCCTCAGGACTTGGTTCCCTTCTTTCCAGCCACTCCAGCCATGGCTAAAATGAGCCAAGGCACAGCTCGGGCCATTGCTTCAGAGGGAGCAAGCTCCAAGCCTTGGCAGCTTACACACAGTGGTTGGTTTCAGGTGCACTGAAGTCAAGAATTGAGGTTTGAGAACCTTCACCTAGATTTCAGAGGATGTGGGAAAATATCTGGATGTCCATGCAGAAGTTTGCTGCAGGGGCAGATCCCTCATGAAGAACATCTCTTAGGGCAGTGTGGAAGGGAAATGGTGAGATCAAATAAACTCTCTTTACAGATACACAGAATCCCCCTACACAGATATCCCTACACAGAGTCCCCACTGGGGCACTTCCTAGTAAAGCTATGAGAAGAGGGCCATCATCCTCTAGACCCCAAAATGGTAGATCCACCAACAGCTTGCACTGTGTGCCTGGAAAAACAGCAGACACTTAATGCCAGCTAGGAAAGCACCTGGGGCAGGGGGCTGTACCCCCCAAAGCCACAAGGGCGGAGCTGCCCAAGGCCTTGGGAGCCCACCCATTGCGTTACTGTGATGTGGATGTCAGACATGGAGTCAAAGGAGATTATTTTGAAACATTAAAGTTTAATGACTGCCTTATTGGATTTCAGAATTGCATGGGGCCTGAAACCCCTTTGTTTGGCCAATTTCTCCCATTTGGAAGAGGTGTATTTACCCAATGTCTGTAACCTCACTGTATCTAGGAAGTAACTAATTTGCTATTCATTTTACAGGCTCATAGGCGGAAGGAATTTACCTTGTCTCAAATAAGACTTTGGACTTGGACTTTTGAGTTAAGGATAGAATGAGTTAAGAATTTGGGGGAATGCTTGTTGGAAGGGCATGACTGTGTTTTGAAATATGATGACATGAGATTTAAGAGGGGCCAGATGCACATGTACCCCAAAACCTATAATGCAATAAAAATTAAAAAAAAAAAAAAAAGAGGGGCCAGAGATGGAATGATATGGTTTGGCTGTGTCCCCTCCTAAATCTCATCTTGAATGGTAGTTCCCATAATTCCTATATGTCATGGGAGGGATTTGGAGGGAGTTAATTGAATCACAGAAGTTTCCTCTCTGCTATTATTGTGATAGTAACTTCTCATGATATCTGACTGTTTTAAAGGGGACATCCCAGTTCACTCTATTCTCATTTTCCTCCTTGCTGCCGCCACAGGAAGAAGGCTGTGTTTTCTTCCTCTTCCACCACGATTGTAGGTTTCCTGATGCCTCCCCAGCCATGCTAAACTGTGAGTCAATTAAACCTCTTTCTTCTATAAATTACCTATTCTTGTGTATGTCTTTATTACCAGCCTGAGAACAGACTAATGTATCATAGCTAATGTTGTGAAATAAATTGTATGTTTTAGTCCTGTATTGGATTTATGTGTGTATGTGAGCTTGTATACAAATGTTTTTGGTAATATCTCTCTCTCCTCTCTCTCTCTTTCCCCTCTCTCTCTCTCTCTCTCCCCTCTCTCTCTCTCTCTCTCTCTCCCTCCCTCCCTCCCTCCCTCCCTCCCTCCCCTCTCCCCACTGCCTTTTTCTTTTTGGCATTGTCATCCTTCTCCTCCTCTTCCTCCTGCTCCTCTATTCTGTCTTCTTCCCTTATTCCCAACTCTTGTCTTAGGATGAAACACCATCTTTGTTCTTTTTTCTTTTGGAGTTTGTGATAATTCACAACACATTTAAAATGTATTTCTTATAATTATAAACTCATAATTTAAACTTAAGCTTCAAAAACTGTAATTAATCTGTTCACAGTTTTAGTATTGTAGAATAAAAAGCATTTTTTCAGGCAGAAATTAGTTTTAATTTCCAAAGTGTCCAGGATTTCAGGTACTACAGAGTCATGGAACTTGAACAGATGGTACTTTGCAAGTAATATGAATTTTAAAAGCCAAATGCTGTGTGCATAATAGCATTTGCTTTGCCCATTATTAAATATTGAATTTTACTCATGTACTGCTTTAAAAAATTACTCTACACTCTACCACCTTTGACCTTACAGGAGATTAGGAAATTGAGAAGTTATTGAGTGGGGAGATCCAACAAAATTACAATTACGGAAACCTCTGAATGCTGCATGTAATTGAATTTATTCACAAGCCAAAAATCAATGCAGTCATCCAGAAACACACCAAATGTGACATTCAGCTTTTTATGCTTTATCAAGCCTAATTGATGTTGGAGAAAATAAATTAGACAAATAGTCTTATAGAATGAGTCCCTAAGGATATACCAAATAACCATTTATAAGAGCTAAGGGTAATTCATATTTTTGAATGACCATTGATAGTGGCAATTGAGACTAACTCTTTTTCTTTCTTATACTCCAGCCATTACAATTCCTCCCTGCATTCCTATGGGAAGAAGCAAAAGGAGGAAATTCAGTTGTGATTTGATATGGATGTGATAGTTTTTATAAATCTGCTTTGGGACTAAAAGTCAAAAGTATAATAGCTAATGGACTATATTCATTTTTACATATTTTTCAGAAATTATTTAAATATTGATATCTGTGTTATAGTAAAATAATGCCATATTAAAAATATCTAAGGAGAAGGCCTAATATCACACAAAGTTTCATTTCTTTGTTTGGTTAATATAGTACTTAGGCCCTTGTTTCCTACTCAAATAGTCTATCACTCTTTATAGATGTATCCATATATGGAGATATTCCTGCATGTCCAAATCTTAGAAATACTATAGGGCCTAGTTCCCTTCACTGTGCCAGATGAATATAGGTATTTGCTTCTGGTGACTTCAGAGAAAATTTTTAACAATTTTTTCTATATAAGACTTAGTTTGTTTAATACCCATATGGTAAAAAATAAATAAACCTATGTAGAAATAATTGTTCAAAGTATGCTCAGTAGACCAATAATGGTCTTCAAACTGCTATCAGACTGTAAAAATTAAGCCCAGAAATTAAGAGCAAATATTTAAAAATTGTATAACAATTGGACATACAATTTTACGTCTCCTGAATTTAATTTTAAAAATTGGGACCTGTATTTCATCTGCATTCCTTTATGTTTAATTTTCTAGTGATTCACTTTAATTGCTCCTATAAACTGAATTGTGTACTCCCAAAGCCACATGTTCAGGCCCTAACCACAATGTGACTGTATTTGCAGATAACACCCTTAGGGAGATGATCAAAGTTAAATGAAGTCAGAAAAGTGAGACCCTATCTTAGTCTGTTTGGGCTCCTATAACAAAATACCATTGACTAAGAAGCTTAAAAACAACCAAAAATATTTATTTATTTATTTGAGACAGAGTCTTGCTCTGTCACCCAGGTTGGAATACAGTGGTGCCATTATGGCTCACTGTAGCCTCTACTTCTACCTCTTGGGCTCAAGTGATCTTCCCATCTCAGCTTACTGGGCAGCTGGGACCACAGGTGTGTGCCACCATGCCTGGATTTAAAAAAAAAAAAATTTTTGTAAAGACAAGAGTCTCACTATGTTGCCTAGGCTGGTCTTGAACTCCTGGGCCCAAGTAACCCTCTGCCTCAGCCTCTCAAAATGTTGGAACTACAATAAAGTGATGGCATGAGCCATCAGTTTCAGCTTAAACATTTATTTTTAATAGTTCTAGACACTGGGAAGTCCAAGATCAAGGAATTGGCAGATTAACTATCTGATGAGAGACTGTTTCCTGGTTCATAGATGGTGCTTTCTCACTGTGTTCCTATGTGGAGGAGGGGACAAGGCAGCTTATAAGTCCCTGGGGCATCACTTATAAGGGCATTAATTCTCCACTGGTGAAAGCACTGCCTTTATAACCTAATCCCTCCCCAAACACTCACTTGTAATATCATAACATTGGTGA
Organism: Saguinus oedipus; assembly: GCA_031835075.1. Lineage (NCBI taxonomy): Eukaryota > Metazoa > Chordata > Mammalia > Primates > Cebidae > Saguinus > Saguinus oedipus. The sequence continues at coordinate 111,943,979 of CM063172.1, forward strand.
TTAAGTTTCAACATATGAATTTTCAGGAGACACAAACATTCAGACCATAAAAAGCCCTAAATAAATGTTGATGACTTTATAGGTAGAGGAATAGACAACAAAGATTTTATTCCCATGTGTTAGCACAAAGAAAAGGCCATTTGAGGACACGGCAAGAAAGCAGAATTTGCAAGCCAGAAAGAGAATTTCCACAAGAAATCAAATTTTCTGGCACCGTAATTATGGACACCTAGGCTTCAGAACTGTGACAAAATATATCTGTTGTTTAAGCCACCCAGTCTATAGTATTTCACTATGGCAGCCAAGCTAAGACAAAGTACTTGCCTAGAAGAATGGGGCTTAATAATCTAATCTTTTTGTATCATAATGAAAAGTTATAGGAAGTTCTCCGGTTTTTAACAATAATTTCCTTGATATCTTAAAGCCAGGCTAGGAGTCTTGCTTTCTTCACACCCTATAAATATCTTTAATTGTAATATCTATGTCTTAAAATTTAATGTTTGCATAATACTTACAGTCTTCCAATCATAAAAGACAAATTCTCAATGCCTACACTAAAAAAATTGTTTTCCTTCTAAAAAAGAATTTCAAGTGGTTCTGATTCAGACTACTCTGAAATATATTGGTACTCTGTGGTTAACTACTTGCCACTCCGTATCCTCCATTGGGATATAAGTTTCTTGAAGGACAAAAAGTTTTTTTTGTGTTTATTGTTGTGTCCAGTGAGCCTAACCTAATCTGTTTCTGATTATATGATTAATAAATATTATTTTAAAATTGCTCATTAGTCAAAATTATTTAATAACCTCAGACTCATTACTGACTAGGTCTGGAAATGATAATCACCTAAAATATGCCCTGTTTTATATTTTTATTACGTAAAATGTTATATTTACTTTTTGATCAATAATACTATGATTTAAATTATATGCATCAAAATTCTGGAATGACATTGTTAAAGCTTGTGTTGAAATGTGAAAAATTAATATTAAAAAATAACAGTTTATTATTTAACTATATTAACTATAAAAATAATAAATATCATATACCTACAATTTTATTATGCTGCTTTAAAATTATATCTATATGGCTTTGTGAACTTGAATTCTAGAAACTGACAAAATTTAATTTCAAATTGATAAGCAATTCTGTCATGAAAGAATGGAAAACTAAGTTCATTAGTGTAGCTAGTTCCTTTGGGTAATGAAATACTTTGAATTATCCATTTACTCCAATTTTTTAATAATTGTAATTATTTCAGATTCATGTGCAGGCTTGTTACATGAATATATTGTTTGATTCTTAGGTTTGGAGTACAGTTGATCCTGTTGCCCAGGTTGTGAGCCTAGTACCCAATGGTTACTTCTGCAAACCTTGCCCCCCATTCTGTTTTCTAGTTGTCCTCAGTGTCTACTGTTTCTATCTATATGTCCATGTGTACCCAATGTTTGGCTCCCACTTATAAGTGAAGAAATGTGGTATTTGGTTTTCTGTTCCTATATTAGTTCACTTAGGATAGTGGTCTCAAGCTGTATTTATGTTCCTGCAAAGGCCATGATATCATTCTTTTATATGACTGTGTGGTATTCCATGGTGTATATGTACAACATTTTCTCAATCCAGTCCACCATTGAGGGTCACTTATATTTACCCACATTTAAAATAAGCACTAATACTTCATTCTTAAAGAAAACTGTAAAATTTTAAGCCTGAAAAAAGATGTTTAGAGAAAATATATTTTTTAGTTTGGTAACATAAATAATACGGCTATTCAAGTGCAGACATCAGCAGACTCTAGAGCTGCTCTGATAGCAAGTTTCCACATGCAGTATGTCTATGATGCACTAATTATGTCAGATCTATAAGTAGTCACTCCCATATAATTATCTCTAGCCCAGATGAATATCATCAACTCCAAACTCGTTTATTCACCTTATCATTCAGTCTTCTCCCTAGCTTCCCATTTGATATAGCCTTTTGATTTCTTGGTAATATGTCAAATTTAAAAGTGTTGAAGTTGAACTGGTTTTGTAGCAACCCTGTTCTATTCCCAGTCTTCCACATCTCAGTAAATAGCAACATAATTCACACAGATGATAGGAGCAAAAATTAGAGTAGGCCTCAGATTTCTTTTTTCCTTTTCATTATTCCACTCTATTAAATACTCAACAATTAAATCTCCAAAATAGATCTATCTGAAATCCACGTAGTTCTCTCCATATCATTACCACCACCATAGACCAAAGCAGAATTACTTCTAATCTGTGTTACTGCTATTGTCTTCTTAAATGATTTTTCTTCTTTCACTTTTGCTTCTTTGCAACCTATTCTTTATCCAAAAACAGCAATGTTTTTCTATCAAAGTATAAATTAGAATTGTCAATGCTTCAGTGGACTCCAGTTATAAATAGCATAAATTCCAAACTGCTTTCCATGATCTATAAAAGTCACTGCATTACCGGTTCTTGAATAACATTTTCCCTCATGATTCTTTAACCATTCATCCTATGTTTCCTATTTATTCACTATCCCTCATATCATTCCCAGATTAACTATGTAAGTCACTTTGCTTTGATTTTTTAATGCCAGTTCTTGAATTATTAACATCTATGGTGGGCAGCCTTTAAAATGGCTCCCAATGATTTCTACCTCCTGGTATTCATGCTCTTGTTTAATCCCCCTTTTGCCTATGAGCTTGCCCTAGTGGTTCATTTCTATGAATAGAGTCTAAGGAAATGTGTGATGTCACTTTCACAACCAGCTTACAAAGATATTATGTTTCCAGTGTGCTCACCCTCTCTTACTCTCTCAGTTGCTTCCCCTGAGGGAGAGTAGTTACCATGCTTCACACTGCTTTATGCCCAAACGATACGAAACTAATATTTACAGAGAACATCCAGCAAGGTTCTGATCTCTCTCCAAATAGCTACACCTCAGGATTATAGTAATCCCTTTCCTTGCCACTTTAGGGGTAATGGTTGTGATGATTCTTGCTATTTCTGGTGCCAGCAATCCTTGCCTATTTCTTTTTAGTTCTTTTAAACTGCCACACCATTATAAATGGTTCTATGTTGAGTTTTGCTCATATTATTTAGTTTGAGTTGGAATGCATTTTCTGTTGGGACACAGATGCACATAGGAGAATAAGGGCAGACTCCCATCAATAAGCAATTAGCAATCTTGTTAGACAGTCAACTCAGAGAGAGAAAAATGACAAAAAGAAGAAAAAAAATGAAAAGATCAGAATGAAGCCCTTAATATTGGACAATATATCATAAAAGTTGTATTGTAGCCTCCTGACCCTCCCACTCACCCAATGACACACACTAAAACAAAATAATACAAAATTGAGTCATCTTTGATATTGCTCACATATTTCCATTTTTTTTTTAATTTTTTACCAGAGATGTGTGCTTGCATATTTATAACCTCATGGTTATAAAATAGCAGTGAAATCTTTAGGCATCAGAACTTTCTTTCTTTCTTCTTCTTCTTTTTTTTTTTTTTTTTTTTGGCATGGTAACTCCCTGTTGCTGGGGCTGGAGAGCAGTCACGATCATGACTTCCATGGCCTCAACCTCCTGAACTCGAGTGATCCTCTCACCTCAGCCTTCCTTCCGAGTAGGTGAGACTACAGGAATGTGCCACCACATCCAGCTAATTTTGTGTTTTGTTTTTTTTTTTTAGAGACGAGGCTTCACCATGTTAGCCAGGCTGGTCTCCAGCTCCTGAGCTCAAGCAATCCTCTTGCCTTTGCCCTCCAAAGTGCTGAGCTATTAAGCATGAGCCACCGTGTCTGGCCAGAAGTATTTTCAAAAACAAGAAGCAGGATAAGGAGGTGATGAGCTAGAAGAATTCACTGGACCCCTTCACAGGACTGCAACTGGGGAGTGGTTCACTTATTTGGCCGCTGTGTTCAAACCCCTTGCAGGAGAGTTAGTACACATGTGAGTGGGTACAGGGGCCAGAGTGAGTACTCCTGGGCTCTGGCCCCATGGTAGCATTTAGGGGTGTATTATAATTAATGCTCTTTTAGAAGTTGCCTTTCCAAGGATGGCTAAGTGTTGACCAGCTCAGTCAGGGTGACAGTCTTTTACACTCTGCCCTCTTGGTACCTGGGTCCTTTCCTGGCGTCTGGGAAGAATCAGGTCACATGTACTTGAAAGATGGTGAATGCAGAGGATTCATTAAGCAGTGGAAGTAGCTCTCAGTGAAGGGGAGCTGGAAAGGGGATGGTGTGGGAAGGTGATCTTTCCCTGAAGATGCAATCTCCACTTTGCTCCTCTCTGAAGTTAAACAGCATCTCTCCGTAGTCTCAAATGTTCAGTTGCTTCTCTCCACGTTCAGCCACTTGTCCCTCTGCCAGCTGAGGTCTGAGTTTTATATGAATACAAGATACTGGGGTGGGGTGAGCCAAAAAGCAACATTCAGGTGCAAAAATAGGAATGCCTCTTCTCATTTAGGGCAGTGGGTCCAGGCTTGAGGGTGGAGACCTCTCTAGGGACCCCACCTTCCTGCTTCCTGTCTGTATCAGTGACAGATTAGGGATGATCAGAGTCCTTACTTTGTGTGATGCCCCCATATTTTAGCAAGGTTGGAGCTTTTTTAGGAGCCAAAAGTCTTACACTTCTCTCTCCTTTGCTAGAGTTTTGTCAAAGGGCAAACTTGAACTGCAAGGGAAACTGGGAAAAGAGGAGTCTGGCAAAAGAGAATGGGGATCTTCATAATGACTCACTCCTAGAGCTGGAAGTACATTTTAGCTTCCCAGATCAAGGAAGCTTGACTTCTAGCAATCACACAAGCTCCAGATGTTTTAATCTGGGATAGAAAAGGAGAAAGGTTGTGAATACCAACTAATATTTTCTACAACAAGCACTTATGACATATTTTAATGACCTCATTAAATTTCTTTAATCCTACTATATAAATTATATATTTCTAATCTTAATCTCAGTGAAATGCATGTATTATTCAATGTGTTAATTGAGTATAAGAATAGACAAACTCTGATAGGTATTGCAATAAAATATATTTACTTCAGGTTTCTTTTTTTAATATACTTTTAATATACATGTGCAGAACATGCAGGTTTGTTACATAGGTATACATGTGCCGTGGTGGTTTGCTGCAACCATCAGCTCGTCATCTACATTAGGTATTTCTCCTAATGTTATCCCTCTCCAATTCCCCCACCCCCTGGTATCTTTCCCCTAGACCCCCCACCCCCTGCTATTCCTACCATAGCTCCCCACCCCCACAACAGGCTCCAGTGTGTGATGTTCCCCTCTCTGCATCCATGTGTTCTCATTGTTCAACACCCACTTGTGAGTGAGAACATGTGGTGTCTTCTTAATAATATTTAATTAATAATCCATTAATTGTACTTTTAGGTACATAGAATTGAGAAAGACTGAAAGGAATCAAGTTCAATCTTTCACGCACTTAATGTCAAGAGATGATAATTCAGCCTCTGCTTAAAGAGTCATAATAGGAGGAAGGCTTAATTCTATGAAAATTTCTATTTTAGGTTATAATATGCTTCCCTATAACTGTAATCTGGTTTTATTTCTGCTTTTGCTGGACACACACTGAAACAATGTCCACATTCTTTCTCTTAGGTCCTTTCCTCCAACATCTGTTTTATTTATTTTCAAATTATGTAATTCTCTTTTCAACATGTTGTTATCCTAGTTGCACTGCAGCATCTCAACCTCTTGAATTTTGGTGTTAAGAAATCTCACAATATGTGGGCATGCTACAATTCCTCACATACACCAGATATGGGTATTTGACCACTGACTAGTACATTTTCCTTTTTTCTGCTATATAACACTGCCCTTATCAGATTTTTGCTAATATTGATCTTTCACTTCAAAACTATACTATGCTAAAACCACTTGTTTATGATATAATCTGTACATGTCTGTTTTCCAAACCATATATTCCAAGCTCCTTTAAGCCAGGAATCATGTCTTTATTTTACATCTTTGTGACATTTAAAAATGTCCTAAGACATAAAGGATTGGTGAGTTTTAGTAAACAAACTAGCATATTTGGGTGAGTTTTAGTAAACAAACTAGCATATATGCTTACTAAAATAAGCATATTGCAGAAAAATTTCTCAGTCTATGTGTTCCACATTACCTTATCTTTTAAATGGGACTGTTAAGAATCTGATGTCAAAAATTGTATTGCAGTCAATTATAATACATTGTTGCCTATAACATTTAAAATTTTGTGTATATAAGAAGTATTAGTATTATTTTAAGTGATGGATATCTGTCAAATATTTAACATTCTTCTCAGTTCAGGTTTCAAATTAAGTATTAATGTAGGTATTTTTAAACCACATTTCTACAGTTACATATTTTGGGCTAATTCTGAAAAATTGCTAGAGGTAATACTCATCTACTCCACTGATACTAACCAAATGTGAGACAGTTTAAGTTTGTTGAAATATATGCCCTCAAGATCATTTTACATGAGCTCTAAGCCAACCCAGAGGTAATAGTTTTATTCTCAATCATTTTACTAATTCCTGATAAAACTTAGGTGCTAATAACTCATCATGTTAACCCTTCCTAGAATTTTATGTAATATAGTTTTACATTGTAAAAATAAATATCATAATAAGCATACTATAAGCTAACTTTACAGGTACCACATAAATATAACATTGGAAAAGAAAAAAAAATAGTTTCAAAGGCAGCAATTCATTTGCTGAGGGAAAAGTTTTTATGAGAAACAATGTCATATCCATATCTTTGATAAAATTTTATTCCAAATAATTGGATTTCTTGATTTTTATTATCTAAATTAATTCTAGTTGCATTTATGTGTTTCAGAGTTAAAATGGGCTGGGGGCCACAACTCTGAAGCTTCTATTTTATGTCAAGAAAATTTTTACTCAGACCCTGTCTTTCAAGGACTATCCCAAAGATGGGATAGTTAACTCCAAATTAACTTTAATAAAAAATATTTTATTGTGCTTACAACTACCTTATTGTAAAATCTACTCACTAGTTTTAGTTTTGCACAGCAGAAATATTACAAGAAAATGCTCTTTCTCCCTACAGAGTATAGAAACACCTGTATGCACACACAGGTGTATCCATGTAAATACACATTTTTGGATTCTCCTTCTGATACTGATTTGCTCACAGGAAGTGTTTGTTTTTTTCTTTCCCTATCCTCCTATTCTTGCGGTAAGTACAAGAGATGACCCGTCTGATGAGGAAAAAGTTCTGCAAATGCCTAGCTTTTTTTGCCTAAGACTGATTTACTAGTCTAAGCACAAAGCAGTAGTAAGTTCACCTTATCTAATATCAGCTACATGGCAATCCCTTAATTTCCAAGGAAACAAAGCCATTCAACCAGAAATAATATTAGAAAAATACAAATTTATGATATTTTCATAGTTTTCTTATATTTTACATTTTGTTTTTTATTGGCATGCATCAACCTATTTCAAATCAATGAACAAGGAAAACCCACTAAGTAAAATCCCAATGCTTACACATACTTTATAGTCATAGTGGTTGTTCTGCTTTTATTCCTCTACTTTTTAGTTTTATTGTCATTTCTAGGAAGGGACCAAAAAATAAATCTCAGTAAGAGAAAGTAGTATACTTTATAAGAAAAGCAGTTAGAAGTAAAATGAAAAATCTCATAAAGGACCATTTAAAAAAATAATTACAACTAATTTCCAATAAATTCCCTAATCTTAGACTAAAAAAAAGGCTTCCAAAGGGAAAAATTGAGGAAAATACAGTAACAGTAGAAATTACAAAGAGAAAGGATTTTTATGTAAAATATCTTTATTTTAGACAGAAAGACTTTTTAAAAGGAAAAAATATGATGCTTCAGTAACTAAAAAATGATAACTGAATCAATAAGGAATGCATTTAAAGTGTGATACAAGAAAGCATAAAGACATGACAGGACTTAAGACTTTTTTTTTTGGTCCTTATTGAAGGAGTAATTCCACTTAAAAAGGCAACAATTTAATTTTCAGATGAAGTGTTTTGGAAAACATTTTTCTAGTCTTTCAGAGGATAAATATATGGGATATTATCAAGTTTCCTTGCAGATAATGTTTTATACATTAATTTTGTTTTTTCTTTCAAAAACTCCCAGAAATTTTTAATAAAATGTCAGATTGGTTTTTCTGAAAGCTAACATTTTTATCAACAAAAGTAGATTTAAAGATTTCATGGAGCAAAATCTACCAAACTATTGTTTGTAAGTTTCATAATTCATTTAAACAAAAAAGTAAGAGACAAGAAAATCAGTAACTCCAGGAATACAATTTTATTCATATTGATAACATCTGCTTACAGAGCCCCACCAATGGTTATTTGAAATTAACAAAATGTTCCTAAGTTCCTTCACTAATTTGGAATATGAAGTTCAAAATAGGGAAGTATGCATTGAAGGCAAGTTCAGCTGAAACTACACAGAAGGATTATGAAGAAATCCAAGTAACCTAGAACCTGTGGATTTTGAAATGTAGTTCTTAAAACTCACTGTTTTAGTGATCCAAGATTAATAGGGTTTTGGAAACATAAATTATCCTACAACCACACAAACACAAAGAAGACCCAGTGTTATTCATTGCTCTGCAGTGAAAATGTATGCTGTTTTCATCATATAGGAGATTGAATTGTATCTTCCAAAAAGGTATGTCTAAGTCCTAACCCTGGAGATATGAGTGAAATTTTATTTGCGGAAGAAAAGGTCTTTGAAGATATAATTAAGTTAAGGATCTTGATATGAGATCATACTGGATTTAAAATAGAACTTAAATCTATGACTAATGTCAAGGAGAGGCGATGAGACACAGACCATGAGAAGATGAAGACAGAGATTGGCATTACACTGCCACAAATCAAAGAACACCAAGAGCCACCAGCAGCGGAAAGAAGCAGGAAAGGAAATTCTCCTAGAATGTTTGGAGGGAGAAAGCTTGGGCCTGCCAATAACTTAATTGCAGTCTTCCGGCTTGAGCATGAGAGAATACGTCTTTTTTTTTTTAAGCCACCAAATTTGTGGTAATTTGTTATGGTATCCTAGGAAACTATACACATGATCCGGGCTCTATTTACAAACCAAGCATGAGGAGACCCAATATTATTTATTACTAAACATAATAGAAGACTTATTGTTTGTTTCTTACTGTGAAATGAAAATGAATGATTACTATACTCTCTCTCTCTGTGGAAGTACTAAGGATAATCAGATCAGTGCTTTTATATAGAGAAAGAGAATATTACAGTCAGATGATTTTTTAAAAATGTTTCTCAGCTAAAATGACTGCATTGTTTTTTTTCTCACAAGAAACTTCTTGCCCATGGATTTACCACTGACCATATCGAATCATTCAGCCAAGACTCTACGGTGAGGAAAGTAGGAAGTACACTAAAAAATTCAATATATGACACATTCTTCTATGAATTGTTAATAAACTTTTTCACTGTTCTAAAATTCTGTGTCTCTGGCATAAGCTTCACAAAGAAGAAACATCCTTTCTATATGTAGACCTATAAATTCAATGTATTATTATCTAATTCTCATTTAACTTGAGCTCTTTAAGAGATAACCAAATTCTCTAATGATGTGTTGGAACAAATCTTTGCTTCTCAGAGCAAATTTTATGCTTAGTATTTTAAAGAAAGCTGACATTTTGGTGACTTCACATATCCAAATATTAAGCTGTGGCTCCTGTATTCCATTGATTTAACATAAAATTATATACTGAATTTAAAAAAAAGATTATTTTTATAAATATAACATTAAATTTGTATTTATCTGTGAATAAATGGTTTTTATGGTTGAAATATTTGTTTAATCAATATTTGATACCCAGGGATTAATTCCATATTTATTAATACATTGAGTTTTGTTGAACTGCCTTTTTCTCATCTATTTCTTTACTTCCTTTAGTGTTATTTATTTACACATTTACATGTAACTAAAGTTAGCCTTTTATTTACACCAAAAGCTGCAGGTTATTATTTTTATTTTTTTCAAATGTTTTTAAAGTGTCAAAGAACTTTTCTTATTACGTATTCAGTGGGCAGCATTTGTCTTTATGAAGTTTGATTCTTTCCTAAATAAAAATTTTAAAAATAGACAAAATTCTTTTTAATTAAAATTGATTCCTAAATACAAAATTAATGAATATGATTTTAAAGGAAATTCCATTGCTTTCTAATAAAATGTATACAATTTGTTATATTTAAGAGGCTACACATGCACAATGAGAACTTATCGGTCTTTTGTTTAAACCATTTTATCTTATTTTATTACTTATGCCATGTATACATCATCTGTGTTATCATTTATATTTTTAGAATTTAATTTTATTAAACTACTTTATTAATGTAGGGCACAGCAATTAAAAAATTATTCAGATGACTGAGTTGAATCTGTTTTGAAAAAAGGACTACTTACAAAATGGTGGACATAGCAAAAGAACAAACAAAAGAAGATACACAATTACTAGCAGATTGAGAAGGTAGAAACAACTCTTGGAGCTGAAGAGCATGGAAATAATGCTAGTAGGGGCTGTGGGAGAGTTAAGAGAAAGTAGAAACGTGTCCATTAACTTAGACCTTGGGTACCAACAAATCCAGCTTCTTCAAGAAAAGGCAGAAAAAAATATACTAATTTCTGTCTTCCTACCCTCTAATCTCTGCTGCCATTCATTGATTGGACTCAACCAACATCCTATTGTCATGGTGGCTCGGATAATGAATTCTATAGTGGCAACAAAGCAGAGAGAGAAAAAGCTAATAATGAATCTGGGGTAGGGTAGGAAATAAACAGAAGATGGTCAGTACAATTATTCTGCTGTTTAAAGAGTAGAGGAGTGGCCACAGAGTGATCTATAAACTTTAAAAAAGCACTTAGGTTAAATAGTTACACAACATTATAATTCACAAAGATGGCACAGCATTCCAAAATAAAAGGAGCTCTGATCCTGTGTGATACTGACATATCACTGCATGAAACCATGACTGCTTTCATTTTATTTTCTAAAAATAATACTAATTATTTATTGATAAACCAAGTCTTTTTTAAATAAAATAACCTCAAGGTAATGTTTTAAAACACGAGATAGATAAATTTTATGAATAAAGACTTAAAAGAGAAAAAAATACAAATTCTTCTTTCAACACTGGTATAATAAAAACAGAAAGAAGTCACACATAATGTAAAATTACAAAACTCATTATGACTTCAATCGCAAATATTATTATTTGAAATAGGAGTAAGTTTTATCCAGAATTCCATATGGAATAACTACTCTACATTGTGAATCTCTGATCTATAAAACATTAGAGCAGTTATGATCGTACAAGTTGACATGCCTTGCTATACATTTAGACAAAGTAATCTGCTGAATTGAATCAGATCATTGCACATATTATATTTATTTATGTGGGAGAAAAATGTATGCAACTTTCTATCTTAAACTAATAATACATGTAACAGGAAATTAGATGTTTTGTTAGGTTATAAGTCGTAACATAAACTAGAAAATGCACTGAGATCATTCCTGATGATTTTTCAGCTGTGTGTACAACAACAAAAAAGAGTCATTTGTATATGAGGAAAAAAAAATATCTAAATTCCAATCTGGACTTATTCTAAGAGGGAAAAAATAAGATGTCATCACTGATTTAAGATATTTTTTAAGATATTAAATAAAAAATTTAAGATAAAAAGGAATTAATCTTAAAAAATGATGAATGCCATAAATAAATTCAATTCTTTATCACTGAGTAAACATCTTTTTAGCATTCAGAGCACAAATGTGGTCCATGAATATACTTCTCTGCTGCTAACTACTGTTTTCCACTAAATTTTGTTAGCTATTCAATGGGAAATTTGAATGTAAGAATTGAGATAAAAAGATCTCTTCACGACATAAGTAATGCCATTAAATCAATTTCTATGATTTTAAGTGTTTCTTGAGTGACAAATCTCAATGATACTTTTATTATTCATATTTGCCTGAACCCACAGTCTTGAAAGATCACAATTCTTAATGTTGTCATAAGAAAATAATATAATATCATCAGAAGATTGAACTGGGGCCCAAGCAGAGATATCCGACAGTTTTATTCTTTCTTAACACATGGTAATTGTCTTCACTCATTGGTGAAATAAGCTGATGAAGTGCTATTAAGTATATTTTAAAATCAATTCTAATGCTGCAGCAGATCATGAAGAAACTTTTCAGAGATCAGGGCAAGAGAAACTGCTTGGAAACAGAAATTTTTGTCTACCGAATTGAAAGACTTGAAATTCCAGTTTTGAGTGAAATTCATCAGCTTTGTGTCTGTTTTGGATACAGGAAATAGTCTTCAGTGAGAAAATATATGATAACTTTTGATTCTGAGTGTTATATGTTATGCCCAAATATCTGATAGATTCACTCTAATCCTGGCTACCATTCTCAATGACCTATTCTACTTCTAGCTCTAGGGGTTATACACATTTACAAGAAAAAATGTGATTGATAGTGAAATCTGAGCAACACCTCATGGTTTTTATTCATCAACCTGAATAGGTAACTTGGTTAAAGTTTACAAAATATCAAGCATTTTATGTGATATAATTATCTAAATTAAAATGTTAATTTAATATTATTAGATATTATATATGATCTATGATAATCTTACACACATATTTTTAATTCAGTGATTGGTAAAAGTATTTTAACATTATTAAATTTCAGAAATGTTGCTGTAAAGAACATAATCCATAATTTTGAAATGTCATTACAAAACATAAAGAAATGGAGTAAGTGGAAACTACTATCATGTAAATTAATTTGTTTGCTTGAACAATAAAGCATGTAAGTATATAAAATGTAGATTAGTATATTACAAAATGTGTTTTAGGAAACTCTAGATTTCTGATTAAGAAAATTTGAGAAATTCTGTCTCAGATAATCCCCAAATGAAGTGTTACAATGCATAGAAAAAGACATGACAAATATTTCACAATAAATAACAACAAAATTTCATATAACCAAGAATTTTCAAAATATATCTGATGCTTTTGTGATATGAAATAATTCTTTTTATTAGTAGAACTTATGTTCATTGGAAGATATTTTGGAAAAAATGGTTCACATAATTGCTTTCCTAATATTGGAATTTAAAAGTGGATCATTTAAAATAAAAACAAATTATTCAAGCCAGTCTTACCAACAATAGGCAATAATAATTTGTTCATTAAATACTAGCACTTGTTTCTTTGCCCATGAATTTTCTTAATTCAATCCACTTAATAAATTAGTTGGCATAATAAAACCAAATCACTCATTACAACATAACTGTTCACCGTATTTATTTATTTTGTAAAATATTTGAAACACTCTTTTTATCTTCTTTACCACTGTTTTTAAAAATGTAATTACATTCCATACTCTAGATGTCTAGAAATACATTCAGAAGGGCTGGAAACACCTTTATTTCAAATATCATATGCAAGTTAAAATGAAAAATTTATTTCACCCTAATTATTTTCCCCTGCTATAATTAGCAACTAATCTTATCCACACATAGCTGCAGGCTCAGACCTACTAAATGCTTGACTGTCAGAATGATTTGGGAACTTTAATTTCTGATAATTACAAGATATAATTACTTTGGAGCTTTCAAAGACCTTTCAGTGATTAGGGAAGCTTTTCTAATTCAGTCATAACATTTGTATTACTAATAAACTAAGAAGTCCTACATTCTAACAGCTGACACATTTGAAAGAAACACCAATTCTAAAAATGGTATTGCAGACTTCAAGGGTAATTATTTAAGTATTTAAAAGCATTACCATCTGCAAAATCCAACTTCATAATTACTATTTTATAAATATATAATCAATTAAGATGTATAAAATCAATTTTATGGGCATATTTTCAGAACACTGAATCTGGAAATACAGAATAATTAATAAAACATGCAAAAAAATGAAGAAAAAATTCTCTCAGCAGCACTCAATAACCTCCACCATCCAAAAGAGGAGTGTTACAAAACTTGCTTCCACAGTAATTCACACAAAAGTCTGTCACCAAAAATCTGAGTACCTTAGGAAAGTATGAGCAATTTTTACTTTCTGTATGACAGTGAATCTGAAAGGAATATTGTTGCTGTAGTATGATATGAATATAGGAAAAAACAAAAGTGGAAAACTCATGTTTGAAAATTGGGGAAAAGCAATTTACTGAAATAATTCAGGTCTATTTTTCTTTATGCTAAAGCAGGGTTTTTTTTTTAAGTTTCGCTGTCACTATGACAAAAATACGGTATATCAATGCTAGTGAGACAGAATTCAGTGTAGTACAGGTGGATGTGGCAAAGAACACTTTGGAAAGCCAGAATACATATATTACTGTTCTTTCCACAAGTGTGAGATAAAAATTAACATGCATGTTTATTTAACACTCAACAGACATGTAACTGTAATACATTTATACATATAAGAATCTCAGCTAAATTTTATCGATAAATAGTCCTGCAGAGACACTGAGATATTTGAGATTAAAAGAGTAAAACTTTTATACAAAGATGTTAAAGAAGTTCTCATAATACTATAATACTCTCAGAATAGGAAGTTCCTTTACTATATTACTAGATAACATTTGTTGTTTAGTTTTTGAACTAGCTCTTTATTTGGATGAATCCAAATGTATTTGTCTAAATCACACAATAACTACTGCAAAAGAAGTAGTTGGAAAAATAGATGTCTTCAAAAACACTGAGTGAAATAGTCTATACACTTAAATTCTGAATTCCTGAGTTCTGTCCCTGCTTATTCTCATTTAGGAGTCATGTGACTTGATTATGAACACATTTCTACTATATGTCAAGTATTGTTTCTATAGGTTACATCGTGTAATATTTGTGTGTGTGTGTGTGTGTGTGTGTGTGTGTGTGTGTGTGTAGACAGTCTCCCTCTGTCACCCAAGGTGGAGTGCAGTGGTATGATCTCAGCTCATTGCAACCTCCACCTCCCAGGTTTAAGCAATTCTCCTGCCTCAGCCATTGGAGTAGCTGGGATTACAGGTATGAGCCACCAAGCCCAGCTAATTTTTGTATTCTTAGTGCAGACAGGGCATTGGCATGTTGGCAAGGCTGCTCTCAAACTCCTGGCCTCAAGTGATCTGCCTGCCTCGGCCTCCCAAAGTGCTTGGATTACAGGTGTGAGTCACAATACCTGGCTGCAATCTTAATAAATTGCTAATATAGATATTATCCTCTTTTGGTAGTAATAAAGTTGAGGTTTGGGAAATTTAAATAAATTGCCAAAAGTCACAAAGTTAGCAAATGGCAGAAGCAGAATTCAAACCTATGTTTAACTAATTTGAAAGACTGTTTAAAATGCATCAGACTGTGACCTTCAATAAATTTCACATTCCCTCTGAATTTTAATTTATGTACATACACACAGCATTAAGTTATTTTTTATATAACTTACCCAAATGTTAGATTAACAAAAAATACAAGAAGTTGAATATATTTTATATGGAAAGCTATTTAATAAATATATCAACATTTTTATTACTTTTTCTTCTAATCTTAAGTTATTTTAAGTATATATAGAGCTTGGATTTTATCAGTTTTCCAGAAATATAAAACTGAAGGTGTGCAATGCTAGTTTTATTAATCTAAAAAAACTGCATACATTTATCCTGTTATAAATTTGAACCTACATAAATGCTATTACTCAACTATAAAATGCAAGATGATGCTATTCTCAAAGATGACTAATTTTGGATTGTGTTATATACTAACATACTTATAAATAACAAAGTATTAATTGTCTTAAATCAATACTTCCCTGAGAGTATTAATGTTTGGTGAATTATTTAAAGGGAAATTTCTGACTATATTTATAGAATGAGAAAAATTCTGTATTCTTACATCAGTAGACATAGTCGAGCCTGTCTCCTCAATGTAAATAAATGAAGGGTCATAACATAATATAGCAGCTTATTCTTTTGTTCAGATTCCTGTTTTAATAATTCCATCAACCGCTTAAAATTATTTTTGAAGTCTAATATTTTATACAAAAAATATAGAAGGAGCTAAAGGAACTACTACTAAAATTGCTTCATTTGAAGCAAAAATTTGAACAAGAGTAGTGTTTAGTAAAGTTCAGTATGATGAGCCACTCTTTGCACTTCTGAAACATGAGCTGTAATGTCTAATTACTTAAAGAGCAAAGCCATGAGCTTTCCAGTCACAGATAGAATTTCAGTCCCGTCCTTGTCGCTCATTAGCTGAGAAATCGTGTTACTTTGCTTACATTTCTGAATTCTGATAAATTTAGTATTTACTTCTTAGATTAGGTATAAAAAATGAGTTTATTCATATAGAGTAGTTTGTATAGTTTCAGAAAGACATTAAGTACTCATAATATATAAAAATTTTAGGCTACTCATGAAGCATTTTAAATATAGTTTATTTTAGGGGGAAAGGTTTTCAGATTGCAAATTGTGACATGCTATGTGAATAAGGGCCTGCTTTATATTTTTATTAGATACTGGAAAATCCATAAAATTTCCCCATATTGATATGTTAATACATTGACATTAACATATCAATGTATACAATATACATTAGTGTGTATATAATATTGTATAGTAATGTGTACAATATACATTAGTATATTGTATATACAAATACTATATACAAGGTATCAGTATTTATTGAATATGCTTTTATTTTTATACAAAATTAATAAATATATCATTAAAAATTTGGTAAGCTTCTGGACATTGTTTTAACATAGCGTTTGAAACACTGTCATACAGGCCAAACCTAAAAAGAATTGGGGCAAATAAATTCACCTACAAAAGGTATTCTTCTTATTAAATGCAAATTGTCCCACCTACTTTTAGGATGTCCCCTGCATCTGTTAAATTCACACATCTTTTTTGGAAAATAAACAGATTGGCTCAACAGAAGACATTAGTAGAGGCTCCTTATTTCATCAAAAACAAGAAGGCAATCCCAGCACTTTGGGAGGCCAAGGATGGGGGATCACGAGGTCAAGAGATCAATACCATCCTGGCCAACATGGTGAAACCCTGTCTCTACTAAAGTATGCAAAAATTAGCTGGGTGTGGTGACGTGCGCCTGTGGTCTCAGCTACTAGGGAGGCTGAGGCAGGAGAATTGCTTGAACCCAGGAGGCGGATATTGCAGTGAGCCAAGATCGTGCCACTGTACTCCAGCCTGGCGACAGAGCAAGACTCTGTCTCAAAAATATTTAAAAAAAGGTAGGAAAGAGGACACTAACATTGGTTTTATTCTGAGTAGAATGAGAAACCATTGAAAGGGTTAAAGGAAGAGCACTGCATTATGTCATTTGTGGCGTAACATCTTTAATCTGACAGCTGGGTGGGGAAAGGCTTTAAGATGGGCAAGTGTGTAAGCAAGGGAGATCATTCAGGGGCAGTCCTGGTAATACAGACAACGGATGGAAATGGTAGCACAGACCTTTTTTAATTGTATCATCAGGAACAGGTGGGCATATTTATATACAGTGAAGCATGTGTAACCACAAAGTGCAGTCTGAACGTTCCCTTCAGCAAGCAAGCATTATCCTCCACAAAATTCGTAACACAGCAAAAAGTGCTAGATTCAAACATTATCACTGCATTGACTAAAAATTGTTCAAGTGGCCAGTAGTAGCTTCTTATAATGACTTTTTTGGACACTGTGGTGCTCCATCTAGACCCCTCAGCCAAGGTGACAACTCCTCCCAAGGGCTTCCTACATCTAGTGGGTGATTATGAGGAACACCATGACACAGCTTAACTCAGAACAATTCTAAAGGAATATCATAATTCTGAACTCTCCATGAGGTTGGCTGGGGCTTTCACTGGGAGCGCATGACAGCTTGACATCCCCTCTACCAAATCCTACTTATTTTCCATTTCCACAGGTGCTAATCCCAAGAGCACTTTCTAGTTAATGTTTTGCACATTAAAAGGCCTCACTTTTAGTGGGACAGCCTCATTCCCCACTTGCTTCATACTCATTTGCCAGGTCCAACTTAACATTCTCAGCATTTCTCAGGCTTTCTCTCTTCTTTGGGGATTTGAGCACTCTAATGCTTCTGTTCAGACCACCCTTATCACCATTGTTCCAATCAGTGCTAGTCTGTTCACATTTCAGTTCAATACAGAGTTGATCACTTCTGGGATGTTCCCCAAATCTTTTTTTGGATTACAGGCTTTGGTTTAAGCCTTCCCAATACTATTTAGAGATTATCACACAAAAGTAATAATTTTTTTGTAATCTTTCAATGAGAATAAGATTCTTGAAGGAAGAGAATCTATTCTCTTCAGGTTTCTTCAATGTGTTAGCACATTGAGTGATACAAAATTGTTTTTTAAATCAATATCTGTCAATTGAATAAAGCAAGAAAGAAGCTTATGAGTGAGTGAAATAATAAATGAGGGTGAGTGAAAGTGATCCAAAGCCATTGGAGATATATTTCAGATCTTTCTCTGGCTATCTCTCCTTTTCACTAAGTTTGTCAAGTGTTAAGTGAAAAGGAGAAGTGTTAATTTATAATATGCTTTGGTTTTGACACAAAAACAATATAGATGATTAATTATAGTATATTTTGATATAAATCATCATGTTCTGCCCCTACAAAATATTAATTAAAATTAAAAATTGAAGTTAACTTTAAGTTTCAATTAAACTTGTCTTTCATGATATATACTTCTTGTATTTTTCTAAATGACTCAAAAGCAACTACACCATTACAAAAACTCATCATATAAAAAGATATTACAATTTCATGAGAGAGAGAGGCGGGTGGGAGAAAGGAGAGTGAAATCAGAGTGACATACAGCACAGCTTCCTCTGTGTGATGAGCTTGGAAGATCAAAGAACCCTCTATTTTTCTTTTTTCTTTACAGCCAAACACAAAGAAACTTCACAGGAAAAGTTAAGTTGAAATTGTTCAGGTTATAGGTTACAATTAACTTGTGACAAAGTTTTCTGTTAACCTATTAGAGAAGAAACAACAAGGAAGCCATAAAAGAACATTCTATGTTTCTCTAGGACATGTTTTCAAATGGTCCCACATCACATTACCTAAAAATGTCAAAATTGATGAATAGACTTTGTGGTAGATAGATACTTATAGTTAACGTCCTTGCCCCAACTTTTCCAAAACTACTTTTAAGAATTGAGGGAGATGACTTTTAGCCACCTTAATGTTTAGAAACACCACTCTAGGATCTGCATCATTCTCGTTATCACCATCCCGATAATCTGTAAGATTTATACATAGTAACCCTGAGCCTGCAAGGAGTGAGCAGGCAGCGATTCACTGTTAGTATATTTTCCAAATTCTATGATACTAGTGGGTTATTAGGAAAATTATGTAAGATTAGTTGAGCAAAAATAAGAACATGTAGATATAATATAGATATAGAAAATGAAGGAAAATAATATAACTCCACATCCATAATTGTAGACTAAATACAGCTATAATTATTGTAGCTGAAGTTTATGAAGAGATATATTATTTCTAGAGATTAGAATGATAATGTGGTAAGCAGAACTTTCTGTTAAGACAAGCTCAACACATTGATTCTTTATTAGGAAATAAGAAAATTTTGCAGAAGTTTTCATAACTTTGCTTTTTAACTTCACATATTGAATCTTTGGGCTCCATTATTCAGAAAAAAGATAACATTTACCACTTGAAAATTATTCATCAGAGTACCTAGTTAACAAAAGTATCCCCATTTTTTTTTATTTAACTTCAAATTTTAAGTAACCAGAAGGCAATATTGACAGTGGTGTTTTAATCTATGTGTGTATCTTTGCATGCATGTATTGCAAAATCAATTCCAATGTTCTGTAAATGTTTTCCAAAATTAATGCAGTTAATTTATTTTACTTTCCAAAACAAAATTTAGTCTATTCTGTTACTATAATTTATATGTAGAAATATAATGGCTATACTTAAGAGTAGAAATATTTAATTGCTTTCTTAATACCTAAAATTATTTTACATCTTAAGTTGAAGACAAAATGTGTCCCAAGTTTAATACATGGCAAAGTTTACACAACTTCAATTACAACATATAAACTTTGTACATGAACTAGAACTTGATAGCTTATTGATATGCAATACTATATTTATGAATATAAATTCATTAAAAAACAACCTCTGGCACAGAAAATATTTTCCACATGTCTTAACACTGCTACAAATGAAGAGACAATACACTTTAGAAAGAGAAATATTTTTTATAGTTATTACTTGGGAGTTTAAGGAGTAGAATTATGAAACACCAAAGAAGCAATAGCTACAAAAACATATAAACTACTGTGGCATGAAAGATGATGTTAATGGTGTATATTTGCACATGACACTTGCTATAAAATAAATGTAGATGAATAAAACAAGAATTTATTATCTTGCCTTTGATTGTTTGCTTTATCTCAGCTCTATGGGGAACTGATCAGTTATAGTATTCTTTACCTATTTGCATTCCTGTTTAGAATTGCTTCTCTTGGCAAACATTTCAGTAAGTTTTATGCATGAGAAAACCAAATGTGTTTGAAATTGATAAAGGTTGTGAAGAGTTATTTATTAGCTAAACAGAATTTCTGTAAATATATTTTAATGCAAATCTTATCAGCCAAATGTCAGAATCACTCCAGTGATAGTTATGCTACTGCAACATGCTCACTCTAGAAAGGAGCAGGCTGTTCACCAGAGATTCACACTTTAAGCAGAGGTAGAAAAATTTATTTGTTCTGCGTCTTTCCTGATAAACAAAGCAAATTTCTTGTTTATTCTCTGTTTAAATAAAGGTGAATAATAAACATTTGATAAAAGTACTGTTAGAATACTACTATATAGGCATTTCTCAAGAAAATAAATAAATTGTTCCTTGAAAATGTTCATAATACCTCTTCTCTGTCTCTTTAGGGTGTGATCTTTTATCTTTTGTGATACATATTTAAAACTCAGTATCCCAATGACACCAAGTATGTGCTGGAAACAGAGGTAGGGGTATTTCTTCTACTGGTCCTGTTTCTCTGGAGAACCCTGGCAAATACAAGATGTTTGCCTTTTGTTTCTGTTAATAATTTCTAGCTCTATTACAGTGTCATCAGAGAATGTTTCTATATGCTGATTTTGAGAACAGTACTGATGTTTTTTTTTGTGACCAAATCATATGAACACTTTTCGTAATTGTGTCATAGCACTGGAGGAGAAGGCATATCATCAAGGTGTAGTATTCAAAATATAAGAATATAGTTTACCTAACTGGTTATGTTAGTTACTTTTCTGTTTCCTAATGTATTTCTTTTTGTCCAATTAATCGGCCTTGTAATGTAGTAGTTTATTAAATCATCCTGTTATTATGGTGTTCCTATCTTCACATCCCTAATTCTCTGTAACTTTTGCTTCATAATGGGTTTTACTTTACTAGGCACATAAATATAAACATCTGCAACTCGAATTGTACCTTTTAACATTACAATTGTTTTGTTTTTAGCATCTCTGGAGATGTCTTTGCAGATTGAAGAGTGAATCAGGATTACCAAACCTTCCCTCTGTTTCTGTCTCTGTTTCTGTCTCTATCTGTTTCTGGATGCCTGTGTCTTGTTCCTCTCTGTAATTTTAAACTCTCAGAATCATTCTGATTCAGAGGTGTCTCTTTTTACAGTACATAATTCAAATTTGTTTTGTGTATCAAATTGATTTTTTTCCTTTTATTAACTGCATTAAACCCATGCTCTTAATTTATATGTTTACATGACTAATATAATCACTAGTCTGCCATAATATTTTCATATGACCATACTTGTTTACTAGGAATAACTTTTCCTAATGAATTGTTTCCACATTTGTGACATAGGAGATACAAGTCTAATACAGTCTTACTAATGATTAATGTAAAATTTCTATATTTATTTTGAGGAACTGGCATAATCATTAATTGATGCAAAAATGGGCTTGTACATTCATTTAAGATAATTTAAATTATGTGTGTATAGATATTGTTTAACAATATTAGTTATCTATATAACCCTGTATATAGACATGGTGAAAAAAGCACTATGTTCCATATTAAAGAAATTCATAGTAA
This sequence comes from Saguinus oedipus, assembly GCA_031835075.1. Taxonomy (NCBI): domain Eukaryota; kingdom Metazoa; phylum Chordata; class Mammalia; order Primates; family Cebidae; genus Saguinus; species Saguinus oedipus. The sequence goes on from CM063172.1 coordinate 111,966,131, forward strand.
ATATATGTGTATATATTCCAGTATTAGAAATGCATCATTTTCCACTTTTATTTTTTACTTTCTAGTTATAGTCCCTAAAATATTCATGTTATATATTTATCCTCAGGCATTAGAAAATTTTAAACACAAGTAACCATATAATGCAAAGTATTGTTTTAAATTAAAGTTGAAGACACTACTCAAGTTTTTAAAAATAGTTTATTTAGGGATGAAGGCCAGCCAGATGATAGAATAGGACTCTCTGGTGCTCATTCCCTAGCAGAAACATCAATTCAAACACCTATTTACACATAAAAATACTTTCACAAGAGCTAAGGAAATCAGGTGAGAAATTACAGCACCTGGGTCTAGCACAAACATGAGATGAGTGACAAGTATAGTAATAACAATCTTACAGTACCTCCATCACTTCTTCCCCATCCCAGGGAGCACAGCATGGAGAGAGAGTTAACCTCTGGATGGAAGCAAAAAGGGAATTGAGCTATGGACTTTGTCTCAGATCTCAAAAGTATGCCTATCTTAGTAAAACCCAGTACCAAGCAGGGCTCCATTGCCCTAGATTCTAGGCTAATAGTTGCAAACAGAAGCTCCATGCCTACACCCATGCAAGGCTAGATCCCATAGCCCTTGGTTCCAGGTCTGTGTGGCAGACTTGATCTCTGGGCTATCCTCTATTCCACGCCAAGCTCAGTGGCCACAGGCTCCATAATATCCCCAGCACTGGGCTGGCCCCCACAATCACATACTTCAGTCATGCCGGAATATCTAGTCAACCACTGCAGCCCCAGTTAGCATCTGTGGACACAACAAGGCTTACCATTGTTGATACAGCCTTCAGGCTCACCTAGCACCAAGCTATTCCCTGCACCACAGGCTCCATTCAAGTCCTGGTGACTCCAGGGCTCAGTCTTGCTCCAGAAGACTCAAGGTACAGACCTACACTAGTAGATGCCAGTACCAGGCTGGACCCCATGGCTTAAGGATACAACAGCATCCCTGTAGATCCCCAGGCCAAGATAGTACCTGTGGACTGAAGGTCCATGTCCATCCCAGAGGACTCAGGTGCCGATCCCATCCCAATGTGCAATCATTTATTGCAGAATCATACTCAAGGGCTACCATACTGCCAGCTCCAAGACCTATCCTACTGTTGGCTCAGTCCCTGAAGACACAGGTTTAGGGTCAAGTCCTGTATATACAAGCTCAAGACCTGCCTTTATGTACCCAGGCTCTACCTCTATCTCTGCAGAATCAATAACAGGTCAGCCTCAGTGGATCTAGGCTTCAAGTTCAACCTCAGGGACCCAGGCTACAGGCTTACCCACCAGTTGATCAGTGCATCAGGAAGTCCTCCCAATGACTCCAGCAGCATGTGCACCCTCAGACCAATAGCTTTTCTACGATCTCTGTATGGGTGAACCAGTGAAGGGCTTTCCCAAACAAAGTCAGTCTGCAGACACTGGAATAAGCACCTACTTAAAATGTGTGGAGAACAACATAAGGCAACAATAAATATAAAGAAAAGGATATAACACTACCAAAAAAAGAAAAACCTAAAATAATCTACAAGTAACTGGCTTCAAAACACGTAGATATAAAACCTGCTTGGCAAAGAATTCAATATAATTGTTTTAATGAATCTCAATAAATTTCAAGAAAATATTGAGAAGTAATCAGTGAAATCAAGGAAACAATAGATGACCAAAATTATAAATTTAACAAAGAGATTAAGACAGTTAAAAAAAAGTAAATGAGAATTCTGGAGATGAAATATACAATGTGTGAAATGGAAACTTCCACAGACAGTGTCAATAGCAGAATTAATAAAGCAGAATTATAAAAATCTGTGAAATCAAAGACAGTTTATTTGTAAACATACTTTCAGAGGAGAAGAGAAAAAAATGAAGAAAGCTTACAAGAGATATTGAACAGCAACAAAAGAGCAAATATTTGAGTTATAAGACTATTTGTGAAAAAAAGAAAACTAAATGTAGAAAGCTTATTTAAAGAAAGAATAGCAGAAACATTTTCAAAATTAGATAAGCAGCCAGGCACAGTGGCTCCTGCCTGTAATCCCAGTAGTTTTGGAGGTTGAGGCAGGTGGTTCATGAGATCAAATGATTAAAACCATCTGGACAAAATGGTGAAACCCAGTCTATATTAAAAATACAAAAATTAGCTGGGTGTGGGGGCATGCTCCTGTAGTCCTAGCTACTTGGGAGGCTAAGGCAGGAGAATCTCTTGAACCAGGGAGGCAGAGATTGCAGTGAGTTGAAATAATGCCACTGCAGCCTGGTGACTGGAGCAAGACTCCATCTCAATAAATAAATAAATAAGAAAGAAAATAGCATAAAGATATAAATATCCAAGTAGAGGAAGGTCAAATATATTAAACAGATTCAATTCAGATAAAACTACACCAAAACATATGATAATCAAACTGAAATCAAAGACAAAGGGAGTATCCTGAGAGTAGCAAGGGAGAAAAAGCAAATAATGTATATGGGACTTCTAATCAGGCTAACAGCACATTTCTCAGCAGAGACCTTACAAACCGAAGAAGAATGGGATGGCATATTTAAATTGTTGAAGGAAACAAACAAACAAAACACAAAACAATTTCCAAGCAAGAACACTGTGCACAACAAAGCTATGCATCAAAATAAAGGAGAGATAAATATTCTCTTAGTCAGATAAAAACTGAGACAACCATCATCACCAGAGTGGTCTTAAAATAAATGCAAAAAGTAGTTATTCCGGGTGAGAGCAAAGGATGGTAATTAGGAATATGAACATGCGAGAGTATAAAACTTCCTGGTGAAATGGAACATGCAGTAAAATTCAGAAAAATTCAGACTACCCCAATTCTGCAATGGTGGAGTATAAGTCATTTATATTTTAAATATGACGAATATAAGACAAGTCCCCAATAGCAACAATAATAAGCAATACACAATATAAAAAGATGTAAAGTATGACATTAGAAATTTAGTATTTGAGGGAGCTGGAAGACAAGTACAGTTTATCCTTACAGAGAACCAACTTTTTATTTTGTTGATCTTTACAACTGATCCCACAGAAATATAAAAGATCCTCAGAAACTATTATGAACTCCTCTATAAACACAAAATGAAAAATCTAGAAGAAATGAATAAATACTTGGAAACACAAAACTTCCCAAAATTGAACCTGGAAATAATTGAAATCCAGAACAGAACAATTGCAAGTTCCAAAACTGAATCAGTAGTAAAAAAGCCCATCAACCAAAAACGCCCTAGCCAGGTAGATTCAGAATTGAGTTCAACCAGAGGTATGATGAAAACCTCATATCAATCCTACTGAAACTGTTCCAAAAATTTGAAGAGGAACGACTCATTTCTAACTTATTCTGCATAGGCAACATCATCCTGATACCAAAACCTGTTGGAGACACAATGAAAAAAGAAAACTACAGGCCAATGATGAACATAGACACAACAATCCTCAACAAAATACAAGGAAATAAAATCCAGTAGCACCCCAAAAGTTAATTCACTATAATCAAGTAGGCTTTATTCCGTGGATGCAATGTTGGTTCAATATACACATGTCAACAAATGTGATACCACACACAAAAAATTAAAAACCAAAATTATATGATCATCTCACCAGACACACACAAAAAAAGATTTCAGTAAAATCCAAGATTTCTTTATGATAAAACCCTCAACAAACTAGATTTCAAAGGAACATAGTTCAAAATAATAAGAGCAATCTATGGCAAACCCATAATCAACATCTTATTGAATGAGCAAAATTGAAACCATTCCCCCTGGGAATTAGAACAAGAAAAGGATGCCTGATCTCATCACCTATTCAAGATTGTAATGGAAGTCCTAGCCAGAGCAACCAGGCAAGAGGAACAAATAAAAGACATATAAGTAGGAAAAGAATAGTCAAATTATCTCTCTTCACTGACAATATGATTCTAGAAAAGCCTAAAGACTCCACCAAAAAGCTCTTTGAACTGATAAACAACTTCAGCAAAGTTTCCAGATAGAAAATCAATGTACAAAAATCAGTAGCATATCCATGTATCAAAAACATTTAAGCTGAGATACAATTCCATTTACAGAAGCCACAATAAGGAGGAAATACCTAGGAATACATTTAACCAAGGAAGTGACAGATCTCTCCTGGGAAAACTATAAAATCCTTTTCAAATAAACCGTAGATGACCCAAACAAATGGAAAAACATTCCATGTCATAAATAGGAAGAATCAATATTGTTCAAATGACCATACTGTCCAATGTAATTTACAGTTTCAGTGCTGTTTCTATCAAACAAATATCATTTTTTACAGAATTAGGAAAAAATATTCTAAAATTCATATGGAACCAAAACCAACTCTGAATAGACAAAGTGATATCAAGAAAAATCAAGATAGATGCAGGTATCACATTAACGAGACTTCAGACTATACTACAAGGCTACAGTTACCGAAACAACATTGTACTGTTACAAAAAACAGACACACAGACAAGTGGAACATAACACAGAACCCACAAATAAAGCTGCACACCTACAATCCACTCCTCAACAAAGTCAACAAAAATAAGCAATGGGGAAAGGACTCTCAAGTCAAAAAATAGTGCTGGGATAACTGGCTATCCATATGCCAAAGAATGAAACTGAACCCCTAACTATCACCAAATACAAAAATTAACTCCAGATGGATTAAAGACTTAAATGTAAGATCTCAGCCTATAAATATCCTTGGAAAAAAACGCTAGGAAATACCCTTATTGATATCGACCTTGACAAAGAATTTATGGCGAAGTCCTCAAAAGCAACTGCAACAAAAACAAAAATTGACAAGTGAGACCTAAACTAAAGAGCTTCTTCTAAGCAAAAGAAACTAGCAAAAAAGTAAACAGAAAACCTACAGAATGGGAGAAAATGTTTTTAAAATCTATGCATTCAACTAAGGCCTTGCATCCAGACTATAAAGGAACTTAAATAGATAAGCAAAAAGCAAATAACCCCATTTAAAAGGTCATCAACAGACACTTCTCAAAAGAACACATACAAGCAGCTGACAAACATATGAAAAATGTTCAGCATCACTAATCATCACAGAAATGAAAATAAAAACCATAATGAGATACCATCTCACACCAGTCAGAAAGGCCTTTGTTAAAAAGTTAAAAATATTAACAGATTTTAGTGGGGCTGCAGAGAAAAGGGAACACTTAGCCACTGTTGGTGGGAATGTAAATTAGTTCAGCCACCATAGAGAGTAATTTGGAAGTTTCTCAAAGGACTGAGGCTTGGACAACCATTCAACTCAGCAATTTCATTACTGGATATATAACCAAAGGAAAAAAAAAATGAACTCATATGTTCATTACAACACTATTCACAACAGCAAAAGCATGGAACCAACCCAAGTGCCCACCAACAGAGTGGACTAGTTAAAGAAAATGTGGCACATGTATGCTATGGAATTCTATGCAGCAATAAAAAGGAATGAAATCACGTCTTTTGCAGCAATGTGTATGCAGCTGGAGATGATTAGCCTAAGTGAACTTGCTGAGAAAAAAAAGCAGAAGAGAAAGAACTTACAGAGTGCCTACATAAACTGGTTATGAGTAACATATAAACAAGGAACAACAAATTGCAGAAGGCCACAGGAAGCCTCTGAGCTTCTCCATGAGTCCTCTCCATGCCTCATGTTCCGGTGCAGGGTGACCTCGGCTCTGTTACCATAAACATTGTGCTCAAGGATGTGAAACCCTTCATAGCACTATGAGGTAGCTAGACTTGTAGGCTACTTGTAAGGTCTGTCTTCCATCAGCTACACATAGATAATAAGTTAAAGATAACCACATGTTCTTGTTTTGTGAAACTCCCAAACTGCCATTGTTATCAATCCTTAGGATGTCACACCAGTTCCAGCTCACTGATTCACTTCTGACTCACTGATTCACTCCACCATCACATCACCCACTCCCCACCATTACTCCACCCCTACCCTGTAGACCAAAGTGATTGTAATCAATAAATAGTGTGAATTATCAGAACTTGGGGCCTTCTCTGCCTCCTTCAGAGTAATAAAGTGATGGCCCCTGGTCCCACTGTCTCTCTTAATCTGTCTTTTTCTCATTCCTTTCTTGCCACCGAACTCGGGATACCCACGGGTGATGTAGGGCTGGATCCTTACATTCTGGTGCCCAACAGGGGGATCATGGATCCCTACATTCTGGCATCCAATGTGTGGGGCTCATGGATTCCCTACAGAACTAACACAGAAACAGAAAGCAAATATTGCACCTTCTCCCTTATAAGCAGTGGGAGCTAAATATCGGGTGCACATGGACATAAAGATGAGAAAAGCAGACACTGGAAAATACAAGAGAGGGGACATAAATTAAAAGGCAAAGTTTGAAAAACTACCTATTTTCTTGGGCTCACTTCCTGTTTCAGTCATACTTCAAGCACCAGTATCACGCAATATGTCTTTGTAACAAACCTGCACTATACCTCTGGAATCAAATAAAAGTTGGAATAGTCCTTTAATTTTTTTTAAGGTTAGAGCTTTTGTATGCAATCAAAATTAATTTTTATCAGCTTAAAATAGCTTGTTATAACTATAGGATGTTTCTTGCAATCCTCTTGGTAAGCACAATGCAGAAACCTATAGTATATACAAAAAAGATAGAACATAAAGAAACAAAGCATATCATTATTGAAAATCACTTAATTACAAACAAAGACATCTAGAGAACAAGTAGTCTACAAAAAAAATAAAAAAATAACTAACAAATGGCAGTAGTAAGTTTTTACTTATCCACAATTACCCTGAAAGATAGATTAAATTCTCCAATCATAAGACACAGAGTGGCTGATGATTAAATAGAAAGGCTAAACTACATGCTGCCTGCAAGACTTACCTCACCTGTAAGGATACACATAAAATGAAAGTAAAGCAATATAAAAGTATTCCACACAAATGGAAATCAAGAGAGCAGGAGTGACCACATTTATATGAGATAAAATAGACTTTAAGTGAAAAACTGAAATGAGAGAAAGGAGGTCATGACATGATGATAAAGAGGTCAATTTATCTAGAGAACATAACAATTATATATGTGTACCCAACATCAGAACACCCAAATGTATAAAGTAAATATTAACAGCTCTAAAGGAAGGGATACATTGTAATACAACAATATTAAGAAACTATAGCAACAAACAAATTATCTGGACTGAAAATCAATAAGAAAACATAAAACTTAAACTACACTGTAGACCAAATGAACCTAACAGACAAACAGACATATACAAAACATTCTGCCTAATGGCAGAACACACATTCTTTTCAAGCACACATAGAAAATTCTCTAGGTTAAATGATATGTTATGCCTCAAAACAAGTCTCAACAAATTTAAGAGAATTGCAATTATAGCGGGCCAGGTGTGGTGGCTCACACTTGTAATCCCAGCACTTTGGGAGGCCGAGGCAGGTGGATCACGAGGTCAAGAGATCGAGACCATCCTGGTCAACATGGTGAAACTCCGTCTCTACTAAAAATAGAAAAAATTAGCTGGGCATGGTGGCACATGCCTGTAATCCCAGCTACTCAGGAGGCTGAGGCAGGAGAATTGCCTGAACCCAGGAGGCGGAGGTTGCGGTGAGGCGAGATCGCGTCATTGCACTCCAGCCTGGATAACAAGAGCGAAACTCTGTCTCAAAAAAAAGAAAAAAAAAAAAAAAAGAAAGAAAATTGCAATTATATCAAGTTTCATTTCCAACCACAAAGGTATGAAATCAGAAATCAGTATGTGATACATCATATTAACAAAATGAAGGCCAGAAACCATATGATCATCCCAATAGATTCAGAAAAAGCAACTCAAAAAATGCAGCAATGTTTTATGATGTTTCTACATAAATTAGGTATATAAGACTACACCTCAAGACGATATAGATCATACATGACAAACCCACAGCTCATAACAAATTAAAAGGTGAAAAGTTGAAAGCGCTTTTTCAAAATTCAGGAAAAAGGCAAAGTATTCTCACTACAAAATAAATGAAAAGCATGTGATTTCGTGGATCTATTAGCTCGATTTCGTGATTCCACAATGTATACATATTTTGAAACATCATGTACATAATAAAATTTTTATTTGTCAAATAAATAAATAAAATGTTAAAAATAATTTCTTTAATTTATGTCAGCTACATTCTGGGCCACTCATTTTTAAAATTTTACATGTCAAGAAATATTACCAGATTCTATAATTACTGTCTGAATATAGCAGCTAAGCATTTGTGTTTCAGTATATTATTTTAAACAGCTTTAACTGGGCCTAAAAGGACATTTTATAAATTTAATCACATTTATTGGTTAATTTATTTCATATTTTGAACTTTTGCAATTACAATTGCTATAAATCAACAATCTTTTTTTAAGCAAAAGTCTCTATTTTATACTTTCTATTTTACAGTAAATGATTAAAAAATATAATGGTTTTACATGATTTTTCATAAAATTAAAAAGTATTGCCATTAATCCAAATCTTTAATACTAGGCTTAACTGGTTACTAAAATGAAATTAGCAACTTTGCCTTAACTTATTTAATAATAATTTACATCAGTTAATTTATTAGCTAATTTAAATATAACGTAACTGTGAATTGCGTAAGGACTACATTTTGTATTAAATTCTGAATTTACACAGTTCATTTTCATGATACAAGTAAGCACTTCTAAAATAACACTTTCTAAACCAAGTTGATATTAGAGAAAAAAACTGTGGAAATAATTTATAGTAAAGTGTTTATATCTTTCAATGTAACATTGTGTATATTATTTTATTAAGGTTTTACTAAATAATAATACAGACGGTACCATATTAAATAATCATTTATTTAATTCTCATCATTACACCCAAATAGTGCTCTCTTTTAAAAATTAATTTTTATAATTTTATTAGTAAAACTTTGTCAAATATTATACAGTTAAATTTTAAAAATTACTTAAAATGCTCAACTTATTAAGTTTTGACTTACCTTTGCTGTATCTAAGGATAGATTCCTTCTTAAATAAGGAGAGAAGTTTATTTTTAGATGTGTCATAAAATTCAGAGTTAGAGAATGAAGAAATAAACGTATACCTAAAGCCACTCTGAAAAATTACACAAAATAAAAAAGCAGAAAATAAATAATGAAAGTAAAAGAAACATACTTATATATGAACTTGGCAATAAATTATATTTTTCATGCTTCTGTTTCAATCAACAATGTAGTAAGGCAAAAAGAAAAATGATATGAATTGATTAATTAGAAAAAAATCAATAAAGTTTGGAAATAAGATTATTAGCGATAATCATGATTGCATCAAAAATATATGAAATAATTGACTTGAAGAAATATCTTGGAAACCAATGAACTCAACTCTTGGATGTTTCTGATGAGGAAACTAAGGTCCAAAAGGACTAAGTCATTTATCAAAAATCAAGGGTGGAACTGAAACTTGGATATTCAATGAAGTAGTCTTTTAATTAATGTGAAACAAATTCAAACATTTATTCATATATTTCCTTCATCAGTATCTATTTATCAAGCCCCTTATGTTTATAAAAGTCTTTATAATGTACTGGAAGTGTAGAAGTGAGAAAATTGAAATGTTCCTATAAATATGTAACTTACATTTTATAAAATAATTAATACATTTTTCTTGTGAAATGATGACTATTATAGCATAAACAAATGAGTTAATTGAACAACAATAATTTTCAAACTAAAATTTCTATCAATAATACTCCCATCACGTACTTAAGGCCTCAGTGATTTTCCAGTATTTGAAATTACTTAAGTACTGAAGGGCCAGGCACAGTGGCTCATGCCTGTAATCTCAGTGCGTCAAGGGGCCAAGGTGGGTAGATCACCTGAGGTCAGGATTTTGAGAACAACCTCACCAACATGATGAAACTGCATCGCTACTAAAAATACAAAATTGGCTGGGGGTGGTGATGCATGCCTGTAATCCCAGCTATTTTGGAGGTTTAGGAAGGAGAATCACTTGAATTGAAAAGGCGGAGGTTGCACTGAGCTGAGATCACACCATTGCACTCCAGCCTGGGCAACAAGAGTGAAACTCCTTGTATCGAATGAATGAATGAATGAATGAATGAATGAATGAATGAAAAATACGGACCAAGACCCAGATGCACTTCATTTACCAAAATATTGAGTATGTAAAAATGATAAATATCTATAATGATGTTCTATTTCTGCCCAAATGAATTTGGAAGCAATGAATCCTACTTCTCTGACAGTACATCATAACATTGGGCAAAATATTTCAAAGATTAATAGCTTGTCAGGGAAAGCTCAAACTGATAAGAATGATGTGTAAAATTATATATCCCTATGTTTAAAATTATTTCAGGCAAAACGTGAAGAACTGCAGAGGGTGCATCTAATATATTAAAGGAATATGAAAAATGTCAATTCTTCATTTACAGGTTTCATGAGAAATGACGGTGGAAAGTTAAAATAGAACGCTACACTCAAGGAATATTTTAAAGATTGCAAACCAAGTGTAGCAGTTTGGTATCATCAGCTGACAAACTGGCATAAAGAATCAAAGGAAATCTTACAGAAAGTATGACAACCTTGCAGATAGATAAAATTAAAAGATATCAACCTGTAAAAATGAAGGCAAGAGAAAGAATTTTTTTGGACTCTAATGGGGAGGTGTATTGATGAAATTTAGAAATTAAAACTGTTGATATAAGCAGAAAAGTCTTAGAAACTACGTAGGACCTTGATCCATATTGTCTGCAATTTGAGATATTTTTCCCAAGCTCTAGAATATTTTAAAGAATGTGAAATACAGCAATAACACTAACTTTATTAACTTTATCATTACAGCAGCATAAGCAAGCTTTCTAAATATTGTTTCTGGTTCATTCTTACAATTTTTTTTTGAAAGAAAGAAATTAATATTTCTGGAAGCAGAGAAAATACAAAATAAGTACTATACCAAAAATGAGTTCAAGATTCTCTATATTTATGATCTGTAAGTATATGAGACAACTTAAAATCAAATATAACAATCTTTGTACTTTCTTAACCTTTAAAATGTCATCATGAATGTTTTCTCTCTTCACTCTTTCAACACCATAATTAGTACAAGCTCAAAGTTTATCTAGAGCCAGCTATAATTCAAAATACAATGATGATAAATTCATAAAATGGTGCAGAGTCAATTTTGTACTTTACACAAAATTGCTGACAAAACATGCTTCTCTGACATAGAAAAAAAGACTAAAGAATTATTCAATTCATATTTAAAACAATACTTATATGTTGACTTCTCTGTTGCTAGAGCTTATTTTCAAAACCAAATCTGAAAGCGGAAGAAGCAAATTAGTATAAATGTTGAAAGGATCTACTATAAAACAAACAAAATAAATGACAAAAAAATTATTGATTTCTGGCTCTAGCTATCAAGACACAACTGATAATATAGTGAGAAACGTAACAAAAATAAGTCTTCAAAACTAGCTACAACTTATAAAAGCATTATTGCATTTCATGTATCTACTTTAAGGATGTAGAAAGTTGGAAAGAATATCACTCCCAGTCATACAAGAACAACAACAAAGAACCAGCCAAAAAGGAAGTCCACAACTTTACTTGAACCTATCAAAAAATTTGAGGTGGCAAGAAGACCAATTAGTTGTTGATCTTGATCTATGGAGAGGCTGGCCCCTGATGAGAGACAACATGTGAATATTTGCTTACCTGTTCTACATGGAGTCAAAAGTACACAAGGATTCAGTTAGAAGAACTTGGTAGAAACCTCAAGTATTTATTTCTTTTGCATTACAATTCTCTTAGGAATGTCTATGAAGATAGCAGAACACCCCAGAGAGTTGCTACTATGATTGTGGGAATAAAACTGTTAAGACTTAGGTTTAATCTATGATTAAACCTCAGTTCTAAGCACATGTAGGGTCTCTGGGTCTCAGAAAATTAACCATTTCCAGCCACGTTCCTTCACCACTGCATATCTGGTTCTGGTATCAGTACTTACCCTTTCCTTATTAATAGGTAACTTTGTGGTCCTTTTTTTCCCCAGTGGCAATAATTTTCCTGCAGTGTTCACAGCAGTTCTCACCAGTGTTCTCACAGTTTTTGTGAGACAGTATGGAGATCTAGAATATTGAAAAATTAGGGGAAGTTTACAAAATCTTGCAGACTTTTTAACAGTGTAATCCAATAGGCACTGACAGAAAGTATTAGAGGTCAGAGAAAGCACCTATAGTAGTCTGTTCTCACACTGTTATAAAGAACTGCCTGAGATTGGGTGATTTATAAAGAAAAGAGGTTTAATTGACTCACAGTTCCACATGGCTGGAGAGACGTCAGGAAACTTAGAATTATGGCAGATGTGGAAACAAACATGTCATCTTTACATGGTGGCAGGAGACAGAAGTGCCAAGCAAAAAGGGAAAGGACAAAAACCATCAGGTCTTGTGAGAACTCAGTCATTTTCATGAAAACAGCATGGGGATAACTGCCCCCATGATTCAATTACCTCCCACTGGATCCTTCTCACAACATGTGAGAATTATTGGAAACACAATTCACGATGAGATTTAGGTGGGTACACAGCAAAACCATACCATTCTGTCCCTAACCTCTCGCAAATCTCATGTCCAGACACTTCAAAACACCATCATGCCCTTTCAACAGTTCCCCAGTCTTAGTTCATTACAGTAATAATCCAAAATCCAAGTCCAAAGTCACATCTGTGACAAGGCAAGTTCCTTCTGCCTGTGAATCTGTAAAACTGAAAGTAAGCTGTTACTACCTAGATACAATGGGAGTTACTGGTATTGGGTAAATACAGCCATTCCGAATGGGAGAAACTGGCCAAAACAAAGAGGTTACAGGCCCCATGCAAGTCCAAAATCCAAGAGGGAAGTCATTAAACCCTAAAGTTTTAACATAATCTCTTTTGGCTCCATGTCTAACATCCCAATTATACTGATGCAAGAGATGGGCTCCCACAGTTTTGGGCAGCTCCATTCTTGTGGCTTGGTGGAGTACAGTCCCTGACCTAGCTAATTTCATTAGCTAGCATCAAATGTCTACAGCTTTTCCAGATGTAAAGTACAAGCTATTGGTGGATCTACCACTCTGGAGTCTGGAGAATGGTGGCCCACTTCTCACAGCTCCACTACGCAGTGTCTCATTGACGACTCTGTGTGTGGGGTCCAAGTTCACATTTCCCCTCTGTATTGCCCCAGGAGAAGTTCTCCATGAGGGCTCCACTGTGGCAGCAAACTTCTACCTGAACATCCAGGCATTTCCTATATCCTCTGAAATGTAGGTGGATGTTCCCAAATCTCAATTTTTGTCTTCTGTGCACCTGCAGGCTCAACACCACATGGAAGCTGCTTGGGACTTGTATCTTCCAAATAAACAGTCTACACTGTACCTTGGCCTCTTGAGCCAGGGCACCAAGTCCCACAGCTGCACATATCAGTGGGGCCCTGGGCCTGGCCCACAAAATTATTTTTCCTTCTTAAGCCTCTATACCAGTGATGGTAGGGGCTGCCACAAAAGTCTCTGCCCTGGAGACATTTCCCCCCTTATCCTGGTGATTATTGTTTGGTTCCTCATTACATATGCAAATTTCTGTAGGGAGCTTGAACTCCTCCCTAAAATTTTTCTTTTTTTTTCCTATTGCATCACCAGGCTGCAGATTGGTTTCCAAAGTGTTATGCTCTGCTTCCTCTCGAACAATTTGCTGCTTAGATATTTATTCCACCAGATACCCTAAATCATCTATCTTATAAAGTTACACAGATCTCTAGGGCAGGGGCAAATGGTGCCAGTCTCTTTGTTAAAGCATTAAAAGTATCACCTTTACCCCAGTTCCCAAGAAGTTTCTAATCTTCAGCTGAGACTACTTGACCTGGACTTCATTGTCTAATTCTCTATTACAATTTTGGTCAAAGCCAATCAACAAGTCTCTAGGAAGTTCCAGATAATCCCACTTCTTCCTATCTTCCCAGCCTTCCAAGTCACTAAGAAGTCCTAAACTTTTCCACATTATCCTGTCTTCTTCTGAGCTCTCCAAACTGTTACAACTACTGCCTGTTACCCAGTTCCAAAGTTGCTTTCAGATTTTAAGATATCTTTACAGATATCCAAGTGGCAACCCCTCCCTGTACCAATTTATGATATTAATCCATTCTCATGCTGCTATAAAGAACTGCCAAAGACTGGGTAATTTATAAAGAAGAAAGATTTAATTGACTCACAGTTACATGTGGCTGGGGTGGCATCTGGACACTTAAAATCATGGCAGAAGGAGAAGCAAACATGTCATTCATCACATGGCAGCAGGAGAGAGAAGTGCCAAGCAAAGCAGGGAAAACCACTTATAAAACCATCAGATCTCATGAGCACTCACTATCATGAAAACGGCCTGGGAGTAACCACTCCCATAATTTAATTACTTCCAACTGGCTCTCTCCCATGACACATGATAATTATGGGAACTACAATTCAAGATGAGATTTGGGTAGGAACACAGCCAAATCTTACTAACACCCATCACAGTACATGTCTTTGGTGGTGAGCAACAGCAGTCATGGTAGGGCCAAAAACTTTACAAGGATCCTTCTGGTTTAGCTCCTCTAGGAAACAAAAGCATCTATGAGGGAAAGAACAACCAGAATCATATCCTGAAAGTATAAGGGTAAATTATTGCTTCTGGAGAAATAGAATAGAAAACTGTTATCTACTAAACACAAAGGAGTAGATATAAATGCTGGGTTTAGCACTACAGATGAGGGAGGAACAAAAATATTGGGAAAGCCAATCCTCTGCAGTGTAAGGACACTGTGCCTAAGATTAAGGCTTAATGAGACAGAATGTTATTAACCATCTTAACCATCAGTATAGCCACCAACAGTTAAAATGTAACAATGTGAACCTCTGGAGTGTTCCCTGATCTCCAAAGGCAATTCTAATAACATGTAACACAACAGGAAAACCTAAAGCCTAAGGGTGAAGCAGATGCAGAGAAACACCCTGTCAAACCAGCCCCATCTTAATCACAAACTAGGCCTTGAGGTGTCTGAGGCTATGATATAGTGAGATAAATTATAGCCACAGACATACTCCCCTACACACACACACACACACACACACACACACACACACCACACATAAACTCAATTCAGAAATAACTCTTTGTAAATTAATTGAAACCACCACACCAAAGGCCAAACAGAAGGATAGACATATCTGCAGGCTTAATATATATATATATATATATGCCTCTGCTGTTCTAAAGTATGTTAAGCTTTCATACAACTATTACGAACCATAAGGAAAGGCCAAAAAAAAACACACAACCAAGAGACAAAAATAAACAGAACTTGATTTAGAGAAGAGTCTTTGGTTTGTGCTTCAACATGTATATACTAGGGAGTTGCCTCTCCTATTCCCTACAAGAAAAAAAAAAAAGCTGGACAAACTCTAAATCACAGACTTTTCTCAGACCCATGAGAGAACTGAGATCACAGTGAAAACCATCACTCCAAAATCTGCTATACAATAAGACTAAAACTAATTTGAAAATGATCAAAGTAGCCAGCTGCGGTGGCTCACGCCTGTAATCCCAGCACTTTGGGAGGCCGAAGCGGGTCAAGAGATGGAGACTATCCTGGTCAACAAGGTGAAACCCCATCTCTACTAAAAATACAAAAAAATTAGCCAGGCATGGTGGTGCGTGCCTGTAATCCCAGCTACTCAGGAGGCTGAGGCAGGAGAATGGCCTGAACCCAGGAGACGGAGGTTGCGGTGAGTCGAAATTTTGCCATTGCACTCCAGCCTGGGTAACAAGAGCCAAACTCTGTCTCAAAAAAAAAAAAAAAGAAAATGATCATTACATTACCTGATTTTAGAAAATAATATAAAGGTAGACAAATGGATTAATGTAACAGAATAGAGCATCTAGAAACCAAATATAAATGTATACAATCAATATGATTTCAACAATATTCAAAAGAAAGATTTTAAATCTGAAACAACTGGATAACTATGGAAAAATATGAATTTGGGAAAGAAAATCTACAAGAATAGCTTAGCATGTTGGAGTAGGTAAAATTTCTTAGATAAAACCCGAAAGCACTACCATAAAAGAAAAACATAATGAAGTATAATTTGTCACATTAGATATTGTTGCTTTTTTATGAAAGTAAATACAGGTAAATCAAGAACTATAATAAAAAATTGTTTGAAATTCACATATGTAACAAAGGAGTTGTAAAATATGGCTATATTATCTATCTACATGTGTATATATAAAGATATATCTCTGTATTTATATGTATGTGTACGTATGTCTATATGTATTTTATATATATATATATATATATATATATATATATATATATATATTCCTACAAACAACAATGAGAAAGCAAACAATTTAAAATGTGAGCAAATGATTTTAAAAAATACTTCTGACATGCTCATGGAAAAGTACTCAAAATTGTTTAGTTGGCAGGGTAATGAAATTTAAAAGCACATTTAAATATCAATTTACATTCATTAGAATAATCAAAATTATAAAGATTGATAAGACAAAATGTTGGCAAGGATGTAGAGTAACTGGAGATGATGGGAATGGAAAATGACAAAACTACTCTGCAAAACTCTTTGTCAGTTCTTTCTAAAGTTAAATATACCGTAAATATTTTCCATGATAAATGGACACATGTCCTAAAAAAATTCACAAAATAATTTTTAGCTACTTCATTTATAAAAGTTAAAAACTAGGAAAAAAACCTGTGTTCATAACCAAAAACTAAATAAAATATTCTGGGATATTTAAACAATTGAATACTACCAACAGATAAGAAATAACTATTCATACACATAACAACATTAGTTTCAAAATGCATTATATAAAGCAAAAGAAAATCAACATCTACTAATTCCATTAATAAGAAATTTGGTCAAAATTCAACATCTACTGTATGATAGCATTAATAAGAAATTTGGCAACAGGCAAAACTAATCTAATGTGCTAGAAATCAGAACAAAAGTTGCCTAATGGTCGTTGGAATTGATTGGAAAGAGACCAAAAGGAACTTCTCTGCATGATGGAAAAATTCATTATTTTGATTAGATTTTGTTTTACAATGTGAGAGTTAAATTTATAAATTGTAAAAGTAAAACCTGTGTATTTCACTATATGTAATTTAAAAATAAGCTAAATGGAGTACATCAACATTATGAAAAAAATAGAAGATGTACATCACATTATAAAGAAAATTCCTGATTATATAATTTCCATTTATGGGTTAAGAATAAAACCATGAAATGATTTATGAATAAAATAATGTTATCCGTTAGTGAAGTTGTCTATTCAAAGAATTACACTGGAAGTTTTAATAATTTCAAACTGTAGAAAAAATTATATAATTAGGTCCTGGTTGTCTAAAATTATATACTTATCTGAAGGTTCTGGTTGTCCCATAAGCTTAGACAACAAGAAACTTCAACTAATGACATAATTTATAATATATGGACCCTCTAGACAGGTGAAATAGAGAAGTTAATTTAAAAATAAAATAAATCATTTATTTACACAGCATAAAATATTATAATAGGGTGTTATCACAATAAATGTACCCTATTTTAAAATTGAATGGGATCACATTTACATATGAGAAATTCAATTACAATGTAATGTTATCTATCTCATTGATATTATTTCTTAATATATAATTTTGGATGTTCACTTACACCAAAGATACTCATATTGCCTTTTTAAAAAATTCCCTTTTAAAAAGACAAGTGTTTTGGGCTGAATTATAAAAATAAATTCAATGAATAATCACCACAATTGAATCAGCAACTGGTTTATGAAACTAGCAAACTTTGATTCCTTCTTGCCATGAAAGGTTTGACCCTTTGAGTGTATTTCAGTAGCTTGCAGTTTATTAACATACAGGTTCTTATATTCTGACTTTTTTCATGCTGTGAAACGATTTTTCTAGTCAAGCTTTGATCTTCAGGTTTGGCCCACATTCTCTCTCCTGGGGCCCTACTAGTAGATGCTGTCTACTTCAAATGCTTGCTCCCTGCAACACTTACTGTAAAATCTCAGGTGTCACATCACTCAATAATTTCACTCTGTGAGGGGAGATAAAATAAATTCCTTTCACTGGTAGCTGACAACTTCTCCTTTAACTTTTAGGAGTTTCTACTCTGTCCAGCTTCCAGCTGATAGAATGCCTTTGCAGAGGATCTTTGCAGTTTGAATACAGTGCAACCTTCATCACCAAAGGCACTTCAACATGCATGGCAATGGATTTTCTGTTTATACATTACAAATTAAAAACAAATATTTTTTTTTATCTCAAATTCTCTAACAGTCATTATCACATTGTCTTAATGCTGTATAAAGTAATTGATGTTTGTTATCCCAAACTTTGACCATAGTAACATAATAAACACTATTATTATAAACCCAGCAAAATTATATTTCTACTATATTCCATTTTTATAGCATAATGTCGATCACTATCAGTTTTCCTTGGTACATTTTTAATACTATATTGGTATATCAGAGGTTTATTATTCCATTTTGAAAACTCTTGGTACTATATTTAAAATTTGAAAAACTTTTATAATTTCAAAACAATATAGTGCAAATTCTTTTATAATATAACATTCATAGTAGTTTGGGAAGGCATTCATAGTCAGGTGTACTAATATTTCTTTCTGTTGTTGTTGTTTCTTCCTGAGATGGAGTCTCACTCTGTGGCCCAGTCTGGAGTACAATGATGTGATCTCAACTGACTACAACCTCTGCGTCCCAGGTTCAAGTGATTCTCCTGACACCATGTCTGGCTAAATTTTTTTAGCCAGTTTTTAGTAGAGATAGAGTTTAACCCTGCTGGCCAGGCTCATCTTATACTCCTGATTTCAAGTGAATCAGCCCACCTCAGCCTCCCAAAGTGCTGGAATTATAGGCATGCTCAGCCAAGTGTATTAATATTTCTATACCAAAATTATATAAATATTTAGTGGGTTGAATGAAATGAATAAATCA
The DNA here is from genome assembly GCA_031835075.1 of Saguinus oedipus. Lineage (NCBI taxonomy): Eukaryota > Metazoa > Chordata > Mammalia > Primates > Cebidae > Saguinus > Saguinus oedipus. The sequence goes on from CM063172.1 coordinate 111,985,278, forward strand.
CTTGGTTTTATACAGCATTTTACATTTTGCTAGGCGTAATATGCTGTCTTGTATTTGCAGTTCTTTGTAAATATTTCTCCTCTTTCTAAAAACTGCACCCTCAAACACAAAGGAAACACTGCTTTTTGCTTCAAAACATTTCAAAGTTCAATTCCTCATAAAAATCTTCCTAATATCTAGAAAAATTATTTACTTTCTTTGTGGATAATACAATCAGTAATTCTTATATATTGCACTAATATATATATAATATATATATATATAAAATATATATATAATATATATAATATATATATATAATATATATATAAAATATATATATAATATATATAATATATATATATAATATATATATAAAATATATATATAATATATATAATATATATATATAATATATATATAATATATATATAAAATATATATATAATATATATATAATATATATATATAATATATATATATAATATATATATATATATTTTTTTTTTTGAGACGGAGTTTCACTCTTGTTACCCAGGCTGGAGTGCAATGGCACCATCTCGGCTCACCGCAACCTCCGCCTCCTGGGTTCAGGCAATTCTCCTGCCTCAGCCTCCTGAGTAGCTGGGATTAAAGGCACGCGTCACCACGCCCAGCTAATTTTTTTGTATTTTTAGTACAGACGGGGTTTCACCATGTTGACCAGGACAGTCTCAATCTCTTGACCTCGTGATCTACCCGACTTGGCCTCCCAAAGTGCTGGGATTACAGGCGTGAGCCACCGTGCCCGGCCTATTGCACAATATTTAGACAAAAATATTATCTCTTCTCCATGAATCCAACCTTTCAAAAGTGATTCATTTCTATAAGCTAAGCACTTAATAAATGTATTTAGTACAGTACTAAATTGTAAATTGTAGTTATCTAATTTATTTATTTATGGAAACAATAACTACATTTGTGAAATATTCTAAAATAGTTTAGAACTTTTTAATCAACTAAACCTTTTCAGAAAATATAATCAATATTTTTGATATGACATAGTTAGAAAGTAACAGAGGAAGCTATCAAACTAAGCAACTAGAACAAAACTGTGGTTTTTCTTCTAATTAAATATGGAAAATTTTCAGTTTAATTTGTGATATTTCTTCTCAATTGTACAGACATTTCTAAGGAAGAAAGTGATACTTAGTCAAATATTACTACAAGCTATATGTAGTCATGCAACTCATAATGACATTTTGATCAACAATTGACAGCATCTACAATGGTCATCACATGAAATTTTCACAAAGCTACACTGTACAGGTGAACCATTTTTATGTTTTATATCATATTTTTGCTGTGCCTTTTCTATGCTTACATACACAAATATCACTATGTTCCAACTGCCTACAGTATCAGTACAGTAACATGCTGTGCAGCTTTGTAGCCCAGAAGCATGAAATTATACCATATAGCCTAGGTCTGCAGTAGATTACACCACCTAGATTTGTGTACGCCTACACTCTATGATGTTAGCACTATAATAAAATCGCCTAACAACGCATTTGTCAGAACATATTCCTATTGTCAAATGATGCATAACTGTAATTGAATTGTTAATATTTTGATTTGAAATGGTATACAGTTATGTATTATAATCACTGAAAGGCTGAGCAGCAACTAGTGCCAATACTAGTACTAGTATAACTATATTTCTTTCTTTTTTTTTGAGATGGGGTTTCCCTCTTGTTACCCAGGCTGGAGTGCAATGGCGCAAGCTCGGCTCACCACAACCTCCGCCTCCTGGGTTCAGGCAATTCTCCTGCTTCAGCCTCCCGAGTAGCTGGTATTACAGGCACATGCCACCATGCCCAGCTAATTTTTTGTATTTTTAGTAGAGACGGGGTTTCACCATGTTGACCAGGATGGTTTGTATCTCTTGACCTTGTGATCCACCCGCCTCGGCCTGCCAAAGTGCTGGGATTACAGGCATGAGCCACCACGCCTGGCCACTATATTTCTTATTTATTATAAACTACTGAACTTTTATTTTGAATAAAAGTAATAAAGTGTATTCTAATGGAAAGTCAGTATATATGTAAATATTTTCTTCAAAGTCTTAATTATAAATAACATTCACATGCTTATAGTTCTTCTATTTTTAAATAATGGCATTGAAATGATTGATCAACAGTCAAATGAAATATAGAATATCATATTAAAATTATTTATAGTGTTATTTTCTCCTTAAATAATCTAATTTGCTTCAATAATATTTTTAAGAATAAATCTCACCTTCCAAAAAATTTCTGAACCTGAAAGTGTGAGTAATGCAAAAAAAATAAGGCAATTTTAAGATTTGAACATATTTTTAAAGACAGAAATGTAATTTTGATCAATTATAAACATGCTATTTTTAAATGTTATTCAAAGACTGAATTTAACATTATTTTAAGCAATGTTCTTTTATTTGGCTCAATGAGGACTCCAACTCAAGTTAATAAAAGTTGTTTTTCTAACTTTATTAAAAAAATATTAATTGTCAAGTCATATATATATATATATAAACATGCATTTCAAAGTTATATAGGGTAAACATACACACATAGGCACACCCCCTTCAAAAGATAAAAGCAACAAAATTCCATTCAAATCAAATCGATGCAATGAAGTTATTTTTTTCACTATAAATAACTATATACTACACAGAATTATACTACACAGAAAACTAAATAAACAGAAGTGTTTTGGCTTGGATTATTTCAATTATTTTAATACTTTAAAATATTTTAATCTTTCAATGAAAATAAGCTCATGTTTATTGTATGCTTTATGTGTGAATCTAATGGTATATATATTGATAAAAGAAAAACTTCAGCTGAATTAAATTTAAAGGAGTTTAATTGAGCAATGAATGATGCGTAAATCGGGCAGCCCTCAGAATCACAGCAGATTCACAGAGATTCCAGGGGTGCCTCGTGGTAGGAACAAATTTCTAGACAAAAATGAAGAAGTGATGTACAGCAATTGGAAGTGAGGTACAGAAACAGAGATTGGTTACATCTTGGCATTTGGCTTATTTGAACAGTTTGAACATTCAGCAGTCTATGAGTGGCTGAAGTATGGCCACTGGGATTGGCCAACACTCAGCTATTGTTACAGGTGTATACTATTAAGTTAGGTTTTCAATTTTGCCTATTAAGCTATGTCACAGTTCATCCACAAGGACAGAGTCCTTTTAAGGCCATATTTAGTTTACTTTATCAATAAATGTTTTAGAAGAACTTTTCAAGTAACATAATGATACAATGTAGATGGAGAATGACTTTATGTAGAAAGGGAGTTTTAATATTGAAAATGCAAGTTTAAATAAAAGAAAAACATGCATATTTTGACTTAAAAGTACAAAGTACATCTGGATATTTATATTCATGAAACAACAGTTGAAACAATAATAATGGAAGACATCTATGGAACAACTATAGATTGATAAAAGAAACCTCTGAGAAAATATCTTAGGGATCATCTAATTTTATCTGGGAGTGAATGAATGGCAACTATTGAGGAGTATTTAGGATGGTTCAACATATGATATAAATCATGATAAGGAAAAAATACTTCTAAATAGGAATAAGTAAACTCTATTTAATGGTATTAGGTTTCTCAAAATAATTATGGGAATAAACTCTTTTTTTTTTTTTTTTTTTGAGATGGAGTCTTGCTCTGTCACCAGGCGCCAGGCTGGAGTGCAGTGGCGTGATCTCGGCTCACTGCAACCTCTGCCTCCTGGGTTCAAGCAATTCTCCTGCCTCAGCCTCCTGAGTAGCTCACTGGTACTACAGGTGCGTGCCACCATGCCCAGGTAATTTTTTGTATTTTTTAGTAGAGACAGGGTTTCACCATGTTGGCCAGGATGGTTTTGATCTCTTGACCTCGTGATCTGCCCACCTCGGCCTCCCAAAGTGCTGAGATTACAGGCGTGAGCCACCACGCCCGGCCAGGAATAAACTCTTTATATACCACCTCTACCAAGAAAAAAAAAAAAAACAGAGAAAAAATAAAGAGGAAACTGTCCCACACTCTAAAGATTAGGAAACTCCATATAGTAATGATTATATACTAATTACATCATTGATGGAGAACAGATACAAGAGTATCTTCTTTTTTTTTCTTGAGTGTTCTAAGATCTGAGGTTACACAAAATTGATGATTACAATGTGGCATACTGCTGACAGAACACGTAAGACATAAGTGTATTTGCCTCTGTGGTTTGTCATAAGAGTTAATCTTAGAAAAGAATATATAATGTCAGTGTGGCAGATTTACAATAAATGGTGGCCTAATAGGAACTACAAAATTTGTGTCAATTTATGCCAAAGACATATATTTAAGTCTAAATAAAGCACTTGCTGGTATCCAAATGGAAAAAATAAATAAAACAAGATAAGGATCATTTTTAATGTTGAGAAATGCTGAGACTGATTAGGTCGAAAGATAGATAAATTGAAATTTAACAAATTGGAAAAATACATTTAATTAGTAAACAAGTATAAGCATTTGTTCTTTATAAGCATTAATTCAGAGTCAGCTTCATGGATATACAACCAGCGCAGTCATATAAGTTTCCACACTCAGAAAGGCCCTGTGCTTGGTTTAATGCCCTGGTTTTGTCATCTTAAAATCCTTAATAATCTTAAAACATGAAGTCCTACATTGTTATATTGCACAGAGACCACAAACTATGTGGTCAGCCCTGGATTAAAAAATTATACCTCATTACTCTAAAGATAAATTTCATGAAAAGAGAAAATACCAAAACAAAAATTATAATCATGACATCATTTTATATGAGACAATTTGCCTATTTTCTCTTTGGAAACCTGACATTTCCAAAGACAAATAGAGAAGATATTTCTGTGCAATCTAACTCAAAGCTGGACAGGAAAAGACATCAATTAAAATAAAACCACAAAATGTTTAAAGTTCTCTCTCATTGAGATATCAGGGATAGTCTTTACAAAACCTTTAGAAAGCATTCAGGAATTGGTCACAAAAGAGATGCAACCTATGTTCTCTCCTAATTATTGGTGAATGACCTGAAGACAGAAATAGAGGATTTAATGTGAAAGCAAAAGCTGAAGTAGAACACAACCCCATGGCCGTGTTGCCAACTCCTAAATGAACAATATGAGAGAGACTTAAGACAAAAGCAGAAAATATCTAGAAAATAATCTGCTGCCATTACAAACAACGGCAAGATGATCTTACTTTGACTATCACACCAGAGAGAAATGACACTTGTAGATACATTATTCTAAAAAGATATTGGAAAAACAAATAATTGTTCCACATTCACGAGAAATTGACAAAAAATGTGTGTATAGACAAAAAGGTGCTTTCAATAGAAAACAATCCCCCATACTCTGAAACTAACAAGGAAAAATTTTCCTATCGATAACCTTTTACATTTTTGATTAATAAGTGCTATCAACCTTAGTTTCTTCCATAGTTGAAAAACTGATCCCACAAAGTCAATGAACTGTTTAGGTGGAGTAGACTAGCTTCTAGTTTGTGCTGAAGAATGAATAAAGACAAAATGAAAAATTGAGACCACCTGAGTTTACACTGTTAAACTTTTAGAATTAGAATTGAGGACTAAGGCCATTTGTCTTCTTGACAAATATTTGTTTCAGGTATTTTGTTTGTTTGTTTTCCAAAAGATAAGGCTATAGTGCAAAATGACAATAACAAAAACTTCATTGTTTCTTTATGAAATATTTGCAAACCCATGCAAACACATTTTGTACTGAAATAGTTTGTATACCTAAGAAAATCTTAGGTTTCAAATTATATTTTTTTATCCAATACTCACTTCAAAATTTTTGCCAGGCAGTGTCTGTCCACAAGTCCTAAATTAATATTTCACAGATAAGAGATTGCCATATGTCTGTGTTTTCTGTTTTTAAACTAATGTAATATATATTTTATTGCAGATTCTGAAAATTATCTTGCAGTCTGTTAAAGAATGTGATGCCCAATCATCAGATTTCTAATTTAGTAGATCTATTGAACAATGAAGCTAAAAACTACATTTCTACAACTTCCCAGGTAATGCTGATGCTCTGTTCTGGGGACCACGTTTTGGGAATGAACCACTGCTTTGTTATATGATCCAGTTTAATTCAAGGTTCTTCTATAGTTGCATCCAAACATCTCCCAAATGATCACATTTGAGATGTCTATTGTTTGAAGATAATATTTTGTTGAAGAAGAATTGTAGTTTAGAAAATTTAAAGGCTAGTTGTGATTAGTATTTCTGAAATGGTTACAGTTAATACATAATGAACTAAAAAACTTTCATTTCAATTAATTGTCACAAATCAATATGTACTAAAAATATAAATAAGTGCCTGTGAGTTGCAGCTCCCTACAAGAGTTAGAAGTTGGTGTATTAGAACTTCTTAAAAGTCTTAAAAATACATAGACAACATTATCATTTAATTATATTTAAGTAACTCAAAAATACAATTAACTACTTAATCTAATCCCATACCTTTAATGATCCAAATACTCTAACACCTATTTAGGAATGCAGTTCAATGAAATGTGTTCAGAAGTAAGGAAAAACTGTTGGGTAGACAAAATATAGTAATTATCAGAAAAATAGTTTGATGATAAGAATGAATTCATTTTATTGATAATGGGGTTATTTGATAACCTAAAACAATAAACAGCTAGATGTGTGGTAGACACATTCTGTTATTGGCAGAGAACTCAGAATTTACGTTTCTTAAAATCCAAACCAGCAATATCTGCCCTAAGACATACAAATATTTGACTCTTTTGACTATTCATTTTTCTTTGATAAAATAAGCAGTGGGGAGCAATGCAGCTCATATGCTGCCATGCTTTAGTCTTTGAATATGAAAGTCAGAGCAGAACGAGTACTGAATTGCGTAGCTTATACACAGCAGGAACTTCAGCTAATAAGAATTCCACAATTCTAGATAAGGTTTGAAAGAAATAATTGGCTTCATTTAGAACTGATCTATGGGAATCTATTTTTTTTAATGCTTGCAGTTTTATAACAATTGTCCTTCATATAATTTACATTTGATTTCTTCTCAAAATTAAATAGTGATCTGTTTTTCTGTCACTATAGTTTTGTGTTTTCTATATTATATAAGGGAACTCATGAAGTATGTAGCCTTTAATATCTGGATTTTATTTCATTTAACATACTGAATATGAGATTAATGCACATTGTTAGATTTGTGTTCTGTTGTGTTGCTGAATAATCTAAAGGGATGTTTTCAATGTAATGCAATAAAGCACTCTTCTTATGTTTCAGGAACAGTGAGGAAGAAAACCTAATCCAAAGAGATCCAGGCCCAGGTCAAGTTAAGGATTCAGAGAACTTAATGGAGGTAAAGAAGAACAGGAAGGGGCCGGGCGCGGTGGCTCACGCCTGTAATCCCAGCACTTTGGGAGGCCGAGGTGGGTGTATCACGAAGTCAAAAGATCGAGATCATCCTGGTCAACATGATGAAACCCTGTCTCTACTAAAAAAAAAAAAAAAATACAAAAAATTAGCTGGGCATGGTGGCACGTGCCTGTAATGAGGCTGAGGCAGGAGAATTGCCTGAACCCAGGAGGCGGAGGGTGCGGTGAGCCGAGATCGCGCCATTGCACTCCAGCCTGGGTAACGAGGGAAACTCCGTCTCGATTAAAAAAAAAAGAAGAAGAAGAAGAACAGGAAGAGCATTCAGGAAAAATTAAGTACATGAGCAAAGATAAGTAAGGATTAGGAAGTAAGTGAGGCTGTGGTCAGAGCTAGATATTTGTGGGCCTTAAATGCAATTTGCTGAACAGAGCTTTAAACAGAGAGCATTGGGTAGATGCTGATTGAATTTATTATATATATATATATATAATTAAAATTTATTCTACTATATATGTGTGCACTTGTATTTAAAAATATTGCATTATATTACAATTATATTGTTATTTTCTATTATGTTTCATTTACTAGAGTTCAATATTCTTGCAGAGCTTTTAGATTCTTACTTATCACAGCACTAGGCTTATAGAATGGCAAAATAACTACACGATAATTTCACGAAACTGAAGTAAGTGTTCATTTTTATAATCAGTAGGGATAAAGTCTTTCAATAAAAATTAAAGGGAATAAAATAATTTGATTTAAACAAGTCATAATCTTTTAAAATTAATTTTTATTTTAATGATTCTGTGTTGAGGTGTAAATTCTGCCATTCTTATATGCGTTGTTATATTTTTGCCCACTTATCCAGTTTACTAATTGTGATCAGATTTTAATTGTTTATTGCTTCTGTTCATATCAATATAGATGTGTTAAAAATTATTTATATAACTGTGAATTTTTCCATTTCTTTGTGTAATTTTATTTTTGTTGTATACTTGTGGTTGTGCTGTTAGGAACATAAAATTTAAAATTGTTGCAACTTGCATTTAATTGAATAAAGAATGAAGTATCATTCTTTATTTCATTATGATTTTTACCTTAAGTCTATTTGGTTGATATATAGCTATGGCTGCTTTTTTTTTTTAATGATTATATGATTTTCCATAGTTTTATTTGTAGTGTTTCATCGTTTTCTCTATACAAGTCATATATACATATATATACACATAAATACATATATATCTTCATATATAACTGTAAAGACATATATAACTTCAAATAAAATCTGAAGTCATTTTTAATAAGTATAGTTAATCTATTTGCATTTAATTTAATGCCTGATATTCTAAAAATTATGTCTACCATTCTACCGAGCTGCTATTATTTATCATTCTATTTATTTAGTTTGGCAATACAAACACAAATTTTTGTTATATGCAATTTATTATGTGTCTAAACAATTTTGTGAATTCTCTGAAATCAAAAGCCATATTTTCAAAGTGAGCCAATATTATAGGTATAAATATTTAGAATAACTACAATGATACACGTTTCTGACAAGGCTGATATTGAGTTAAATAGATTCATGTTCAGGTGTCAACTTCCTTTTGCTATTAGTAATAAACTGAATTTCAGGAATATTTGTGCCTATAAATTAACTTTTAAAATATAAATGTCTTAAAATGATATGAATGAATTGACAGCCCTCTGAAGTTTGGTTTTGTATTTTTCAAAATAATTTGGAAAATCTTAAAACAAATTCTTCCTTGGAAGGAGCGCCAAACATCATCTTTTGTAACTCTTAGAAAGTTGCATTATGGAAAAAATTATTGTTTGCAAACAAGATGACGTTTAAAGTAATCCTACAAAAGTAGGTAATAATTCAAATGGTATACAGAGTTTAATTTAAGAGTTTTCATTTTGGGCCGGTCGCGGTGGCTCACGCCTGTAATCCCAGCATTTTGGGAGGCCGAGGCAGGTGGATCACGAGGTCAAGAGATCGATACCATTCTTGACAACATGGTGAAACTCCGTCTCTACTAAAAATACAAAAAAAATTAGCTGGCCACAGTGGTGCGTGCCTGTAATCCCAGCTACTCAGGAGGCTGACGCAGGAGAATTGCCTGAACCCGGGAGGCGGAGGTTGCGGTGAGCCGAGATCACGCCATTGCATTCCAGCCTGGGTAACAAAAGCGAAACTCCATCTCAAAAAAAAAAAAAAAAAAAAAGTTTTCATGTTTGGTTTCAAATCTCTCATCTTATTAACAAAACTTTTTTAAATTTATTCATTTTTTTTTTAAGACAAAGTCTCACTCTGTCACTTAGGCTGGATTGCAGTGGTGCAATCATAGTTCCCTGCAACCTTCAATTCCTGGCCTCAAGCAATCCTCACATTTTGGCCTTCCAAAGTGTTCTGATTACAGGCCTGCATTACTGTACCTAGCCAAAATAATTTTTGATTCAATCATTTTTAACTGCTTAAAATTATGTTTTATATTTGAATCAAAAGACATTAAAGAGGTAGGGTTTAATTAAATTGAGGTTAAATGTTTGGAAGAATAATAAATATAGATAAATCTTTCAGTGAGCTTATCTTACAAAAGTTTGTCACCAAATGATACTCAAGAAAACATTTTGCTGAAATATTTATTTCAGAATTAAAATAATTGGAACTCAGAATGTCCTCATTTAACAGAATCTGCTCTGAGCATCTTAGGAACTTGAATAATTGTAGAAAAAGTATTCTCTCAATTCTCTCCCTTCTCCTTCCTTTTCTTCCTCTTCCGCCTTTTGAAAAATACACTCAATGAAAGGCTTATATGTACATAAAAGTACTAATAATCCAAATTATAAATGTACAGATTTAATTTGCTTACATAAGTTTTCATTTTTATTACTCAAAAATGTATCTTCCAAAACAACTTTTTATTGTTCATTGATTTTTCTTTTTCTTTATTCATTTCTAAATTTCTCTTTTATTTTTGATTTGGAATCTTCTAATATACTTTTTAATTGTTTATGTAAAAAATGCTATAAAATGTTGGTTTTCTAATAATAAAAATGTTTAACAATGTGGATAGACCTGTAGAATAACTTTGGTGGTATGCGATCTTTTAAATATTTAGAATTTGTATTTTCTGTTCCCGTAAATTGTTGACTGCATTATTCATTAACCTATTGTTTTAGTTTTTTAAAGTAAAAAACTTTTTTAAAATTTTACTTAATTTTATAATGATAGAATATGCCCCATATGATTACTGCTGTTTAAGTATCAGATCATCTAGTAGCTTAAATATTTCTCATAGTTATTTTACTAAGTGCAGTTAAATTAAGTATTAACATGAATTCTATAGGTTAGTTACAGAGTCTTGGAATTGCCTTGTCATGTGGCTTATACGCAGAAGACTTAAATTATAATTCATTTATCAAATGCTCTTTTGAACACATAATAAACAGTTTTCATACTAATATTTTTATTTTCATGTGTACTTTTTTTAAAAAAATCTGATTATTCTCAATCACCAGTGATATTTAGCATTTTTTCATGTTTGTTAGCCTCATAAATGTCTTCTTTTGAAAACTGTCTATTCATATCCTTCACCCACTTTTCAATGGATTTGTTTGTTACTTTCTTGTAAATCTGCTTTAGTTCTTTGTGTATTCTGGATATTAGCCCTTTGTCAGATGAGTAGATGGAAAAAATTTTTTCCCATTCTGTTGGTTGCTGGTTCACTCTAATAATTGTTTCTTTTGCTGTGTAGAAGCTCTTAGGTTTAATTAGATCCCATTTGTCTATTTTGGCTTTTGTTGCAAGTGTTTTGGGTGTTTTAGTCATGAAGTCCTTGCCTATGCCTATGTCCTGAATGGTGTTGCCTAGGTTTTCTTCTGGGGTTTTTATGGTGTTAGATCTTATGTTTAAACCTTTAATCCATCTGGAGTTAATTTTAGTGTAAAGTGTAAGGAAGGGGGTCCAGTTTCTGCTTTCTGCACATGGCTTGCCATTTCTCCCAACATTATTTATTAAACAGGGAATCTTTTCCCCATTGCTTGTTTTTGTCATGTTTGTTAAAGATCAGATGGTTGTAGATGTGTGGTGTTGCTTCCAAGCAAGGCCTTTGTTCTGTTCCGTTGGTCTGTATCTCTGTTTTGGTACCAGTACCATGCTGTTTTGATTACTGTAGCCTTGAGATACCATCTCACAACAGTTAGAATGATGATCATTAAAAAATCTGGAGACAACAGATGCTGGAGAGGATGTGGAGAAATAGGAACACTTTTACACTGTTGCTGGGAGTATAAATTAATTCAACCATTGTGGAAGACACTGTGCTGATTCCTCAAGGATCTAGAAACAGAAATTCCATTTGACCCAGCAATCCCATTACTGGGTATATACCCGAAGGATTATAAATCATTCTATTATAAAGCCACATGCACACATATGTTCATTATGGCACTGTTTACAATTGCAAAGACATGGAACCAACCCAACTGCCTATCAATGATAGACTGGATAAGGAAAATGTGGTGGCACATATACATCATGGAATGTTATGCAGCCATAAAAGAGATGAATTCGTGTCCTTTGTAGGGATATGGATGAATCTATAAACCGTCAATTTCAGCAAACTGACACAAGAACAGAAAAATCAAACACTGCATGTTCTCACTCATAAATGATGTTGAACAATGAGAGCACATGGGCACAGGGAGGTCATCACACACTGTAGTCTGCTGGGAGATGGGGGCTGAAAAGGGAGAGTGAGGAGTGGGGAGGCTGGGGAGGGATAACATTGGGATAAATGCCTGATGTAGGTGACAGGGGGATGGAGGCAGCAAACCACCATGGCATTTGTGTACCTATGCAACAATCCTGCAAGATCTATACATGTACCCTAGAACTTAATGTACAATTTAAATAAAAAAAATAAAAAATAAAATAAAAAATCTGATTGTTGTTACCTCTCTTTGGCATAGATAAGGAAGCATATATCCTGACTTCAAATCTTAAGCACCTTTAACTTATGTTTTAAACTGTTATCAAATAAGTCCACTAAAATACAAATTTTGTATTTTCATATCCTTTTCATTTTAGAATTTTTATTTCCTTTACCAGATCAGATGTCCAACATTCATAACAAGGCATAAGGAAATCCCATCATGGTCATTCTGTTGCCACCCCATTTATGATACAGCAATTAGATATTATTATGATTCCATTCCTGTCACTGTTTCTATCTATACTGACTTTTTTGTTTCTCAAACTCTTAATTTTAAAAAGAATTTCTCAGATATCACATAACTCCCTGAAACTTTGCCTACTGTGCTCACTGACCAAGATTAATTAAAATTTTCTCTATTCTATTTTATTATATGATGTATGTGTGTACTTGTATTCAAAACACAATATTGCATTATATTGCAATTATATTCTTACATTCTATTATGTTTCATTTATTAGAGTTCTGTATTCTTGCAGAGCTTTTATTTTCTTGCTAATCACAGCACTTGGCTTACAGAATGGCAAAATAACTACAGGATGAATTCATGAAACTGAAGTAAGTGTTCATTTTTATAATCAGTAGGGATAAAGCCTTTCAATAAAAATTAAAGGGAATAAAATAATTTGATTTAAACAAGTCATAATCTGTTAAAATAAAATTTGTTACTATTTAAGTAATTGGTTGTAGCCCAGAAATATAGCATTAATTCTCAAAATTAAACCATGGCATAATACAGTATTTTAATGTACATCATATTTAGTTAACCTGACATACATTATTAGAATCTGCTTTCAAAAACTATGTGCTGTTCCCAATAGGAAATGCAATATAGACTATACTATCAGATAAGCCAATTGTAGTGGTTTGACTGCTCTCAAAAAATATGTGTGCACATCCTAACCCTGGAACTTATGAATATTTCCTTTTTGAAAGGAGTATTGGCAGATCTAATCCAGTTAAGGATCTTGAGATGATGAAGTCATCCTGAATTATCTGGTTGGGCCTTTAATTCAGTGGCAAGTATCCTATAAGAGACAGAGAACAGATATCAACAGAGAAGAGAAGAAAGTGCTCTGACCATAAAGTCAGAGGCTAGAGTGATGCAGGTACAAACACAGGAATGCTGACAGCTTCTAGGAGCTGGAAGATACAAGGAATGGAATCTTCCTGGAGCCTCTGGTGGGAACAGCTGCCTTGTTAATGCCTACACTTTCATACTCCAGAATTATGAAAGAATACATTTATGTTGTTCTCAGCCACACAGTTTGAAGTAATTTGTTACATCAGCCATAGGAAACTACTATACCAGTGTTGTAAAAGTGCTTTCTGTGAAATTAATTATTTATAAACATGATGAAAGATATTAAATAAGAACTTTTAAAGATAGATGTCTTTAAAAATACATAGGTTATAATACGATTTTGTTTAATAAGTCAAAAATAATTGCATGTCTTCTACACTACCAAGAAGTTGAAATAAGGTGATAAATGTCATTTTATAATTAACAAACACTAGATAAGTTATTAAAATAAATAAAATGAACAAAATAAGTTTCCTTCTTTAAGGTCTAAAATTTTATTTCTAGCACAAAATAAAGTATTTCTCTCTGAGATATATTTAAGTGAAGTAATGGTGAGGGTTGCATTTGGAATTTGTAGAGTAAGATAGATTAATATAAACAGTGATATAATGAAACATTCTCTTCGATACTAATGCATTTTCATATCCTCTTACATGTTGCAAGAGCTAATCCAGGCATCCTTTTCTGCTTTCAATGCCACTACTACATCAACTTGTCACCCAAATAACTGTAATTAAGCATTCTCTCTAGCTGCTGATTACAGTATGCTGATGAACATTCCCACTGGATTTAACAGCCTTTTTCATAACATCTACAGTAATCATCACATATTTTAGTGTCTTTTTGGCTGAAGACTTCTTACATAATCTAAAATTTAAATTGAACAGCACTCTGATTATTGCAATCTAAAGTTCAACGGGTGCTTAATCAGAAAGGTGTATCTATCATTGACATCTACTAAGCAATAGGATAATATATATCCAGGGAAATAAATACTTAAACTGTTTGGTCATTGATCCATGTCATTTTAAAATTAACATCAGCATATAAGCCAGAATTTTTTTCCTGGAACGTAGCAGACTAACAAGGGGACGTATTTATGAAGTGAACATTTACAATTTCCAAATGTTCCATTCTGACAATTTTAAGATGCATGTAGAAATGTGAAGAACATTAAAATTTGAAACAAGTAAAAGTTCAAGAAGCATGTTTGGAAGTTATATTTTGATTAAATTCTTATTACTCATAGATACAAAAGAAAGATGACATAAACTTTTAAGTTCAGATTCCCAAAGTAAGTGTAGATTTTGTTAGAACTGCCCCTAGATATGAGCAAGAGGAGTTGTTTCAAAAGCCCCTTGATTTTGAGTTTCCTAAAATCACACACAAACACACATACCACACACACACACACACACACACACATACACACACACACCCCTATAAAATGCAAAAATGCTTCTGTTATCTGGGATACAGAATACAGAGCTAGTGTGATCCTAGCCCTAAAAATCAGTTTTTATCATTAATACAATTCCGTTTACAGAGAATTACTTTCCACATATCTTGCTCTGTAGACTTGAAACAAAAGGCACCTAGATTCAAATGTTATCAAAGTTTATAGTTTTTACTGCCAATAGAAAATATGAATACTTATTTGTAGGGCAAGGAAAAGAAATTTAATTACATAAATATGTACTAATATTTGAATTGTTTGTCTTATTTCATTTGCTTAAGCCATATTTACTGGCCCATCACTTTTTTAGCTACTCTATAAGAACATTGTTCCGTGGATTCTAAAACCTATTCAGAAAACTTTTTAGAGTATATAATTGGGTCATTTATAAATTTATGTTAATATATCATTTGTACATACTTTTTGAAAATTATTAATGAAATTTTATCTACTCACAAAAAAATATTTCCATGTATGTATAAAGGCCACTGTTTTTATTGTGAACCCTATAGATCAGAGAACAGCTTATATCAGTAAAGATTCCTTAGAGAAATAGAACCAATATACAGATTTATATATTAGGATATATGCATACATGAGCTAAAACATTATATGTATAATATTATACATATATATCAGATAGGATATATATAATATTATACATTGCTAAACCATCATGTTCTATGAATATTATATATACATATAATATACTATTTATCATGTATGTATAACATGTATTATATATGTATAATACAAATTTATTATATATAGTTAGGATATTTATATATAATAATATTATACATATAATATAATGATTTAGCTCATATGGTCATAGCGGCAAGCAACTTCAAGCTATAATGTGGGCTGGCTTGCTGGAGGCCCAGGAAGAATTGATGTTCCAGTTTGAACAAAGTCAGGCAGAAACAGCCAGTTTGTAAAAGAAGTAGGGAAGAAATCTGCTGAAGATTCTTCTTTACTTGGGGCAAAGTTAGTCTTTTTGTTCTGTTTAGCCCTTCAATTGGATAAAACCCATTCATACTATGAAGGGTAATATGCTTTTCTGATTAAGATATTAACTTCAAACAGAAACACCCTCCATGTTTATACATAAAGGTAACCATCAAATAGCCTTTACTTTACAAAATAGGTGATAAGTCCTGATTTTGTATAAATGCCAACTTATTAGAAATATGTGTGTGTGTGTGTGTGTGTGTGTGTTTGGGGAAGTAGAAGGGCATATGCAAGTAACAAAGGAAATGTTAAAGCAACAAAACAAAAAAATGTTTATATCTACAGCAAGAGGAACAATTAGCCATTCACAATTCTAATCTGAATAGTGCTTATTTGTTAACTCCAGCATAACCTAATGTTTTGACTTTAACAGTGGGTAAACAAACTACTGATACATCTTAATCCAATAAACAAAGCAATACACATTTGGAGATAATCAACATATTTTTATATTTTACTGCTATTCTTTAAAGCAAACAATTGAACATAATAATGCAAATATATTTTTGCTATAGGTTTGCATATAATTCATTTATTTGATTATGCTCTTAAAAATAAAGGACATTTTAAATTAAAATCTGTTACTATACAATTTGTTTCCTATACACTTTTCTTTTCTTACAAACATAAAATGTTTATAAATCCAAATCAATTTTCAAAGACCTCACAATTTTTGTTAATTTCTCAGTTCTCATGTAAATATTTAGCAATATCTTTGGTAGATGATTATGCCATTATTTATAGTAACATAAAAAACTTATTTTTATAAAAATATATATTTATCAATTATTTATGTAGTCAGAAAATTGTAACAGAAAAGTATGTAAAATGAAATACACAAATTTTCCCCATTCCCCATATCCCAGTGTCTCTTTCCAAAGGTAACCACTATTCATACCTCTTCAAAATCATTCATATATAATTTAAATATTCATACTGTGCAGTACATCTATTTTTCATAATGAAATGAACACATTAAACACATCATTATACATTTTGCCTTTAACAATATTAAATATTAATATCTTTTGGAAATTTTTCCTTTAAGGCCTAGAAAAGTAACTTTATTTTTATGGCTACATATCATTTCTTCATACAGATGTAAAAAATTTATTTAAATTGCCCTACAAAATGCAAATTTAATATTTTTTCTGCTACTCAAAAATATTACAATGAACATCTCAAGGCATATAACAGCATAATTTTGCAAGCACCTTCAAATGACATATTTCTAAAAATTAAATATCTAGGTCAAAGGACATGTATCTATATTCCTTAATTTGAGAGATTTTACTATATGTCCCTTCATAAAAAAAAACTGTACCAGTTTGAATTTTCACCAAAAATAAATTGGATTAAATTGCTTATGAAGTAATAGAAGTCCATTATTATGTATCTTATCTAGGTTAAATTTTTCTTACATTGATTAAATACACTACTTCCTTTAAACTGAATTTTCCTGACATTTAAAAATATCTGAATATTCTGTGAGCTCCCGTCAATTGTTCATAATTTTCTGCAACAATGAAGACCAGAATTTAATATTCATCTCTGGATGCATTTATCTAAGGATAGCTTGAGAGTAAGTTTAAGGACTCTTACCCAAAATACAAAATCAGCTTTTAAAATGATTATAAAATCATTTTAATAAAGTATGCAAGAAACATGTCTCTCCTTCACAGACTTTAATATTTTCATAATGACTTTAAACTCATGTGCTAATCCTAAAATTTCTATTGACCTTTAGGATAGAGAGAGCACATATGATTACCTTTTGTAGGCTTGGGTTTTGAGGGAATCAGTTCATTCTAGCCCTTTAATTTCCCATAATACAATAGAAAAGAGCAGTGGCAGAAGAAATCAATCCCAACTTATCCCTTGTCGAATATCAGCAAGCACAGTGTCACAAAACCAATGTGAAGAAATGGAGTATGGATTTTCTGCTGACATTTGTAAAGTGTTTGTGTCAAAGTATTTTTCTAATACAGAAAAGGTTAAAGCTTAACAAATTAAAGTACATGTTTCTTTTAAACTGGTATGTTTGTCATTTGGGATAATTTTAATAGCTTTTCTTCTTTATATAAAAAAAAATTTAACCCAATGTGACACAATTGACCTTAATCCTTGAACTATTCATCACTTACACACAATATGCTATATCATAATCATATAAAAAACTTGTAAGAATTTATTTTTTTAATTATAGATTTATCTGTTGTAATTACAAATAGAATTGTCTAAAAAATTTAGTTTCTACCAAAGATGTTTAGTTGGTGTCCTTTTCTTATTAAAAATAAGATATGCCTCATTTTCTGCTCATTGAATTTATTGACGCTTTACATTTAATATAAATGTTAAATAAAAATTATAAATAATTGTATTTATATGATACATTTTTAATATATGTATGTAATAATGTTTATAAAATATTTACCTCTATTAACAATTATACAAAAATAATTTTTTCACTTTAAATACAACTAATATTTGAGAACCTATAATCAATAACACTTTAGTAGCACAGCGTACACTATTCCTCAGCGATAGGAGCCCAAGTTTTTTGGAAATAAATGGCTAGTCGTGGTGCTTGAGCAAAAAGAATGTAAATTGAAACTGAAAAATCCTGTGCAAACAAGAAAGTTCTCTAAGAATAATGGGACGGTTAAGACCAGATAGAAACTGGCCAAAACTGGGAAATATTGAGCATCAAAATAAATAATGAAAATTAAAGATTACAAACTATTAAATAAAAAGAGGGATCTGGAGTTCCTACTGAGAAAAACAAACAAAAAAACAAACAAAGAAGAAAGGAAAAGCTTCCACATGCCACTATATTATTAACTAATAAAATGAATAGAGACATAACTGAATTACAGAATCAAGCAATCATCATGACAATAATGGATTCAGGTAAGACTCAAAATAAGTTCCAAATTGTTTAATATTTGTTTTTTCAGAAACAGCATATCTACATAAATTCAAACTATCATACTATAAAATATTACTACTTTAAAGTGTGACATCTTACAGACAACATATTAACCAAGTGATAAAAATTATGAGCAATGGGTCAAGTGTACATTGTGTGCCCCATTACACATTGCACTGACGGAGAAGTGATCATATAACTTCTGTAGTATTACTGGCCGAATTCATCATCTGCTAACACAATATGAAAACTATTCTACAAAGTGATTAACCAATAATCTTTCAGGGTATCTGGGTCATGGAAGAAAAAAGGAAAAAAAGATTGAGGAACACTTCCAGATTGAAGGAGACTAAAGAGGTATGTTATCTAAATACAACACATGATCCTAGATTAATCTAACACCAAAAATGAATGAAGTCTCTCACAATGCTAGTATTTTATCAGTGTTAATTTTCTGATTTTGATCTTTGTACTTGCTTATGTAAGCAGTATCCTTGTTTTAGGAACTAAATATGGAAATATTTTAAGGGTTATTACAGACTATGATTTCTTAAATACTTCAGAAAAACATTAATATGCATGGATAAAAAAGAGAGGGAAGAGTGATTTGGCAGCTATGGTAAAATATTAACAATTAGGAAATATTCACGAAGGATGCATAGATATTTTGTGTACTTGTAAATTTTCTGTAAGTATAACAATTTTCAAATAAAAATTTAATTGTAGTGTAGTTTCAAGAATATACGTGGAATAAAGTCAATATGCTTTGTTTTTATTTAAAACTTTGGACTTGAGCATACCAGTATACAAGAAAGTATTTCAGTTCTTTATTACTCAGTGTGAGAAGAAGCAATGAAATCAAATAGAGAAAGTTCAGAGCCCACCCCCAAATGATTTAATCAAAATCTACATTTTTAAATAAGGTCTGCAAGTGCTTTTTATGCATCTTTATATCTGAGAAATATGCTGTAAGCATGATATAGTTGAGGAAATAAGACATTACAAAGAATTGACATTCTTAGATTTAAATGTGATTGCGATCTTGTGATTACATTTAACAAGAGGCTTATTTTAAAAGCTACTTACTGAGGATTTGAGCAATAACAGGCTATTGTGTCTGGAATCTGCTTTGAAACATTGTGGGAGTAGGGAGGGTAGAGATGAAATAAGTCTGGACATGCTCTGGTCATTGTTGCAGCAAGATGGTAGGTAAAGAAGGAAAACTATTCCTTTTTGTAGAAGACTATGTTCAAACTCCAAACTCTTCAACAATAAAAATATGTCCAGAATGGGAAAAAATCTTTGCAGTTTACGCATCTGACAAAGGGCTGATATCCAGAATTTACAAAGAACTCAAACAGATTAACAGGAAAAAAACAAACAAGCCCATTCAAAAATGGGCAAAGGATATGAACAGAAACTTTACGAAAGCAGACATACATGAGGCCAGCAAACATATGAAAAAGTGCTCATCGTCATTGGTCATTAGAGAGATGCAAATCAAAACCACATTGAGATACCATCTCACACCAGTTAGAATGGCGATCATTAAAAAATCTGGAGACAGCAGATGCTGGAGAGGATGTGGAGAAATAGGAACACTCTTACACTGTTGGTGGGAGTGTAAATTAGTTCAACCATTGTGGAAGACAGTGTGGCGATTCCTCAGGGACCTAGAAATAGAAATTCCATTTGACCCAGCAATCCCATTACTGGGTATCTATCCAAAGGATTATAAATCGTTCTACTATAAGGACACATGCACACGAATGTTCATTGCAGCACTGTTTACAATAGCAAAGACCTGGAACCAACCCAAATGCCCAACGATGATAGACTGGACTGGGAAAATGTGGCACATATACACCATGGAATATTATGCAGCAATCAAAAATGATGAGTTTGTGTCCTTTGTAGGGACATGGATGAATCTGGAGAACATCATTCTCAGCAAACTGACACAAGAACAGAAAAAGAAATACCGCATATACTCACTCATAGGTGGGTGAGAAAAATGAGAACACGTGGACACAGAGAGGCGGTCTACTATACACTGGGGACTGTTGGGGGGAATGGGGGAGGGACAGCAGGGGGGGGCTGGGGGGGATAGCCTGGGGATGAATACCAAGTGTGGGTGAAGGGGAGGAAAGCAGCAAAGCACACTGCCATGTGTGTACCTATGCAACTATCTTGCTCGTTCTGCACATGTACCCCCAAACCTATAATGCAATAAAAATTAAAAAAATAAAAAAATAAAAAAAATAAATAAATAAAAATATGTCCAGAAAAAAAAAAGGTCTTGTTAAAAAAGAAAGTTAGGAATAAGCAGGAGGAAATGATTAAATTACCAAGGAGGGGATCTATAAACAATATTTGTAGATCAATGATTTAGTATTTAACTTTCTTTATATATTTATTTTACTATATTTAATATTTTCTTTATTTTTAATTAAAGAAATTACCATAATCATAAAATCATTGCTTCTTGGTTCTTCAACTGATCAAATAACACACTTAATACTGCTTCATTTTAAAGTAATAAATTTTAATATAATGATATCAATGTATAAGTTTCATTGGTTAAATGACATCACAAGCTATTATAAGAAGAGAAAGAAACCTGTTAGAGATAAATATACAATTTAACAGGTAATTTATTATTTTAGGTGAAAGATAATAAAATCTTCAAAATCAACTATGCCCCTAAATATTAAGATTATACTAGGTTTTCCTTTCTGATAATTAATTTTTTTAAAGTATTGTATCCAACAATTGTTAAGCTTGACTAAATATTTTCACCATCAAGATTCTGTATTCTTTTATGTAAAGTGTCAATAAAACAATAATGCACATAGTTATTTGGGGTTAAAGAAAATAATTAACAGGAGAAGAGCAAATTTGCAAATTATAAAATCATATGTAAAGAAATAACCCCACAATTTTGTAAATACTTCTACTTAATTTATATTTGCAGCATTTATAAAGTGATTTCTTCAATTACGACATTCCTGGTACATTGTTTTCTGAAAGTTCTAAGTCAACAAAAAAATATGTGTCAGGGTACATATTATTTATGCTTACTTTATTACATCTATAATTACATTAGTTGATACAAATGTCGTCTGTCATGAACATCACTAAAGTATCAAGAAATTCACTCCTGTATCAGAGCTGATATGGTGGTTACATGGTTGGATACCTAGGCTTCTTTTATGTTTTGCTCTGCTATTCTGTTGATACAGAGTTTATCTAATCATCTAAAATGATCATTTATCTACTACTTTCATTTCACTATCCCACCAAGCAAGAAGCAGAGATAAATGGAAAGCCCAGTTATTCTCTTTATGGGCAATATTCAGTATTGCATGTCACTTTTGTGTTTAGACTGTTGGCCAGAATTTAGTCTTATGGCCACATCTAGCTAAAACAAAAGTTGGAAAATATATACTTGATTCTGGATGGTAATAACAAAACTCAAGCATTCTGTTACTAAATAAAGAATTCATAAATTAATTATTTTAATCAAACAATTATGTGAGGGTTTTATATTCTCTATCCAATTTCATAAAAAGAGTCAGCTGTTTTGGAGTTTAGCTACAAAAAAGAGAGAAACATAAGATTTTTAAATATATTAAGAAATTTACTGAATATTTAACCATATTGTCTTTATTTTATGGATAAAAAAAAAAAGCATGACTTGAGTACCCAAATAGATTATTTAGAGGAACAGGACAGTTCATGGAAAAGCCAAAATTAAAAGAAGGTTTCTTAGTTCAGTTAATTTTTTTAATAAGCCAATTTTCAAACAAATTAGAAGAATTATAGTTGCTTTTAGTTTGGGCCATACGTTTATGTATAATAAACTGTAAGACAAATACTATTAAAATACATTTGAAGAATTTCAGAAATATTACAAGTCTCATTTTAGGTACATTCTTATTTCATAAAAAGTAAACTTGGTTGGATGAGCAAAAGACAAATAAATAATTTAACATTGTTTTTTTTCAGGTACTGTCCTAAATATATTATATTTATGTTATTTAATTTTTATATAGGCATAGTACAGAGGAATTTCATGTGGAATCAAATATTACAAGGATTTGAGGTGACAAAATGTAGAATGTATTATTTTTATATCATTCATGGGAAAATGGTAGATACTATTTGATTTTTCCACTTACTTGACTATCATATTTGTTCTGCTCAGTCACAATATAAAAGAGGTTACTATCATGAACAATAAGAAATGAGAGAATCATGTTCCCAATGGAAACAACTAAGAAATACCAGATAAGAGTATAGAGGGAGGGAGGGAGGGAGGGAGGGAGGGAGGGAGGGAGGGAGGGAGGGAGGGAGGGAGGGAGGGAGGGAGGGAGGGAGGGAGGGAGGGAGGGAGGGAGGGAAGGAAGGAAGGAAGGAAGGAAGGAAGGAAGGAAGGAAGGAAGGAAGGAAGGAAGGAAGGAGAGAAAGAAAGAAAGAAAGAAAGAAAGAAAGAAAGAAAGAAAGAAAGAAAGAAAGAAAGAAAGAAAGAAAGAAGAAAGAAAGAAAGCTATCTTTACATGCATTGTTTAATTGGCAAGAAAAAAAAATCTGAATCAAAATAAAAATAACAACAGGAAATAGTAGTAAGGCAATAATGGAATATAGTATTTGTGGAATTTTTGTAAGCCTTAGCTACTGTTTTCAGAGTTATACTGGGCACAGGAGAGAGGAGACAGATAAGGCCAAGGATGTATCCAATTTGCCAAGTACATAAATATGGAATTCCAAATCCCATCATACTCCCTTTTAGCATTCATGAGAAATTAGACCACCATGCTGAAAGCGTCAGCAGAATATCTTGTCTATCTAGCCTTAACGCCAAGTAGCAGGGAGAAAGCGACAATAACAACAACAATCTTCCCTGAACTTTGTAATAACAAACTACTTCTTATATGGATTTCATATTGACTCACATTTCCACTGTGGACCCAAAAATACAAGTAGAAAATTTATTTTGAAATGGTCCTGTATTCATGGTGCTCCATTCAACCAAAGAAACAAAATTTTAATTCACATCTCTAACAATTACTACAAACAAACTTCAAGAAAGATGAGCTCAGAATCAAATATCTCAAAATATAAAAATATACCAAAAGAAGAAAAATCCTGACAACCATGAATGACAGCCAACAAAACAACATAAAGATGAAGGAGACTCACAAACATCACAGATACTGGGTTTACAAAGTACAAAATGAAGAATCAATGTTTTGATTAAACTAATAAAGGATAGACCAGAAAATATAAGCAAAGAATAAGAGACCATAAAAATAAACAAGAATATTTGACAAATAATCAAGCAAAACTTCCATATTTGGAAAGCATAATAATTATAAACTCTTTGGGAGGCTTCCATTATGTAAGATTAACAGCAGATGCCTAGATATGTATCTCTCCATACTTAAAAAAACAAAAAGGAAAAATATCCATCACCTACAACTACTGAATAACCAAAAAAAGAGTACTCTAAACTATGCTGTAGATAAATTGAAAAACAAACATTCAATATAAGTGGAATCAGTGTCTGAGCTGACAGTCTAATGAGGAGAAAGTTTAGCTGGATCTAGTTGAAAAACTTGTGAGTATGAAGGCATTCTGGCGGTAAGAGACTTCAGAAAACATCAACTGGAGTTTTACTTCAAGAAAAACAGGCCCCAACTCTGAGTGGTAACAACTGAATGTATTGAGTTCGAGTGGGTCAAAGCACCATCAACTAGGAGGTTAGAAAGACAAGAGTGGAAAGTACACACAGCCAGAGGTGACGTTCTTAACAAAGGCCACTTTTGAGTGAGAGAGATGTTACCTTGGAAAGAAGAGGTATCCCTTGGATGAAGAAAATAGTGATAAGAAGTAAAATGTAACTAATGAAAAAAGCAGTACAAAATAAGAGAGGCAGACTGAAAACAGTATCATTTAAAGAAAATTGATAAGCCACCCAAAGCCCTGGTACTTTCTGTTGATAATGTGCACAGTTATTTCAGGAAAAGAGAACACACTTAAAATAAACAAGAAAAGTAAAAGCACTAAATCTACAAAAGATGAATAGAAGTAAAAAGAAGACGAGGACCAAAACTTTTCATACTTAAGTACAGATGAAAAGTTTTATCTTAGAAGCAAAAGAAAGCTTAAACGTATCTTTGCAATTTGAATGAAAAGCAAAACATTGCAGATTTAAAAGATTATGAGAATCAGAAATCTCACAAATAAAATGGGAAACAGGAAGAATAGGAAAACAGGAAACTGATAACACTAAGAAAAGAAATTGAAAAATAAAAATTGTAAACCTCAGAAATTAAAATTAAGCTACAAGGTACTCGAGCAAAAATAAATAAACTATATATGATTAAATGTTTGGAAAGAGACACAGAGAATTAAAATAATAAAAACAAGAAATGGAGACAGATATTAAAATTATATTTGAAAGGTTATAATGGAAGTTAAACAACATCGCACTTCTCAAAATGTGGTCTGAGGTCTCAGGTCCTCTAGACTGTCTCAGGTGGTCTACAAAGACAAAATTATTTTCATACTAATACCAAAACATAATTTGCCTTTTTAATTCTCATTCTCAGATGGATGCAGATAACTTTCAGAGACTATATGACCTGCGGTGGCATCATTGCTCTGATGTTTGTGTATTATTGTGTTTTATAAGTTTCTCACTTCAATTTCCAAATTGGTAAATATTCATAGGTAAGATGAACATAAACAAAAACACTGTGTTTCCCAATACATTTAAGACTGTAAAGGATTCTGAAAGCAAAATGTTGATAGAAAAGACTGGCAAAGTTCAATATACATATTTGTAGTTAAAATATAGAAAGAAAACAAATTGATAGAACTTATATTTAAAATTCTAATTCAAGGAACCTTTCCTTGAATAAACTGTGACTTGAATCTGCTATGGCAAGAGTAAATGGAAACCTGGAGAAATTGACATAGCAATATCAACTATGAGATATGCAGTATCAACCATAAGATATATCCTATTTATAGGTGCTGTCTTAATGTCAAATCATTAGAAGAATGCTTTTCAAATATAGCTTCAATGAGACTAGTGCCTGAGATTTTGATTAATTATAAAAAAGCAGATCCAAATTCAGCTGATGAATTGTGTCCCATTGTTTGTCTCATAAAGATTACCAGCTATTTAGTTAGCCTCTGTGCACTTTAGTTTCCCCATCTCTAAGATGAAAATAGTAACAGCTCTTTTTTAATATGAATTTTATAAAGTTTAAAGAATTTACATCAAAAACCTACAGAACAGTTGAGACATAGAGAAATCACTCAATAAATATTATTATTGTTATTACATTTATTATCATCATTTCTTTTGAAGTAAATAAATAATAAAGACACATATTAAACGTTCAGATTCAAAATTCTCAGGTTTGTGGCACAAACATTTCTACTCCTTAAAAGTTTCATAGGTGATTCTGATATTTATCGTAGTTTAAAATCATAATTTCATTTTCAATCCTTCGAATAATCTTTAAGCATTTTGGTCATGTTTAATTATTAGAATTGATGTTTTCTTTATTATTACAATAATTTTCTTACTGTTAATGATATTTACTTTCATTCCATCATTAAGGTAAATTTTTATACAGAAATGATATTTATTTTTATCAAATGACATTTAAGATGTCAAAATTATCATATTTCTCCTTTGCATAAATGAATACATTAGTTTTCTTAATTTTTGACTGCCTTTACTGACCGAAAATAACTTCCACCTGATTTTATGTTCAAATGCTAATATACAATTTGACTTCATTTTTATTTACTCTATCATATCTCTGCTCCTTTTCTTGAGCCTATACATCTATTTGTATTCCTTATTTTGAGGAATATCAGCTCAATAAAATGTTAACAGATATTCCCTAAAAATGGATTATATAATCAAACATATTTTGATAAACCTATATTAAATGAATCTAAAGAAATCTCCTTGATATTCAGATGTTTATTAACTCAATTAGAAATGTTTAAGAGATAGCCACTTTAGAAAATGTTTTTAAAATTAATATAATAATACCTTTATTCTCTAGAATTTTTGTAGTTTTAAAATTTTTATCATTTATGAGATCATTTAATTTTTTTCTCTGCTTTTGTTTTAAATGGGCTTTTTTTTTTTTTTTTTTTTTTTTTTTCAGACGGAGTTTCGCTCTTGTTACCCAGGCTGGAGTGCAATGGCACTAACTCGGCTCACCGCAACCTCCGCCTCCTGAGTTCAGGCAATTCTCTTGCCTCAGCCTCCTGAGTAGCTGGGATTACAGGCATGCGCCACCATGCCCAGCTAATTTTTTGTATTTTTAGTAGAGATGGGGTTTCACCATGTTGACCAGGATGGTCTGGATCTCTTGACCTCGTGATCCACCCGCCTCAGCCTCCCAAAGTGCTGGGATTACAGGCGTGAGCCACCGCGCCCGGCCCCAGGCTTCATTTTTTAAAGCAGTTTTAGGTTTATAAAAGAAATTCAGCAGAAGGCATAGGAATTTCCCTTATGTTACCTTCCCCACACATGCAGACCCTCACGCATTACCATCATCTCCCACCAGGATGGGACATTGATTATAATTGATAAGCCAATACAAAGCCAAGTTTACATTAGGATTCACTCTTAGTGAAAAACATTCAGTGTCTTTAGACAAATACATAGTGGCAAGCATCCACCATCGTAGTATCACACGGAATAGTTACACTGCTCCAAAAATCCTCTGAGCTCGTCCAATTTACCCCTCCCTGACCCCAAATTCTGGCAACTAAAAGTCCAGCAGATATGTAGAAAACAAAACAAAACCTCAATATTTAAGAATTGTCAGTTAACTGTAATCACCTATTCCAATGCTATTATTTGATATATCTTTAGGTATTGGTGTTCCTGAATTAAAACTATCTATGAAATATAGCAAGAAAAATATTTGATCTTTTAGAATAAAGCATAATTCATTCATTTGTTTCCAGTTACTTTTATAACTCTTGCCAACCATTAAATAGCCTTTTCATTGTTGTTCAGGAAATTTTCATGTGTACATATATATATAATATGTGTCTGTGTGTGTGTGTGTGTGTGTGTGCGTGTGTGTCTGTGTGTGTTTTCACAATTCCAAAACTAAAAAGTTTACATTTCATTTCCACTAAATGAAGAACGATGTATTTAATACCTCCCCTTAAGCTTTCTCACACATGTTCTCATAAGATAGCAAAGAACTTAAATATTTTAAAATGCTTGGTTAGTGATGAAAAGTCAATAATGACTATATTTCAGCTTTTAGAAATCAGTGACTAAAGGTAATGGGACAATCTAGATTTAATTTGCTACAAAAAAAGGATTGGATATCAGCCAGTTTTCAGATTTATTAAGAGCCAAAAATGCTGTCACAGCCCACCTCTACATGGAACATTAGTCATTCATTTTGTTAATCTAAAATAATATGGAATATAATTTATCAGGACATCAAAATAATAGCTTTTACTTCATTTCCTCACTTCTATAAGGACATGCACAATAGACTCTACAGCTATACATGCACTCTATTAGGGCTAATTGAAAATAGATGGTACAATTAACCTGCTTCTTAGTAAAAAGCATTAACACTTAATGTAAAAGTCTAATCACAATAAAAAGAGTTTCACATTGGAAGGGAATGTGGTGAATAATTTAAAATCATCTGATTTTCTCTTACAAAATAGATTAAAGAAAGAAAAAGTTAATATAACAACACCCAAAGCAGCAATTAGACATTTGTGTTCTTAATCTTAGGTTTCTTTCTCAGATCTCCATTTCAGAAGACTTTATGGATGATTTAATACAATGGCTCTTGGTATTTGGGTGCAACGTAGCAGAACTGAGCAGGTGGTCACGAAACCAATAAGCTGTAGAGGTAATCGTTACAATATAAACTGCAAGAGTGAAAATTAATATGTAAACTCATATTAAAAAAAGCAGCCTTGATCATGTTACCTTAACAAATTTCATTAAACAGAGATTATTTTGATGATGTATTACATTTAAGTTCAATGAACGCTTCAATGATCTAGAAAAACATTAATATTTCTGACTAAAATATATCGTCTATATATGGTGATTATTTTTAAATCTACAACTTTCAGTTTCTCATGAGTTTTTTTAAAATGTTTGAATTTTTTTTAAGACTGAGTCTTTTTAACACCCCAGGCTGGGCTGGAGGAGTGCGGTGGCACCATCACAGCTCACTGCAGCCTCTACCTTTTGGGCTCAGACAATTCTCATGCCTCAGCCTCCTGAGTAGCTGGGATTACAGGTGCACACCACCATGCTCAGCTATTGACCTTTTAAAAAAATGTTTTACAATGTAAAATTTATTTTTTTGATAAAGCAAAGTTTAAAGCACATACTAGGTATGTTTGCTATGACTGTTCCCTTGTATATTTAAGGTGGACATCATTAATCAATTTTTATACTATTTCCTGCTGAATCTACACTTACCTCTATAATCCTATATAATAACATTCTGGAGGCTCTAGGGATTGCCATAATGTAGAAAAAATATTTGACAAACCCAGTTTAGGTCTCTCTTTCCTTTACCTAGGGCAGGACTAAATTAATAAATATGCTAATTTTAATAAAAAATTACATACAATTAATTAAGCAAAATTTATGTCAAAGGAAGAGACAGATAAGTTATTGTAAAAACATTATTTTGTTGTAGCATGTGAAAAATAATATCACTTATTTTAAGCATTTAGGAACGTTTTTTCTCAAAGAGGTAAAATTTTAACTCTTATTAGATTGAAGCTGAACATAAATGTTATACTAGGACGATAGTAGGTTGAGGATTTATTTTTGGGAAGGATAATATGATAATATAAATAGGTTTTCCTAAGAAGACATGATCAACTTGGAGAAAAGAAGGCTATGTTTGCACAGAATAAGAAAGGTCTTCAAAGATCATGAGACTATTGGGCATAATATAACATGTTATGAAAATACAATAACATCTGTAACAATTGGTTATGACAGATGAAGTAATAAGAGTATCAAAGAGGAGAAATCTCCTTAGAAGTAGAATTCCGAGTCATTTTCTCCCTCTTTAGTGGCAGATGAAACTGTGTCTGACCTTGACTAGTCCTCTCAGTAAACATACTTGTAAGATTTGAAAAATCTCAGATAAAATATAAGATATTCCAGAGGCAACTATGCACTGATTTTTTTCTAAGGAATACTTTTAACAGGACATAAGTATGTCTGTATTTTTTTGGTAAATAGACTTGTAATTCTAAATGTATAAACCTCAAAAGTATTGGAAAATGGCAACAGTATGTAGGCCTAAAAACTAAGATGCTAGAATGACCTGAATCCACCTTTCACTCTGACCACACTGGACCCAAAATATGTTCTGGTGAGAGAGCTGCACCTGGTACATTTGGGGTCTCAAGGCATGGTGGTGAAAGTTAAGTATGTGGCTACAGCCTCTCTTTGGAGTCTTTGCTAATCACTAGTAAAACGATGTAAGATTTGTGTTTTGTGGATATCTGTGTTACCATTTCAGCCTTTGAATTTGCTTAGGATCACATTAAAGATTTATTGGATTAACCCTAAAAAAGGAATAATAATAGGAGTGAATTTTGAATTGCTATAGATATTCAAAATAAAATTTTACTTTGAAAGACTTTATAAGATGCTGCATACTTTAATATCCTAGGTATTTGCAATGAACCTTGCTTGGTGTGCCAGCACCTTAAACAAACACTTTGTGTGTATTGAGATGGAGGAAGACTATAATTCTCTTAAAACAGTGCAACTCAAGCTCATTTGGCAGGAATAAATTCATCAGTACAATATGACAAAAACTAGAAATGACGAAGAAAAATCTTATGCTTGTCTCAATAAATTGAGAAAATTTGATAAAACTCCATATTTACACAAGATAAAAATATTTTTACTGAGCCATGAGCAAAGGGTAAATCACTTGATGATGTGTTAAGAGATATTTAGAAAACAACTACAATAAAAGTTATACTTAATGGTGAAATATTTAAATAAAATAAGGAACAAAGATGCCCATTATCATACATCTTATTCAACATAACACCAGAGGTCCTAGACTAAGCCCTAATATAATAGAGATAATAATTACCCAAGAGGAATAAATAAGTGGTATTAGCCACAAATTGCATAATTACATATGTGAAAATTAAGAAACACACAAAAAAAATTAAAAGTAATCAAATAAATTAGGAATCTTTCTAGGTTCAAGGTCAATATACATAGTCAATTGTGTTGCTCTATACCAAGTTAGAAAAATAATTTTGAAACTAGTTCCATTTACAGTAGCAAAATATTTAAACAAGGTATAAAAAGTTTTTAAAAAGAGCTTTCATAGCAAACAATAAAACTTTATTACAAAAAATAAAGACAATTAAATGAAAGGTGATTTCAGTGATTGAAAGATGTAATGCTGTAGAAACATTACGTATTATCCCCAAGTGTATCTATATGTTTAATGCAGACCCAATTAAAAACTCAATAGTAATTTTGTGAAATGTATGAATTAATTCTAACATTTATAAATACATGCAAGGAGTCATTAATATCTGAGATAAAATTGAAAATGAAAAGCAGAGGACATTTTTTCCATTAGATATAGACATAGTATTAGCATAAGGATATTCATAGATTAAGAGAACAATATACAGTTCAGATGCAGATATATGCATAGAGGACTGCAGTGATAGGTTAGTAGAAAAATGTCATTCTTTTCAATAACAGTGCTAGTACAAGTGTCTCCCTCTCCAAAAACAAGAAAATTAAATTGACCCTTACTTCATCCCACATCCAAAAATAGATTCTATTGTGCTGTCATTTCGAATGTGAAAGATATAAGTCTTCCAAAAAATAACCTGGAAGTATAATTTTATTATCTTCATATAGGCAGATTTCTTCCATAGGAAACAAAATCCATTAACTATAAAGGAACTAACTCATTAAAAAACTACACTAATAATAGAAATAACATCCATTAAAAAGATACCAATAAGAAAGTGAAAAGGTAAGCCACAAGGAAGATAAGACATGTGTAACAAATAAGATTTAGAAAGAGTTCATGTTCAGAATATATTTAAAAAGCTAAAACAAGAAAAAATTGACAAAGCAATAAGAAGTACAAAAAACCAGACAGAAAAAAAAAAAAACAAAGAAAAAGAACATACATACTTTTACAAAATTGTCCATAAATACATAAAAAATATTTCAACTTATTGATCAGCATAAATATGAAAATTTAAATAAAGATTACATAATACTACATAACCATAAATATTGCTATTAAAAAAACTGAAAATACAACGTGTTAGCAAAAATTGGGAAAAATGAGAATTTTCATTCATTGCCTTAGAAATGTAATTTAGCAGAACCACTTTGGACAATAATTTGACAGTGTCTATCAAGTTTAGTAAATGCATACATAATGGCCCAGTAATTCTGTTCTGAGGTATATGCACATTAGTAATGCATTTGTATGTACATGAAAAGGCACGCACAATAATGTTTATAACAGTATTAATTATAATAATCTCAAACTGGAACCAATACATGTCTATCTATGTGAACAAATAAATTGTTTTTGTTATTTTTGTGCAATAGCATATTACAAATTTCATTTAAAAAGACAAACTACAACTATACACAACACAAAAATAAAATTTCCCTGCATATTGTTCCATGAGAACATAGAAACCAAATAAATTTTCATATTACATTGTTGCATTTAAAACAGACAAAAGTAAGCTACAGTGTTAGAAGTCAAGGTAATACTTACTCATGAAGAGGAAGCATGTGGTAGGGCTCTAACGTATTAGTAATACCCGATTTCTTGTCTTAAGTAATAATTATATAATTGTGTTTCTTTTACAATAATTTATCAAACTACACATGTATGGCTTTCTATATTTTTATGTATAACATTTCAATCGTAAAATATATGTTTAGCAATCCTACTTTAAAGCATCCAGATCCACAAATAATGGTCCATATCCTTGTTTCTTTTCTAAGAAAAACCTCAAGAAGTACAAACTCTGTGTGAAAGTTTAAAAATATTTTAAAACATTTTAAAGACAGTTATAACATGCTTCATGCTAATTTGCAATGAGAAATAATGTTAATACATAGTATTTAGGCAATGAAGGAGCATTCTGTCCTACATTCCTCTCAGAAATCATATGCAAATGATACAGAAACTGACTGTTAAAAGCACAAACTTAAACTAAAGAATGACAGCAAGATCTATCTTTTACAACAGTATATAAAAACGAACAGCACATGAAGAAGCTGTTAACTGTCTTGACAGAACAGAAGCAGTGTAAACACAACTGCCCATTTCATTCCTCAGGAACATGTCTCTGCTCAAAAATTAGAAGTCTAGATACCATATAAACAGTCCACTAAAGCACAATTCTGGAAACAGAAAAGCCATGTAGGAAAGTGATGGGTTTATTCTCTGGGTTGGGTGATTCTAGACACAATGAAGAACAGGAATGAGCCACTGGCCTGAATAAAAGTGGAATTCAAATAGAAAAGGTCATTCAGAATTACACTTTCCTTCACCACAGAAAACCAATCTTCAGTCTTTTGTTTTTTTGTTGTTTGGTTTTTAAGACAAGTTCTCACTGTCACCCAGGCTAGAGTGCAGTGGCACAATCACTGCTCACTATAGCCTGGATCTCCCAGACTCAAGCAACCCTCCCACCGTACCCTCCTGTGTGGCTGGCGCCACAGGCATGTGCCATCACACCTGGCTAATTTTTGTATTTTTTGTAGAGACAGGGTTTTGCCATGTTACCCAGGCTATTCTTGAGCTCCTGAGATTAGCAATCTGACCACCTCAGCCTTTCAAAGTGCCTAGGATTACAGGCATGTGCCACCCTGCCTGGCCTCATACACAAAATACTTAACATGATTTCTATTGACCCACACTCATACATATAATCTCCTCCCTTTGAGTGTAAGCAGTCTTGTGAATATGATGTGATATCACTCCTAAAATTACATTACAAAGATGAAAGCAATTCACAGAGGTAATTAAGTTTCTAATCAGCTGACTTTGAATTAATCAAAGGGTGATTATCCTGGGTATGTCTGACCTAATTAGATAAATAGTTTAAAAGAATGTTTATTCCATCCTTGAGCTCTGAGATGATCTTCTACAGGCCTTGAAGTATATAGCCATATTATGAATAGCCTAAGGAGAAGGTCAGCCTCTAGAAGCTGAGAGCTTCAGTCAAGCTTGTTGTAAGGAACTGAATTCACCCAACAATCTGAATGAACTCAGATCTGAGAATCTCAAGCTCCACATGGGAAATCACCCTAGCTGACATCATTTTAATTTTATTTTTATAGATTCAGGGGTGCCTGTGTAGCTTTGTTACAGCGTATATGGCCTAATGGTGAGGTTTGGGTTTCTAGTGTACCCATCACCCAAATAACATTGTGCCTAATATTTTTCAAGCCTCATTTCCTCCTACCCTTCTCCCTCTTGGAGTCCCCATTACCTATTATTTCCATTTGAATTTCCATGGGTCCCCATTATTTAGCTCCACTTATAAGAACATGTGGTATTTAATTTTCTGACTCTGAGTTATTTCACATAGAATGACCTCCAGCTCCATCTATGTTGCTGCGAAAGACATGATTTTCTTCTTTTTTATTATATGTTCTAGATTGTAATGGAAACTGGGAAAAATAGAGGAAAACTCTCAGAGCATTACTTAAACAAGTACAATTAGAAAATAAGATATTAAAAAATCATTTCAAGCTTCTTATTGATTTCTGTATTGCTAAGGGTAGAAACCCACTGGAAGGATTACTTTGTTAATAAAACATAATGGAGGCTAGACACGGTGGTTCACACCTGTAATCCCAGCATTTAAGGAGGGCAAGGAGGGTGGATCACCTGAGGTCAGGAGTTTGAGACCAGTGTGACCAACATGGTGAAACCCTGTCTCTACTAAAAATACAAAAATTATCCGGGTATGGTGATGAGCACCTACCTGTAGTCACAGCTACTGAGGAGGCTGAGGCAGGAGAATCCCTTGAACCTGGGAGGTGGAGGTTGCAGTGAGCCAAGATAGTGCCACTGCACTGATTTTATTCTTTATGGTTGTACAGTATTCCACAGTATGTGTCTTTGTATATGTATATACATGTACCGTATTTATTCAATCAATCCTCAATGGACATTTAGGTTGACTCCATGATTTTGCTATTGAGAATAGTACTACTATAAGCATACAAGTGCAAGTGTCTTTTTGATATAACAATTCATTTTCCTTTGGTTACATACCCAGTAGTGGGATTGCTGGGTTGAAGCATAATTCTATTTTTAGATATTTGAGAAATCTCCATACTTTTTCCATAGAGGTTGAACTAATTTATATTCTTACCAACAGTGTATAAGTGTTCCCTTTTCTCTGCATTCTTTATAACATCTGTTGTTCTTTGAGTTTTTAAAAAAAGCCATTTCGACTACTCTGAGATGATATCACATTATGACTATAATTTGCATTTCTCCAATAAGTAGTGTTGGACATTTTTTCATATATTTGTTGACTGGGAAAATCAGATATCCATATGCAAAAGAATAAAACTGGACCCTTATTTCTTACCATATACAAAAATTAACTCAAGATGGAGTAAAGACTTAAATGTAAAAGCTGAAACTACAAAAAATTCTACTGGACATTGGTCTAGGCAAATATTTTATGATAAAGATCTCAAAAGCAAATGCAACAAAACCAAAAATAGACAAATGGGGTTTAATTAAAAAGCTTCTGAACAGCAAATGAAATGATCAACAAAGTGAACAGACAGCTTGCAGAATGGAAGAAAATATTTGCAAACTATGCATCTGACAAAGGACTCACACTCAGAATCTATAAGGAACTCAAACAACTCAACAAGAAAAACACAAATCCCAATTAAACTTTGGCAAAGGACATAAGCTCAAAATAAGACATACTAACTGACATCTTGATTGCAGCCTTGAGAAGCCCTGAGCAAAGAAATTCTGCTGGGTTTATAATCATAGTTTAGCTATGTCCAAACTCCTGATCCAAAGAAATTATGAAAATATGCTTTAAGTCACCAAATTTGTGGTAATAAGAAATGCCCTGCACAGACTACTTTTTAAGGCAGAAATGAAAACCAAATAAAATCTCTTAGGGAACTGAAGAATCATTCTCTAGATTAATGAAAGTGCTCTGGAAAAATTAAGCCAATATCAAGCTTTGAAGGTCGAAAATAAAAGAATGGCCTAATTGCACAATTGACCCATGGTGATGAACCCTTGTCAGCATCTATCTATGTGCACAGAGTATCCAATCCGTTTTCCAGTACCTCATTCCAAAATGAAATTGAAAATAATAAGGCTAGAGCTGACCTAGAGGTGTGAGTCTCACAACATAAGTCTTGAGGAAGAAAAGAAATGCCCTTTAATTTGTGAAAATAATGAGTAGAAGAATATGAGCATATGGGAAGATTACTGATAATTTTTCAAACTAACAAGTGTATTAGAAAACCAATTTCAGAGGAAAATAAAATAACTTTTGTATATTACTTAGCTAAACAATATAAATTTGATTAAACTTATTTCAGGATAAGTGAAAGGTAATTTTGTTATATTAAGTGATTCAGCCATTAACTATATTTCTATTGTAGCAACAATGAAACACTGAGAATTAATTTAATTAAAAATTACTTCATAAGAATATATTCAGAGGCTGCAAAGAGAATACAGGTATAAGGGCCCAGACATACATTACTTTAATGAAATTTGTTAGATTATGTCAAAATTGAATACAAAAATGATTAGCATAAGTATATGCCATTGAAGATGTTAAGAATTTGGAATAGTTTCATCCTAACTACTGATTGTAGAGTTGACTAGAATGTTACTATTATTATTAACATCTATATAGCACTGTTTAGTTTTTAAACATATGGGCAAACATCACCTTGATGCTTACAATAAATAAAAATTAGGTTTACAATATCTCATAGTATGAATCTGAGCTCCTTATCTAAAATTTCTTAGTTTTTCTCAGTGTTAATACTCACTGCAGCACACTGAATTGGGGGTCCTGAAGGCCTGAGAACATTAATGCACTTCTCTAAGCTTCTGAAGACCAAGGGAGGACTGTTTCTAGGGAGCTTCTGGTCCATTAAACAGAAGGAAAGATTACCAAGTAAATAATCTAAAAATCAAAAGAGAAAGGGAGAGAGAGTTTGTGTGTTCTCAGTGAGACTATTAAAATTATATGATGGATTAAATAGATAACTATATACCTATTAGATATTCAAAGCCGTGTTTGGAAATTCTGATTTCTGCAATGAAACACTCACAAAAAGGTGAATGATGTCCAGCTATAGACAGCACTGGGATTTCCCAGAGCCTTTCCATAGTATTTTATTATCTCTGCTGAAACTTGTGAAAAGATATAAGGTAAAAACATTTATAGTGAACTAAAATTATAATGAAAACTAAGGAAAATCAAAGAATGTTATGAACAGAAGAAGAGATAATTATTTTTTGTTTTGTAGAATAACTAGCCTTAAAAATAAAATTAGAATTTTAAATGCAATCTCATTGTTAGTCTACTTGAAAATACAGGGAAACATTTACAATCAATGGAATTTAGAAAGCAAATAAAAACATACTTTTATTATTTGGCAGTTTGTATATATGGAACAAAAAAGTTACACAAAAGCATGGGAAAAAATAATTTTCTCTTTCTTTGAAATATCAGAGACCTCACCAGTTAATTTTCAATATTCCATTTTCTGAAAATAAGAAATATCCTACACAGACTAGGTTTTAATTGTGTAACTGTATCTAATTTGCTTTTTCACTTTAAAGTCAGGTAGTCTTCTTTGTCATTTAAAATGTTCATCAGTTAAGCAAATAGGGGTGTTAACATGACTAGTTTTGACAATATCTTTTTGCTGAAAGCCTTCTTCCATGCAATGAAGTGTGGAGGAGGAGGTAATGGCACTGGGCAAATAAGGTAGTTTGCATTTGCAGCTCTGTTCTATCTGGAAACCAGAGGTTGCTAGGTTAAAAAGTAGGCTCCAGAAAAACTTACTAGATTAGGTTTCTAGGTAACACATCAGAATTTTTTTGGTAAAATATTCAAGAAATGTATTAAGTCTCTTCAAAGCACAAACAGATTTATCTGTAAAATGTTAGTAAGCTTAACTATTGTTTTCTTTTTTTTTATTATCATACTCCATTTTGCTGGATTATAGCTGCAGTCTGAATATTCTACGTGATCATATAAGTTCCAAATCTGGATTTGAAGTTACTAGTGGTTACAGCATGATTCAATTATATAAATTATATTATTTTTGTGGTCAAAGAAAAATTGTGCCAGACATAAACAGTCAAGGCAGACTTTACTGAAGACTATTGCAATAGTGAAATATTGAACTCAACTCTGTTAATGTGTGGGAGGACTATTAAGTGCTCGGTTGAGCTAGTGGAAAAGTACTGCAGAAATGTAGTGGAGATGTTTGTCAATGTGATTAGGCCATATAGGTTTACTATTTGGTTGTTAATGAAGTTAAGCTTCTACTCTCCTACAGAAACTGGGAGATAGGAGCAATTAATATCTTAATTATCACAAATATTTAACATTTCAGAGAGATGGTTCCCGGGTTCTTGAGAAAAACACTTTTGGGTTGTAAAACCAGAAACTGACTGAAAAAATATTTATATTTCAAATGGGCAGAGGAAAAATTTTCAATTACAAATTTTCTAAAGTAAATGCTATAAGAAAAGAGAGACCAGAGGCCTACAGTCAGGAATAAGGCTGTCTAAAGCTTAGGTAAGCTGAGGGTAACATCAAGCCTGTTTAGGTCACTGTGAACAAACAATATTAACATAATTATTATTCATGGAGAAAAAATATATAACAATATGCATTTCAAAAAGAAATTTCAAACTTCTTAGATGGATTTTTGCTGCGAACTGAATGTTTGAGACTTCCTAAACTTTATATAATAAATCTCTAATTTCCAGTGTGGTAGTATTTGGAAATGGGGCCTTTAGGAGTTAATTAGGTCATGAGGGTGGAACCCTCATATATGGAATTACTGCTCTTATAAAAACAGCCACTAGAAAGATGATTTCTCTCTCTCTTCCATTTGAGGATATCCTGCTAAAAATCAGGAAGAGGAACTGGCTAATATGTTAATCTTACATTTTCCAGCCTTCAGAACTATGAGGAATAACTTCTGCTATTTAAGCCACCAAATCTATGATATTTTTGTTATAGCAGCTCAAACTGACTCTAACAATCTAATCTTTATAAAGAGTAAATGTCAGCCATGAAAAGTGCATACTATTTATTTTTATACCAAAATTTTATGTGTCTAAGAAATTTAATAATTAAAATAACCTTTATCTTACAATATTAAACGTGTACAGTCTGTTATAGCAGAATATAAACCTTCCAAAAAACAGATAAAAATTACTAAAGTCAGAAAGAAACAAATGAAATATCCTTTTGATTTCATAAATCATTCATCCAAATGCAATAACTAAGAATGTCACTGCCTCATTTCCTTGTAGCTCAGGCTCGCTAATTGTTAAGCCAGGTTAAATAATGGAAAGATATATCCAGTGGTAAAGCCTCTAGTTTTATTTATCACCTGTAAATAATTTGTGTCAATTATAATGTATCTAGAAGTGTCTTAGGACATACTTGGAACTTTCATACATTTAAAAATAAGTACTCTAGTCTGTTATTATTTAAATCAGTAGTGCATAAATAATGCTTCAAGCAATTATATGTACAGAAATAATATTTTGTTCTTTGTAGTACCATTTAAGGTGAACAGGACATGTATCACTATACACAGTTCACAAATACACAAATAGAAATAAGAGAAATTAAAGATCACTTTTTATAGTGTAACAACCTTGCAGAGGCAAAAAGTGAAAAATAAAAGCAAAATATGTAAAACAAATGCTATTCACATATAAGTTAGTAACAAAGGTAACAGATACACCAAAATCTTTTTCTGTTGAGTCAGTAACACTCAAGTAAGTTTTTATTTCATCTTTTGTTATTTGCTATTTAAAAAAATGTTGTCAACCAAAAACTGAGGATAGACTAGGGCTAACTTGAAATGTGTTTTCAAGTGGTGTTATATGTCACAGAAACATTTGAATATTCTGCAACTAAGTGGGTAATGAACATATAGTGAGTAATGAACTATCCACATTATTAAAGTAAGAAAGGTGCAATATTTATGTCAAATAATGTGAAAATAAGAGAGTAGGTAAAAATGAGCATGCAACATTAAATGGCCTAGAGATAAATAAATACTAAGACTTTCTTAATAGAGGTGATCAGAAGATTATTAATAATCTTAATAAAGGACCCAGACCTTTCAGGATGGATTAGACTTTACTACCCAGCAATAGGTTCCTGTACTTCATATGCCAAAACTATAGATACAGCCACAGGAAAAGTAAGTTTACTGAGGTAGATGTAAATAAAGCAAATATGTCATATATTTTCTATATTTTTTTTAGTCTCAAACATCAGTTTTATAGAGACGAAACATACAGACACCCATGTTCATGGACACAACACTCAATCTAGAATAGGCCATAATAATTTAAGTTTTTATTAGAACAGAGATAATAGAAATAACCAATAGAAGGTACATATTTTGAAGAAGATACAAAAAATATAGAAAAAGAAAGAAACTTAGATTTGAGGGCTAAGTACTCAAGATGAAGTAAAGTGC
Source organism: Saguinus oedipus (assembly GCA_031835075.1). Taxonomy (NCBI): domain Eukaryota; kingdom Metazoa; phylum Chordata; class Mammalia; order Primates; family Cebidae; genus Saguinus; species Saguinus oedipus. The sequence goes on from CM063172.1 coordinate 112,026,001, forward strand.
AGATTTAACCTTGGCCAGATATAAACTTCTCTGTCCTAGAATCCAGACAAGTACTTGATATTATAACCTTTCTTCCTGTTTATTTTCATCAGTATGTATCTTAAAACTTTAACACCTAAGCCACATATCTTGTGATCCACATAAATTTATCTTTGTCAAATGTTAAGTTCCTTGTTGAAACTCCATTAATGTTTAGAAAAATGGAACTTCATACTCTTGGGAGTGTGTTTTCTGTTGCCTTTTGCATCTCTTAAACTTTTTTGTTAAAAGCCAGACATATTGGGTAGAACAATGAAAAGTCTGGTACCTGGTTTTCATGCCTGAAAATAGAAATGCATTTTTGCTTCTGTTGTGTCCTTAAAATAGGATTTAAGTTAATCTCATTAGAAATTAGGCCATGTTTGAGGTTTGTTGTTAACCTACGTTCAGTGAATCACAGGTTACTAATTCCTTTAGCAATACATTGTATTAAGACGGAGGTTGGTATGGCAGGTGGTTTTTGCTTGGTTTATCATTGATTTAGTCCCTTGGATATTCATTCCAGCCTTGCCTTTAGGTTTTTTGTTTAGTTTAGTTTTACACTATGCCTCAGAGAAGGTTCTTTTCAATCTCCTTTCCCTCTCCTGTACTTCTCTCAATATTGTTTTTCGGTTATCTGCCATTAACACTTGTTAAATGGGGAGGGTTGGAGCATTAGGAAGATCTTACGAATTATCATTATTCATTAAGGCTCAGTCTTTAGAAGATTCAATCTCCGTGTGTCTCAGGAATATGGCCTCCTGAGTATTTCTGCCTCTCTTCCTGATGGAGTTCTAAGTCTAGCACAGATTTCTGCTCTTACCTCAGGAGTAGCGTTATTTTCTCTTCTCTTCCATATGTTGCAATAGGTTTTCACCAATAAGGGAAACTGTGTTTCTGCCCTTTTGCCAGAGATACGGATTTGTTCCATAAGTAAGACAATGCAGAAGTGTGCCTGTGAAGTTTCATGCCCTTCCCATTGTAACTCCTTTCCACATCCTATAAATCTGTAACACAAGGTACCCTTACTTAAAATATTTTCCAATATTCCCTGTAATAAGAATACAGACTCTTCCAATGCACCCTGGGTTTTATGCTCTCTCAGAGTACACAATTAACCTCCAGCAATTCAACAATCACACATGCTGAATTCTTACTGGTGTCTGATTTCATCTATTCCAGGTAAGGTAATGCTTAATTCTCTTCTTCCATTTGAATATAAGTTTCTCTTTAGTTTTTGAACCAGTTAGTTGCCTTGCCACATCTACTTTGGATGGGGTTTTTAAAGTAACAAGCTTACAATTTATCCAATGTTTATTTTTCTTGTTAGAAAACAGAGGGAGTGATACAATTTACTAGCTTAAGGGACCAGGAATAGTAAGCATAAATAATTAAGGCAGAGTTCTAGTATTAATGGCATTTACTACTTATTGGGGAACTAATTTCAGGATGCTTATAAACTCACATAAATCAACTGAAAAAAATGTTTTATTAAATGATGTTTAAGGGAAGAGCATGGTGCCTAATGCCTGTAACCTCAACACTTTGGGAAGTTGAGGCAGGAATATACAGGCATGGGAAAAGACTTCATGACTAAAACACAAACAGCAATGGCAACAAAAGCCAAAATAGACAAATAAGATCTAATTAAACTAAAGAGCTTCTGCACAGCATAAGAAACTATCATCAGAGTGAACAGGCAACCTACAAAATGGGACAAAATTTTTGCGACCTATGCATCTGACAAAGTGCTAATATTTAGAATCTACAAAGAACTTAAACAAATTTACAAGAAAACATACAAGCAACCCATCAAAAAGTGGGCAAAGGATATGAACAGACACATCTCAAAAGGAGACATTTACACAGCCAACAAACATATGAAAACAAGCTCATCATCGTTGGTCATTAGAGAAATACAAATCAAAACCACAATGAGATACCATCTCATGCCAGTTAGAATGGCAAACATTAAAAAGTCAGGAAACAACAGATGCTGGAGACAATGTGGAGAAATAGGAACACTTTCACACTGTTGATGGGAGTGTAAATTAGTTCAACCATTGTGGAAGACATTGTGGCAATTCCTCAAAGATCTAGAGCTAGAAATACCATTAGATCCAGCAATCTTGTTACTGGGTATATACTGAAAGGATTATAAATCATTTTATTATAAAGACACATGCACACATATGTGTATTGTGGCACTGTTTACAATAACACAGTCTTGAAATCAACCCAAATGTCCATCAATGATAGACTGGATAAAGAAAATGTGGCATATATACACCATGGAATACTATGCAGTCATTAAAAAGGACAAGTTCATGTCCTTTGCAGGGACATGGATGAAGCTTGAAACCATCATTCTCAGCAAACTAACACAAGAACAGAAAACCAAACACTGCATATTCTCACTCATATATAATAGATGAACAATGAGAACATATGGATACAGGGAGGAGAACATCACACACTGAGGCCTGTCCATGGTGGGTGTCTAGGGGAGGAATAGAATTAGGAGAAATACCTAATGTATATGACAAGGTGATGGCTGCAGCAAACCACCATGGCACATGTATACCTATGTAACAAATCTGCACATTCTATATATGTACCCCAGAAATTAAAGTATAATAATTCTAATATAAATAAAGTTAAAAAAATAAAAATAATAAAGACTGCCATGTCATACAAAAAAAAAAAATAGTCAGATGTGGCGGAGCATGGCTGTATTCTGGAGGCTGAAAGAAAGGATTGCTTGAGCCCAAGAGGTCAAGGCTGTAGTGAGCTGAGATTGAACCACTGCACTCCAGTTTGGGAAACAGAGTGAGACCCTGTCTCAAAAAGAAAATGTTTAAAATAAGTATCTTTAGAAAATCATTATAATAGTAATAATTACTGGCTAAACTGGCATGTGTCTTTTAATCTAAACTAAACAATTTTATTTATACATTTCATTCTGTGCTTAGGGATTTTGATACATTCTTTATGGTACAGTAAACAACTTCTTTATATTGATATATCACTATATATATCATTATATTGCTATAATTTAAGAGTTCTCAAAATATTTTAGAAATTAAAATTAGATAGAGTGGTGAAATTAAAAAGGAGATATTCCAGATCCAGCAGAGATATAATTTTTTCTCTGTTTCTTTTAATTGTACTTAATAACTCACTAATAAAAATAATTTGATGATAAAAAAACAAATATTTAAGTTTGTTTTATCTTCAAAAACTATACATAAGGTGAGGCGTGGTCACTCATGCCTATAATCCCAGCACTTAGGAGGCATTTTGAAGATAGTAAAATACAATATAAAGAGAACATAAACCAACATTTATTATTAGTTGCATTTCAGTATATATGAGTTAAAATTCTTTCCATATTAATAATTTAAAAATTATATTTCCATAATTTAAAAACATTTTCAGAAGTTCAATTTATACAAAATGTATTATTGCTATTACATAACTTTTTATGTAGATATTTTAGGTTCTACTATATAAAGCCAAGGAATTTTTCTTAATAATGTGCTAAAAATTATCAAGTTATTAAATTTGAATAAAATATTATCTAGAGTAATCTAAAATTATCTTTTGATCTGATAATAAATTTGGTAATGTTACCAAGTCTCAGATTCCCAGGCTAACCCAGGGAATTTTTTCTTTGATAATACTTATGCTAAAAAGTAATTGGAAATGCCTAATTTACTCTGATGAAATACTAATTTTAAATATATTAATTTTGTTTAGTCAGTTGAAAAATAGCCTAGCATGGTGGCTTATGTGTGTAATCCCATACTTCAGGAGGCCAAGGTGGGTGGATGGGTGGATCCTTTGGGCTCAGGAGCTCAAGACCTGTCTGGGCAACATGGCAAAACCCCATTTCTACCAAAAATACAAAAAAATAGCTGGGCATGGTAGTGAGTGCCTGAGGTCCCAGCTACTCAGGAGGCTGAGGTGGGAGGAGATTGCTTGAGTCCAGACAGCAGAGGTTACAGTGAGCTGAGATAGCACCACTGCACTCCAATCTAGGTGACAGAGTGAGATACCATCTCTAAATAAATAAATAAATAAATAAATAAATAAAATGAAGTCAGAGAAACAACCAGTTAAGTCAGAGAAATATTCCTCTAAAATTGTAGAATAGCAGTCATGACAAATAACAAAAGACATTTATGTACCTGATAAACACATACATACATACATGCACAACTGCATCAATGAAGAAAATAACTTGTTTTTAAAAAATTTTGTAAATTCTATTTACAAGTAAAAGCATTTATGTATCAAAAATGACAATAAATAATTGATATTAAAAAAGTTCTTCAAGAGAATATTCATATCCTAGTATAAATGAAATACTTCAAAATGCTCAGCTAGTAAATCCTTTATTTAATAAATGAATAGTTAATAAGCACATTTCTATAGCACATAGTATGAAATAGTTTTATCTTTTTTTATAGTATAAGACACATTAAACACACACACTCCTATAAACCTTGAATGAAAATGGTATCCAATAAATGGAAAAGTAACAGATAAACCCAGTGCAGCAGAATGAAAGGCTGTAGTATGATTAAAACATATTTGCCTTTGGAAGGACGAGGCAGGTGGATCACGAGGTCAAGAGATCGAGACCATCTTGGCCAACATGGTGAAACCCCGTCTCTACTAAAAATACAAAAAATTAGCTGGGCACGGTGGCACGTGCCTGTAATCCCAGCTACTCAGGAGGCTGAGGCAGGAGAATTGCCTGAACCCAGGAGGCGGAAGTTGCGATGAGCCGAGATCGCGCCATTGCACTCCATCCTGGGTAACAAGAGCGAAACTCCGTCTCAAAAAAATATATATATATATTGCAATTTTTCAATTTAACTAACAGAAAACAATAGAACCAAGTTAACAGCTTACTTACTACTTTTATTTCATATTCAAGTAAGTTCTTTTCTTTTGACTATGTTAAAAAATAAAATCTTATATGAGCAACCTAATTAGTTTATACATAATGAATTCCAAATGTCTAAAATAGTTCTATTTATCAGTTTCGAGGATTTTCCTAAGTCCAATGTAATAATGTCACATAAACTTGTAATGCTATTTTCAATTAGATTCTTAAGCTAAGGGAGTTCAAACTATGATTCCTGTGTAGGGTCGTCTTATTCCTTAGATCCAGTAATTACATTTTAATACTTTTATTCCATTTATAATTCCCAGTGATTTTGGTTTTATTTGGAAGTAATCTTGTTCAAATCACTTGCCTTACTTTGCATTTTTAGGCTCTCTGCTCACTCCCTCCCCACCTTAAACTATTTGTTTAGTTCTTAGTGATCAAGTTTTCCCCTGAAGTACTATTCGTTTCCAGTTTCACGTCATTATCATTCTTGAATAATGTTTTTTCAATAATGTTGCTTTTTTGACATATATTTTATGTTTCTAATTGGGTAAAAATGGTTGTATTTAAAGCTAATTATCACAAATTATCTATCTTCTTAGTTTGCATCTATATCCTATAGCAGATGAACCAAAAGGAAAGAAATATAAACACAATGGTTCATTCTTAAAGAATAGAATTAGTTTCAAAAAATTTAGGTATGCTGAGGTGATAAACAGAAATGCAATGTGACCTTGAAGTTACAAAAATATAAGGTCACTTAGGAAGAAGGACTCGCCTTGTAGATCAATGCTTTGAGTAGAGCAATAAAAGGGAATACTAGAGCCACCTGGTCTGGGGCAAGCAGCCCTTCTAGAAGTGATTCCATTCTGTTAAGTAGAGAGTTACACGCACAGAGGAGCCGTTGCAGTACCAAGCAGTCAGACTCTATTATAGTAGTAAAACTCACCTTGTAGTAGTCAAATATGAAGCCTATAAGAATGTCATGGCTCCTCCCTCATTCACAAGACACCTCTGAAAATAGCATGGAAATCCCATTCATTCCATGACCAATTATAAACATAAATCTTGAGTCTGGCTCAGAATAAGCACACACAAAAAAGGAACAAGAGAGAGAGGGAAGAAGAGAGAAATTGATATGATTAGTGACCTATTTCTCCTATGCAAAGAAAAAGACAAAAGGAATACAAAACTTGGCCAGGTGTGGTGGCTCATGCCTATAATCCAGCACTTTGGGAGTCTGAGGTGGACGGATGAGCCTAGGAATTCAAGACCAGCCTTGAACCTAGAGAATATTGTTAGTGAGGAATCTTCTTGAAGTCAAATAAACAGTAGTGAGTAGTTTTTTGTATGAGTTTGAAGAATTATGGTAATGACCATATATAATTTTATTAGAATTTATTTTTATATCAGTTTTAGTTCCATAGTGAATATGAGCTGAAAGTACAGAGAGTTCTCATGTACTTCCTGCTCCCACACACCTACAACCTTCTCCACTATCAACATTCTACACCAGACAGTGATATGTTTGTTACCATCAATTAACGTACATTGACACATCATCACACAAAGTCAATAGTTAACATTAAGGTTGACTGTTGATATTGTACATTCTACTGGTTTGACAAAAACATAATGACATTTATCCATCATTGTAGTGCATTACAAAATAGTTTCACTGCCCTAAAAATCTTCTGTGCTCTGATTATTCATTTATTTTCCCCCATAACTACTGGCAACCACTGTTTTTTTACTATCTCCATTATTTGGCCTTTTCCAGAACGTCATATAGTTGGAATTATATAGGATGTGGCCTTTTCAGATTGATTTCTTTTACTTCATAATACAGCCTGCCTGCCTGCCTTCTTTTCTTTTTCTCCCCGTCTCTTCCTTCTCCTTCCTTCCTTCTTTCTCTTTCTCACTTTCTCTCCTTCTCTTTTTCTTTTTCTTTCTTTTCTTCCATCCTTCCTTCTTTCCTTCCCTTTTTTCTTTCTCTTTCTTTTAATTGTTCATTCATTTGTTCTTTCTTTCTTCCTTTTTTAAATTCATTTCTGTCCTTGACCTTTACTGCCTTTCATAGATATTTCATTTTTTAAAAAATTCAAGGTTTGTGGCACACTTGGGTAAGGCAACTCTGTTGTGCCATTTTCCTAACAGCATCTGCTCACTTCATGTCTCTGTGTCGTATTTTGATAATTCTCCTATTTGAGAATATTTTGCTTAATTATTATATTTATTATGATGATCTATAATCAGTAACCTTTGATGGTACACTCATAATTTTTTGAGATCCCATAAACTGCCTTCATATAAGATAGTGTATTTAATCGATAATATCGCGGTGTTCTGACTGCTCCATCAACTATCATTCCCCAATCTGCCTCCTTTTCTTTGAACCCCCCTATTCCCCGAGACATAACGATGTTGATATTTGGTCAATTAATCAGCCTACAATGGCTTTTAAATGTTCAAGTTGTAAGAAAAGTCAATCCATGAGGCAAATTTTAGTGTTGTCTTATGTTAATAAATTGTTACAACCACCCTGATCAGCAGCTTCAATATCAAAGCAAGATCTTCCACCAGCAAAAGACCTCCAATATCTTGCTTGCTTCAATAACAAAGCAAGACCTTGCACTAACAACTTGTTGAATGCTCAGATTATTGTTTGTATTTTTATCAGTTAAGTATTTTTAAATTAAGGTATATACATTTTTTGTACATAATGCTGTTGAACACATAATAGACTACAGTACAGTATAAACATAACTTGTATATGTACTAAGAGACAAAAAATAATGACTTGTGATACTCATTTTATTCCAGTCATCTGAACAAAACCTGCAATATCTCTGAGGTATACCTGCATGCAGGTGTATTTCCTCCTTTTCATATCATAGCTTGGTAACACACTGCTTTTTGGTTCTAAATAATATTCTATTGTATGGGTGTAACACCATTTATTTATCCATTCACCTTCTGAAGGATATCTCAGTAGCTTTCAAGTTTTGGTAATTATAAATAAAGACACTATAAATATCCATGTGCAGCTTTTCGTTTGGAATAAATTTTCAACTTTTTTCGGTAAATATCAAGGTGCCTGATTGCTGGACTGTAATGTAAGAGGATGTTTTGTTTTGTAAGAAACTGCCAAAATGTCTTCCAACGTAGCTGTACTATTGCATTCTCATGAGCAACGAATGAGAATTGCTGTTCCACAACCTCACCAGAAGTTATCATCAGGGTTTCGGATTTCGGCCATCCTAATAGGTGTGTAGTGGTATCTCACTGTTATTTTAACTTGCACTTCCCTAATGACAAATGATGTGGATCTTCTTTTCAGAAGCTTAATTGCCATCTATCTGTCTTCTTTAGGAAGGTGTCTATCCAGATATTTTTCTCATCATTGAGTTGGGTTGGTTTTTTGAGTATTGTTGAGTTCTAAAGGGTCATTATATATTTTGGATGGCAGTGATTTATCAGATGTGTCTCATGCCAATATTTTCTCCCAGTCTGTGACTGTATTCTCATTCTTTTGACAGTGTTTTTCATGGAGCAGAAGTTTTTAATTTCAGTGAAATTCAGCTTATATATGATTTCTTTTAAGGATCTTACTTTTGATGTTACATCTACAAACATCATCACTATATTCAAGGTCATCTCAATTTTCTCCTGTTATCTCCCAGGAATTTTATAGTTTTGCATTTTTTGTTTAGATACATGATCCATTTTGAATTAACTTAATAAAGACAGCAAAATTTGGGTCTAACATACATTTTTTTTTGCATGTCAATGTCCCGTTTTTCTAGCACCATTGAAAAGACTGGGATTTTTCCTCCATTGTATTGCCTTTGCTTCTTTGCCAAGAATCAGTTGACAATATTTATGTGGCTCTGTTCTGAGCTCTCTGATCAGTTCCATTGATCTGTCTACTCTTTTTACAATACCACACTGCTTCCATTACTCTAGATTTACAGTAAATGTTACAGTCAGGTATTATCAGTCCACTCAGTTTCTTCCCCTTCAATATTGAGTTGGCCACTCTGGGTCTTTTCTTTCTCCATATAAACTTTGGAGTCAGTTTTTCAGTATACAGAAAATAATTTCCTGGGATTTAATTACGTTGCATTTAATCTATAGATCAATTTGGGGAGAACTGACATGTTAACAGTAATGAGTCTATCCATTAACATGAAATATTTATCCATTTATTTGGTTCTCTTACTTCTTTTATCTTAATTTTGTCATTTTTCTCATATAGATTTTATACTTTTTTTAAGCTTATGCTTTTGTATTTCATTTTGGGGAAATTAATGTAAATATATTGTGTTTTTAATTTTAAGTTTCACTTGTTCATTGTGAGTATACAGGAAAGTTTGAATTTTGTATATTGACCTTGTTTAATGCAACCTTGTTATCATTGCTTATTAGTTCCAGGAGTTTCTCAATTCCCTCAGATTTTCTACATAAGTAATCACATCATTTGTGAACAAAGCTAATTTTGTTTATTGCTTAATAATTTATATATCATTTATTTTCTTTTTCTTTTCTTATTAAATTAGGTAGACTTCCAATATGATGTTAAAAACAAGTAAGAAGAGATACTCTTGGCCTGGTTTCTGATCTTTGCTGGAATGATTATAATTTCTCACCATCAAATATAAGATTAAAATGTAATCTTTTAAATATGTAATGATCCAGAATTGCACACTCTACAGTGTAGATATTTAGTTCAGAATGGAAAGGAATAGTAAATTAAAAGGGATGAAGAGTAAGTGACTTATTGCCTCATCAATAAAACCTACCAAAGGAAAACATATCACAAACCTCGAATAATATAACCATTTTAAGGTAAACACAAGAAAGCATAATAATATATACTTATAGCAGGTCATGCAATAATGGAATGTAAAGTAGAGAAAAAGGAACTCACTTTTGTCTTTTTTCATTCTTTTTTTCTCTGTTTCTAATAGGGGATGAATTAACACAATCTTGAAGAAAATAGAAAACTAAAACTCTTTATATAGCAATAATTTTAAAGTTAACTAGTAGAACCAAAACAAACAAAAAAAAGAGTTATTGAATACCAGAATATATACACACTCAAAAATAATACTATTAGAGTATATAGTAAAACATAGTATCAGAGCAGAAAATATATCATAGAAAAACATGGAAGATATCAGAGCAAATGTATCCGTCATATCAATAAGTGTAAATAAACTTTATCCCATTAAATTAAAAAATTATATTAGAAAATAAAGCATAACACAACTTACAGTGTGTACGAGATGCTTATATAAAAATGAGGGAATGTGTTCTCTTTCTGGGTCCACAAAGGGGCATGGATTTAAGGGCAAGTACTCCCAGTGCCATGCCCTCTCCCATCTCTCTCCATCCAGGAGATTTAATGGTTTATGTTTGAATTTTGGGGGCACAAGAAGAAAGTAAGAGTCAATCAGCCCAGCGGAAGTTCTAAGGAACTCCTTTCATTGGCCCAGGGTCTTAGAGAAGGTGGGGGTTCCTCCCAGATTAAAAGTCCCCTTCTTCCACACCTCTTCAGACTCCACATTTGGGTCCCCTTCCATGAACACTCTCTCATGGAAACCGTCTTTCTCTCTCCTGGATTTCCCCTCTGGAATCCCCTTCCACACTCTCTCATGATAGGCTGTCTTCCCCTCCTAAACTCCATTTCTCTCTATTCCCTTCCACTCAGTGTGGAAGCTGCTTTTCTCTCCTGGATTCCATCTTTCTGGATTCTCTCACTCAGTGTGAGAGTTAGCTATTTCTTTCTCTCTCCTTCTCCTGTTTCTCTCTCTCTCTAAACAAATCACTTTTTTTTTGAGACGGAGTTTCGCTCTTGTTACCCAGGCTGGAGTGCAATGGCGCGATCTCGGCTCACCACAAGCTCCGCCTCCTGAGCTCAGGCAATTCTCCTGTCTCAGCCTCCTGAGTAGCTGGGATTACAGGCACGCGCCACCGTGCCCAGCTAATTTTTTGTATTTTTAGTGGAGACGGGGTTTCACCATGTTGACCAGGATGGTCTCGATCTCTTGATCTCGTGATCCACCCGCCTAGGCCTCCCAAAGTGCTGGGATTACAGGCGTGAGAACAAATCACTTTCTACAAACACTTTAGAGTCTGGCATTTACAGCTCACTGTGCTGTGGTCCCCTCTCTCATTATTAAGAGGGCAGGAGAGGAAGAACCTGGAGAAACATCCTCACAGAGTGTGACATGGTAAAGTCCCATAGAACTGCATACCTCAACCATACCTCAGCTTTCTGTTCAAACTGCTGTCTATAACCCAAATGTGAATAAGAAATTAAGGACTGTGGTCCCCACCCTACCCAGACAATGTGTAAACGAATGCTAATCTTAGCTTTTGTGAACCACTTAAGTAACAATCAGAATGTCAAATAGTCCCCTGGCCCTCGGAATGTCCGGAATCCCCTCACCCCCATCCCCGCCCCTCACCCTCATCTCCGCCCAGAAGGTGATTTGCAGAATCCACTAGCCCTCAGAATGTCTGAATCCCTTCACCCCCACCCCTGGAGGTGGTTTACGGGTATAAAAGAGTCTTGTCACCCTCTTTTTCGGGCCCACAGGTTGGAGAGACGTGACTCCTCCGTGGTCGCCGGCAATAAACCCTGCAGTTTGGCATTCTTTTGTCTTGGTGTTGACTTTCTATGCTCTGCCGGTATAACAAGAGGAGCTGAGGGCACCCTGAACCCCTGAACCCCAATATTACATTTTGGTGAGCCAGCCAGGTGAGGGGTACACCAGAAAAAGTAGTACAGCCAGAGGAGGGGTACAGCTGGAGATGAAGACTTCAAAACCATGAGTAAAACCAGCCCCATTCTGTCCTGTCTCTTTAAGAACACCTGAGCAGCGGTGATGAGCCACAGCAGCATGGCTGGCCAGAATTAAAAGCAGTTTTTACCTGAGGGAGCCTGTGGGGTGGAGAAGGTGAGCACTGTCCCCTGGCCTTTCACTCCTTGCCGGCCGGGAACCGAATAAGGAGACCACGGCCCAGCCCCACGGGTGGGCCTGGGTGCACACAGCAAGCATAGTTCACAGCACTGCCAGCTGAGAAGCGATGGGAAGGGGCTCGGTCTGTCCTGGCCAGGCGTGGAGGCTCTAAATGTTGTAACCTCCCCTAACACGCCTGCCCCTGCGCGGAGCAGAGCAGCAGCGCTTGAGGAAAGCGAAGCAGCGAAGTCCTTTTGCTGACTCCCCCTGGGGAAACCGCGGAAACTGACTGTTAAAAACCGCAGTCAGGGACGGCACAAGGGAAGTTCCCCTGGGGCGTTTGCCTGCTGGGACGTGGGTACCTGTGCTGGCAGCGGCTGAGGTAGTGGCTCGGGATGCGTGTCTGAGGGAGTGGCTTGGGGTGCGCAGTTGGTCCCAACAACATGGCGGCCAAAGGCCGTGAGGGTAGGGGGAACTCACGGCCTTCCCAGCAGCGGCTGTGAATGCTGCTTTTAAACTGACAGGGCAAGCGGCTTTTTTTCTCTGCTGGTGCGGCTGAGGGAAAGGAAGCGGCTGCTGGCCATCAGCCCCACCCGGCCTTTAGGCAGGCCACTCAGTCTCAGGGTGCAGCATTCTCATTCAAAATATGGCTTAAGAAAGCTTTCTGCTTGCTTATAATGCAGGTGGCCTGTTTGCACAGTTGGTTAGGGTGGAGAATTTGCAACTACAAGGTTGCTGGTTCAAATTCCTGTTGGAGTCAGTGTTGAATTGGTGAAGTATTTTGGGGAAATTCAGAAGCTGAAGGCTATGGGACTTTGTGTTTGGTGTATTATTTGTCTTGCTTAGGATTTGCTCTCTCTATGGCAGAACTTTTCTGTCCAGATCATGGTTAAACGGGTTCCAGAGCTCATATAGTTAATGGCAGGTCTCACAACCTTAAGAACATTTTCCTACAATGGAAAATGGGTTAGGGGAGAGGAGGCCCGGGTCCTGAGGATATTGTTCCAGCCTCAGCCACACGTCCTGCCTTCTTTGAACTGTGTGCTCTAATGGCCCCACCCTAGAAGTTTATCCTTCTGGGGAAGTTTTATAAATTGGCCTGGGTAAATTGGACTTTTGCTGGGAAACATTGGTACCCATCTCCTGAGCTTCACTGGCCTCACTGTGGTCCCCTCTCTCATTCCTCTCAGGGGAGCCGAGGGCACCCTGAACCCCAATATTACAAAAATATAATTCAGAAAAGTTTAAAGGAAAAGCATAGCAAAATTACACTCTGCTAACAATCAATAAATTATATATGTATTTATATGAAAATAAAAATAAATACACATAAGGACAGTATACTTTCCAATGTGATTAGTTTTTTGCAAATCATGTTCATTAGAATGTTAATGTTCATTAATCTTAAATTATTAAGAGGTTAAAAGTGATATTTTATTGTTTGAATTCACATTTATATATGAATAATTCAATTTAATCATATTTAAACTAATTATTTTCTGTGGCAATATTAATGTTCCTTGTCCATTTTTAACTAGGCATCAGCCTACGTTTTTGCTAAGAGTCATTTACTGTGGATGGCAAAAAGATATGTGCTACAGGCTTAAACTATAGTCAAAAAACCCGAGAAGACTAATAACTGAGCCAGTTATTTCTATGAATGCAGAATTTAGCTTTCCCATTTAATGCTCATAATTTGAAATTAGAATTATTCCCTGGTTTTTAGTTAATCACACCATGAAAAACAACTACCTGATAATCTGTCATGCTCCACTATGTGTAGAAGAGATTATCTAGAAAAGTATACTTATAATTATCTTCAATAACACACACTTGGCAATCTTCAGTGGTTCTTTACTCTCCAATCTATTTCCTTCTGTGTTCCAGTTTTTTTCTCTTGAAATTTATACTTTCATATCAGAGATGATATGAGGTTTTTAAGCATCAATATATTGTTCCCTTTTCAAAAAACAAAAGATATCTATTAATTATATTTCATTTTTTTAATTGAAATAATAATTTTAAAATCCTAAGTAATATCTTCAACTGTGTACACTAACATTTTAATCAATCATGTATTTTGGTGGTTCGGGAAAATCTATAATTTTTAAAGTTCATTGATCTAAAATTTGGCATATTCTATTTGTTTACATAATCTTCAAATTTGATTTCTATTTATAACTACCTCTTCATTCTTTTTCTGATTGTATATGGTTGTACATATGAGATAATATACGTGATTGTTATCTTTGTTTGTTTGTGCTGCTGTCATAAAAATGCCATACACTGGGTGGCTTAAACAACGATGTGTTTCTCACAGTTTTGGAATCTGGCAAGTCCTCGTTCACAGAATCAGCAGATTTAGTGCCTGATGAGGGCCTGCTTCCTGGTTTTTAAATAGCTACTGTCTCTTTATATCCTCCCACCGTGATAGGAAAGAAATAGATCTCTAGTGTTTCTTTTCTAAAGGTCCTAATTCAATTTATGAGAGCTCCACCCTCATGACCTACTCATATACTAAAGAACCCACCTCTATCACATTGTAGGTTTAGAGTTCCACATATTCTGGAGAGGACACAAACATTCAGTCCATAATAATTGTACATAATAGATGATTATACATATGATGATATATATGATTATATATATTAGATTAATATATAATTATATATTATTATTTTATATGCAACTCATAATTTATGATTCTGGTCAGATGAAGTATAATTAATTCTTGTGATAAAATTATAGTAAAATCTAATTTTATCAAGCATATCTATTTAATTTGAAAAAAAAATCCAAGCAGAAAATATATTTAATTTTTATTAACCAATTTTCAGAAGAATGTGTAAAACAATTTAAAAAAACAAAAAGCATCTATATTTTTCTGTTTTTAAAAAGCTACTTAGATAAAAGAAATTAGAATTTGCTAGTCTCCTTAGCCTAATATATTGTTAACTTGATGGCAAATGATTTAGTTTTAGAATAATGAGTGTAGTGTTGTCTGCCTTTTCTCACATTTACTTGTAGAAGGTCATTATATAGCCAGAATGAATTCTTTATATTAACATATACACTGTATTTGTATATATTTGTGTACATATATATTCATTCTTTTCTACTCTTTTTCAGGTTAATCAAGTATTTTCACTATTCGGTTTCCTTATTAGTAACCTCTTGCTTAGTTTCTTTACAATTACATTAGAGATGACACTATGCATCCATAACAATACAGCTATTTTAAATTATTACTGTTTTTATTCTCTCACATTCTAAGAGTCTGTTGCACTTTAACTCTTTTATCACGCTTCTACCTTTTGTTCACTTGTCATCTATTTTAATTCTGCCTATATTACACCTAAAATATATTCTTTTTACTGTTTAAAAATTTAATATTCATTTAGGTTTACTGGAATATTTACCTTTTTCTGTGTTCTTGATTTTATCAGTAATAATCTGCTTCTTTTGGGAATCATTTTCCCTTTACCTAAAATCATGTGTGTTTACTGAAATTGTGTGTATGCTCATTTGAGCCACTTTTCCATTACAAGCCATGTATTTCTAGAGAAAGGTTATATACAAGTTAAAATTTGCCGTTTTGCCTCAGCACAAATGTTTGAGCCCACTGGTCCAACTCCTGATATCTTTCCAGGAAGGTGCTGACAGTCAGCTTCATGTGTTTTCTATCTATTGGAAAACTGCTTTTCCCTGGTGCTGACTGCAACCAATTATTATTTTAGAGAGAGAATTCAACAACTGCCTGACCATCACCTGATGGTCACCTTACATTCCTGGAGGGATGGCCTCTTCTGCCCTGCTCATACCTTCCTATCTACTTACTCTAACAAAATAGAGTTTGAAGATTTCACTTTGCCTACATCCTATGTTATTAATATATGTTGTTTTGGCTTTTAGCTATATGCGATTATATTATTACTTACAACAATAATTTTTTCTGGATTCATTTGACTGAATGCAGAAATAATTCTATTTTTTTTTAATAAATAAAAGCCCTGGGTATTCAAGAAATTGGACAGATATAAAAGACCAATAAGTGTAAGGAACGTTCTAGAAAATGAAACAAAATTTATAATTTTCCAGACATTGGTGACATATACTGAAATCTCCAGAACCAATTTTTCAACATTATTTTCATTCTTTAGCTTAATATGATTGGTTTAAGACTAGCTTCATAGCTTTCACCTCTGAGTTTCAGGCATAAAATCAGTACCAATGAAGGAATCACAAAACTATGAAATACCATATCAGATGAACTACTTTTCATATTCTTTTAGTTCAGTGGACTATTTCTCACCTGACTTTTCCAAACCAGATAGAGTAACAAGGGGTGAGGTGCCTCTGGGATCTTTTTTTAACTTCCCCAAGATTTCTGTTTAGTTCAGAGATTGCTAGAGTGATATCTTAGAATTACAATTGTATCACCTTTACACTTTAATTCAAAGAAAAATGCCTGCTGAGAAGCTATTCAGACTAGTCAGGAAGGGTTGTCAAACTAGGATTTGCAGTAGAATCTATGTAACATAAGTCAACAGTGTCAAGAACAGTGTTTTGCTTTGATTCTTCTTTAAGGTATATTTCAAGTTCTACCCTGTTTTATTCTTCATCATTACTGCTACCCCCTTAATCTGGGACTTTCAGGATGTATCTTTATACAAAATACCAACTTTTTGAACTTCCCTATTTGCTTTCCTCAAGTCTAATATTAGACAATTATAAATTCAATTTTCCCAAATTTCAGTCAACTCACATCACTTTCAACAAGCTTTCAGTGCCTTCTCATTGTACTTATACTTAAAATGAAAACTCACTTTTTACTACGACCTACTTGTATGATCTATTTTTACAAACCGCGTTTTTTTCTACATGTAGTCTCTTGCATTTATCAGAAATAATGTTGTGCTTCATTAATTGACACACAAATAATTATGCCTGAAATATGCTTTGTACATTTCTTACGTGATCAGCTCTTTCACTTTCTTTAGCTTCAGCCTAAATGTCACTTTCTCTAGAAGACCTTCTCTGGCCACCCAATAAAAATCTCTCTATTGTTTTCCCAATCTCTTTTTGCTTTCATCGCAGTGCTTGTAACAACCGGGCATTACTTTAGTTGTGTAATAGGTGTTCTACAATCTTACTTCCTCCATCGGAATGTAAGCTTTCTAATAAAGATCCAGTGATATAATTTCCACCTTGGTATTCCCAAGGTGGAAGAGCAGGGCCTTGAATGTTAGGCCCTTTGTAAATATTTGTGGCTGAACAAATCCAGATAGAGCTTCTGAATAGGCAATTAGATATTCCAAGAAGTTTGGGAGAGTTTTCTAGGCCACTACTTACATTTACTGAGCGAATTAGAGATATATAATGTCATAGAAAGTGAAAATCATATCAAATCAGCTAATGTATCATGTCACTTAAGAATATTTCATTCAGTAATTCTTAAGTAAATGGATCCCAGATAAGGTCATATTAGAGGTCTTACTTCAGGTCCACTAAATTAATTTCATATCTTTTTTAAAAAAGAAACATGTAACCCTGTTACATTTTGATTTTCTAGAGATTAAAAGAACAGTGTCTCAAGTGTCAAAATAGCTGTTACACAGAGGAGACTCATTAACTTTTGTTTACAGGTACCTCAGAACATGAGCAATTTCTCTCACTACCTCCATCACATTTTTCTTCACCATTCCTACCTATTGCCTTCTCCTTGGTAGGTATAAAACATTGGCTTCTAGAGACTGGAACCCTCTGAAAATATGAGATATTTCTTTTTTTTTTTTTTTTTTTTTTTTCTTTTTTTTTTTTTTTAATTTTTATTGCATTATAGGTTTGGGGGTACATGTGCAGAACAAGCAAGATAGTTGCATAGGTACACACATGGCAGTGTGCTTTGCTGCTTTCCTCCCCTTCACCCACACTTGGTATTCATCCCCAGGCTATCCCCCCCAGCCCCCCCCTGCTGTCCCTCCCCCATTCCCCCCAACAGTCCCCAGTGTATAGTAGACCGCCTCTCTGTGTCCACGTGTTCTCATTTTTCTCACCCACCTATGAGTGAGTATATGCGGTATTTCTTTTTCTGTTCTTGTGTCAGTTTGCTGAGAATGATGTTCTCCAGATTCATCCATGTCCCTACAAAGGACACAAACTCATCATTTTTGATTGCTGCATAATATTCCATGGTGTATATGTGCCACATTTTCCCAGTCCAGTCTATCATCGTTGGGCATTTGGGTTGGTTCCAGGTCTTTGCTATTGTAAACAGTGCTGCAATGAACATTTGTGTGCATGTGTCCTTATAGTAGAACGATTTATAATCCTTTGGATAGATACCCAGTAATGGGATTGCTGGGTCAAATGGAATTTCTATTTCTAGGTCCCTGAGAAATCGCCACACTGTCTTCCACAATGGTTGAACTAATTTACACTCCCACCAACAGTGTAAGAGTGTTCCTATTTCTCCACATCCTCTCCAGCATCTGCTGTCTCCAGATTTTTTAATGAGATATTTCTTTTAACAGTGCAACATGTATGCTAATAATGGTTTTTTTCTAATTTTGCATACAGCCTTCTTTTTTGCAAAATTTATAGATAATTTGAAGTAGGGGTATGTAAACTACTTAGAGAAACTGAAACTGTCAATCATTAATTGATTGCACAGAGCTAAAGAAGACTGATAAATTACTTACTCGCTTATCGAAAAGGTACTTCTTTCTTATCAACTCTTTTGCTTGCCCCACTCCCCATAATATGCCTTTCATAAATGGACTTGTCTCTGAAAGGTAACCAAAGTTGTCAGAAGTCTAAAAGTTGTCATTTGCAGGATGATTGACCAGAAAAATAGAAAGAGGAGAAATTATACATACAGATATTCTAATATGCATGTGGGTACATACGTGTGTATATATGTATGTGTAAATGTATATGTGTGTATAAGTGTTTTTACTTCACATGCATATAAGAAAAATTAAACCAATCTTGTAATGAAAGCCAAGGGGGGCCTGGCATGGTGGCTCACACCTGTAATCCCAGCACTTTGGGAGGCAGAGGCAGTGGATCACCTGAGGTCAAGAGTTCAAAACCAGCCTGAGCAACAAGGAGAAAACTTGTCTGTACTAAAAATACAAAATTAGCCAGGGTGGTGGTGCATGCCTGTAATCTCAGCTATTCTGGAGGCTGAGGAAGGAGAATCACTTGAACCCAGGAGGCGGACCCAGGAGGTGGAGGTTGCGGTGAGCTGAGATCCCACCATTGCACTCCAGCCTGGACAACAAGAGCGAAACTCCATCTCAAAAAAAAAACGCCAGGTAGGACAGTAAATGATAAAAGTGAAACATATAACATAGAAAGGAAAAATGAGGAAAGAAAGAAAAAGAAATGGAGAAAAGGAAAATCATCTCAGGAAATACTGGATGATAAATTTCATAATTATGCACAAAAGAAAATGTCTTATGCAAAGAAAACTACAGTTGAGATTCAGCAAAAGTATTCATCAGAATAAAACATATCTTCCCTATACCTAGATGCTTTACAATAGGTATGGAAGGGGAAGGTTAGGCTTATTTCGTGTGTCTCCAGAGAACAGGATCAATTATTGGAAGTTATAGATTGGCAGATTATAGCTCATTTGGATGAAGCCTTGCATAAGTCAGCAATGTCCGAAAAATGACGAGTGGATGCACACAGTAGAGGGTTTACCATTGCTGGAAGAATTCAGACCTGAAAATGACACCAAATTTCCAGCCTACAGAAGGCATTTCTACATGGGGAAAAAAAATATTGGAGTTGATGAGGTTTTTAACTTTTTACTTCTTGGCCTCTTAGTTTACTATACAAACAGCTTTTTTTAGTGAATGAACACTTTTTTTCCTTCACAATGTATATTTTATATCAATAAATCTCTATTCTTAGGCTAGTTGTCTTTCTTTAATTCATTTATATACAATAATAAGGTTTAGTGTACCATTAATCTAGGAACATGAGAGATATCTTTGGAGAATAAAAAAAAGGCTTGATTACTCATTTCAGTAGAGATTGTATGATTTCATGGTTAAGTAATCAAAAATTGAATTAAAATAAAACTGTAAACACACAAACAACAACAAAAACCTCATGCAAAGGAAGAATTTTAAGTGTTTAGAAGATACTTTTTCTACAAAATAGAGTCTCCTTGAAAAGATGGCAAATTTTCTGTTTCATAAAATATCTGTCCTTTACATATATTTAAATAAGCTGTATTTTTCTCATGAATACCTTATGAGCTTTTCGCTGAGATATTTTCCACATACCATTTATATACCATTCAGAATTACTTTTATTTTATGTTTTCATTAAAAAAAGCAAACACTTGTGTAAGAATCAAAATCTAGAATTATTTGTAAAAAGTAAAATATTTATTTTCACTTAGTATGAAAATCT
This sequence comes from Saguinus oedipus, assembly GCA_031835075.1. Classification (NCBI taxonomy): domain Eukaryota; kingdom Metazoa; phylum Chordata; class Mammalia; order Primates; family Cebidae; genus Saguinus; species Saguinus oedipus. The sequence goes on from CM063172.1 coordinate 112,046,317, forward strand.
TAATCCCATAATTAGATGCAATTAAAGAAATCACAAAATATGAAATCATAAAATACTGAATAAAAGAAAACATTTAATCTGATAAAAGGGATTAAGGCAATTTTGTTAATTATAATTCTCTAACCTACCCTAAAACATTTCTAGAAAAAATTTTACATCATCACAGTTGGTTAACCTGATATTTCAGTGACTATAACATTAATGTTATATGTATTCATGGTCAACTTTGAGGTGAGTACTTAACCTTATAGCCTGCTAAGCAATTTCTGACAAAAATCAGGGTCTGTACATAATCACATCACTGTATTTAATTCCACATATTTAAAGAAGTTTATCTCTTTTGCTTATGCTCCAGCTATACTGGATATTTTTTTCATGCTTTAAAAATGTCAAATTATTGATATTTCTGAATTTTTAATAAAACTTCACACTGTGCTCAAAAAGATCAGGTCATGTCACCTTTTTGATAATACTTATCCTGACATCTGACTCAATAGAAATTCCCTTCCTTGTTATCAATAGCTGCAAGTTTTCCAGAAGTTGAAAGTTGAGTGATTGGTGCAAAATACTGACACATTCAAATTTTCTTTAGTGCAGGTAAAGATTTTTACTTATTTACCAACATGTAAATGTGTAAATTTTACTCAATATCCCACTCAAAGTAGGAAGCATGGTTGTGTATCTGATCATGATGCAAAATTCCCAGGCCTACACATTCCCATGGAGAAGCCAAGGTGCAAACCCTCTCACTTGGGGTCAGGATTGCAATGGAAGTGTGTCAAATCTCTCTGCATCACTCACAGTTGTATGTTTATATCCTCATGGCTCATTTGTAATGCGTGGGAAACTGGCTACATACTGCCCTCTCCTCTGGCTACTTGCCATTATAACCTTGTTTAGTGTGACTAGATGAGCAGTAATTTTTCAGGAGTACAATCCATTTTATAGATAAATCAGTCTTTCCTGAACTCTATTTCTGAAGTATTCTACTGCAAGACACATATAGATGTATTACCTCATTTATGTAACTTATTAGGTTTGTTCATTCATACGTCTGTCCCTCCTATTAAGTGTCCATTTCTCAAGTAAAATAGTCTTCCTTGCATTTGTATCACCAACAGCTAGCAAGGTGATCAGGACATAAATGTTAGTGATAGTTGTTGACTAAGGCACCATTTACCTGTATTTGCATTATTATAGAACTTCTCTTTGCTTTAAATTATACGATACTTTACCATAATGTATTTCTATCTTGAATGAGATAGTAAATTCAATAAATCTTTTTACATAAAGTGTAACACTGATGATAACCCATCTGTTCTTACAACTCTTTGCTCTCTTATTTTCAAAGAATTTGAAAATCCACTTGTTTCCCAATTTTTCACAGCTGCCCTTCTCATATTCTATAAATATACTTTCCTCTCTTCTCCCTGCAGTACTCTCTCAACAAAACTTCAAGAAGTTATTCCATGGCTTCTGAAATTACTCTGAGAGGTGACTTACTTATTTTTAGGCTCTGTCTCCACTTCTTTTGTACACTTAAGTCTTAAGCTTAACAACTACCAATTAGATATTAACCTCTGTTTCTCTTACCCACATCTAAAATTCAATGATCTAAAATAGATAACTATTCTACTCCAATATCTATATTTCTAATAGCAATATTATAGTTGTCTCAGTCATCCATACATAGGTTTTCCTCACATTGTAAAAAAAAAAAATTCTTTCTCTTCCAACTTTGTATATTTTAGCCTGTTAACTTTCATAGTAAATAGCTATGTACTGGCTTAAAATAATCATTTTGTTGTGCTTACAGAGTCCGTGGTAGAAGAGTCTGGAAAAGAATGGCTTGTCTCTGTGGTGTGGACCCAGGATAATTGGATTTTTAGATGGCCGCTCAGGGCTCCCAAAAGGAAGCTTACTAGCAAACAAGATGAAAACTACATCACCTTTTATGACTGAGCCTCAAAATACAGCATCATTTTTTTCCACATTCTCTTGGCTGCAAATAAGAAACAAGGCTGCTCAGATTTAAGAGGACAGGACATAGATTCACTTCTTGATGGGAGAACGATCAGGGTCCCATTGTAGAAAAGCATGGGGCATGGCAAAATTTTCTTTTACTATAGATGAAAAATATAATTTCTCACAGTCTGTTTCTGGGTCATGGTTCGCATCATTTCTTTCTTTCTTTTTTTTTTTTTTTTTGAGACAGAGTTTCGCTCTTGTTACCCAGGCTAGAGTGAAATGGCGCAATCTCGGCTCACCACAACCTCCGCCTCCTGGGTTCAGGCAATTCTCCTGCCTCAGCCTCCTGAGTAGCTGGGATTACAGGCACGTGCCACCATGCCCAGCTAATTTTTTGTATCTTTAGTAGAGACAGGGTTTCACCATTTTGACCAGGATGGTCTCAATCTCTTGACCTCGTGATCCACCCACCTTGGCCTCCCAAAGTGCTGGGATTACAGGGGTTCGCATCATTTCTATATGCGAAGTACACTCATTTTTACCCCCTAAGACTACCAAAGTCTCAGCTTATTACGTTAACTCAAAGACTGCCCAAAGTTCAGATACTCATGATCTACATCAGATCCACATGTAGACAGGGCCTATGTAATTCTTCTTGCAAACTAGAAAACTAAGATATCTACTATACCCAATATGCAATGGTGCAAAAGGATTGACATAACAACCATAGGCACTGAATTATTCAGCTCAGGCTGCCATAGCAGAATACCACAGACTGGGTAACTGAAACAATATAAATTTATTTTTCTCATGTTACTTGAGGCGTGAAATCCAGGATCATGGTGATGGCAGGGTTAGTTTTTGGTGAGGCCTCTTTTCCTGACTTGTGAATGTCTGCCTTCTAACTGTGTGCTCACATGACCTTCTCTGTATGTAGGTGCATGCACTCCTTGTGTCTCCTTTTATTCTTCTAAAAAAACACCAGTCTTATTCTATGAGGGCTTCCTGCTTTAAGAACTCATTTAAACTGAATTATTTCTTAAATTTACTACCTCCAAATATAGTTGCATTGTTAAAGTTTCAATATGTGAATTTAGGGGGACACAATTCAGTTTCTAATACCCTCCCATTTTAAAACAGGGAAAATTTGAAGCACATCATACTCACTGGTCCATCGCGATTCTAAAATTCAGTCAGGATCATGTTCCCAGTTTTCTTGGAGTTTAGTTTAATGTCTCCCAATTCTGACTTCTGGGATCTTGGTTCTACTCTCTTTGTAATCCCCTTTTTTATTTGAATGTATAAAATCACTCAGTCTGCAACTGAGTAACTTTCTAACTTCTTCCTATTTGTAAAAGGTTTATTTTCATTGTGTGCACTCATTAGCCTCTTTTTTTTTTGAAATGGAGTCTCACACTGTTGCTCAGGCTGGAGTGCAATGGCACAATCTCAGCTTACTGCAACTTTTGCCTCCCAGGTTCAAACGATTCTTCTGCTCTAGCCTCCTGAGTAGCTGGGATTGCAGGCATGCACCACCATGCCTGCATTAGCCCTTTCAATTCTAACTGATACAATTTTATTTACAGTATTGTAGATTTGATTTACATCAATTGATAATCCACTATGTTTTAAAAACCAACAAAATAAAAACAATACCAATGCCCATTGTGTTTGCCTAGAGAAATAAAACATATTGCTCAAATCTAGGTTTATCTACAGTCGTCTTAAGCTGACCAGAACATAGCTGAATTAATGGGGTATGTTCAACCAAACTAGAAGGAATTAATTCAGAGGATAACAAAACCCAAACTGATTATTTTGAACAAGTGTAAATTATCAGAACCCAAACTGATTATTTTGAATAAGTGTAAATTATCAGAACCCAAACTGATTATTTTGAACAAGTGTAAATTATCAGAACCCAAACTGATTATTTTGAGCACATGTAAATTATCAGAAAAGACACTTCTAATCAGTTTGATCCTAAATGCTACATCTAAAAGACCATTCCAAGTAATGTACATTAAACCAATGTCACATGCAAGTCAGATTAGTGGTGAGGAGTCAGTATTCCTCAAGCAAAAAATTTAAAATCTGAATAATCCTCTTACAGAAAAGAGAATAAAGCAGAGGACAAGAAAAGGCAAATAAAAGGAATATAGAAATCCAGCACAAACAACTGAAATTTCTGATTTCCATATTTTTACTACTGTGTTCCAAAATATTCTCATATAGAATTAATCCTCATCCTTTTGTACTTAGTTTTAAGTAACTTTATATCTCCTAAATAATGTACAAATGATGCTAGCAAAATCAAATTCCCAAAAGGGTAGAAGCTTCAGAGTATTGTCAAAACTCCTTCAACATAGTTGGTTATAAAGCATCATTAAAACTGAATTAATGAAACGGTTTATTAGATAACACATTATACTGAATGGAATTCCAAATACAAAATAACTTTTTTAAAACATTCTTTGGCTGGGTCAAAATTTTTCAAATAGGAAATTATTAGTATTTCCTAAGTATTCATTATAAGAATAATACAATGATAAAAATTAATTTTATAATGATAACACATAGACTAAAAGTCAAGTAAAACACACAGAAGAAAAGTGAAATTGAGAGTGTACGTTCATGTATTTATGATTCTATTTTTAAAGTTAATTCTTCTGATAAATTTGTAGTATAATTGAATCTTGGTTTACATTTAGAGAACATATATTAACATATCTTATTAAAAACACAAAGAAACTTTATAACACTTCAAAAATAATGTTTTAAAATATTGCAAAATTACATGTATGATTAGAAAGTTAGTTCAGACTTATAAGAGTTGTTTTAATGTTATTTAAAATGCCAGACCTATTAATTCAGTTGAAACTCAAGAGCAAGTATTAATAACTTTGTCATTCTTATTTAAATGGTGAGATAATGGATACAAAGATTTATGGTTTTTCTCTCATAACAAGAATTAGCTAACCAATACTATAAGGATGTTAACACTCATTTAATTAGAAAAACAAGTAATCATTTATCCAGAGTACCTTAACCCATAGACCTTAAGAATTATTGAAATTAAATCTACTTATATTCAAATTTAAAGCTAGATGATAATGCTTAATGTTGTATCAAATTTGCTGATGTTTATGTCTGTGTATTTTCTTTCAATCAAAAATGTCACAATATAACATAGCACCTAGAAAGCATAGAACTAAACAAAACAATGTTTTCCAAGAAAAAAATAAATCACCACACTGTCTTCCACAATGGTTGAACTAATTTACACTCCCACCAACAGTGTAAGAGTGATCCTATTTCTCCACATCCTCTCCAGCATCTGCTGTCTCCAGATTTTTTAATGATCGCCATTCTAACTGGCCTGAGATGGTATCTCAATGTGGTTTTGATTTGCATCTCTCTAATGACCAGTGATGATGAGCATTTTTTCATGTGTTTGTTGGCCTCATGTATGTCTTCTTTTGTAAAGTGTCTGTTCATATCCTTTGCCCATTTTTGAATGGGCTTGTTTGTTTTTTTCCTGTAAATCTGTTTGAGTTCTTTGTAAATGCTGGATATCAGCCCTTTGTCAGATGGGTAAACTGCAAAGATTTTTTCCCATTCTGATGGTTGCCGATTCACTCTAGTGACTGTTTCTTTTGCCGTGCAAAAGCTGTGGAGTTTGATTAGGTCCCATTTGTCTATTTTGGCTTTTGTTGCCAATGCTTTTGGTGTTTTGGTCAGGAAGTCCTTGCCTACTCCTATGTCCTGAATGGTTTTGCCTAGATTTTCTTCTAGGGTTTTTATGGTGTCAGGTCTTATGTTTAAGTCTTTAATCCATCTGGAGTTAATTTTAGTGTAAGGTGTCAGGAAGGGATCCAGATTCTGCTTTCTGCACATGGCAAGCCAGTTTTCCCAACACCATTTATTAAATAGGGAATCCTTTCCCCATTGCTTGTTTTTGTCTGGTTTATCACAGATTATATGGTTGTAGATATGTTGTGTTGCCTCCGATGCTTCTGTTCTGTTCCATTGGTCTATATCTCTGTTTTGGTACCAGTACCATGCTGTTTTGATTACTGTAGCCTTGTAGTATAGTTTGAAGTCTGGTAGTGTGATGCCTCCCGCTGTGTTCTTTTTGCTTAGAATTGACTTGGCTATGCAGGCTCTCTTTTGGTTCCATATGAAATTCATGGTGGTTTTTCCCAATTCTGTGAAGAAATTCAATGGTAGTTTGATGGGGATAGCATTGATTGTGTAAATTACTTTGGGCAGTATAGCCATTTTCACGATATTGATTCTTCCTAACCATGAACATGGAATGTTTCTCCATCTGTTTGTGTCCTCTCTTATTTCGTTGAGCAGTGGTTTGTCGTTTTCCTTAAAGAGGTCCCTTACGTTCCTTGTGAGTTGTATTCCTAGGTATTTTATTTTTTTTGTAGCAATTGTGAATGGCAGTTCGTTCTTGATTTGGTTCTCTTTAAGTCTGTTATTGGTGTATAGGAATGCTTGTGATTTTTGCACATTGATTTTATATCCTGAGACACTGCTGAAGTTGCATACCAGTTTCAGGAGTTTTTGCACTGAGGTGATGGGGTCTTCTAGGTATACTATCATGTCGTCTGCAAATAGAGACAATTTGGCTTCCACCTTTCCTATTTGAATACCCTTTATTTCTTTTTCTTGCCTGATTGCTCTGGCTAGAACTTCCAGTACTATGTTGAATAGGAGTGATGAGAGAGGGCATCCTTGTCTAGTGCCAGATTTCAAAGGGAATGCTTCCAGTTTTTGCCCATTAAGTATGATATTGGCTGTTGGTTTGTCGTAAATAGCTTTTATACCATGGAATATTATGCAGCAATCAAAAATGATGAGTTTGTGTCCTTTGTAAGGACATGGATGAATCTGGAGAACATCATTCTCAGCAAACTGACACAAGAACAGAAAAAGAAATACCGCATATACTCACTCATAGGCGGGTGAGAAAAATGAGAACACATGGACAAAGAGAGGGGGTCTACTACACACTGGGGTCTATTGGGGGGAATGGAGGAGGGACAGCGGGGGGGGGCTGGGGAGGGATAGCCTGGGGATGAATGCCAAGTGTGGGTGAAGGGGAGGAAGGCAGCAAAACACACTGCCACGTGTGTACCTATGCAACTATCTTGCACATTCTGCACATGTACCCCAAAACCTATAATGCAATAAAAATTTATATATATATATATATATATATACCCTATGGGTTCCCCATTGTACAAAACAAAATAACTCTCAAAATACTCTGTTAGAAAAAAATATACAATGTCCTTTTCTACTGTGTTTTAAAGTATATAAACAATCAGGATGTACTCTCACACGTAAAATTCTAAAATTCAATTTTCACTTGAAAATAAAAAATATAAATAAAAAATAATAAATAAATCTAGCATTCTGAAAGTGAAATAACACATTTTCAGAACTCCTAAAGAATCTTATCCATGAGGTAAATGAACAAATGGAAGCTAACAAATGTATAAGAGATATACAACTTCAAAAATATTATATTTCTAATGTGGTCAGGACAATGAACTTTACTGATGTGAAGTTAGCCTCTGTTCCCTGACTATCAACAGTGATTATATGTAATTAGCCTTTCTTTACTGACTATATGCAATGAGAATATTGAGACCGGACCCCTTACAGCATTCTTAAGCCCTATAGCTTTCTCTAACTTGATTATTCTCACTAGCCCTAGAATATTGCTAGATAATAGTATTTCTATATTTTGCAAAGAAAAGTTGCCTGTTAATTATAGGTATGAATATTCCTTGATGCCTATATATCAACTTAACTCTGTTTAATATAAATATGAAACTTTGACATCATATATATGTATATGTTTCTATGTAATATATTCTGACATATGTATTTTTATTTTAGTAACATAAGAAATAATCTGAACTTTAATACATTTTTTCTAAACTTTACTAAAGAGCTACTTTAAAATAACTTTATAAATTAAATTAGTAAGAATGAAATACTATGAAATAATATAAAATGAAATTAACATCTTGCTAATAATCAATGTATAGAAAATATCTTATATATAGGTGCTTGCTTTTTTCTAGATGTTTATTAAGTGTTTATTTGAAGCACTGCCGTATATCAGAAGTTTTACTTCATTAAATAAAATTAAATATATATTTTCCAGGTCATACTGATACTTCAATGTATATTATGGATATTTTGTTCTGAGTATAGCTTAAGGTAATTTTTATACAGCAGGAGTACATGGTCTGCCAAAAAGAGAAAGGTACTGTACCTTTAGATATCATGGGTAAATTGATGCATTATAGAAATTCTGCACATCATTTATACATGTCCAAAAGTAATAGCATAAAATGCATCACCATAAATCATTTTTCTTTCATTATTTAAAGTATAGTAAGGTCACCTCCAAAGTTAAGACAATATTAGCCATTTTTTTATTATGGGGTAGAAAATAAAACCAGTAATCTCTTACAGACTGTAATTTTTCCTTTGAATTTGGTTTCTTCTTTTTCTCTCTCACGATATTTTGATGCTGGTTTTACCAGGGAAACAAAACCCATGATAATGTGGAACATAAATTTCCAGAACTAAATGGAGTCCATTAAGTAAAACACTGAATGCAAAGCTGTTAGATAAGAAATGGCAGGTTACTATAAATTAAGCAAGAGCTATTCAGGAGAGTATGACAGTATAATTTTAAGACTCTCAGTAGCTCATTTATCAACAACTAAGAATATATCTTGTTTACAAAGACTGAAAATTTAACAGAGAGTGAAAAAAACATGTAAAATTCTTATTCCTATTTTTGACAGTGCATAAGAACATATTCTAACCAGATTACTGTTTAGTGCATACTGCCTGGTGATAGTTTGATTATACGAGGGCCAAAAAATATGAAATCTTTTAAATTTATTTAACATGACTTTAATCTATTTGTAAGTCATTTTGAAGAGCTTGGGCTGCTGTGATAACTCAATGGAAAGTTTCTATGAGCTAATGAGTATAGCAGTAGTCTATTTCTCACATGTAGAAAGATAAGTGATGTAGATACATGATATATAAGCAGATATGGAGATAGATAACCAGTTCACACTTTCAAAATGCCAAACATGACATTTGTGTCCTAAAAAATATGTTCATTGAGAATAAGAAGAGGTGACAATTTACATTTAAGGATCTCACATTCATGAGTCAGTGGATATTAAATTCCTCTTCTCCTAATGTTGATGTTGATATTGATGAATAATTTCCCTCTAAGAGATATGTTTGCTTCTCTAAACAAGTAAATTCTTCCCTAAAAGAGATATTTTAGAATTGGATAAGGAGCTGAATATAGACACATGTAAATGCTATTTTAATTGTTCACATTAATACTCATTTATACAACTCCCTCCAATTGGAAGTGTGATGAATTCTTAAGTAGCTACAGCTCCTGTTTTCCATTATTTAATGGTTGTGGTTGAGAGTATTGCACAGGTACCCTAACCCTACTTTACTAAGTTTTGGCATTTGACTTCCAATTAATAAGCATCAGCTCACAGGAGCAACAAATATTTGAGAAACTTTAATAAAGTCATTAATCATAATATTATATCATAAAATTAAAATATAATATTACTAAGCACTAGTAGCTGTAATCATTTCAGATCATTGTCAGGTATTATATTGTTTGTAAACTCACCAGTGGATCTCTGGTTAGGTGACAAGTAGCTTGAACTGTATTTTATACTCATTAGATCTGTTTCTTATCATCTTTTTCTACTACATTTGAAAGTATCGGCAGCTATAAGTCATTAGAATTCACTCGTTAGAGTTTTATCAGAGAACTCTGAATATTTGCTGGAAATGAACTCAGATAAATTAAAGAGAATTCTCACTGAAATATCTATTGTTCGAATAAGTAATGAGCACATTAGACCAAAATCTAGAAAATCGAATGTTTTAACTTAGTAGAAAATGCACAGGTGTCCATCATAAATTGTTAAATAATCATAAATGCTATGAATTATTTTAATTGATATCTATCCTCTCTTCTTATCCCCACCAACAGACAGACCCTGATAAAAGAATGAAACACACATTGTTAATATGTGAGATGGGGAAAGACTGGAAGAGCAGAGAGAAAGTTATAAACAGAAGAGATGGAAAGTGAACTCTCCCAATAGGGGAGCGTTATTAAGCCAGCTATGGCAGTGAGTAACTGAAGCTTAAAACTTGTAGAGGAAATATTGGAAACAGTATAAAATACGCTTCAAAATCATCATGAGGCAAGGAAGCTGGAGTGATTTAGTTTTATACCCATCAGTCACTCATTGGTTATGGGCTGCCTTCAAATGAACATTAAATCCAAGTCCACCCCAACCAGCTGCACTTGTAGGCAAAGCATATTCTGGCAACCCAAGGATGGCACTATGACCATAATGTTGATATTGACCACTAGAAATCAGGCTGAACACATATAAGCTATATTGTAAATATAAAATGATATATATGTAATATAAAACAATATAAAATATATATTATATGTGTTTATAATGTATATGTAAATATATAATATATAATGTAAATAGTTATATTTTTATATATCTATGCATATTTTCTTTATCCAGTCATACACTAATGGACACAGTATGATTTCATATCTTTGCCATTGTGAATAGTGCTGAAATGAACATATACATACAGGTATCTGTGTGATAAACTGATTCTTTTCCTTTGTGTAGCTACCCAGTAGTGGAATAGCTGGACTGAATGGTAGTTTCATATTTCGTTCTCTGAGAACTCTCCATACTGTTTTCCATAGAGGTTATACTAATTTAAATTTCCACCAACAGTGAATAAGCATTTCCTTTTCTCTGCATCCTCAACAATATCTTTTTAAAAATTTTTTAATAATAATCATTCTGACTGCTGTAAGGTGATATCTCATTGTAGTTTTTATTTGCATTTTTAATGATTAGTAATATTGAGCATTTTTTCATATGATTGTTGGCCATTTGTATATCTTCTTTTGGAAAATGTCTTCATATATTTTCCCACTCTTTAATAGGGTTACTTGTTATTTTTTTGTTGAGTTGTTTGAGTTTCTTGTATATTCTGTCCCTTATTTCCTCACAATTCAGTGAATGTGATCCATCAAATATATATAATTAGATCAAAAACCAAATGATTATCTCAGTAAATGCAAAAAAAAAAGCATTTGATAAAAATTCAACAAGGTTTAATAATTAAAAACACTTTAGAAACTATTTTAAGATAGTCCCTAGGCAACAAGGGACATATCTTAAAATAGTAAATGTTATATATGACAGACTCACAGACAACATCATACAGATTGGAAAATAGTTGAAAGCATTCCACTTAACATATGGAACAAGACATGGATGCCCACTTCACCACTCCTAGTCAACATAGTACTGGAAGTGCTAGTGAGAGCCATCAGACGAGAAATAAAAGAAATGCATCCAAAGTGGAGAAGAGGAAGTCAAAGTATCACTGCTGACAATATGGTTTTATACCTAGAAAACCTAAAGACTCTTCCAAAAGACTCCTAGGTTTGCAAGTGATTTCAGTGAAGTTTCAGGATACAAAATCAGTAGCATTTCTGTCCACCAATAATGTTCAAGTTGAGAATCAAATCAAGAAGTCAATTTCATTTACAATAGCTGCAAGAAAAAATACCTAGAAATATATTTAACCAAGGAGGCAAAAGATGTCTACAGGAAAACTACAAAACACAGTTGAAAGAAATTATAGACAATAGCAACAAATGGAAAGACTATGCCATGCTCATGGATTGGAAAAAATCACTATCATTAAAATGATAATACTGCTAAAGCAATTTACAGATGCAATGAAATTTCTATCAAAATACCAAAGTTATTTTTCACAAAATTAGAAAAAAATTCTAAAATTTATATGGAAACCAGAAAAAGCACAAATAGCCAAGTAATTCCAAGCAAAAAGAACAAATCTGTAGGCATCCCTTACTTAATTTCAAATTCTACTAAAAGGCTGTATTAACAAAAACAAATAGTACTGGTATAAAAATGGAAATATAGACCAATGGAACAGAATAGACAAGCCAGAAATAAAGCCATATACCTACAACCAACAGATCTTTGACAAAGTTGGCATTTGTGTGCACTGGAGAAAGGACATTCTTTTCAATGAATGGTGCTGGGAGAATTGGTTTGCCACATACAGAAGAATGAAACTGAACCTCTATCTCTTAACATATACAAAAATAAACCCAAGATGAATCAAAGACTTAAAGATAAGACCTGAAACTATAAACATACTAAAAGAACACCTAGGGAAAACTCTTCTAGATTTGGCCTTGGCAAACAATTCATGACTAAGACCTAAAAAGCAAATGCAGCAAAATCAAAAATAGACAAATGGAACTTAATTAAATTTCAAAGGTTCTGCACAGTACAATAAATAACAGAGTGAACATACAGGCTGCAGAATGGGAGAAAATATTTACAAACTATGGATCTGACAAGGGGCTTTTACAATTATTTATTTAGAGACAAGGGCTCATTATGTCTGGCTTGAATTTCTGGGCTCAAGCAATCCTCCCACCTCAGCCTCCCAAGGAGCCAAAACTACAGTAATGCACCACCATTCTAGTTTCTTATTATTAACTTTATATTTTAATTATTTAATTTGGAAACTTCAATATTTCTCTGTGATTTAGAGACGTATTATGCAAAGCAATATAACTTATGAAAAGGTATATGGGAATTATAAGAGAATACACTAAAGCATTAAATTCTATTGACTGAACATTTTCTGAGTAAATTAATATTATTATTATTATTATTTTTTTTTTTTTGAGACGGAGTTTCCTCTTGTTACCCAGGCTGGAGTGCAATGGTGTGATCTCGGCTCACCGCAACCTCCGCCTTCCGGGTTCAGGCAATTCTCCTGCCTCAGCCTCCTGAGTAGCTGGGATTACAGGCACGCGCCACCATGCCTGGCTAAAATTAATATTATTTTTAATGTAACATATTGTAGCTGTGGGGAGGGAGCAGAGGCATCTCGAAGACACTTTCCGTTTCCCCAACCGGATGTGCACAGGTCCTTGCCCTCTCTTGCCCCAGGAATGGGGGAAGGAGCCCTTGAGTTGCCATGAGCTTACTGTTCAAATAAATATCATGGACCCAAAGAATTTAGCAGAGAGCAATTTATTAGGCAGAGAGAGAGAGAGAGAAAGAGAGAGAGAGAGAGAGAGAGAGAGAGAGAGAGAGAGAGAGAGAGAGAGAGAGAGAGAGAGAGAGAGAGAGAGAGAGCTCCCAAGCTCCCATGGGAGGGGATATCCGCGCAGGAAAGGGGCAGTAGGTATTTAACCTTGGAGTTATTCCCGCCCCATTGATGTTCTTGTCCAATGAAAGGAGTTCTTTCAAACTTCTGCTGCATTGATTGATCTTTGACTTCAATACTGGATTGGTTGCTAGGTCAACAACAGATGCCCTTTCTCCCAGAGTTTTTCACCAGTTTTTTGAACAAAGAAGCACACCTGGAATTTCTACCTAGCCCACCTGGGGAAAGTCAGAAAAAACACTTTACGTTCCTGGATGGGGATGTGGATAGAGGCATGGTGCTGGAAAATTCTTGCTTTAGAAATGACCCCCATTGTGGACTCGGTTTTCCTTAACACAGTCCCTCAATATTTTAGGGGAATAGGGTGAAAAGTATAAAAGAGGTCTTTACTATTTTTGCAACTTTCCTGGAAGTCTAGAACTAAATAGTTAAAATTTTAAAATAAAAGTATGGAAGATATCATGGGAAAACTATATATTTGATAATCATAATTAATTTTATATTTCACACTTGTCACATAGATATGATTGATTCTGCTTTTACCTCAAAACTGACAGCTGATAGACTTTCAGGAAACACCACTGTTTTGTGGGCTTTAGTATGAGAAGCACTACCCTAGGCATATACTGTATAAGGCAGGCAGGCTATTTTGCATCTTTACGGTGAAATTGCAGCAGAAGAAATTAGATGCTCTGTATTTGCTACTTTCCCAGAAATAAAGAAAACATGATTTTGGTGAAGCAAAAATCAGAAGTAGATTGTTTCCAACAGATTTTATTAATTACTTTCTTCCCTGATGACTGGAAAGCTGATGTTATAATTAAATTACAAAAGCGTCATACTTCAGGCGGAAGGAAAACTATCCTCTTAGTACTACTGGTTAGTAAGCAGGAATAAATCCATTGTTCAGAAGAAATTACAGAATCTTATTCCTACAAACTCTCTTAGCATGAACGAGCCTCCTTCAGCGGGAGCTCCTTTGGTATCTTCCTTAAGTCTGATTCCCTGCTGACCACACGATGCCAAGCCCAGCTTGCCCTTAGCCACCTGACTCCCCTGGAGGACTTAAGGGAGTGAACCAACATGTTCTGAGGGTACTCATCAAATACAAGGTCTATAAATGTCTGAATTAAAAATGTTATTTTTATTTTGTATCCTTGTATATTTAAGTATAGCTAAAGCTTTTAGTAATATAATACTGAAGAAGAAAAGAAGAAACTACAACAGCAATACTATTCACTTTTCAAAAAAAAAACAAAAACGAAGATCCTTCAAGACATTAAATCATTTTCTAAAGTATTTTATCTTGTGATTCACCATAGGAGGATAAACTCGTGCCATATAGATATGTTTAGAAATGAAATTTTGTTAGGTATCCTGTAATTTATATATTGCTTGATAACTTAAGGATACTTGCACTTAAATTTATTTATACAATTTAAAATATAATAAAGATTAAATTAAAATCAAATGAAAATAAAGATAAATGACAAATAATCATTTGCTTATTTAATATAGACTTATGTCAATATAGTTATAAACTGAATTACATGATAAAACTCTTACAAGCTACAAATCACTCTTTGACTAGTGTTCTTTTTTTTTTCTGTCACACACATTTTCCAAAGAAGGCATAATGTTTATAGTAATAGGATATATGAGTCAATAAATAGCTCTTGAAGATGATGGAATGATAAAACAAAGCAAAAGTATTTGATAACCACCAAAGCATTTGTTTGTAGTATATGTCGATATGATGAATGTTATTCCCGGTAGTCTAAATTTTTATCCAATAAAGAAATACAAAAATTAATGTAGATTTCAAAGGCTACTAATGTTTTTAATTAGTTTGATATTCTGTCATTGAATAAAATAAGTAAAGCATATTATAGTAAAACTCAATGTAAAGGTGTTTTCTGTTACAGGACTATAAATTAGGAAATTGATTGATTTTGTTTTTTGTTTTTGTTTTTTTTAATTAAAGATGGGGTTTATCCATGATGGTCAGTCTGGTCTTGAACTCCTGACCTCAGGTGATCCACCCACCTCGGCCTCCCAAAGTGCTAGGATTACAGGCGTGAGCCACTGTGCCCGGCCTTGGGATATTGATTGTTTATGTAACACTTAACCATAGGAACTTTTAAATTTTACTTAATATACTTATACCCTATTTGCTATTACATAGGAACATAATTTTTCCTTTTGACTTGTATTGCCACATTTTGAAATGTCAGCTGTGAACATCTGGACAACAATGCATGCCTTAAAGACAGGTTAATATTATTTCTTGTTATAAGTCAGCAAATGTATAGAAATACCATTAAACAGTATATGCTGAAACAACCACAATGAGTTGTTTGTTAGTCTACTGAGGGAGTTAAGTAGTAAATACAAAATAACTTTCAAAGGCTCATTGAATTCTCATTTTTAATTTTTACTTTGCATTTGGTAGTGAAATTATAATAATCTTTTTATATATATTTATATAAATACTTCATCTATAAAAAGCTTTATTTGCTTAATTTTATGTTTTGCTTCAGTATTAAAATGTATATATTTATACATTTAATGTATGTCTACACATAAATCCATAGGTAAAGTGGTATATTAGTGGGTCTTTTTCACAGCTTAAGTAAAGCATGATCAAAACTTATTATTTCAGGAACATTGCATATATTTAAAATAATATGCAGGCAATATTTACAGCAGCCTTGAAAATAAGTTGGAAAGAAAAAATAATAGTACATATATCTCTATAGTGAATCTTAAAAAGAGAAAACACAGAACATTTTAATTCAGTGTATCAAATATAAAGTAGAAAATGTAAAGAAACACAATTGTGTTGAATAGAAACTCAAATTTTTCTTGTGTAGGTATGTAGCACAATGTATGATGATATACAATACATACAAACAAAAATGAAAGATTTAAAAGTAATAGCAACAGAATTCAACAACAAAATTAGAATATCTTAGAGCACTGCTATTGGTAAATAATTCAGGCTGTATTTAAGAATGTGGCAATAATTAATTTATAAAACAACGATACTTGTGTTTCTATTTTATAGGTGAGAAAACAGTGATGTTGAATTCCTTTCTCAGAATAAAAGGATTTGAATCTTTAAGCTGTCTCTGTCTCTGTCTCTGTCTCTGTCTCTGTCTCTCTCTCTCTCTCTCTCTCTCTCTCTCTCTCTCTCTTTATCTCTCTCTCTCTCTCTTTTAAATGGAGTCTCACTCTGTCACCAGGCTGGAGTGCAATGGCGTGATCTCAGCTCACTGCAACCTTTGCCTTCGGGGTCCAGCAATTCTCCTGCCTCAGCCTCCCAAGTTGCAGGGATTACAGGCATGTGCCACCACACCTGACTAATTTTTGTGTTTTTTTATTTATGGGGTTTTTTTGGGGGGGGGCGGTAAAGGTCCCAGGAGTTTACCTTCTGCCTGAAAAAAGGCTTAGAAAACTAGGCCAAACTATCTTGGACAATAAGGGGATTCATTATTTCACATTGTCAGACATCTTGAGGCAGAGCAGGTTCTAGGCACATGGTGTCAGACTGCTTGTCCTTGCCTGTGATTCCTTGGCCTAGTCATCCTCTTAGTATTAGCTTTATTCTTAGGCTGGTGATGAGAGGCTGCAGCAATCCCAGGCATCATCCACAGACATGACAATGTCCCCAGAGAAAGTGTTTGCCTTTTTAAAAATTTTAGATTCGAGGGTACAACATGTGCAGGTTCATTACATGGATATTTTACATGATGCTGAGATTTGGGTTTCCAGTGAACCTGTCACCCAAATAGTGAACATAATTCCCAGTAGATGGCTTTCTAATTCTTCTTTGTTTGTTGTTGTTCTTCCCATCAGTATGTATCTTTTTTTTTTTTTTCAATTATGCTTTAAATTTTGGGATACATGTGCAGAACATGCAGGTTTGTTACATAGGTATACATGTGCCATGTTTGTTTGCTGCACCCATCAACCCATTATCTGCATTAGGCATTTATCCTAATGCTATCCCTCACCATCCCCCCCTCCCCTCAACAGGCCCTGGTGTGTGATGTTTCCCTCCCTGTGTTCATGTGTTCTCACTGTTCAACTCCCACTTATGAGTGAGAACCTGTCCTGTTTGGTTTTCTGTTCTTATGTTAGTTTGCTGAGAATGATGGTTTCCAGCTTCATCTATGTTCCTGCAAAGAACATGAACTCATCATTTTTTATGGCTGCATAGTATTCCATCTTGCATATGCGCCACATTTTCTTTATCCGGTCTATCATTGATGGCCATTTGGGTTGGTTTCAGGTCTTTGCTATTGTGAATAGTACTGCAATAAACATACATGTGCATGTGTCTTTATAATAAAATGATTTACAATCCCTTAGGTGGATTTCCAGCAATGGGATTGCTGGGTCAAATGGTATTTTTAGTTCTAGATCCTTGAGGAATCACCACACTGTCTTTCACAATGGTTGAACTAATTGACACTCCCACCAACAGTGTCAAAGTGTTTCTATTTCTCCACATCCTTCCCAGCAACTGTTGTTTCCTGACTTTTTAATGATCGCCATTCTAACTGGCATGAGCTGATATGTCATTGTAGTTTTTATTAGCATTTCTGTAATGACCAGTGATGATGAGCTTTCTTTCATATGTTTCTTGTCCGTAAAAATGTCTTCTTTTGAGAAGTGTCTATTCATATGCTTCACTCACTTTTTGATGGGGTTGTTTTTTTCTGGTAAATTTGTCTAAGTTCCTTGTAGATTCTGGATGTTAGCCCTTTGTCACATGGATACATTGCCAAAATTTTCTCCTATTCTGTAGGCTGCCTGTTCATTCTGATGATAGTTTCTTTTGCTGTGCAGAAGCTCTTTAGTTTAATTAGATTGCATTTGTCAATTTTAGCTTTAGTTGCCATTGCTTTTGTTGTTTTAGTTATGAAGTCTTTGGCCATGCCTCTGTCCTGAATGGTATTGCTTAGGTTTTGTACTAGGATTTTTATGATTTTAGGTCTTACATTTAAGTCTTTAATCCATCTTGAGTTAATTTTTGTATTTTTAGTAGAGACAGGGTTTCACCATGTTGGCCAGGATGGTCTCTATCTCTTGACCTCATGATCTGCTTGCCTTGGCATCCCAAAGTGCTGAGATTATAGACATGAGACACCACACCTGGCCAAGCTGTCAATATTTTTATCTCAAAATGTTATGTTATATTTCTATTTCCAGTGCGTGTGTTTAAATTCCTTAGTTTTAGACTCTCATGTTAACCTAATTCAAGAGTGAAAATGGAAACATCTGAACTTGGATGCTATGAACTCATATAAGTGATTATTCATTCTTCTACTAGTATACTGTCTTTCTTGTAGTTGGAAGGGAACATTTATTAGTTAATTATTTAATTATTCTTATGTCTCAAAGTTAAAAGTCCTAGTAATCTAAACTCTCAAATGTAAAGAGAACACTCATACACTTCAATTCAAAGATAATTTAAATAATAATATTAAAGTACATAAGAAGGCCATCAATATTAGAAGTCATAATATGTTGATATTCAATTAACAAAGAAGGTAATATTGTAGTATTAAATTAATCACTGCTTTTTGGGATGTATATTTTCCATCTTTGCCTTTGTGTTTCACGATTTTCAGAAAGGAATATAAATTAAGGTGCATGGTATTACCATAACTATCTTCTTTCTGTCTTCTCGCAGTATTCAATATAGTGTATGGGCAATTACATTTTCATCTTTGAAGGAAAAAGCAAACTGTTTTCTTCTTTGTCTTTTGCTTTTCTTTTCTTTCTTACTTTTATTTTATTTACTTGTTTATTTGGCATTATAAAGACACCACTCTTTGACAGAGGAGGTATATACAAACAGCTCTAGCTATTTTTGTTTTGACATTTTTCTACCGGTGGATGGTTTGTTTCTCAGGCTTCGTTTTTTGCACAAACCCTCTGGACCATAATGTTAGTTCACGTTGGATTACAATATGATGGCTTATGTAAGAAACAGCTATCTAAAGCATTTATAGCTATAAACATTAAAAGGGCAGCTTTACCAGTTAGATTCCAACTAAAAATCAGCATTTGTTCCACCTTTTTTTAATGAATGAATCTTCCATTTTAGAGACAGCAATATATCTAACTTCTTTACACATTTTTTTAGAAAAACTTTTTTTAAAATTTTGCTTAAAGCTAAAGAAAAATGATAAGATAGAAGAGGATTAATACTATGAAGTAGTACTATGTAAGAACATTTTGAACTATTTTACAATATTGCCCTTCTTATTCTATGTTATGATTGAAATATAAAATTGTTGTTTGGCTAAGTACAGTGACTCACACCTGTAATCCTAGCACTCTGGAAGGTTGAGGCAGGAGAATCACTTGAGTCCAGGAATTTGAGACCAGCCTGGGTAACATGATGAAAACCCATCTCAACAAAAATTACAAAAGTTAGCCAGATGTGGTGGAATGTGCCTGTAGTCCCAGCCACTTGGGAAGCCGAAGTGAGAGGATCACATGACCCAGGGAAGTCGAGGCTGCAGTGAGCTTTGATCACACCACTGCACTCTAACTTAGGTGACAAAGTAAGAACTTGTCACAAAAACAATAAAATAAAATAATTGTTTATTATAAATTACTCTGATTTCTTAGGGAAAATGCAAAAACTCAAATAACTGTGCCACTTGCTAATCATGTTGAAATTGATTTAGTTATACAAATATATGTATTCTTATATGAAAATGATAATGTTAGTATCTAGTCTGTGTACATTACAGAAGTGCATTGAGCTTCAAAAAAACCAGAATTTTTTTTTTTTTTTTTGAGATGGAGTTTTGCTCTTGTTACCCAGGCTGGAGTGCAATGGCGCGATCTCGGCTCACTGCAACCTCCGCCTCCTGGGTTCAGGCAATTCTCCTGCCTCAGCTAAAACCAGAATTTTAAAAGAACTTTGTAATATTTAAACCATTTTATAAATATAAGAAAGCATCTTATTTTAATTATTTACTAGGTAACAGAAATTGTGTAGGATCCTACTTAACTTGTTGCTATTGGCCAGGTATGCACTGTGTTAAATAAAACACCATATCTGATTTTGGTATCACAGAAACAAATTATTTGAAATCAGATTGACCTGGGTTCAGTTCTAGCAATGGTTAGCTGAGTCATTTTTAGCATTTATATCTGAAAGTTATGCCTTTTCTTCTCTATAGAAGGAAGGTAATAACGTTAGCTATCTTATGAATTTGTAAGTAAAATTAATTATTGCTCTAATGTATATGTCACGTTTATGTCTTAGAATCTTGAAACTTAAAATTTTAAGCCCTTTGATGAGATTTAAATAGATTGAAAATAAATTAATTAAAAATATATATTTGGGTTATATTTTATGACTCGTTGAAAATGCTGCTTCTGAGATCTGTGAGGTCTACGTGGCCCCTACCAGCCACAGCAGCCAGTAGCAACACTCAGCATAACCCCTCAAACCTTGGGATTAGAACAGACTGACAGCCACTATATTATATTACAAGGTTCTGTAATGCCATGCAATGAATAAGCCGAAAAATACCACACTGAAGAAAGTTCTCCTAATATCCATAATTGTGAAACTACTGCCATAATCTAAAACAAAAACAACACCTTTCTAAGGCAGCATTAGAAAGTTTCATCAGCCACATTTCACTTAGATGAAAACATTATACCATCTCTAGTTATTCCTGAGCTGATTCTATGCAGTGAAAAGAGACAGGGTGGAGAACATAGCACTGTGTATTTTTGCTATAAAAATGCTCATTTTGTCTCTCAAAATAAATTTGAATTTGGAGGTCAAAGCCCTTGACAGATAAATAAAGAGAGAGAGAAGTGGAGAGATACTTTGTAACATTTATCACAGGTTAGTCACCATTATAAATAATGTTCCAATAAACTAATTTTACCAAAATAGATTTAGTTGAAGAGTAAATAGAATAAGTAGAAAACAGACTGCTGACAATTGAGGTGTAGATATATTTTGAGAAAATAGGGGTAGTGACCAAAGACCTCTCTTGCTCATTGTTTGACTGTAACAGCAGAGAGTAGGAACTTGAAGGAAAAATTGTTAAGATTATTTTTTTCTCTTTTTGTCTTAATGGAAATACATTGGAGCTTGTTTATTTCAATGCAAAAAAAAAAAAAAAAAAAAAAAAAACCATGAGTAGCTTCCAAGAGAACATTAGAAGAGGCTGCAGATGCTGGAGAGGATGTGGAGAAATAGGAACACTGTTACACTGTTGGTGGGAGTGTAAATTAGTTCAACCATTGTGGAAGACAGTGTGGCGATTCCTCAAGGACCTAGAAATAGAAATTCCATTTGACCCAGCAATCCCATTACTGGGTATATATCCAAAGGACTATAAATCGTTCTACTATAAGGACACATGCACACGAATGTTCATTGCAGCACTGTTTACAATAGCAAAGACCTGGAACCAACCCAAATGCCCATCGATGATAGACTGGACTGGGAAAATGTGGCACATATACACCATGGAATATTATGCAGCGATCAAAAATGATGAGTTCGTGTCCTTTATGGGGACATGGATGAACCTGGAAACCATCATTCTCAGCAAACTGACACAAGAACAGAAAATCAAACACCGCATGTTCTCACTCATAGGCGGGTGTTGAACAATGAGAACACATGGACACAGGGAGGGGAGCACTACACACTGGGGTCTGTTGGGGGAAATAGGGGAGGGACAGTGGGGGGTGGGGAGTTAGGGAGAGATAGCATGGGGAGAAATGCCAGATACAGGTGAAGGGGAGGAAGGCAGCAAATCACAATGCCATGTGTGTACCTATGCAACAATCTTGCATGTTCTTCACATGTACCCCATAACCTAAAATGCAATTTAATAAAAAAGAAAAGACTGTGATAAAATAAAACCAGGAAAATAACTTAGACTTCAGAGAAGCAACTTTTCCTCCATCTCAAGGAAAATAGAAAATATTCATGAATTCAAGGGTACATGAATTTGTAAATGAGAATTATATAAAATTTAGCTAGTTGGTGTCTGTTTTCATTTTAAATACTATGGGTAATGGGGAGAAAATGATATACTAAAGACTTGAGAACATAGTGAGAGTCTGTAGTCACTACAAAAGGGACTAATGAAGACTGATTCATGACTTGTAATCAAATTGCCAAATAGTGTTGAACTAACAGCAGATTTTGGAAATCACGAATTTCTAATGACTCTAGCATTTTTGTTGTATAGGTTTTTTTTTTTGAATTTCATAGAAGTGTAGGTATGGAAACAGAACAAGTAATTTATATTAATGATATTGATTTATTAGAAGCAATTTGCTATGTGGGTCCAAGAAAAGGTAAAATGAGCATTGTAGTTGAACATGCAGAAATAGAATATGCAAACACTGGAGAATTTAGTGAAGAAAGAAAGAGAAGTGAGGGAAGGACTAATTTGGAGAAGAGATAACATAATAATAAAATAATGATGATATGAATAGTCTGACTAATGTAAATAGGTAAGAATCATTAGATAATTCTGTGTGCTAGGAACTGTTCTTATTGTTCTTCCTGAATCTTCATAGCAAACATATACATTTGATTATCAAACATTTTACAGAGTTAAATGAAGCACACAGAATTAAGTAAATATCCCATGAGCACTCAGAGAGCAAGTGATTAAAACAAGCTAAAGAAACTGAATGTCAAAATATAGTGAACTGAAAGTCAATGAGTAAAGGATAAAAAGATATGATGTTAAGTGTCAGGAGGAATATTAAAGTCTAAGATTTCAAGAGTAGAGAATTTCAGTTGATAAGATATACACATACCCAAGGAATTGTGTTGGTAAAATAGAAAGCATTAATATTTCAAATGCATAACAATTGTTTTGTACCCTAAAATTTAAAAATAATTTATGGTAACTGCCAATAAGAGAATTTATTTTAAGAAAAATAATCTGTCTCCTCTTTCTTATTCTCTCAGCTCAAGCCGGATATCTCAGGGGTTTTTCCTCAATTTTTTTCTCGAATGACTCTATAACAAAATTTATGAGATAAACATTATCTGCATTTGTCCTCATCATAAGAAGTGCATGGGGGCATTCTTATTTAAGTCTAATGAAATAATAAAAAGGTAGCATTAGAAGTATCAATAAAATATGAGTGATAAGTGGAAGAAAGTTCATTTGAGTATTATGTTCCTCAGATTAATAGTTGGCATTCACATGTAAAAAGAAGAACCACTTATTAAAGTCTTCAGAGTCCAGGGAAATGATGGATGGTAATCAAGAAGTGTAGTGATTGGTAAATAAGATAGCAAGATATGAAAGCAGAATAGTTTGAAATCAACAGTGGGAGTAGTCTGAAAACTATCTATTTGCATCCAAGCTTTTATGTAGTGTACATAGTGCCAATATACTACACAACCCAAGGGAAGCAGTGCCCACACAGAAGAGCTAGAATTTGGTTAAGGCAAGGGAGTAGTGAAAATATTCTTCCAAAAAATGAAGTAAGAAAACATCATTTAATGATTGAATGCAGTATTTTCATGGTACCCGGGGAAATGAGGATGGCACTTAAAAATGTAAGATAAAAGAAAGTTGACTAGAGAAACAAAGTTAGAGAGTCTCACCCAAATACAGATCTGATAATCTGTATATTTATATGATTCTTCTCTAGGAATGCTTCCTGTTCAATGAGGAAACAGGTAGTTAGGGAAATAACTACATTTTTTAAAGATGGCCAAGAATGACAGAATTGAAAAATATAAAACTAATTAGCCCTGTGTTTTTTGCTTTTTAAAAATGGTACAATGTTTTTTTTTTTTTTTTCAGTGTAATCAATGAAGGCTCTGAGTATTGCACTATGTGATTGTTCAAAGTGTTCTCATACCTGTAGGAATGCTGAAAATCAAGTCAGGACACCAGATCATGAGAAATATAAACCGTTACCCTAGTACAATAAGTGGAGATTTGAAACATACCCAATACTGGTAAAAAAGATACTAACTTGTGCACTACATTTTTCATGCACTCTTAAAAATGCTCTGTAGTCTGTGATTAAACATGACGGTAATGATCAAACCTGTACTTTACATTGGTGAGGATAGATTTAGATTAATTTATCAAAACTCAATTATGAATGCAAATTTGCAGTCTGTGATATGCATAAATGGCATAGTAAGCCATTTGTTAAACAAAAATTAACAATATCTTCATTACTATCATGTGCTTAACACTTGGGATATCCAGACAGAGATTTCCTTTTATTAAATAGGTAACACTTATTATTTTATTAATATTTTGAAGGGTCATAAAGATTCGATTTTATTTTATGAGTAATACATCTCTGGACATCTAGCTTTTCTCCTGGCTATAAAAGACTGGTGTAATACTGGGCACAAAGTCACCCCTGAGTTGTAATACTATTAATTTGACTTGTTGACTATGTGATTATAGGCTCCTGCACTCA
This sequence comes from Saguinus oedipus, assembly GCA_031835075.1. Lineage (NCBI taxonomy): Eukaryota > Metazoa > Chordata > Mammalia > Primates > Cebidae > Saguinus > Saguinus oedipus. The sequence continues at coordinate 112,071,118 of CM063172.1, forward strand.
CCTAAGCTATGAGGCAATATTAGTACCTATTCTATAATAGACATCATAATAAAGTGATAAATATAAATTGTAAAGCACCATATCTGATACATGAGAGGTTCACAATTAATGCCATTTGATATCATTATTCATATTTTTATCCCAATTTATTCTGAGTGTGACTAGAGAAACCCCAGCAAAATGTAAGCCATGTAACCAGTCTCCTTATGAACTTGACTTTGTGTATTGTTAGATGGATGCCCAAGGAGGACACTCTATGGTTGAAAAATTCACCAGAACTCATAAAAAGTAGTAAGTTCTCTACTTCAAAATATGGTAAAAGGGAACTCTGGGAGCTGTTTAAATATGAAATCATGGAATACCACAGTATCTTGTTTCTGTATTAAAAATTATATACAGTGCTTTTTGATTATGTGATTTAAAAAGTGGAAAGGCCTTATTGTTAGTAGGAAATATAAAAATTGGGTCAGCACAGTGGCTCATGCCAGTAATCCCAGCACTTTGGGAGGCTGAGGCAAGTGGATCACATGAGGTCAGGAGTACCAGACCAGCCTGGCTAACAAGGTGAAACCCTGTCTCTACTAAAAATACAAAAATTAGCCAGGCATGGTGGCAGTCACCTGTAATCCCAGCTACATGGGAGAGTGAAGGAGGAGAATCTCCTGGACCTGGTGGGCAGAGGTTTCAGTGAACCAAAATCATGCCATTGCCTTCCAGTCTGGGTGACAAGAGCGAAACTCTGTCTCAGAAAAAAAACAAAAAAAGATCTTCTGTTTGTTCTTACAGTATACTACAATACAATAATGAATGGTTAGAATAAACTTCAGTAAATGCAAAGTTAGACCTAGAGACAAGATTTTTTCATGGTAGGTAATAAAATCATCATTATGGGAGGTTATAAAGTCAAATAGTATGATATGGATTTAAAAGCAGCTGCTTAATGAATTACTCAACACATGCCATGTAATTGCAACCTAAGGCAATTTTATAAAGGGTAAAATTTTTAAAACTGGGCATTAATTGTACTGTAAAATACTATATTCAACATTTTAGTTAAAACCATTAGTGTTGGATAATGATGACAGGAATGTGGAAATATTTATGTAGACTATTATAATGAGTCTAGTTCTCCTTCTTTGATTATTAGAGAATGTTAGATATATTCCCTCTAAAAAGGAGATATTTACCCTTTTTTTATTAGTCTCTTCCAGATTATTCTTCATTAATATCTTTAGTGGATTATAAGACAGAATGACTGTTAAAACTATTGCCAAACACATGTGTAATTAAGCAGCAATAAGGGATTTGTAGGCTATATTTGCAAAGAAAGCTGAAGAGTTTTTTTAGAATACAGGCTGTTTAGAACCAGAACATTCACTTTAGGCAATTCCCTTTTGTTGAGTTTATATATATATAAATATATATATTTATATTTATATATATTTATATTTATATTTATATATATTATATATATACATATGTAATATATACATATATATATATACATACATATATATATATATATATATATACACATACATATATATATTACCATAGTCTAAATACTTTTCTAGTTGTTGGTGATATGGCAAAGAATAAGACAAAGTTGTTGCTCTCTATAAAGCTTCATTTCTAGTGTGAAAGATAGAAAATAAATCAACACATAATAATATCAAGGGTACATTTTAGCATCTGATAATTCCCAGTCTGGTATAGAGAGCTACAGATAGATAGACATGTGAATGTAACTTTCATTTGAGAATAGACCATTTTTCAAATATGAGTGAACAAGCAGAAAGTACTAGAGCATTTTTCAAATATGAGTGAACAAGCAGAAAGAATCATATCAGTGAATCATATTACACCCATTATATCATAGGTAACTTAGATTTTATTTGCTGTTTTATGATTAGGCATTTGATTCTTATAGCAACCCAAAGAAAACTAAGAGTTCTTTACCATAAAGAAAATCATTATTTAATGAAAGAGAACTTGATCATGTTTCTTAAAACGTAGGAGTTCCCCTTGTGTCTCCTCCATCAAAGTGCGCCACAAGATTCATACTGAATCCCGACCTGAAATGCATAGTTCCAGCAAAAATTTAATATATTTGGCTAAAAAGGTCAAAAGACATGGATGCTTGTAATGCAATCTGAACAACTGTTGACCTTTGGCTTTGCAAGGGCCCAGCTTGAAGCGAACAGAGTATAAGGTTAATTTAAAAAGTCCCAGAAATATACCAAATATTCCATACTTTGCATTAAAAAAATCCATGGAAAATCTACTAAGAAAAGACATGCCTGTTTCTGAGAGGTAGTAGATACAAAGTATTTTGACATGCCTTTCAAATGATTTTCATGAAGGCATTTATAAAAACTAAGATGTGCTATGCAGAGCGTGTCAGTTTATCTTTTTTTTTTTTCTTATTTTTTAAATTTTTATTGCATTATAGGTTTTGGGGTACATGTGCAGAGCGTGCAAGATAGTTGCATAGGTACACACATGACAGTGTGTTTTGCTGCCTTCCTCCCCTGCACCCACACTTAGGATTTATCCACAGGCTATCCCTCCTCAGCCCCCCCCCGCCGCTGTCCCTCCCCCATTCCCCCCAATAGACCCCAGTGTGTAGTAGACCCCCTCCCTGTGCCCATGTGTTCTCATTTTTCTTACCCGCCTATGAGTGAGAATATGCGGTATTTCTTTTTCTGTTCTTGGGTCAGTTTGCTGAGAATGATGTTCCCAGATTCGTCCATGTCCTTAAAAAGGACACAAACTCATCATTTTTGATTGCTGCATAATATTCCATGGTGTATATGTGCCACATTTTCCCAGTCCAGTCTATCATCGATGGGCATTTGGGTTGGTTCCAGGTCTTTGCTATTGTAAACAGTGCTGCAATGAACATTCGTGTGCATGTGTCCTTATAGTAGAACGATTTATAGTCCTTTGGATATATACCCAGTAATGGGATTGCTGGGTCAAATGGAATTTCTATTTCTAGGTCCTTGAGGAATCGCCACACTGTCTTCCACAATGGTTGAACTAATTTACACTCCCACCAACCGTGTAAGAGTGTTCCTATTTCTCCACATCCTCTCCAGCATCTGCTGTCTCCAGATTTTTTAATGATCGCCATTCTAACTGGCATGAGATGGTATCTCAATGTGGTTTTGATTTGCATCTCTCTAATGACCAGTGATGATGAGCTTTTTTTCATGTGTTTGTTGGCCCTATGTATGTCTTCTTTTGTAAAGTGTCTGTTCATATCCTTTGCCCATTTTTGAATGGGCTTGTTTGTTTTTTTCCTGTAAATCTGTTTGAGTTCTTTGTAAATGCTGGATATCAGCCCTTTGTCAGATGGGTAAACTGCAAAGATTTTTTCCCATTCTGATGGTTGCCAATTCACTCTAGTGACTGTTTCTTTTGACGTGCAGAAGCTGTGGAGTTTGATTAGGTCCCATTTGTCTATTTTGGCTTTTGTTGCCAATGCTTTTGATGTTTTGGTCATGACGTCCTGGCCTACTCCTATGTCCTGAATGGTTTTGCCTAGATTTTCTTCTAGGGTTTTTATGGTGTCAGGTCTTATGTTTAAGTCTTTAATCCATCTGGAGTTAATTTTAGTGTAAGGTGTCAGGAAGGGGTCCAGTTTCTGCTTTCTGCACATGGCTAGCCAGTTTTCCCAACACCATTTATTAAACAGGGAATCCTTTCCCCATTGCTTGTTTTTTGTCTGGTTTATCAAAGATTATATGGTTATAGATATGTTGTGTTGCCTCCGATGCCTCTGTTCTGTTCCATTGGTCTATATCTCTGTTTTGGTACCAGTACCATGATGTTTTGATAACTGTAGCCTTGTAGTATAGTTTGAAGTCTTGTAGTGTGATGCCTCCTGCTGTGTTCTTTTTGCTTAGAATTGACTTGGCTATGTGGGCTCTCTTTTGGTTCCATATGAAGTTCATGGTGGTTTTTTCCAGTTCTGTGAAGAAATTCAATGGTAGTTTGATGGGGATAGCATTGATTGTGTAAATTACTTTGGGCAGTATAGCCATTTTCACGATATTGATTCTTCCTAACCATGAACATGGAATGTTTCTCCATCTGTTTGTGTCCTCTCTTATTTCGTTGAACAGTGGTTTGTTGTTTTCCTTAAAGAAGTCCCTTACCTTCCTTGTGAGTTGTATTCCTAGGTATTTTATTTTCTTGGTAGCAATTGTGAATGGCAGTTCGTTCTTGATTTGGTTCTCTTTAAGTCTGTTATTGGTGTATAGGAATGCTTGTGATTTTGGCACATTGATTTTATATCCGGAGACTTTTCTGACGTTGCTTATCAGTTTCAGGAGCTTTTGGGCTGATGTGATGGGGTCTTCTAAGTATACTATCATGTCGTCTGCAAATAGAGACAATTTGGCTTCCACCTTTCCTATTTGAATACCCTTTATTTCTTTTTCTTGCCTGATTGCTTTGGCTAGAACTTCCAGTACTATGTTGAATAGGAGTGGTGAGAGAGGGCATCCTTGTCTAGTGCCAGATTTCAAAGTGAATGCTTCCAGTTTTTGCCCATTCATTATGATATTGGCTGTTGGTTTGTCGTAAATAGCTTTTATTACTTTGAGATATGTTCCATCAATACCAAATTTATTGAGGGTTTTTAGCATAAAGGGCTGTTGAATTTTGTCAAATGCCTTCTCTGCGTCAATTGAGATAATCATGTGGTTTTTGTTTTTGCTTCTGTTTATGTGGTGAATTACGTTTGTAGACCTGCATATGTTGAACCAGCCTTGCATCCCCGGGATGAATCCTACTTGATCATGATGGATAAGTTTTTTAATGTGCTGTTGCAATCGGTTTGCCAGTATTTTATTGAAGATTTTTGCATCTATGTTCATCATGGATATTGGCCTGAAGTTTTCTTTTCTTGTTGAGTCTCTGCCGGATTTTGATATCAGGATGATGTTGGTCTCATGAAATGATTTGGGAAGGGTTCCCTCTTTTTGAATTATTTGGAATAGTTTCAGAAGGAATGGTACCAGCTCCTCTTTGTGTGTCTGGTGGAATTTGGCTGTGAACCCATCTGGACCTTGGCTTTTTTTGTGTGGTAGGCTCTTAATTGCTGCCTCAACTTCAGACCTTGTTATTGGTCTATTCATAGTTTTGGCTTCCTCCTGATTTAAGCTTGGGAGGACACAGGCATCCAGGAATTTATTCATTTCTTCCTGGTTTACTAGTTTATGTGCATAGAGTTGTTTGTAGTATTCTCTGATGATGGTTTGAATTTCTGTGGAATCTGTGGTGGTTTCCCCATTATTGTTTTTTATTGCATCTATTTGGTTGTTCTCTCTTTTCTTTTTTATCAGTCTGGCTAGTGGTCTGTCTATTTTGTTGATCTTTTTGAAAAACCAGCTCTTGGATTTATTGATTTTTTGAAGGGTTTTTTCGTGTCTCTATCTACTTCAGTTCTGCTCTGATCTTAGTTATTTCTTGTCTTCGGCTAGGTTTTGAGCCTTTTTGATCTTGCTCCTCTAGCTCTTTCACTTTTGACGATAGGGTGTCAATTTTGGATCTCTCCACTCTTCTCATGTGGGCACTTATTGCTATATATTTTCCTCTACAGACTGCTTTAAATGTGTCCCAGAGATTCTGGTACGTTGTGTCTTTGTTCTCATTTGTTTCGAAGAACTTCTTTATTTCTGCCTTCATTTCATTGTTTATCCAATCAACGTTCAAGAGCCAGTTGTTCAGTTTCCATGAAGCTGTGCGGTTCTGAGTTATTTTCTGAATTCTGAGTTCCAACTTGATTGCACTATGGTCTGAGAGACTGTTCGTTATGATTTCAGTTGTTTTGCATTTGCTGAGGAGTGCTTTACTTCCAATTATGTGGTCAATTTTGGAGTATGTGTGATGTGGTGCTGAGAAGAATGTATATTCTGTGGATTTGGGGTGGAGAGTTCTGTAAATGTCTATCAGGTTTGCTTGTTCCAGGTCTGAGTTCAAGTCCTGGATATCCTTGTTAATTTTCTGTCTGGTTGATCTGTCTGCTATTGACAGTGGAGTGTTAAAGTCTCCCACTATTATTGTGTGGGAGTCTAAGTCTCTTTGTAAGTCATTAAGAACTTGCCTTATATATCTGGGTGCTCCTGCATTGGATCCATATATATTTAGAATCGTTAGCTCTTCTTGTTCTATCGATCCTTTTACCATTATGTAATGACCTTCTTTGTCCCTTTTGATCTTTGTTGCTTTAAAGTCTATTTTATCAGAGATGAGAATTGCAACTCCTGCTTTGTTTTGCTCTCCATTTGCTTGGTAAATCTTCCTCCATCCCTTTATTTTGAGCCTTTGTGTATCCTTGCGTGTGAGGTGGGTTTCCTGGATACAGCACACCGATAGGTTTTGTTTTTTTATCCAATTTGCCAGTCTGTGTCTTTTGTTTGGTGCATTTAGCCCATTTACATTTAGGGTTAATATTGTTATGTGTGAATTTGATACTGCCATTTTGATGCTAGCTGGCTGTTTTGTCTGTTGGTTCATGTAGATTCTTCATTTTGTTGATGGTCTTTAGCATTTGGTATGCTTTTAGGATGGCTGGTACTGGTTGTTTCTTTCCATGTGTAGTGCCTCTTTCAGGAGCTCTTGTAAAGCAGGCCTAGTGGTGACAAAATCTCTGAGTACTTGCTTGTTCATGAAGGATTTGATTTTTCCTTCACTTATGAAGCTCAGTTTGGCTGGATTTGAAATTCTGGGTTGAAAGTTCTTTTCTTTAAGGATGTTGAATATTGGCCCGCACTCTCTTCTGGCTTGTAGAGTCTCTGCCGAGAGATCTGCGGTGAGTCTGATGGGCTTCCCTTTGTGGGTGACCCGACCTTTCTCTCTGGCTGCCCTTAGTATTTTCTCCTTCATTTCAACCCTGGTGAATCTGATGATTATGTGCCTTGGGGTTGCTCTTCTTGCGGAGTATCTCTGCAGTGTTCTCTGTATTTCCTGGAGTTGAGTATTGACCTGTCTTGCTGGGTTGGGGAGATTTTCCTGGATAATATCCTGAAGAGTGTTTTCCAGCTTGGATTCATTCTCTTCATCACTTTCTGGTACACCTATCAAACTTAGGTTGGGTCTCTTCACATAGTCCCACATTTCTTGGAGATTTTGTTCATTCCTTTTTGCGCTTTTTTCTTTAATCTTGGTTTCTCATTTTATTTCATTGAGTTGATCTTCGACTTCTGATATTCTTTCTTCTGCTTGGTCAATTCGGCTGTTGAAACTTGTGCATGCTTCGCGAAGTTCTTGTGTTGTGTTTTTCAGCTCCTTCAATTCATTCATATTCCTCTCTAATTTGTCCATTCTTGTTATCATTTCCTCAAATCTTTTTTCAAATCTTTTTTCAAGGTTCTTAGTTTCTTTGCACTGATTTAGAACATATTCTTTTAGCTCACTGAAGTTTCTCATTATCTACTTTCTGAAGTCTGATTCCGTCATTTCATCACACTCATTCTTCGTCCAGCTTTGTTCCCTTGCTGGTGAGGAGTTTTGGTCCTTTGTAGGAGGTGAGGTGTTTTGGTTTCGGGTGCTTTCCTCCTTTTTGTGCTGGTTTCTTCCCATCTTTATGGATTTATCCACCTGTCGTCTTAGTAGTTGCTGATTTTTCAATTGGTCTCTGTGTGGATGCCCAGATTGTTGATGATGAGGTATTTCTGTTACTTAGTTTTCCTTCTAATGGTCTAGCCCCTCTGCTGTACGAGTGCTGAGGTCCACTCCAGGCCCTGCTTGTCTGGGGTACACCTGTAGCAGCTGCAGAACAGTGAGGGATGCTACCAGTTTCTTCTTCTGGTATCTTTGTTCCTGAATGATGCCTGCCAAATGTCAGTCTGATTAGTCCTTTTTTGGGGTGACTCTTTGGATATACAGGGGTCAGGGAGCTGCTTGAGGAGACAATCTGTGCTTTATAGGAGCTCCAGTGCTGTGCTGTGAGCTCCGTTGTTCATTCAGGGCTGTTGGGAGGATGTGTTTATGTCTGCTGCAACAGAACTCTTAACCCCCCCCTTGTATCCCCCCCTTAGATGCTCTGTCTCAGGGAGTTGTGGCTTTCTTTATGAGTATCTGTTGTACTGTCCTGCCCAGCTAGGAGGCAGTCTATTCACTATTTGCCTTCCAGGGCTCCGCCCTGCTAGTACGGGTCCGCCCTGTTGCTGCTGGGCTCCGTTCTGCTGTGGCGCACTCTGCCCTGCTGGCAGAGTCTCTCTGTTATGGTCCAGTATATCTTTAAATATTTGAGATTTGAATCTCATGTTATACCTGTAAATGTATCTATCAGTCATGATGTCTTTTATCAGGGTAAAATAATTAGATTATATGCAGACTAAAATTAAACCATAAAATACGATAATTTAGTTAACCTGATCTAGAATAGTAGTTGAAATTGAAATTACCAATTAAACCATATGAAGCGTATACCAGGACTAAGGCAAGGTTCTCCTAGTACTTTACCTCCATTATCAGCTCTGAGCAGGAGGATTAAAAGTTTTTTCCAGACACTTCTTCCTCTATCAATAAATATTTAGGGGAAATATTAGAAATGATCACTTCTAACTACAACGATACCTCCCGGCACAACAATCAGCCTTGAATCTAATGAGACTAATTAGGCCTTTTACCCATTTATGTTAGTCATCACAGGAAGGTCCAGAATCCCAAGTCATCTCTCATATTCTGTAAACTTATATATATATATAAGTAAACTTATATATATATATATATATATATATATATATATATATATATATATGGCTATTTACATTCCTATTGCATAACCCTTCCTCAATTCCTAAAACCTTTCAACCACTCTTCAACTTCTGAAACATGTCAAGGAGAATCCTATTTAATTACATTATTTATACATCCTCAACTCCCAGAACTGCAAATTAATCATACATCATCATCATCATCATCATCAAACTCTTCCCTAAATATTTTCTATTTTCTAAGGAAAATCTAATTGTTCCCTCAGGACTCTGATTTCTCTGAAGGGACCCACAAATCTCAGGCCTCCACCTATCTGTAGGTATGGTAGCTGTCCCCTTTAATTCTTGATGATACTGTCATACAACTCTTCTTCTTTTATGTGTAATAATCCCAGTTTTGAATCTCATGGCATCAAATTAGATCATTAAACAGACTGTATTATTGGTCATATATATATATACACATATGACACCTATGTACACATATGGTATATATAGTAATTATATACATATATATATCCTTAGTATGTTAGTCCTTATTTCTCAATAATTTTATCACCTGCTCACACAGTATATTCTTTATGATTCCCCTTACATTTTTTTTGTTATTTCAATATATATATAGTCTTTCCAAAGGCCCTGGCCTCTCATACATTTGCACTTCCTTCCCCTACTGAACTTGTTTTCCTCTGTCTCAGGTGCTCACAGAAATATGTTATACCATGCTATTATCAAGAACCGAAAACACTTCATAATCTTATTTCTAAGTCTCTCAAATTCTGAGCATCAAAGAACAGCACACTTCCTCTATAACTCAAAACAAATTTTGACATTAGATGATTCCAATCCATGGATCTTTTATTTGATGACCTTTCCCCCATTCTTAACAAACTAAAATTGTATGGTACTATCAGCTCAACTATATCAACCCCTAAATTTATATGTTTAAGCCCAAATCCCCAATACTTCTGAATTTGACTGTATTTGGAGTTGGGACTCCAACTCAAATAAGTAATCAAGATTAAATAAGTTCATATAGTTGGGTTTGAATTCAATCTTACTAGTTTTCTTATAAGAGAGAGAAATTTAGACATACGGAGATCCAAGGGATGCACAAACACAAAGAAAAGACCATGTAAAGACAAAGCAAGAAGGCAGTCATCTGGAAGTCAAGGAGAGAAGCCTCAGGAGAAACCAAATTTACTGATCCTTTTACTTTGGACATCCAGCATGTAGAAGTCTAAGGAAATATATTTCTGTTGTTTAAACCATTTAGTCTGGGACATTTTCTTATGGCAGCCCCACAGACTAATACAGGTTGGGTACCAGGAGATTGGATGCTGCTATAATTTTTAATACCTAAAATATGGCAGTAGCTTTGGAACTGAGTAATGAATGGAGGTTGCAAGAGTTTTGATGTACATGTTGGAAGAGGATTAGATTTCATTATAAAGATTGCAGATAGAAATAAAAACTCCAAAGGTAATTCTTGTGAGGCTCCCAGACAGAAATAATATACGTTCTACTGGAAGCTAGAGGAAAAGTAATCCTTTTATAAAGTGACAAAGAACTTGGCAGATCATATTCTAGTGTTTTGTGCAAAGTAAATACAGCACATGATGAAATTGGATATGTACCTGAGGAGATTACTAAGAAAGTTGTCGAAGGTACAGCCTTGTTTTTCCTTTATGCTTAAAGTAAAATGTGAAAGAATAAAGACAAATTAAAGAAGAAATTGTTAAGCAATAGGAACTTGAACATTTGTAAAATTCTCATCCTACCCATATTTCAAAAAATAAGTTTGTTCTGGGGAGAACCCCAAGGGTATAAGTGGACAATCAATCACTCAATAGATTACAGATATGACCCATAGATCTGTTCAGCCACTTCAGCAGAATCCAGGAAAAGAACAGGAGGTTATATAAGCATAAATACCTGCCAGCTTGGACAAAACAAGACAAAAAGGGACAAAATGTAGCAAGAGTATCAGACTTCTGGGATTTTACAGGATGGAACAATAGAGCTGTCTGTCTGTGAACAGGTATTATCTGTAAGTAAATGGGAAGAAGGTAACCCCAAAGGTAATTTAAAGATTATTGGACCTGCTAATTCTACACTTGACTTAGAGAGTAGATGTTCAAGGGGGTGAGGTTGACCCTGTCTTAGTTTCAGCAAGCCAGGCTACCCTTGTCCTGGGCTGCAGGCATGGGGGTGCCACCCTAGCAAGCCTAAAGGACAGATTGATGGGTAAAGAGTATTATTCTCAAACCTTAAAATCTAATGGCATTTGTCCTGCTCAGTGTTGGACTTGCTTGAAATAAGAAATAAGACATAGGATTTGTTTCTTCTTTCTAATCTCTCCCTTTTGGAATTAGAATGTCACTCCTATGTCTATCCCACCATTGTAGTTTGAAAGCATAAAATTTGTTCAGTTTCACAGGTTCACACCTGGAAAAGAATTTTGCCTTGACATGATTTAAATTAGATTTTTGGGACTTTAAATTGGATTTTTAAGACTTCTGAACTATTGGAATAGGAGTAAATGTATTTTGTATGTGAGAAAGACATGAATTTGGGCACTCAAAATGCGGAGTGTTATGAGCTAAATTGTGTCTCCTCTCTTATTCATATATTGAAACCCTAACCCCTAGAACTTTAGAATGTGACTGCATTTGGAGATAAGGCCTTTAATAAGGTAATATGATTAAATTAATTCTGTTTGACTTGTGTCCACGTAAAAGGAAATTTAAACACACAAAAGACACCAGGGATGCATGTGCACAAGGAAAAACTATGTTAGAACACAACGAGAGGGTGACTATCTGCAAGGCAAGAAAAGAGGCCTCCGGAGAAGCCAAACATGTGAAATCTTAGTATTAGATTTGCAGCCTCCAGAAATATAAGAAAAGAAAATGTTCTGTTTTTTAAGCCACTCAGTCTGTGTCATTTCCTTATGGCAGTCTTATCAAACTAATACGTATGTCAATTTATTAAAATTTCCTTCTTTCATGAACTTTATTATCTCTTTTCACCTCATATTTTATCATATTTGCTTTGCTGAACCACAACTCTGGTAAAATTCAATGCCTGTCTATTCGACACATGTAACATGCATCTGGGTATATCTGGAGGAAGAATATTATACAAAACCATATTGACTGATCTTCCTTTGAAACCAAAACCCCAGATTTCAACTGAGCCCGTAATTGCATTGCAATTATACCATAATTCCCTAATGCATTGACTTTTCCAGTTGGTTATGGGATTATTTTGCATATTCTTTTCTTATCTCAAAATTCTGATACTTAAATATCCTTACTCTGAGATTAAGCTGTTTTTTGAAGCAATCAGAACAATTTCCACCATTATCCATCCCTATATCTCCTCATCTGTCAGAATCCATACGCAAATGTTCTGATTTCCCATCTGTTATGATTTCTGCTCATGTCAGAAGATAATTCTTCCACTTAAGAAAATGAAATTATATATTCATTATAGCCTTGTTTTTAATAGATTTTAATTTTTTAGAACAGATTTTGACTTACAGAAAAAATTTGCAGAAATAGAGTTCTCATACCCATTCTTCACCTCCTCACAATTCTTCCTATTAACATCTTGAATTATTTAACTTTATTATAATTGACTTATAATACATTTATTACAATTGATTTACAGTACATTTATTATAATTGATTAAACATATTGATACTTTGTTACTAAAGTTCAAAGAGTTTACTTTTTGAGTTGTACAAGTTCTGAGTGTAAACAAATGCATGTTACAGTATCATACATAATGTATGTATGATATCATACAACTTAGTTGCTCACAACTATTGGCAATTATGAGTAAAAGTGCTATAAACATTCATGTGTAAGTTTTGTGTGCACATAAGTTTTTGTGTACACATATGTTTTCACTTTGCTTGGGTAAATATCTAGGAGCAAGATTACTAGATCTCATGTTAACCCTATGATGAGCTATCTAGAAACTGCCAGACTATCACTTAAAGTGGCTGTTCCCACCAGCAAAGAATTAATGTTCCGAATGCTTTATATCCTAATCAGCATGGGATGTTGATAAAGTTTTACATTTTAGCAATTCTAATAGTTGTGTCATGGTATCTTGTTTTAATTTTCAATTCCCTAATGATATATGATGTTGAACATTTTTGTACATGCTTAATTGCCATCTATATATCTTCTTTGGTGAGATGTCTGTTCACATCTTAATCTTTGTACTTTTAAATTAGTTCTTACTCGCTTTGTCTACTCAAAAAACATTATCCATGTAACTCATAATTTATTTTATTTTGTGTTTGCTCTATACACAATTATCCCTCTCATAAAGAAGTTATATTATTTTTTCACTTTAAAAAACAATCTTTTTTACATATCCTGGTAATGGCCTCATTTTATTGTTCCCCTTCGTATTTCCCTTTTGCCTTTCCTCTCATTTTCTCTAAATTTATAATGATCAATCTTTTGCCCTACTATTTATTATAAATACTATTTAGAACTCTGTGTGCTATATCAAATGGTTGGTTCCAAATACTTTTCTTTTTCGTATATCAAAACTATTTTACAGAACTATTTCCGGTCTATTGAAAACTTTTCTTCACCTTGCTTCAATAAATGTGATAAATGCAGTTCTACCTCATTAATTGCTCCTTCTGACTCTCCTTAGTAATTTTTTCTCTCCCCTGTCTTAATGTTGTAATGCGCCATGATTCCATTCTTGATCACCATTTTTTTCTTTATGTACATTTCATTTTTGGTGAGTGCATCTAATCTCATGATATTGATTACTATCTATTTCCTGATGACTCCCAAATTTATATATCTTGTCAGATTTTCCTCTTTCTTAAATTTGACATTCATAAATCCAGCAGCCAGTTTAATATCACTTCATAAATTTTAATACTCATTTCAAAATTAGCAAGTCCATCATTGATTACCTGGTCTTTCCTCTGCAGTCTGCCCACCAGTCTTTACATTACAAGAAGAAAATACATTCATCTTTTCAGTTGTTAATGGTAAAGATCTTGCATCATAAATAATTAAATTCTATATCTATATAATTATATATAGATACTATATAATATATAAATAATATATTATCATATATTTATAAATATTACATATATTATTTATGCCTTACAATATATAGATAGCTATTTAATGTTTACATTCTAAAATTTATTATTTTGATGAATCTATAAAACATATTACAAACATTTTAAAAATACATGTGTTTTTTCAATAAAAAATTTATAAATCTGAAAATATAACTTGGGGAAATCACCTTAATTGAAAAATGACATTGGCCAGGTGAGGTAGTCCACACTGGTAATCCCAGCATTTTAGGAGTCGAAGGCAGGAGGATCATCTGATATCAGGAGTGACATACCAACCTGGCCGACATGGTAAAATCTGGTCTCTACTAATAATACAAAAATTAGCCAGGCATAGTGGCAGGTGCCTGTAATTCTAGCTACTGTGGAGGCTGAGGCAGCAGAATTGCTTGAACCCAGGATGCTGAGGTTGCAGTGAGCCAAGATTTACTGCTGCAATCCAGCATGGGTGACAGAGAAAAACTCTGTCTCAAAAATAATAATGATGATAATAAAAAGAAAAGGAAAGAAAAATGACATAGACATTATAATTGCTCTTTCAGCCAGGATTATAGTGCCATATCCTGGCTCTGCACCATCATTTCGTCTTCAGAGTTACATATCGCACTACTTCCTCAATATCCCTACAATCATAATTACCAAATTGCCACATATGAAGAAAACCATCTATATCTGAAGATTGCCTTCTCCATCAGTATTCACCAGAGATCCTGAACTTCACCTGGATGCAGGGACGTGACAGGAGTTTGCACTGTCTTCCATTGAGTAGAGGTGTGCTTAAACATGAATAAGGAACAAATTATATGTTTGGAAATCAGAAGAGTGGCTGTGTAAACCACTAGCTGCTTAAACCCATTTGCTACTAAAATTCAGTGATAACATTCTGATTTTATACAGAAAATGCTAATCTATGATGTTGCAAGTCAGGTAGTGCTTCTCTTTTGGGGAAGTTTTTGACTGGTAATTACCCAATTAGGTCTTCTGTGTTGCTAACAGTGTTTGGCTTCTTGAAATATGTTCTAGTCGCACAGTCATACTCAATTTGTTTAAATTCACTAAGCTACAAGTCTTATGATTTGTATGTTTTGTATATATATTTCAACAATATTTATTTTAAATGTTAAAAGTATTAGTTCTGCATATTGGGAAGGCTTAGGAAAACATTAAAAAGAAGAAACGATCATCCTAGCTCTCAGGTTGTGGCCTCCACAAACAATATTCAATTATATGAAATCAGGGTTCCTTAGAAAAATGGGTGGCTTTAGATCTGTATCATAATATGTACCAGATAAACTTGAAAAAAAGTTGTTATATCAGATAGCAGGGAAGTCAAAAGAAAAAATATTCCTGGAGTCATGTCAAAAGATCCAGAAGTCAACTTGAAAAGGCTCCCACTGATCAAAGAGAGTACTATTGGAACGTCAAAAAGAGTAGTAAGTGCCGTGGATCAAATACATTAAACACGTTTAACAGTTTTAGTCGTAATAATTCTAAGAGCAACATCAATCAATTGGTTAATGTTGGAGGATTCAAGGAAAATAGCTGATTGTTTTTAAAATTTGTAAATAAAAAGAAAGGATCCTTTCTTTTCGAAGCTGTACACCTATAGAACCAAAATAAAAAATGGGAAAAAGTATTTTTTGAGGCCCTGTTTCTGCGGGGCTGATTAAACGTGTTCAAAAATTAAAAAAAAAAAAAAAAAAAGAAATGGGAAAAGTATCTCATTATAAAAACACTTCAACTAATAAATGATAAAAAGGGATAGGGTTAAAATAATACTAATTATCAATGGCTAATAAAATAATGGATCTAGGCATTTAATATCAACTGGTAATATCACAAAATGAAAGAGAGCTAAAATCATAATAGGAGAACACAATACCCTCTATCAAGGACTTTTGCCAAAATGAATTGAATCTATACTTCATCCAGTCCTTAGAATCAAATATCAATATAACAAAAATTGAGACAAAGAAATAGTATGTTAAACTATGTCATGTTAATTCAACCAAAAAAAAATACATGGTGCACTCTATCTGCTAATACTGCTTCACAATTAATATGGAAAATCTCGTTTCCTTAATAAAGCATGAAATGCATGAAAAATATACTTTAATAAAGTATAAAGAATAAGAAAAGATAAAATGGGATTCATTAAACTTTTTAATGACTTAGTGAAAATGTGCCAAAATCCCTAATCATCAGGGAGATGCAAATCAAAACCACAATAAAATGTCACCTCACACCTGTTAGAAAAGCTATTATCAAAAACAAGATAAAAGTTGTTGTTGAGGATGTGAAGAAGAAAGAGAAACTTTGTACACTCAACTGACAAAAAGCTGATTAATAGGAGAAAAGACACAAATTTATTGGTGTGCAGAGAGAAAAATCAGAAAGCCTTCAGAAGATAAAGAGGATGTTTTCACTTAAAACACAAGAAATATCCACTTAAAATGATTTTAAACACATTTAGAACCATAAAGAATGTTATTATTAGGAAAACCTAAAAGATGTAAAATCATATAGTTGAATCATATGTCTAATACTTGGTGTTTCTAGTGTTTACAAATGTTACCAGCAACAAATCTGTAAGGATCTGTAGCAACCTCAATTCTTGCCTCTTTAGAAGAAAGAATTTGACTGAGGGGTGTAACTGAGGGGTATATGGCAGAAGAATATACCAGGGTAAGTTTAAGAGCAGTAGTGAAAGTTTGTTAAAAGCTTTAGAGAGGAATGAAAAGAAAAGAAATTACACTGGGAGGAGGGCAAAGCTGGTGACTTGAAAGACAACTGCACAATTTGACATTTTGATGTGGAGTTTTGTCTGTTGACATACCTCCAGGGTCTTGTGTTCCTTTTCCCTTGATTCTTCCCTTGGGGTGGGCTGTCCACCTGCTCAGTAGGCTGTTAGCACTTTGGAGGAGAGTGTTTGCAGCATGTTTATGGAGTTGTAGGAATGCTCACTTGAGGCATTCTTCCCTTACCAGCTGATGTCCTTAGGAAGTCATACAACAGTGAAATTCTGCCATTTTGCCTTTTAGTTCCTATGTGTGATCCCATTCACCCACTCCTGAGATCTTATTGTGAAACTGCTGATTACCAGTCTCTTTTTTTAAATTTATTTATAGGGGGACTGCCGTTGCCTGGCTGACTGTGACCCATTATTATTTTAGAAAACATCTAAAACATCTGTTTTAGAGAGACAGATGTCTCTCAAAACGTAGAGACATCTGTCTCTCCAAAATGCTGTCTGATCATCACCTGATCGTCTCCTGACACTGCTAGCGGGTGAGAGGAACCCTCTCTTGCCCTACTCATGCCTAAATATCTAACGCAATATACATTATCCAGAGGCACTCCTACAGTCAGATTTGTCTCGGAAAAGCATGATTTTTTTCTTCAAAGTACCACAATTTTATTTAAAATTATTTTTAATTGGTATAAAATATCTTCATTAGCACTATTAGAAATAGTTGAGAGTAATGTAGAAAAGTGACTTTCCTTAGCATACACTCCATGGTGGTCATAGTTTTACTTAGCAGATAACTTGAGATTTTGTAATTACCTAAGAGGTATTATTATAAATTTTAGCACTGAAAATAATTTAGAAGTCATTTTAAGAAGCAAGTTTAAAAATGTAAATGTAGAGTCAGATTTATTTATTGAATGACTGTGCTACAAAAAGTAACACATAGCTTCAATTACATGTATTAACTGAAAAGACAAAATATATACACTTGTAAAAGGTTGACAAGTGATTATAGCAGCATGAATTTTACAACTTGTTTTATGTAAACTCAGTAGAAATCATGATCAGAAAAAGTCAAGGTAAAGAAATTAGGCATGCTGTGCTTCTGTTAACACAGCCTTCATTCTACCCATCTAGTTTGAATGGCAGAGAAAAATCTTTCTAAATAGCTGAAAGTTTACTGATAAATACATTTTTTGGTGAATATATGCTATTTAGATATTATTTAAGAATATTCACATGTCAAAGCTCTTATGGAAATAAAAAGGGAAAGCATATTCTTATAACATATGTATATGTTAGTTTTATATATATATGGTTAATAATTTTCTGATGACTAAAGGATAGAAAAAAAGATTTGATATAATTATACATGCAGATATACATAGTTTCAAATTTTAACATATTTTGGCAAAACCGAAAGTATAGTTGTTAGAATGTGTGTTAAAATTCATCCAAAACTAGAAAAAAATTCAAGAGGAGAAAAAAATAAAATTGAGAAATTGAGCATAAGACTAGGCATGAATCAGATCTGGTGGAAGAAACAGAAAAACAACTAGATGAAATATATGTGATATGGTTTACACCAAAACCCATTAATTATTGTTTACATTTTTATCTTCTAATTCCAATATACTAATTCCATGTGTATCAAATATAGAACTCTATATCCTGACTCCAAGTGCTTTCCTTAAAACAAAACAAACAGAATTAATTTTTCAGCTTAGCAAAGCATACTATCTATTCTAGCACAACAGAAATGCTGCCATTTTAACAGGATAGCAGACAAGTGGATTTATTCTCAATCCTTTAAGCTTCTACTTCAGGGGACTAAAATGTGTGAAAAAGTTTCTGATCCAATTTTAGAATATGTTTCAAATCCACTGAGATTCTCCGTTCTCCACATCTCTGGAACATGATTACTCTGAGAACATCTATACTTTCACAAGGCTGCCTGCTTCTCTGTTGAGATATGAAAACAGAAGAAAATTGAGCAAAAATTGAGTTTCATGTGATTGAGTAAAATTGAGTTTCATGTGATTCATGTGAAGAGCATTGAATAGGGGAAAATAATTTTATAGTGCTAGAAGTTGAAAGGTACAATGTCATTTGTTAATGAAGTTAATTTAACTTTATTTATTCATAAAATTAAAGTTTTGCTGAGAATTTTTATCTAGTAGCCTTTACCTGATTTCTCCTTATTACATATCACGAGTTGTGTTTTTAAAGAAATTCTAAAAAGTTACAGATTGTATTCTTGTAATGCATTATCAATTTAAAAACATATTTTCTTATTATAAACATTTTCTATGATAGAGGATGTTAGAAAGTAAAGGAAAACACTCTTGATCTTCTCAAATAATATAATTTTATGTAAGGCATAATTTATAACCTTAAAAGCCTCTGTAAAGAGATGCTATATGGATATATTTTTCCATATTGTTTCCTGAGGAAAATTATAACAAATATAAATTATAATTTTGAATAATTTTGAATTTTCTCCTTTGATTCATTTCTGTTTTTGTCTTTTTTCTGTTTTTTTTTTTCTTTTTTTTTTTTTGTCTTTTATACAAATTTTGTAAGGAATAGTTGACTTTGTTTTTAAATGAGCTTTTAAAATTCACTCATGCTATTTTCAGAATAATTTTATTAATTTATGGTTTTACTGATTTGGGTTCAGTAGGACCCATGGGTCAAATAGCAAAATCAAGCAACCAAGATATGAAAACAATGCAACAAAGACAAGAAAACAAAGTTAAAATACTTGACAAAATGAGATGTGCTGTCACAATTTTGATCTTCACTTCTTATGGTAAGGCCCAGGTCAGTTCTGAATTTCTTTGGAATTTGTTTAGATTTTAAGATGTAAGGGAAAGAGTGAGAAGACATAAAGTCCATGGTAGGCTTTCATAGAAAAATGTCAATGTATGTCAATTTATCTCAATATTTTCTGCAGTTATCTCAATAATTTTACTTATCTCCGTAATTTTACAATATTATTGTAGTAATTCCACAATCTCTTAATGAGATGTCGACTACTACCTGCAGAATTCTGTCCTGCAGACCCTGACTCAACAACAGATAAATTAATGCACTCTCACACCATTACAGTGATTCAGGTTGGCTAAGGATGGTCATAAGCTGCTTTCAGAGGGCACACTGCAGTCAGTCAACCAAGACTCCCTGTCAATTGTTACATTTACTCAGTAAAAGATTTCATAACAGAGGTTCAGAGTCAACACACTTGTGGTTAAGTAACATGGTTAAAAGAGTGGTTTTACAAATGATAAAAGCTTTAGCTTCTGGGCCCAGAGTAAACACTATTAATGGGTGATTCCCCTTTTATCTCCCCCTGAGAGGATCATCCAGCACAAAGTTTACAAGAGTAAACAGCATATAGACAAAGGGATATGGGGTAAACAAACTTAAACTGGGAAAACTCCTATCATCTCTATCTTCTCCCTATCTCTATCTTCTTCCTAACTTAATATAATGGACTGTCCATCTTTGGACTGCACCAATAAAACCTTTCAGCCTCCCAGAAGGTTTGAGACTAATCAATAACCTTTCCTAATATTTTCTGTAATATTTTGTCGGCCACCCCAAGTGAATTCCAACATCTTAACAGCATTAAATATTCAACCACTTCTCTGACTCTCCCCACAATCTTTGGCTAATGGCTCTCCCCTGAATCTTCCAACTGTTTTCTTCTCAATTGATTGCCCGTTTTTCAACCACGGTTCATATGCTAATGGTCCTGGAGTTGGGGTTTAAGTATCCTCTTTGCTTTCCATTATTGTTTTCAGGCTATTCTCTATTTCCTTTCTATGACAAACAACATTAAATTTCATGGTCCATATCACTACACCTCATTGGTTCATCATACTACATTTGGCACTTTGTTAATTCACAATTTTGTGTTGGCTTCCTTTTTACTGTCACTTTTTCCGATATTGCCCTTGTATTAATTATCAGTGATTTTACTGTGAACAAATAATCATTCCTTGAGCCCTTCTTTTTCAATGATATCTCACTCTGCACACTACCTCACCTATTTTCTTTCATAATTGTGCCTTACACCTGGCTATTATTTAGTAATTTTTCTCCAATATTAATTGTAAGCATCCCTCATTGTTATGGGCTAAACTGTATCCTCTCCACTCTCCAAACTCATATGTATATGACTGTATTTGAAGACAGGACCTCTGCAAAGATAACTAAAGTAAAATGATGTCTTATGGGTGGGTCTTAATTCAATATGACTGGTGTACTTCTAAAAAGAGGAGACGTAAACACGGACTTATGCATAATGAAAAGATCTGTGACAACAGAGGGAGAAGCTCAGCCATCCACAAGTAAAGTAGAGGTCTCAATTAAACCAACAGTGCTGACAACTTGATCTTAGACTGCTATCCTGGACTACTGTAAGGAAATAAATTGCTGGTGTTTTAGCCATCCAGTCTGCAGTATTTTATTTTGGCAGCCTTAGAAAACTAATACACACACTATCTTCCCAATACATTTCTTTTATTACACAATCGATTTCAACCCCACTGTGTCCTAGACCTATTGATAATACAGTCTCTTATCACTCTGATTTCTTCCTTGTCCTCTTTTGCCAGTTTAAACTCCATGTTTAATCATTTTAAGTTCTTACTGAACTACAACTGGAACATGCAAACAGTATACATACAGATGGATAAATTTTTACCAATGTATGTGCTCATGTAATACATATGGAGTATTAACATGGTGAATCATTTGGTTCATCCTTGTGTGGTTGGATCAGTTGTACAATAGACCTTGCATCTTATTATCTATTGTAAAACATAGCTCAAGCAATCTTTTTTTTTGTTACCCAAACTCATCCATTTTTCTTTTTCTGCTGCATCATTTCTGTCAACTGCAAAACAAACCAACAAAATACAAAGCAACAGGCACAAAAACACACAGCTCTTTTAGCTGCCACATCCCCCTCCAGCTGTGCTCGAATTTATTTCTTTTCTCTAACACACCTCAACAAGGGTTTCTGTATTATTGAATTTAACTCTTCTCCATTGTTTTTTCTTTAACCCACATTAATTAGGCTTTTTCTCTTTTTTAAAAAAAATGTAAGTTCTGGGATACATGTGCTAAATGTACAGGTTTATTACATAGGTATACCTGTGCCATGGTAGTTTGCTGCTCCTATCAACTTGTCATCTAGGTTTGAAGCCCATAGGTATTTGTCCTAATACCATTAGGTGTCTGTCCTAATGCTCTCCCTCTCCTTTCTCCCCTCTTTTTACATTTTTATAACTAGTCTCTTAAGGGTAACCTCTAAAACTCTTCATTGCAAAATCCAATGATCAATTCTCAGTTCTGATTTTTCAGCAGCATATGGCATATTTGACCACTTCTTCCTCTTCTTGGTTCTTCACTTGCCTTTCCAGATACCATACTCTTCTGCTTTTTCTCCTGACATTATTTATTCTCAATCTCTTTTGTTAGTTAGTCTTACTGTGACCACATTCACAATGTGGGTGGTCTTGGTGCTCAGGGCTTGACTTGTTCTATCAGTCCTCACTCCCATGGCTTGTGCTTTTTAATATTATCCCATATATTTGAAGGGTAACACTTCAAATGATTTGAATATCTAGCCAGGGCCTCTCATTTCTACTTCAGAGTCTTATACCCCACTACCTCCTCAATATCCCTACTTAGACGGTTAAAGATAAAGTGCTTTGGGGTAAATATAAAGTTAGTTTGCATTTAACTGGTATCATAGTATCACAGAATTTCATCAAAATTTTGTTACTATGTAAACAGTAACAATATAAAAATAACAATATAAACAGTAACAATCCTAAATCCCACTGTTTTCTCAAACCATCTCTTTATAAAGCATCAATTTCATATTCTTATTTAACATTTAATTCTTCTTACTACTATGATTTCTCAGTCTCCTACCTCAGCTTCCATCCCTATGAACACATTAAAAGTTAAAAACCATATGTGTGATTCAACCACATATACAAATACATAGGATGTATGTATTAAATTGAGAGATTACAGTGACACAAAATCTCACATTTAATTTCAAGAACTCAACAAATTATGACATGCACAGCAAACCAGTTTGCCATTTATCTTTATGGAGGTAATTCTTTGTTTTAGAAAGCCGCTGAAAAGGGATAGGACTGAGTTTCTGTTTGTTTTTATTGAAAAACTAAGGGTAACGCAAATTGAACACTCATTAAATATATATAAATACATACACAGACATTATATTAATATATTCATGATTATAATATTTAATACTAAAAACATTCCCACGAGATAGGTGATTTATGCTTTATATTGAGTAAGAAAAGCAAAGACTGTGCTTAAGAAATGCATACAAGGTAATATAATTCAGAAATAGTAAATACACAATTCAAACCTCAGCTATCTAATTTCTAAAATGTGGGCTTAATTTTGGAATTACTTGGTAAGATATTTCAATGTTTAAACAGGAAAAAAAAATGGTGTACTTTTAAGTCCTTTTGAAGAAATCTAGATAATATCCAACCTCATTAAATTTATTCCCTATAGAGATATTCTTCAGGTGCTGAAAGAAATGTTTCCTTTGCCTTTATTTTCTTAGCTATATCAATTTTGGCATTCAGGGCCATGTTAGGACTTAGGATATAAATTGTATGCCTGTAAAAATTTCCATTCTGTTAATGTCTTTTACGTGGCAAATTCCTCTTGTTCCTTATTACGGTCTATGAGTATAATGACTGGGTAATGATATCCAATATTCTGAATCATTTTATGTATAGACACCATATGCATGCAAATTCGATTTGCCTAATACTCTGCTCTTTAATTTGCATTTTCATCGAACTAGTTGAGTATTATGAGGTAAAATTATACTGACTGATTTCAATATCTTAGAAAGTTAAATCGTCATTATATGGGAAATGTTTTAAGCATTAATTATAAATGAATCATAAAAAATATTCTCAAGGCACACATCTTGAGTTATAATGTGATAATAGCTACATGTACTAAGGATTATTTTAGAGTTGTGGTAAATACCTCATACTTTGATTACAAAATTAAACAGTGTTATCAAAAGGAAAGAATTCATTTTTTAACTGAAAATCCCAATGTAAATATATTTATGTAATTCTGAGACAGTACAAATTAAATACAAATGGCATAGGTATATAATGACATAAAAAATCAATATTCATCAGGTGCATGTCAATATAAAAGCATTTGCAATTTTTATTTAACAGAAATATAATATTTATTGCCACTAACATTTTTTAAATAAACGTAATAAATATTGACTCCTAATCTGAATAATTAGAAATCATATATGTTCTAGCATAAGACACTTGCCCTTTGGCTTTCAGTTAAAAAACTGTGAGGATTTACAAACCAAATGGCTAGTATCAAATCATGGAGTTGAGACTTTCTGGACCTACATAAACACCCTGGCACTACACCAAAGTCCAGGTAAATATAAAAAAAGTTGTCATATTTGAGAAATTATAGGTAAAAGAAACATAATGAACAAAGCTTTAGGCATAAAAAAGCATGTTGAGAGTGGAAGTACATGTGCAATTGGTTTTATTTAATTAGAGTTTCTGAATCCTCCCTGGGCAACATCAGTCTTGAATATTTTAAAATATAAAAATAACTGATTTAAACAGTATTATTGAATCAAAGTCTCGAGAAACTATATTGTGGTAGTTATATTTTTAAAAGATTTCAGACTGGGTGTGGTGGCTCACACCTATAATCCTAGCACTTTGGGAGGCTGATGTGGGCAGATCACCTGAGCTCAGAAGTTCCAGACCAGCCTGGGCAATATGGTGAAACCCTGTTTCTACTAAAAATACAAAAATTATCTGGGCATGGTGGCACACACCTGTAATCCCAGCTACTTGAGAAGCAGAGGTATGAAAATCACCTGAACCCAAGAGGCAGAGGTTTCAATGAGCTGAGATCACACCACTGCACTCCAATCTGGGCAATAGTGTGGGACTCCATCTCAAAATAAAATCAATTTTCACATGTGATCCACTGATTAAGGCCTACTTAAGCAAAAAATGAAGTAGAAAATGGACAAAGGCAAAGCAAAATAGACTTAAGTAACAAGTATTAATGAGCTGTGTGTCCCAGAGCATATTAAAAAAAGACTGTGTTTCACAAAGTAGAGTTTTACACTGAAAAGTTAAGATGAGAATTAAATATTTTTAATGTATTGTGGTAACTAACAGATAAAAGTTAATTTCCAAAAGAGGAATTATAGTAGATGGATTGTATTGAAGGTTGTGTTGAAGGTGGCAACTGGAATTCTGCATGAGAAAACCCAAATGTGAGCAGAGACTAACAAACAAAAACATACAAGAAAGTACTGAGTCTGCTTAGGCTGAATAAAATAAAACATTTTATTAAAATATGATTTACAGAGTTTCAGATAAGCTTGAAAAGCATAGTGAGACCCCATCTCTACCCAAAATAAATTTTAAAAAATTAGCCTGGTGTGGTAGCACATACTTGTAGAGACAGGAGGATCACTTGAGCTTGGAAGGTTGAGGTTGCAGTGCACTTCAGCATGAGCAACAGAGTGAAACCTCATTTCAAAGTGTATGTGTGTGCATGTGTGTGTGTGTTAGTCCTTTCTCACACTTCTATAAAGAACTACCTGATACCAAGTAATTTATGAATAAAAGAAATTTAATAACTCACAATACTGCAGGTTTAACAGGAAGCATGTTTGGGGAGGCCTCAGGAAACAATTATGGCAGAAGAGCAAAGGAGAGGCAAGCAACTTCTTCGCATGGTGACAGGAGAGAGAGAGAGTGTGAAGGGGGACATGCTACACACTTTTGAGCAAGCAGATCTCATGAGAACTCTATCATCCATGACTTAATTACCTCCCACCAGACCTTTCTTCAACATGTGGGCATTACAATTTGACATATAATTTGGGTAGGAACACAGAGAAAATCATATTATTCTACCCTTTTACCATCCCAAATCTCATGTCCTTCTCACATTACAAAACACAGTCATGCTTTACCAACAACACCTAAAGTCTTAACTCATTCCAGCATTAACTAAAAAGTCCAAGTACAAAGTCTCATCTGAAACAAAGCAAATCCCTTCCTCCTATGGGCCAGTAAAATAAAAACATGACAGTTATTTCCAAGATACAGTGGGTGCACAGGAATTAAGTAAATGCTCCCATTCTAAATGGGAGAAATTGGCCACAACAAAGGAGGCTACAGGGAAGTCATTAAATCTTAAAGCTCCAAAATAATCTCCTTTGACTACATGCAACATATTCAGGCTACAGTGATATAAGGGGTGGGCTCTGAAGGCCTTGAGCAGCTCTACCCCTGTAGCTTTGTAGGGTTCAGCCACTGTGGCTGCTTTTATGGGCTGGTGTTGAGTACTTGCAGCTCTTCCAGGTGCACAGTAAAAGCTGCTGGTGGATCTACAATTCTGGGATCTGGAGGACAGTGGTCCTCTTCTCACAGCTTCATTAGGCAGTGCCCCAGTGGGGACTGTATGGGGAAACCAACCCCACATTCCCCCTCTGCATTTCCCTAGTAGAGATTCCTCATGGGGGCTCCTCCTGTTCAGCAGACTTCTGCCTGGACATCCAGGCATTTCTATACATCCTCTGAAATCTAGGCAGAGGTTCCCAAACCTCAACTATTGCCTTCTGAACACCTGCAGGCCCAATACCACAAGCCACCAAGGCTTGGGGCTTGCACCTTCTGAAGCAAAAGTCTGAGCTGTACCTTGGCCCCTTTTAGTCATGGCTGGGGTTGGAGTGGCTAGGATATAGAGCATCATTTCCTGAGGCTGCACAGAGCAGCAGAGTCCTTGGCCCAGCTCATGAAACAATTTTTCTCTTCTAGGCCTCAGGCTTGTAATTGTAGAGGCTGCTGTAAAGGTCTCTGACATGTCCTGGAGACATTTTCTCCACTGTCTTGGCTATTAATATTCAGCTCCTTTTTAATTATGCCAATTTCTACAGCCAGCTTGAGTTTTCCCTAGAAAATGAGTTTTTCTTTTCTACTGCATGGTCAGACTGCAAATTTTCCAAAGTTTTGTTCTCTCCTTCCCTTTTAAATATAAGTTCTAGTTTCAGATAATTTTTTTGTTCATACATATGAGTGTACACTTTTAGAAACAGCCAGGTCACAAGTTGAATGCTTTGATGCTAAATAGTGTCTTTTTTCAGGTACCCTAAATCATTTTACTCAAATTCAAAGTTCTACAGAATTCTAGGGCAGGGGCAAAAAGCCACCAGTCCCTTTGCTAAAACATAGTGAGAATGTCATTTCCTTTACTCCATTACCAAAAACTTCCTCATCTCCATCTGAGGCTACCTCAGCTGGAACATCATTGTCCACGTCACTATCAGCATTTTGGTCAAAATGATTTAACAAGTATATAGGAAATTTCAAACTTTCCTTCATCTTTCTGTCTTCAGAGCACTTCACACTATTTTGATCTCTGTCTCTTACCCAGTTCCAAAGTCACATCCACATTTTCAGATATCTTTATAGTGCTGCCCCACTCCTGGTACCAATTTTCTCTATTAGTTTGTTCCCACAGTGCTACAAAGAACTACCTGAGGCTGGATAATTTATGAATAAAAGAGGCTTAACTGACTCATAGTTCTGCAGGCTTAACAGGAAGCATGACTGAGAGGCCTCAGGACACTTACAATCATGGTATAAGGCAAAAGAAAAGCAAACACTTTCTTCATATGGTGGCAGGAAAAAGAGCAAATAGGGAATTCCTACACACTCATGAGAACTCTATCATAAGACAGGAAAGGGGAAGTCCACCCCATGTTTTGACTACCTCCCACCAGGCCCCTCCTTCATCATGTAGGGTTTACATTTCAACATTAGATTTGGGTGGGGAAACAGAACCAAATCATACCTATATCCATACCTATATCCATATCCATAATCCTATATATCTATATCATATCTATATATGGATATCATATATATCTATATCATATCAATCCTATATATCTATATCATATCTATATATGGATATAGACATATAGGATTCCATGATATAGATATATAGGATTATGGATATGGATATAGATATAGATACAGATACACACACACACACATACACCCACACATTAAATTTGGGTGGGGACACAGAACCAAACCATATCAATATGTATCTATTTATCTATCTATCTAAAAGCTGTTTATTTTTACATATGTTAATGTGGTTGCTAATGAACTTCTAATTACATATGTTGCTGGCATTATATTTTTATTGGATACCAGTCTTGAGTTAATCTATGACCTGATTAATGTCTCTGATTTTCCTGAGCACGAACATTTGGACATGGTCAACCTCAGCTCAGAGATAGAGTCTATGACTGCTACCCTACCATATGCTATAGGTGCCAAACATCCCTAGTGCTGATTTTCATGGAGAAAGAGGGGCAAGATAAGAAAATAAAGAGGTTTTACTTGAATACTCATTTGTTCAACTCTCTATTATGATTGAGCTTTTGTTTTACCATCTAAGAACATAGTACATGAGTGTGAGTGAGATAGTTTTAAAATATTAGTTATTACCTATTTTTTTCATTCCCCCTTTGCTCTGACACCCTTCCTCACTCTGCATTTTCCAAGCATAGTTGTCTGTTTTTATTGCCTCAGGATAGAAAGTGATAATTAAGTACAGAATCAAGAAACACCTAATAATCAAGCCCATAGGAAACAGAAATGACATGGGTGTAAAGGGTTTAAAGGAGTGGACAGACCCTCAAAAAAATATAGATGCATCCTGATTCCTGAACTAAGCCTAACTAGTGGCAAAAATAAACAAGCAAATACAAATAACTAACAATAAGAAAACAAGGCAAAAAATATATATAACTTTTCAGCTCTGTGTGCAGAAGATTCCAACAGGGCTCCAATGGATGTCTACTTTGCTCCAAGTAGGCAAGCATCAAGAACCAGAATCTAGTGTTCCTCCCCAAACAACAATGAATACATAAGTTGCATGAACTTAAGTAATATCTTAGGAGAAAATTGAGAAAAAATGTCAACCATTATGTAAGAAATACATTAAATTTAAAAACTATTTTGCACTTATAAAGGATTAGAACTAATGAATTCAACAAAATTGAAGAAAATAAAATCAACATGCAATAATCAGTTATGCTTTTGTATATTCACAATGAGCAATCTAAAAAGAAAATTAAGGAAAAAAGATTATAGCATCAAAAAGAATAGCATACTTAGGAATAAACTTTACCAATGAGGAGAAAGACTTGTACACTAAAAACTATCAAATGTTGCTGAAAAAAATGAAAAATGCATAAATAAATGAAAACACAATGTTTATGGATTAGAAAACAATATTGTTATATGTCAAACCTAATCAAAGACGTCTACAAAATTAATGAAATTCCTATCAAAATCCCATTTTTTATTTTAGAAATAGAAACATTTATCCTAAAATTATACGGTATCTCAAGAGACCCCAAATAATTAAAACATCTTAGAAAAGAAGAACAAGGCTGGAGGGCTCACTCTTCCTCATTTCAAATCTTACTATAAATCATAGTAATGAAAACAAAGAAAGTGGTATTGGCATTAAACATTGACATGAGAGAACAATGAAATAGAAAAGAAGGCTCAGGAATAAACCCATATAGCCAAATGATTTTCTACAGTAGTGTCAGCACCATTAATGGGAGGCTAGCCTTTTACAATCTTGGAAAAACTGAATACTGACAAGCAAAATAAATAAAATTGGACTCTTACTTTATAATATGCACACAAATTAACTCAACATCAATGAAACACTCCAACGAAAGAACTAAAATTATTAACCTATTAAAAGAAAAAAATAGAAGGGAACTTCTTGACATTAGATTTGGGAATGATTTCTTAAATCTGATAAAAAGTACAGGCAATAACAACAACAATAAAAATAGGAAAATTGGACTATAATAAAATTTAAAAGTTTTGTGCATCAAAAAACTCAGCAAAGGGAAAAGACAAACTAAGAAACTGAAGAAAATACATACAAATTATATATCTGATAAAAGACTGACATCCAAGTATATAAAAAGAACTCCTATAATTCAACAATGAAAAAACCAAATTACTCAATTAAAAATGGGAATAAAAGATTTAAATAGAAGTTTATCAAGGAAGTTATCCAAATCAGAAATAAACACATGAAAAGTCACTTGACACCATTAACCATTAAAAGGTGCAAACGAAAACAATTATATACCATTTCATACCCATTAGGATGGTTATAATCCACGCGCGCGCACACACACACACAAAACAAACAGACAAAAGAATAAATAAGAGTTTTAAAATTAGAAAGTGTTGGTGAGAGTGTGGAGAAATCGGAACCCTTGTTTATGGCAATGTAAAACGTAAAATGGCCACCACTGTGGAAAATGGAATGGCTGTTACTCAGACGTTAAAAAGATTTGTCATTTGATCCAACAATTCCATTTCTGGCTATATAATAAAAAAAATTGGAAGTAGGGATAGTCCAATATTCTCAAACAGATATTTGTATGTCTGTGTACA
Organism: Saguinus oedipus; assembly: GCA_031835075.1. NCBI lineage: Eukaryota > Metazoa > Chordata > Mammalia > Primates > Cebidae > Saguinus > Saguinus oedipus. The sequence goes on from CM063172.1 coordinate 112,101,329, forward strand.
TAATAGCATTTTTCACAGAAACCAAAAGGTGGAAGCAACTCAAGTGTCCATCAGCAGATAAATTGATAAGTGAAATGTGGTATATACCTACAATAGAATATTATTCAGTGTTCAAAAGGCAGGAAATTCTGACCACAGGCTATAATATAGGTGAGTCTTGAAGACATGATTGGTGAAATAGCCAGTAACCAAAAGACAAATACTATATTATACCAATTATATGTAGTACCTCTATTAGTTATACAGATGGGAAACAGAATGGTTTGTGCACAGAGATATGGGAGGAGAGAATGGAAAATTATTGTTTAATGAGTACAATTTTCTAGTCAGGAAGATGATAGAGTTCTAGAGATAAAGGGTGGTGGGGGTGGTTGCACAACAATCTACATTTACTCAGTGCCACTGAACTATACACTAACAAATTGTTAAAATGGTAATTTTTATTAAGTATATTTTGCTGCCATTAATAAAAATTTTAAAAAGTTATTTTAGTTGTTCTGTAGTAATACAGTGACATTAAATACCACTAAAATATTTTAAATTGGAAACACAAACCTTAGAGAGATTGGATTATAAACTAGTTCTCTTTAGAATAAACCTGAGAGTAAAGCAGAAGTTGGTCACTTCCCAGAGGCCTGAGAGCTTCAGCCTTGAATTCACCAATGGCAAGTAGCTAAAGAGGTTCTTGGCTTCCAGAGATTATTGTGTCCATTTCATATCATTCTATATCTTATGAATCTTATGCTATAATATAAACTTGGATAATATTATCACCTGGAAGTTTTGGTTTTCACTGTATTTCTCAAGTTCATACTTTGTTGTCTTTTTGATTTATTATTATTATTTTTTGTTTAATCTACCTCACATAATCAGAATTCAACTAAAATATATAGGGACAGTAGAACTTGTGATGATTGGAACAATCACAATGTAGAAGTAAGAAAGATAATGAGAAATACTTCATCCCACCATGGAAGGTTGTGTAAGGAAAGAGACCTTATACATACAAGGAAGGATACTGGCTACCATTATCTGGGTGTACCTATGGGACCTAGAATTTGGTGTTAATATCCAAAAGTTTGGTTTCATAGCTGTACTTCCTCGTAGTTCAAAATGTTCAAGGATTATAGGGACTGAGAAACTGTATGGATTCTGTGATAGGCAGAATTTCTAATTTCTGTGATAGCTAAGACTCATCTCTCTGTTTATTCAATTAAACACAAACGTAGCTACTTCTGTAAAAGGAATTTGCAAATGAAATAAAGTTCCAAACTTTAAAATATGGAACTTATCCTGGGTAATTCAGATGGGCCCAATCTACTCACTTAAGTACATAAAGCAGAGAACTTTCTCTGAATGAGATGAGGATACGAGGTAACAGAAAGAGAGATTAAAACTGTGAGAATAACTCATGTCTCCATTTCTGAGTTGGAAGATGAAAGGAGCCTCTTTCTTGGCCATAAGTACTCTCTCTAGTTGCTGACAACAACACACTGCTTACTGCCAGTAAGGAAACAAGAACCTCATTCCTACAGTGCTGACAGATGATTTTAGGCAACCAATTAAATGTGCTGGAAGTAGATTCATTCCTTAATCCTCCAGAAAGAAACACAGGTCTGCAGATGCTTTGATTTGAGTCTTGTGATATCTGAAGAAGAGAACCCAGTTACATGATTCTGACCTAAATTCTATGATACAATAAATTTGTTTTGTTTTAAGCCATTAAATTTGTTGGAATTCGTTTCAACAGCAATTAAAAAATGAATATACATCCTTCAAAAGTCTCAAGTAATTGGTTAGAGGGGAAGATGCTCAAAGGAAAGTTTTCCTCATGTTAGCTTTAAACAGGATGTTCAGAAAAAGTTGAGATCTTAGTGAGTCCTCTTGCTTCAATAAGAATAGATGGACAACTATGTTTTATTGTTGTTCTTGCTGTTGTTTTGGTATCCAAGAAAAGAGCTATGTAATTATGAGCACAGATAATTTATTTGTGAAGTATCAAATACAAAGATTCATTGTAGTAATATATCTGACATTTGGAGAAGACTCTGGTAGGAAATTGGGAAAATCATAGAGCAAAGGGAATATGGATAATAAAATGTTGTATAATTAGTTATTAAAATGGGCAGCTAGAGATTAATCTAACAGGGAGATTGGGAGATGGAGTTAAACTACTCAGAATTATCTTCACTCTGCTCTCCAGGGATGTTAATTCCAAGGTACTTCTAGCCTGTCTTAAGTGTCAGCAGAAAAATCTTTCCACCTCAGAAAAATACTCAAGTCCAAAGATGGAGGCACCGGTACCAAGAAGTTTTCTAGTTCACACTAAAATGTTCACACCTGATGAAAATAGGTTATAAACATTTCTGCTATACCATGTAAATGAAATAGATAAATTTTTGGCAATATAAAACAATTTAATTATAGTCCCTGCATTGTGGCACACTTGGAAAGGTCTGTCATAGGCAGACAAATACTCCCATTATGACAATTTTGGAAAGTGAGTGCCTAATGGCACTCCTTAGACTATGAACTCATATTTTTAACCTTATCATGAAAGACTAAGAAATTATTATTTTCTGTTCATTGTCTATGGCTTGTAGATTGCTAAATTCAACAAAGTAGATATGTATCTTTTTGACCTATTCAACATAGTTTATTGTTATTTCAATTCTCTCTCAACACTTTATTTTGTTTTTTCTCTATTTAACTGGATCTTTCTTCTTAGTCTCCTCTGTTTGTCCACCTCTACCACTCAAATTCTAAATGTTGGGATGTCTAAATTCTGATAGTACTTTTTTCTATTCTCATTTATTCAATAGGCAATCTCATTCAGTTTTGTGGCTATGAAAAACATCCATAAGTTGATAGCCTCCCTCTATTTTTGTAGAGACAGGGTCTTGCTCTGTTGCCTAGAATGGTCTCAAACTCATTGCCTCAAATGATCCTACTGCCTAGGTCTTATGCCCACTTTAACATTCCAAATTTACACACACACACACACACACACACACACACACACACACACACCCTGGACCTACTCTCAGAGCTCCAGACTGATTTTTTGATGTCTTCAACCTAAATATCTAATAGAGGAAAATATATACCAATAAGTGCCCATATGAGAAGAGTGGAGAGATCAAAAATTGACACCCTAATGTCAAAATTGAAAGAGCTAGAGGAGCAAGATCAAAAAAACTCAAAACCTAGCAGAAGACAAGAAATAACTAAGATCAGAGCAGAACTGAAGGAGATAGAGACACGAAAAACTCTTCAAAAAATCAGTAAATCCAAGAGCTGGTTTTAATGAAAAGATCAACAAAATAGACAGACCACTAGCCAGACTGATAAAAAAGAAAAGAGAGAACAACCAAATACATGCAATAAAAAACGATAAAAGGGAAATCACCACAGATTCCACAGAAATTCAAACCATCATCAGAGAATATTACAAACAACTCTATGCACATAAACTAGTAAACCTGGAAGAAATGGATAAATTCCTGGACACCTGTGTCCTCCCAAGCCTAAACCAGGAGGAAGCCAAAACTATGAACAGACCAATAACAAGGTCTGAAGTCGAGGCAGCAATTAAGAGCCTACCACACAAAAAAAGCCCAGGTCCAGATGGGTTCACAGCCGAATTCTACCAGACACACAAAGAGGAGCTGGTACCATTCCTTCTGAAACTATTCCAAATAATCCAAAAAGAGGGAACCCTTCCCAAATCATTTTATGAGACCAACATCATCCTGATACCAAAACCCGGCAGAGACTCAACAAGAAAAGAAAACTTCAGGCCAATATCCATGATGAATATAGATGCAAAAATCTTCAATAAAATATTGGCAAGCCGATTGCAACAGCACATCAAAAAGCTTATCCATCATGATCAAGTAGGATTCATCCTGAGCATGCAAGGCTGGTTCAACATACACAAGTCTATAAACGTAATTCACCACATAAACAGAACCAAAAACAAAAACCACAGGATTATCTCAATTGACGAAGAGAAGGCCTTTGACGAAATTCAACAGCCCTTTATGCCTAAAACCCTCAATAAACTCAGTATTGAAGGAACGTATCTCAAAATAATAAAAGCTATTTATGACAAACCAACAGCCAGTATCATACTTAATGGGCAAAAACTGGAAGCATTCCCTTTGAAATCCGGCACTAGACAAGGATGCCCTCTCTCACCATTTCTATTCAATATAGTACTGGAAGTTCTAGCCAGAGCAATCAGGCAAGAAAAAGAAATAAAGGGTATTCAAATAGGAAACAAGGAAGCCAAATTGTCTCTATTTGCAGACAACATGATAGTATATCTAGAAGACCCCATCGCCTCAGCCCAAAAACTCCTGAAACTGATAAGCAACTTCAGCAAAGTCTCAGGATATAAAATCAATGTGCAAAAATCACAAGCATTCCTATACACCAATAACATACTTAAAGAGAGCCAAATCAAGAACGAACTGCCATTCACAATTGCTACAAAGAGAATAAAATACCTAGGAATATACCTTAAAAGGAATGTCAGGGACCTCTTCAAGGAAAACTACAAACCACTGTTCAACGAAATAAAAGAGGACACAAACAGATGGAGAAACCTTCCATGTTCATGGTTAGGAAGAATCAATATCGTGAAAATGGCTATACTGCCCAAAGTAATTTACAGAATCAACGCTATCTCCATCAAGCTACCATTGACTTTCTTCACAGAACTGGAAAAAAACCACCTTGAACTTCAAATGGAACCATAAGAGAGCCCGCATAACCAAGTCAATCCTAAGCAAAAAGAACACAGCGGGAGGCATCACACTACCAGACTTCAAGCTATACTACAAGGCTACAGTAATCAAAACAGCATAACACTGGTACCAAAGAGATATAGACCAATGGAACAGAACAGAGGCAACACAACATATCTACAACCATACAATCTATGATAAACCTGACAAAAACAAGCAATGGGAAAAGGATTCTCTGTTTAATAAATGGTGTTGGGAAAACTGGCTAGCCATGTGCAGAAAGCAGAAACTGGACCCCTTCCTGACACCTTACACTAAAATTAACTCCAGATGGATTAAAGACTTAAACATAAGACCTGGCACCATAAAAACCCTAGAAGAAAATCTAGGCAAAACCATTCAGGACATAGGAGTAGGCAAGGATTTCATGACAAAAACACCAAAAGCATTGGCAACAAAAGCCAAAATAGACAAATGGGACCTAATCAAACTCCACAGCTTCTGCACGGCAAAAGAAACAGTCTCTAGAGTGAATTGGCAACTAACAGAATGGGAAAAAGTTTTTGCAGTTTACGCATCGGACAAAGGGCTGATATCCAGAATTTACAAAGAACTCAAACAGATTTACAAGAAAAAAGCAAACAAGCCCATCCAAAAATGGGCAAAGGATATGAACAGACACTTTAGAAAAGAAGACATACATGAGGCCAACAAACATATGAAAAGATGCTCATCATCACTGGTCATTAGAGAGATGCAAATCAAAACCACATTGACATACCATCTCACACCAGTTAGAATGGTGATCATTAAAAAATCTGGAGACAACAGATGCTGGAGAGGATGTGGAGAAATAGGAACACTTCTACACTGCTGATGGGAGTGTAAATTAGTTCAACCATTGTGGAAGACAGTGTGGCGATTCCTCAAGGACCTAGAAATAGAAATTCCATGTGACCGAGCAATCCCATTACTGGGTATATATCCAAAGGACTATAAATCGTTCTGCTATAAGGACACATGCACGTGAATGTTCATTGCAGCACTGTTTACAATAGCAAAGACCTGGAACCAACCCAAATGCCCATCGATGATAGACTGGACTGAAAAAATGTGGCACATATATACCATGGAATATTATGCAGCAATCAAAAACGATGAGTTTCTGTCCTTTGTAGGGACATGGATGAATCTGGAGAACATCATTCTCAGCAAACTGACACAAGAAGAGAAAACAAAATACCGCATATTCTCACTTATAGGTGGGTGATGAACAATGAGAACACATGGACACAGGGAAGGGAGTACTACACATTGTGGTCTATTGGGGGGAATAGGGGAGAGACAGTGCGGGGGGAGCAGCAGAGGGATGTCATGGGGAGAAATGCCAAATGTGGGTGAAGGGGCAGAATGCAGCAAAACACATTGCCATGTGTGTACCTATGCAACTATCTTGCATGTTCTGCACATGTACCCCAAAACCTAAAACGCAATAAAAAATAAAAAAATTTAAAAAACCTTACAATGGATGAAAGCAAATACTAACTTCTTCACCAAACAACGTCTTTCTCTTCATTTGTGTGGGGATTTTTTTTTTTTTTTTTTTTTTTGGTGTTACAGCTGCATATTTTACAGTCATTTTGACTACTTTCTTTCATACCACTTACATGCAAACTTTGTTACATGTTTGATCTCATCTCATTCTCACTTTCTCATCCCACTCCTTCCTTTTTGTCACATATGCCAGGACTAATCTAATCTCACACTCTTTTCACTTATTCTCGGTTGTATCACCCTTCCCTTAGATCTTCAGATACCCCCAGGATTTGTAACTTTACCTTCTTTATATCTTTTCTCATATATCTAGCCATCACTGAAGCTGTTCTTAAAGATACTACTCTTGCTTTCGCTCTCAGTTCAACCCTACTCCTTCTTGGGCTTACCTGCTTTGTATTTACTATCTTTTCCATGAACATGTTTATGTGTGTGTATTTTACATAGGAGAATACATGTATACAAATATATATGAGAGAATATATTTTAATAATTTATGAAAGAATATATATTGAAATTTTGGTCGATTTTTTTGGCCTCTGCTTAATTCTCAATATCTAAAATAGTACCTGTCACTTTAGAAATGCTAAATATACACTTTTTAATGAATTACCAACTCATTACTTCTACAAGAGAATTGGGATCCATATTATCTAAAGGTCAATGTGTGTGCCTAGTGCCTTTGGCGGATAACAGAAGGAATGTTGATTATTTAGTCTCTACTTCCATTATTAAGAATTATTTATCAGAATACCTTTTGAATACTTAAAATTATGTATCTTATTAGAAGGAAGAAAATAATTTATCATTCACTACACTGAACCATGAAAAGTAGTTACATGTCATAATACCTTCATAAAAACCTTTTCAAGACAAAAGACTATACATAAGCTAAATATAACTAGTTTTCAAATCAGTTTTGCATTAATCATTTTTAATGTTCCCCCATTATCAGAATATATAGCCATTATATGCTATAATATTTCCCTTAAAACATCCTAGTTTTACAAGTAATTATATATTAAATGCCTACCAGCATTCATTCGGCTTATATCTCTCTAGTTTTTTTTGTTATCCAAATTTTGTTCTCTGGTAGATTCTATAAAGAAGGATTATGGAAAAAAATCTTTTGAGACTTTGTACATTAGTAAGAATTTGCACATGCCTTTTTAACTCAAATGTCAGCGTTTTTTTAAAAAATAAAATCATTGTTTCAGATTTTATTTCCTTGAGTTTGTGAATATATTATTTCACAATTTTAGGGGATAAAGTGCCAAAGGGTTTGTTGATTTGTTGGTTTTATTTTTCTTTTCCTTTTGTAAATCACATGCCCTTTGAAGCAATGCTCATAACATTTTTTTAAATCCCAGTAAATTTATTAAAATATACCTTGGTGTTGGTTGCTTTGAGTACACATACTTAAATTTAAGGTGTGTTTGTTCCATATGTAGTGTCTTTTTTTTCTATTATCATTAATTTAATTTGTATTTTTACTCTTAAGGCATCATTTGTTATGTTAGTCTGCTATTTTGTTTCCTCTAATTTAATCTTCTTGTCTAAAATGATTTTTTTCTTTCATTTTAAATGATGTCTTCAACCACATCACCTCATTTCTGAGTGTTTTCCCAATTCTGATTTAATTTGTTTATTCATGTCCTGTATTATTTTCTTAAGGTCATTCACTTTATTTTGAAAATTTTTTGACATATTAGGGTTTTGATTTGCTTATGAACATATATCTCATTGCCTGTCTGATGTCATTTATAATCTCTTTTTTCCTATGAAAACATTGCATGGGATATTATGCTAATACTCTGTTGCTCATTTTAGAGGAAGGCTTGGTTCACATAGCTTTTACTACTTTACAGAATCTCCTTTCTCTTATTTTTGTATAGCCATAACATTATGGCATCTTGGTTTCTGATTCTCCTTGTTTACTCTGTTCCTTTACCTCAATCAACTTCCTCCCACTAACTTTTCTTTAGTGTAAGAGGCCTTCTTTGGAAGAGATCCTGAGTGAATCTGTTTTGAGAGTTCATAGAAATTAAGTTGCTTCAGCATTTTAATAGTTATAATACTTAACACAGACCCTTTGCTTTCCTTCCCTACTGAAACAAGTAACTCACCATCTAAGTGGAGCCAGTGTTTTCAAATTCTCTCACCATGTGTTCCTGTGAATATTTCTGGACTATATTTGACTCTCCTTTCTTTGTGTCTGTCAATTATCCCTCTGTTTGCTCTTTTGCCTGTACCAATAACATGCCATACTTATGGCTATAGCTGCTGGCGTTTGGAAGTTCATAGGGACAGCTGATCACTCATCTTTATATGTAAATGGTGTCCATCAGGTTTTTGTTGTTGGTTTTTCTGTTCTGATTTTATTTTTGCTCTCTAGTTGTTTAGTATGTGTTTATGTGAACATTTGGAAAGATAAACAAACTGTACTGTCATCATTGACACTAAGGTTTTAGAATCTTTGCCTTAAATTTTTAAGTATATGATTTTCAATTTAATTTATTGATATAAAATACCTTCAAGTATCCACTTAATATCTAGTTTTTCACTGATTTTAAATAATTATAAGTTTATATGGCCTGTGGAAAATTTTCTGTTTAAATCTAAGTAAAACTTGGAGCAAAACAAACTCATACAATACTTTAACAATAAGAAATTCAGGCACAGAATTGAGGCTGAAGCAGTACATATATTTTTTCCTATTTTAACCTCAGTGGGTTACTAAAAGCAGCAGTGCCTTTGCAGTCAAACTTTTCTTTCCTCAGAAGAGGTGTATGGAGACAAAATGATAATCCCTGAGTTTTTGCACATCTTTCTGCTCCAGAAAAGGTTCTAACTCATCCCCTAAGGGACTTGGAAAACTCTACTTGATTATTAGACATAGACTTCTTCCATCTCAAAGAACAAAGGAGAAAGAAGGCATACAAATATCTTCCCAATCTTCCTATTTTAGATATAGATGATGAACACTAAGAGTCAAGGATTGGAGTCTAGTACATCAAGTAGTACTGTGCTAAAATGACCCTGGAAAATACATCACTTTTTATTGCCTAGGCAAAAAGCTCTCCAAAGTGAATATCCTACTTTCTCATTACTGGAGAATCTCTATCTCTATCGGGTGTCCAACCTATCCAAGGTCCCTAAGTGCGGGGCATCAGATTTTCTTAAAATCCTTATGAAAATTTGTACCTGCTTATTTAGGCCACCTGGTACTAAGAAGATTTCTTATTCTCCCTCTGACAACATTGCTTTCCTATTTGCCCTAAAACGGAAAGAAATATGGGACAGAGTCCTTTCTCTGAGGTATATAGGCATGGCATGTCCATTAAAAACACTGGACCTAGCTTATAGTGACAACAAGGGATAATAGCACACTTTCACTCACTACTGAGCTTAGCATCTACATTTCCACAATGAAGCCTATAATCAATGGAATGTGTGAATTTTGCCTTAAGCTCTGCTGGAAAACTAGTGTCAGCAGCAAAAAGACCCATGCCTGTGAGACCATAAACACTCAAAATATAACAAAAAGCATCATTAAGGTATTTAGCCAAATTCTTTGCACATGAAAAGTGCTCCATATATTTTAGTTCTTAGTTTACTTATGCTCTAGGTATAAAATTATTATCATGTGAATATAAAATGTTATAATGCATTTCTAATAAATTGATTTTAGAGAAAATTTAGGTTCATGGAAAAACTGAGTGAAAAACAAGAGTGTTAGAATATCCCCCTGTCCCTGACCCCAAATTTCACATTATCAACATCTCATACCAGAGGAGCATATTTGTTGCAATCAATGAGCATATACTGATACATCGTCACCCAAAGTTTACATTTGGGTTCATTTTTGATAGATTCTATGGGTTTTGACAAAAATATAATGGCTGGGGGCCCAAAGTGGCTCCGGCCGGATGTCGTGGCGCTTGCGAAGGCAAGGCCAAGAGTTCAAGGCCAACCAACCTCAGCAACCTTACAAGCTCTCATTGATTGGCAAAAAAAAAAAAGTATAATGGCATATATCCTCCATTATAGTAACATACAAAATATTTTCACTATCCTAACAGTTCTATGTGCTCTGCCTGTAGGTCCCTCCCTCCAAGCTTAGCCCTGACAACCACCCATCATTTTTACTGATGCCATAATTTTGCCTTTTCCAGAATGTCGTATAGTTGGAATCACACAGTATGAACGCTTTTCAGTTTTGCTTATTTTATTTAGTAATATGCTTTTATGGTTCCTCCATGTCCTTTCAGAGCTAGATAATTCATTTATTTTTAGTGCCCAATAAGATTTCATTGTCTACGTGTAACACCATTTATTTACCCATTCACCTACTGAAGGACATTTAGTTGCTTTCAAGTTTTGGTGATTATGAATAAAGCTGCTAAAAATATCCATACACAGGTTTTTTGTGGAATACATTTTCATCTTTTTTGGGGTAAATACCAAGGTGCATGCTTGCTAGATTATATTATAAGGGGATATTTAGTTTTGTAAGAAAATGCCAAAATGTCTTCCATAGTGACTATAACATTGCATTCCCACCAGTAATTAATGAGAATTCCTGCTCCCCAACCTCACCAGAAGTTGATATTGTTAGTGTTTTGGATTTGGGCCATTCTGGTAGGTGTGCAGTAGTATCTCATTGTTTTAATTTGCATTTCCCTAAGGACATGTAATGTGGAGGATCTTTTCGTATCCTTATTTGCCATGTATATGTCTTCTTCATGTTTTGTCTGTTCAGGTCTTTGGCCTAGTTTTTAATCAAATTGTTTGTATTCTTATTATTTTTTGTGTTTTTGTAAAGATGAGATGTCACTATCCTGCCCAGGCTGGCCTCAAACTCCTGGCCTCAAGCAGTCTTCCTGCCTCAGTCTCCTGAAGTGCTGGGATTGCAGGTTTGAGCCACAGTGGCTGACCTCTTATTGTTAAATTTTAACATTTATTTGCATATTTTGAATAGCAATCCTTTATCAGACATGTCTTTTATAAATATTTTCTCCCAATCTGTAACTTCTTGTTCCGTTCTCTTGACATTGCCCTTCACAAAGCAGAAATCTATAATTTTACTGAAGTCCCATTTGTCAATTATTTTTTTTTAAGGATTTGCCTCTGATGTTAATAATCACTATACCCAGGGTCACCTAGGTTTCAAACTTGTAGAAGTTCCACAGTCTTGTGTTTTACATGTAGGTCTATAATTCACTTTGAGTTATATATTGTAAAGGATGTGAGATGTGAATAATAATCTATAATAATCATTCCCAGGTAACCTACATAATAGTGAAGAGATAGAGAATTAAACATCTTCTGTCTCTTTTCAGTATGGTTGCCTAAGTATTAAGAAATGACTAGATATTTTTCTACTTTGCTGATGGAGGCAGTAGAGGTAACAAATAAAGGAAAAGTAGTGACAATGCCATGATTTTTCCTAAATATGTTTATTATATGGATCAAGTTTGACTTTGACATTCCTTAATTTAGAAACTCAGTCTAGTTATTTAAGTTGTAGCTGCTTAGAATGCAGTCTCAACAATGATCACATAAGATGATGTATCCTTCATAACAGGACTTTGTTTCTTTTGACTCATCACAGATACTATGTTAGCTATAGGATTTTTGCAGATATTTTTTATCAAGTTGAGGAGGTTCTCCACTATTCCTAGGTTACTGATAGTTTTTCTGAATGGATGTTGAATTTTTCAAATACTTTTTTTTGCATCTATTTATATGATCATGTGATCTTTTTAGAGTGTTGATGTAATGAATTTCATTAATTAATTTTTAAGTTTTTAACCAGACTTATAAACCTGGAACAATCCTACTTTGCATCTATGTTCATGAGAAATTTTGGTCTATAGCTTTTTTATTTTTTTAAGTTTTTGTTGGTGTATAATAGTTGGACATATTTTAGGGATACCTGTGATATTTTCGGATACATGTGATATTTTCATAAATATATACAATGTGTAATGCTCAAATCAGAGTAAATTAAGATAGTCATCACCTCAACTTTTATCTTTTCCTGGTGTTGGAAACATTACAATTCTTCTTTTCGAGCTATTTTGAAATATATAATAAATAATTATTAACTATATTTCCTTACCATACTATACAATACTAGAACTTATTTTCTATCTCACTGTATTCTTGTACACCTTAATAAACTTCTCTTTATTTTCTCTACTTCCCTTCTCAGCCTCTAGAAATGACCATTCTACTCTCTACCTTCATGAGATGTTCTCTTGTAATGTCTTTATCTGATTAGGGCATAATGGGAATGCTGTCCTCATAGAATGCATTAAGAAGTAGTCTCACCTGTGCACAGTGGCTCATGCCTGTAATCCCAACACTTTGGAAGGCAAGGCAGGAGGCCTAATGACAGAGCCAGATTCCATCTCAAAAAAAAAAAAACCCTGTATTTTTTTCCAGTTCTGTGAATAGGATCATTGGTAGCTTGATGAAACCAAAAGAGCCCGCATAGCTGAGACAATCCTAAGCAAAAAGAACAAAGCTGAAGTCACCATACTACCTGACTTCAAAATATACTGCAATCAAAAATAATCAAAGCAGCATGGTACTGGTACCAAACAGAGATATAGACCAATGGAACAGCACAGAGGTCAGAGGCAATACCACACGTCTACAACAATCTGATCTTTGACAAACCTAACAAAAACAAGCAATGGGGAAAGGATTCCCTGTTTAATAAATGGTGTTGGGAAAACTGGCTAGCCATGTGCAGAAAACAGAAACTGGACCCCTTCCTGACACCTGACACTAAAATTAACTACAGATGGATTAAAGACTTAAACATGAGACCTAATACCATAAAAACCCTGGAAAAAAACCTAGGCAAAATCATTCAGACATAGGCATGGGCAAGAGCTTCATGACTAAAACACTAAAAGCACTGGCAACAAAAGCCAAAATAGATGAACTGGATCTAACTAAACTCCAGAGATTCTGTATAGCAAAATAAACAATCATTAGAGTGAACTGGCAACCAACAGAATGGGAAAAAATTTTTGCAATCTACCCATCTGGCAAAGGGCTAACATCCAGAGTTTACAAAGAACTAAAACAGATTTATAAGAAAAAAAAAAAACCATTTAAAAGTGGGCAAAGGATATGAACAGACACTTTTAAAAAGAAGACATATTTGAGGCCAACAAACATATGAAAAAATCCTCATTAACACTGGTCTTTAGAGAAATGCAAATTGAAACAACACTGAGATATCGTCTCATGCCAGTTAGAATGGTGATCATTAAAAAATTTGTAGACAACAGATGCTGGAGAAGATGTGGAGGATTGGAACACTTTTACACTGTTGGTGGGAGTGCAAATTAGTTCAACCATTGTGGAAGACAGTGTGGTGATTCCTCAAGGACCTAGAGATAGAAATTCCATTTGATCCAGCAATCGCATTATAAAGACACATTCACATGTGTGTTCATTACAGCACTGTTTACTATAGCAAAGACCTGTAACCAGCCTCAATGCCCATAGAAGATAGACTGGATAAGGAAAATATGGCACATATACACCATGGAATACTATGCAGCCATAAAAAGCAATGAGTTCGTGTCCTTTGTAGGGACATGGATGAATCTGGAAACCAACATTCTCAGCAAATTGACATAAGAACAGAAAAATCAAACACTAAGTGTTCTCAATAGGAAGGTGTTGAACAATGAGAACACGTGGACATGGGAGGGGAGCATCACACACTGGTGTCTGTTGGTGGGGCTAGGGGAGGGACAGCAGGGGGTGGGCAGGGAAAACATGGGGAGAAATATCAGATATAGGTGATGGGCAATCCACATTGCGATGTATGTACCTATGCAATGATCCTGCATGATCTGCATGTGTAACTGTGAACTAAAGTACAATACAAAAAAAGAAAGAAAGAAAAAAGTAGTTTCTGCTCTGTCTTCTAAAAGACATTTTAAAAATTGGTGTAATTTTTTCTTTATAGGAGTATTAAAATTCATCAGTAAGCCCACCTGTCTTTTTTCTATTTTTCACATTATTAAGTATTGATTCAGTTTCTTTAATAAATATGGCACTATTTAGATAATCTTCTTTCTGTTCTGACATATACAAGTTAAAAAAAATTAAAGAAAAATAAATTCCCTATTTCTTTTTCTGTGCCTGTGTGAGTTTTGGCAGATTGTATCTTTCAATAAATTGGTGGATTTCTTAGAGCATATCAAATTTGAGAGCATATAATTTTTCATAGTATTTTTTTATTATCATTATAATGTCCATGGGACCTACACTGAAATCCCCTAACTCCCCTCTTATATTTCTGCTATTAGTAATTTGTAATTTCTATCTTTTCATTTTATTTTTTAGCTACCCTAACTATGTAATGTACTTTTTTTTTTCTTTTGAGACAGAATTTCGCTCTGTCCCCCACGCCGAAGTGCAATGGCACGATCTCAGCTCACTGCAATCCTCCCCTCCCAGGTTCAAGCGATTCTCCTGCTTCAGTCTCCTAAGTAGCTGGGATTATAGGCATGTGCCACCAAGCACAGCTAATTCTTTATTTTTAGTAGAGACAGGGTATCACCATGTCTTCCAGATTGGTCTCAAACTCCTGAACTCAGGTCATCTGCCAGCTTGGCCTCCCAAAGTGCTCGGATTACAGGCATGAGCCACCACGGCTAGCCTATAATGTACACTTTAAAAAAAAAAAACATAATCTGACCATTTATCAGATAATTACACAGAGTCAGAAAGATATTGTTGGATAGTCAAAGCAGATAATTACCTCATCTGAAAGTTCACAAAGTTTTCCCCAGAAGTAGGAATAATGTGCCAACAGCCCCGGCTTCCAGTCTTCCTTTTCAACCTCATTCTCACACAGCCTCAGTTCTCTAGATGAATAGTTTTCATAGACTTTATTTAAGCATCTTAGAACTTTCTGGGACCTAGATAATTAGATACTTTCCCTTCCAGATATAAATTTATGTGAATTTCCAGATATAAATCACTGAAGTCCAATGTGGTAGAGACCTCTTCTTCCTCATCACAGCAAGCAGAGTGATACTCTCAACAGCTAATGCTGAATTCATTAATTAGTATTACCTCCAGTGCATTACCATTTAATTTGTAATAAAAGTCTAAGTTCCAAAAATAAAAGACTCTGTAGGCTGAATCAATCTAGAGAGAGCCAGACACACAAATCCCTACTTTCCCCAGATCATTCTAAACAACACGTGTTGAGCATCTCTGAAAACTTAGAAAGTGTAAAACCAAGGAAGACCGAGTTTAGAAATTCATTTCAAACTTTGACTAGTAGTAATATCTTGAATATACTTGAATAATGAAATCAAGAGTGGACTGCAAGCCAATATATTTGAGTTCTAGTCCTGGAGAGAGCACTTATTTATTATCTGTGTGAGATTAGGCAGTTTATTTTATTTTTCAGAACCTAAATATGTTCTTCTGTAAAATGAAGGTTTGCCTCTGGAGTACTTTTTTTCTCCATCATGCAAGAGCATCAGTATGGAGAACAATCTTTCAGAACTAAGATATTCACAGTAGGAGGGCCTTAGGATATCTATGGGTTACAATATTTTAGTAGCTAAAAAAAAAGTGCAATAAAAGCATAAAATTTAAGAACTGCTTATATTCTTCAAGCAATATTACAGATAGAATAATGCATTGTAAAAACACATGAACAATGCTTTTTCTGTATGATCAAATACAATGACTTGGCTTGAACGAAACAAATTTCTTCACCTTCCATGAGAATTTCTGATATGACTTATATACATAAACAAACATTTCTCATCTTTATACATGTCAGATAAATTTTTTTTCAATTTTCAGGAAATATACATGTGAGCTAGTATACCAATGATCCTTATTTCTATCATACTATGTTGACATTCAAAAATATATAAAAACTGGAAATATCAAAGGGAACAGGAAAACTACAAAATTACATTTATAAGTCTGGGTTACAAAAATCAAGTACAGCTCCTGGGATTGTGCATCCTGACTCCATAAGAGTCTTCATTATAATCCTATCCTAAAATGTTTGATTATGGTTAATTAAGAAATGAGTTTGGTAATCACATTTTAATCACCCATTGAGAATTACAGTACTAAGGCATCACCACTAAAGGGTTCATATTCATTAGGAGTAGTAACATTCTTTCTTTCTTTCTCTTTCTTTCTTTCTCTTTCTTTCTTTCTTTCTTTCTTTCTTTCTTTCTTTCTTTCTTTCTTTCTTTCTTTCTTTCTTTCTTTCTTTCTTTCTTCTTTCATTATTTTTATTGCATTTTAGGTTTTGGGGTACATTTGCAGAACGTGCAAGATAGTTGCATAGGTACACACATGGCAGTGTGTTTTGCTGCCTTCCTCCCCTTCACCCACATTTGGCATTTCTCCCCAGGCTATCCCTCACCAGCTCCCCCCGCCGCTGTCCCTTCCCTATTCCTCCCAATAGACCCCAGTGTGTAGTACCCTCTTCCCTGTGTCCATGTGTTCTCATTTTTCCTCACCCGCCTATGAGTGAGAATATGTGTAGTAACATTCTAAACAGTATTATCAGATTTTAGAATAAATTTCTATGTAGAAGGAATTGGAAGTCACCTTCCATTGCTAAGATATTGTTATTATAACTGGAAAAGTGAAGTTTTCTTATCTGATAAAATAGCTTCACATATTAGAAAGCAGGTTGGGGAAAAGACATGCATATGTGAAAGAATATTTTGAATAATGAAGTATAGAAATAGAGGATAAGCTACAGTAGTAGATGGAATAGAGAAACATTACTAAGCAAGTGTTGGTAAATTTATAAGACAATGAAACAGAATCTGAAACTGGAATGCAGCATGAAACTGTACTCAAAACATGAACTCATACTTCAAAAGCATGCTAATCATGTATTATCCATTTAAGTAAAATAATTTGTCCTCATTATTTCTCCTTGCCCTCCAAAAAAGTCCTTATTTGAACTGTGGCTTTGAACATAAATAATTACTTGTAGTTGCTTGTTTACTTTTTGCACCATGTTGAGATTTTCCAAGGTCAGCATTACCTTACCTGCTTTTAATCAATGACTGTAATTGTGAATCTATGCACATAGACAGTGCTCAATAAATAGTTGATGATAATGATAATTTTCACCGCTCCTCTTACAACCTAGATTTATTCTCTTTCTTTTTCTATGAGAAGGTAAAAATGAGTTCAGTATCTCAAGCTGCTTAGAGACCACATTAAATTTCAGCTATTCTTCCTATATTTTGTATTTTACTACATGGCCAATTTGTTAAATAGGTTTGTTTCTTACACTATTTTATTAACTTTGACTCATGTTTCAATTTTTCTGTCTCCTCTATTGTCTGGCTTAGAAATGAATGATTCTTTTGAACTCTTTTTATTTCACTAGTCATTAAGTTTTACATACTTGTGTATGAAGAATGCAGTGATAGGATTAATACTACAATTACTCTGCTTAGAGGGGATTGGTGTGTGTGTTGTGGACTCTCAAATAGACATAGCTCTCTTATTTATATAACTTGACAAATTAAAAGATAAACAAATGCAAGGTCATAGCCTAATTGGTTCAGAAAGTCAAAGAAATGAAAACAGGGTACTTTCACAAAGGTTGTATATTCAGAGAAGATTGTAATTCTGTTTTGCTTTCCTCAGCAACAGCAAAAAGAAAGAAAACACATGATCCTCTATCAATTGTTACAGTGGGAATTTGCAGTTTAAGAACTACCTAGTGGAAACAAGAATAATTTAATGTGAAAAGCTGCAGAGTATAAATATTTCATATAAACTAGTTATAAAGTCGTATTATGCTGATTGTATAAAACCGTGCTTGAGAAAGGCGCTCCAGAGAGAAACTTACACTTTCAGTCATTCAATATTTTTATAGAATTCTTCCGCTGTTGAGTGACTGCCAATTCTTAAATTTTCACATGTAAATTCTTTGCTGAGTGCCTTGAAAGCTCTATAACTTACTACATTTAATGCATTTTTAAGGGCAAGTGGTACACTAGGGATGAACTGTGACCTTTTGGTAAGAGGATGACATCTCTTTGTAATATGTTCGTATACCCAGCTGGCTTAAAACGTGTCATTATAAAAGGTATTTGGCAGTTGTAAAAATTTTGTTAACATATTCATAAAGAATAATGTGTGAATTATTATTCCATTTACCCATTAAAAAAAGGTTATTCAATTCCCATTTGGTGCTCAGATTGCATTTAACATTGGATAACTTGTATACCTGACAAAACCCAGAAAAGTAAGAATCGTATGCTAGTGCTTTATGAACAAGCCAAAATTTATTTTATATACGTTAATCCTGAATGTTTTTTGTGTTAGTTTGATAGTTTAGAATTTGAAGAATCCCTTTAATTATTTCATTTTATATATCAAGAATAAATGCCTTAAATTTCATTTTGGTTTGTGCATGTGTTGTGTGTGTGTGTGTGTGTGTGTGTGTGTGTGTATGTGTGTGTGTGTGTTTTGTAACAGTGGTTTTGTACTGTTTATTTTCTGTGAACATTTGTGTTAAAGTTAACAAAAATTTTCCTTTTTCAATTTTTAGTGTCACATCTACATAACTCTAGTGAATCAATATTAATACTATTAGAGGAGAAAACTAAATAACAGGGATAGAATAAATTCATTCTTGGTTACCACTCCTAATGGATTAGAGTCTCCACTCTAAAGTTTGATATCCCAAAACTTAAAATTACACCTTAAAAGAGCACATTAAAAAACAACTTATTCCTGGAATATGTATATGAGAGTATTTTGCTTTTTTATAATTTTAAAGATATTTTTATTGCAAAAACAAAATATATTTCAAACAGAGAAATCAGAGACAAGCAAAAGAAAAAGAAATAACAAAAGTTTTTATTGTTACCTACACTCATTTTTTTTTATTTTTTTATTTTTATTTTATTTTATGAAAGAAAGAAAGAGAAAGAAAAAGGGGGACACAGAACAGGAGTCTTGCTCTATTGCCCAGGCTGGAAGCAATCTAAAAAATAGGTATTAAAAACCTCTTTTATGCCAATAATTGTGCTTAACAGTGGAGACAGGAAGGAATAAGGGAAGAAAATAACAGACAAACAGCCAACCAATATTTCATTTAAGTCTGTGAAATGCTATGCAAATGCTGAAGAGTGATTTACTTCCAATTATGCAGTCACTTTCAAAATAGGTGTAATGTGATACTGAGAAAAATGTATGTTCTGTGGGCCCGGGGCGAAGAATTCTATAAATATTCACTGAGTTTACTTGTTCCAGGTCTGAGTTCTAATCATAGATGTCCCTGTTAATTTTCTAAATCATTGATCCATCGAATATTAACAATGTGGTATCAAGGTCTATCGCTATTATTGTGCAGGAGTCCAAGTCTCTTTATAAGTCATTAAAAACTTGTCTTACGTATCTGGGTGCTCCTATATTGGGTGCATATATATTTATGATCATTGACTCCTGTTGTTGCATTGATCCTTTTACCATTATGTAATGTCCTTCTTTGTTTCTTTTAGTCTTTGTTACTATTAAAGTCTATTTTGTCAGAGATGAAAGTTACAACTCCTCTGTTTTTTTTTTTCTCTCAATTTGATTGGTGAGTCTTCCTCCAATCCTTTATTTTGAGTCTTTGTGTGTCCTTGCTTATGAGATGGATCTGGATACAGTGTACTGATGGGTTATGACTTTTTATTCAATTTGCCTGTCTGTGTTTTTGATTGGGGCATTGAATCCATTTAAATTTAGGAGTAATATTGATATTTGTGAGTTTAATATTGTCATTTAATGCTATCTGGCTATTTTGCCCATTAGTTGATATAGATTCTTCACTGTAGAGATACTCTTTACCTTTTGGTAAGTTCTTGGGATGACTGATACTGGTTGTTCCTTTCTGTGTGTAGTGCTTCTTTCAGAAGCTCTTGTAAAGCAGGCCTGGTGGTGATGAAATCTCTGAGTGCTTGCTTGTTCATGAAAAATTTTATTTTTCCTTTGTTTATGAAGCTTGGTTTGGCTGGATATGAGATTCTGGGTTGAAAATTCTTTTCTTTGAGGATATTGAATATTGACCCCCACTCTCTTCTAGTTTGTAGGGTTTATGCTGAGAGATCTACTGTGAGTCTGATAGGCTTTTCTTTATGGGTAATCTGACCTTTCTCTCTAGCTGCCCTTAGGATTTTCTCCTTCATTTCAACCCTGGTGAATCTAATGATTATGTGTTTTGGGGTTGCTCTACTTGAAGAATATCTTTATGGTGTTCTCTGTATTACCTGGAGTTGAGTATTGTCCTGCCTTACTAGGTTAGGAAAGTTTTCCTGAATAACATCCTGAAGAATATTTTCCAACTTGGATTCATTGTCTTCATGACATTCAGGTACACCTATCAAACATAAATTAGGTCTTTTCACATAGTCCCATATTTCTTGGAGACTTTGCTCATTCCTTTTTACTCTTCTCTAATCTTGTCTTCTCGTTTCATTTCATTAAGTTGGTTTTCGACCTCTTATATCTTTTCTTCTGCTTGATCAATTCGATTGTTAAAACCTGTGCATACTTCATGGCATTCTCAGATTGTATTCTTCAGTTCCATTAATTCACTTATATTCCTCTCTAAATTGTCTATTCTTGTTAGGATTTCGTTAAACCTTTTTTCAAGGTTTTTAGTTTCTTTACATTGGGCTAGAACATCTTCTTTTAACTCACAGAAGTTTCTTATTATCCACTTTCTGAAGCCTAATTCTGTTAATGGAACACACTCATTCTCCATCAGGCCTTGTTTCCCTGTTGATGAGGAACTGTGATCCCCTGTAGAGGGAGAGGCATTCTGATTTTGGGTAGTGTTATCCTTTTTATGCTGGTTTATTTCCATCATTGTAAATTTATCCACCTGTCATCTTTGTAATTACTGACTTTCAAATTAGGTCTCTGAGTGGATGTCCTACTTATTGATTCCCAGCGCTGGAATCTGAGCAACCCACTGTGCCAGCTAAAACAGTGGCATTAAGATTCATGGTGCTTTTCTGCCCAGAAATCTCCGATCTGGCTTCCCTCTTGAGTCCCTTTTTCAATCATCTGAATGGGCGACTGTGCCTTCTTGGAGCTCCAAATGTCAACCAGAAGGGGACCCAGTCCCATTAACTCTGCACCGAGAACTGCCGCGCTGGCCACAAGAGTCACGTTGGCAACCTCCGCTGGGAATCTCCTGGTCCGTAAACAAAAAAAAATTCATCTGAAAGTGTGGTGTTCTCTCATTCTCTGCACTTTCACTGGGTGCTACAATCCCCAGCTGCTAGTAATTGGCCATCTTGGATTTCTCTCCTCCTACAATCATTGTTAAAACATGTGTGCATTCAAATTTTGTGTGTGAGTTATGCCATATCATATAACTTCCATTTTTAAAATATATTTGAGAACATGTCCATGCCTATAGAACTTTTTCTGATACTTAATTGTTTAATACACTACATGTTTTTCATAACTAGTTGTTTTGATATAATTTCTGATGTACTGAGAAGTTGTAAGACTAGTACAAGAATTCCCATATGCCCTTTACCTGTATTCACTATTGTTCAAATTTTAATCCTTTCATTTCTTTCTTTCTCTCTCTTTCCTTTTTCTCACTTTCTTGTCCTATATACAAGGTCCTGCATATGCGTGCACATGCACACAAATTATTTTACTTTGCTGAACTATTTGTGAATAAGTTAGAAAAACAATATATCTTTATCCCTAAATATTTCAGTGTCTATTTCCTGAAGGTGAAATTTTGAAAACTAAAAAATTATTGGTGGTTCAAAATTATTTTCTGAGCTATCATCAGTGTTTAATTTCATCAATTATTCCAATAATTTCTGTTATAACAATATTTTCTTGAACCAGGATCAAAACCTGGACTACCTCATTATTTCTTCTTATGGCCCTTTAGCATTCTTTATTCTAGAATGTGTTCTCAACATTTCCTTTTTTGTCAGTGACATTTTTGAGAGTTAGAAAATGATAGTTTATAGAATGTCCCTTTATCTGAATTTGCCTGTTTCCTGGTGATTAAATTTAGATTATATGTTGTGATCAGGAATAAAATAGAAGTGATATGTATTTCTACATATATCTTATAAGGAGGCATATGTTATTTTGTTCCAGTATTGGTGATTTTTAGATTTAGTGATTTCTTTGTTATTTCTCAGGTTTCTTCACTTCAACATGGTGAAACCCCGTCTCTACTAAAAATATAAAAATAAGCTGGGAGTGGTGGTGCAGGCCTGTAGTCCAAGCTACTTAGAAGGCTGAGGCAGGAGAATTGCTTGAACCTGGGAGGCAAAGGTTGCAGTGAGCCAAGATTGCACCACTGCACTCCAGCCTGAGTGACAGAGCAAGACTCCATCCCAAAACAACAACAACAAAAAACTGTGTATAAATGGAACCACATACTATGTAAAATTGCAGGGTTTTTTTTTTTTCATTCAGCATACTTCCTTGGGACTTCATTCAAATTGTTGCCTATATCATTACTTCATCCCTTTATGTTGCTGAGTAATATTGCTATATAGATATAATGTAATATATAGTAGTATAATGTAATATATAATATAATGTAATATATAGGAGATACATGTGTGTGTGTGTGTGTGTGTGTGTGTGTGTGTGTGTGTACACACACCAGTTTTTAAACCATTCATCTATTTGTTTGTTTTTTAAAAGAACATCTGGACTCCTTCCAACTGCTGTGAACATGCCTATACAGGTTTTTATGTGAACATCAGTTTCATTTCTCTGGGATGAATACCCAGGATTGCAAATGCTAGACTGAATGATAATTACTTGTCTAGTTTTATAAGAAAGTACCAAGCGGTTTCCAGATAAAATGCAAAATGCTGTACCATTTTACATTCCCAATAGCAATCCAAGGGTGATTCACGTTCTCTGCATCCTTGCCATAATTTTGTGTCATTACTATGTTTTATTTTAACCATTCTAAAACATGTATAGTGATGTCTTACTTTGGTTTTAATTTGCATTTTCCTGATGGCTAATGAAGGTGAACTTCTCTTCATGTGTGTATGTACCATCTGTATATCCTCTTGGTTTAAATGTTCATGTCTTTTGTTCATTTTTATAGTTTGCTTTGTTACAGTTGAGTTTTGAATGTTCTTTATATATTCTAGACACTAGTCTTTGGTCAAATATGTGGTTTATAAATATTTTCTCTGAATCTATGGCTTGTCTTTTCATCTTTTTCACATAGGCTTTCACAAAACTGATTTTTCATTTTTGATGGTTCCGATTCATGTTTACTTTTATAGACAATGTGTTTGGTTTCAGGTCAGACTATTTGCCCTAGTCCTAGATCCCAAATATTTTTCCATGTTATTATTCAAAAACTTTATGCTTTTTATGTCTTTAATCCAATTTGAGTTAAATTTTATTTATGTATGAGGTTTATGACAATTTTCATTTTTTTGGACTATGGAAGCCCAATTATTCCAGTACCATTTGTTGAAAAGGTTATATATTCTCTATTGAATTGCTTTTGCATCTTTGTAGAAAAAAAAAGCAATTGAGGATATTTGTGTGGTTCCATTTCTGAACACTATTTTGTTCAATTCATTGAAATGTCTGCCCTTCCACCAATATCCCATTGCATTGTCTTGATTATTTTACTTACATAGTAATCTGTAATATTGCATAGAGTAATTCCTCCTATGTTATTCTTTTGTGTACAGAATTTATAAGGTATTCTAGGGCCCATGCTATTCAATATAAATTTTAGAATGTGTGTGTCTATTTTTAAAATATTGATTCTTGCTAAGATTTTGATAGGATATGCATAAAATCTATGAATCAATTTGGAGGGAATTTACATTTTTACTATGTTGAGTCTCTCAACTCATGAACACATATCTTTTCACTTATTTAGGCCTTTGATTTTTCAAAAGTAATTATTGATTCTCAACATACAAATTCATTAAGTATGTTTTTATCAATGAATATGTTAAAAACATATTTTTCTTGGAGAAATTAAAAATTAATTAGTATTATATTTTTGTGTTTCTTCATGTTCATCATCAGTATAGAAATGTAGCTAATGTTTATTTGTTTATATTTATTCTACAACATTTCTGAACTCATTTTAGTTCTAGGAGTACTTTTGCAGACTCCTTGGAATTTCTTAGTCAACCATACCAGCTGCAATAAGGCTCATTTTATTTCTTCCTTTTCAAAGTACCATTTAATTTTTTTTCTTTCCTATTGCAATGACTAGATCTTCCAGCACTATGTTAATTAAGAATGGTGAGAGTATCTATCCTTTACCTTGTTCTCTATATTAGGGGAAAGTGTCTAATAACTCACTATTAAGTATGGTGATAGCTGTATGGTTTTTTTGTAGATGCTCTTTATAAATATTCAGGAAGTTGTTCTCTGTTCTAAGTTTGCTAAGTGTTTTCATTATGCATGAGTACCAGATCTTGTCAAATGCTTTTCTCTGCATTACTATATATGATCATACAATAATTCTTTATTGATGTGATGAAATTACATTGATTGATTTTCTGATGTTGTACTGGGCTTTTATAAATGGAATAATTCCAATTGATCCTGGCACATAATTATCTTTTTATGTTGTTGGGTTTTATTTAGTAATATTTTGTGGAGGGTTTTACTTCCTTTGTTCATGTGAGATATTCATCTATAATTTTCTTATTTTGTGTTATCTTTGGTTTTGGTATCAAGGTAGTATTGAACTCTATTTTCTGAAGAGATAGTATAAAATTGGTGTGACATCTTTCTTGATGCTTGATAGACTTCTTCAGTGAAACCAATTGGGACTGAATATTTTTTATACAGGAAGTTTTTAATTTATAAATTAAATTTCTTTTATGATTATAAGACACTTTCGATTGTTTATTTCATCTTGGTTGGTGTTTGGAGTTTTTACTTCTCACAGAATTGATCAGTTTCTTATAATTTGTTTAATTTAGAGTATAAAGTTGTTCATAGTATTTATTATTTTTAATAGCTATACTATCTTTTATGCTATATCTTGTTTTATTGTTGATATTGGTGATTTGTACCTTCCTTTTATTTATGTCAGTCTTGCTAGACTCTTATCAGTTCTTTTTCTAAGAATCATATTTTTTCACTTATATTTACCCTTGCTGTTTTGAATCTCATGGATTTTTGTATTAGTCTTATTTCTTTCTTTAGGTAATTTTGGGTTTCTTTTATTCTCTTTTTCAGGTTCTTGACAGATTTAGGTTACTGATTTAAGATTTTCAAAATCTTTTCTACTGTAAATATTTAGTGTGATAAATATGCCCCCAGCACTAGCTTCATCTCATATATTTTGATATACAGCAACTTGCTTTTCTTTTAGTTCTACACATAGTTAAGTTTCTTTTAAAATCCTTCCATTGAGAACGATCCAAGATGGCTGACCACTAACATCTCAAGATTGTAGCTCCCAGTGAAAATGCAGAGAACGAGAGGATGCCACACTTTCAGACAAATTTTGGTCGCTCATGGAGCAGAAGACTCCCAGTGGAGGAGCTGCATGGGTCACTAGTACGACTCTTGTGGCCAGAGCAGCGGTTTTGCTGGCACCTCGGCACGACAGCACTTGGAGCAGAGTAAACGGGACTGGTTCCCCTTCTGACTGAGGTTTGGAGGAGCAGCACGGGTCACCAGCGCAACTCTTGTGGCCGGAGCAATGGTTTTGCCGGCACCTTGGCGTGGCAGCTCTTGGTGCAGAGTAAATGGGACTGGTTCCCCTTCTGACAGATGTTTGGAGCTCCAGGAAGGCAGAGTCACCTATACAGACTCAAGAAGGAAGTCAGACTGGAGATTCCCAGGCAGAAAAGCACCATCAGTCTTAACGCTGCTGTTTTGGCCGGCACAGTGGGTTGCTCATATTTCAGCCCTGGGAACTAACAACTTGGACCTCTACTCAGAGACCTAATTTGAAAGGTGGTAATTACAAAGACGACAGGTGGATAAACTTACAATGATAGGAAGAAACCAGCCTAAAAAGGCTGATAATACTCAAAATCAGAATGCCTCTCCCTCTAAAGAGGATCAGAGTCTCTCATCAACAAGGGAACAAGGCTTGATGGAGAACCAGCGCATCCCAATAACAGAATCAGGCTTCAGAACATGGATAATAAGAAACTTCTGTGAGTTAAAAGAACTTGTTGTAGCCCAACGTAAAGAAACTAAGAACTTTGAAAAAAGGTTTGACGAAATCCTAATGAGAATAGACAATTTAGAGAGGAATATAAGTGAATTAATGGAACTAAAGAATACAATACGGAACTCCGAGAAGTATGCACAGGTTTAAACACTCAAATTGTTCAAGCAGAAGAAAGAATATCAGAGGTCGAAGTCCAACTTAATGAAATAAAATGAGAAGAAAAGAATAGAGAAAAAAGGATAAAAAGGAATGAGCAAAGTCTCCAAGAAATGTGGAACTATGTGAAAAGACCAAATTTACGTTTGATAGGTGTACCTGAATGTGACAGAGAGAATGAATCCAAGCTGGAAAATATTCTTCAGGATATTATTCAGGAAAATTTTCCTAAACTAGCAAAGCGGGACAACATTCAACCCCAGGTAATACAGAGAACACCACAAAGATATTCCTCAAGAAGAGCAACCCCAAGGCACATAATCGTTAGATTCACCAGGGTTGAAATGAAGGAGAAAATACTAAGGGCAGCCAAAGAGAAAGGTCAGGTTACCCACAAAGGGAAGCCTATCAGACTCACAGCAGATCTCTCGGCAGAGACTCTACAAGCCAGAAGAGAGTGGGGGCCAATATTCAACATCCTTAAAGAACAGAACTTTCAGCCCAGAATTTCATATCCTGCCAAACTAAGCTTCACAACTGAAGGAAAAATAAAATCTTTTATGAACAAGCAAGTACTCAGAGATTTTATTACCACCAGGCCTGCTTTACAAGAGCTTCTGAAAGAAGCATTACACATAGAAAGAAACAACCAGTATTAGCCTTTCTAAAAATATACCAAAAAGTAAAGAGCATCAACATAAAGAAGAATTTACATCAACGAATGGATAAAACAGCCAGTTAACAACAAGTGGCAGTAATCCTAAATTTAAATCGACCAAATCCCCCAATCAAAAGATAGAGCCAAAACCCAACGGTATGCTACATCCAGCAATTCACATGCAAGGATACACAAAGACTCAAAACAAAGCAATGGAGAAAGATTTACCAACCAAATGGAAAGTAAAAATAAATAAATAAATAAAAAACAGGAGTTGCAATTCTCGTATCTGATAAAATAGATTTTAAAGCAACAAAGATATAGTGATAAAAGGATCAATGCAACAATAAGAGCTAATGATCCTAACACCCAGATACATAGAGACTTAGACTCAATGAGACAGAAAATTAATAAGGATATCAAGGACTTGAACTCAGATCCGGAACAAGTAAACTTAATAAATATTTATAGAGCTCTCCACTTTAAACACACAAAATATACATTCTTGTCAATACCACATCACACCTACTCATGGGTTTAAATGAAATATTGATTGGCCATTATTAATACCCATTTCTTTTAGAATAAAGTAACATTTCCATTCTCTCTCCCTCTTTTTCTTCCTCTTTCTTCCTCTCCTTCACTCCTTTTTTTTCTTTCCTTCTCTCAAAAAGAAAGAAAGAAAGAAAGAAAGAAAAAGAAAGAAAGAAAGAAAGAAAGAAAGAAAGAAAGAAAGAAAGAAAGAAAGAAAGAAAGAAAGAAAGAAAAAATAAATCAACTTGTAGACCTCTAGATCCAGGTCAGCAATGTCTCTCTCATTGCCTGATTTCCTTCCTTCTTTTCTCTTGCTCCCTCCCTCCCTTCCTTCTTTTCTCTCTCTCCCTCCCTCCCTTCCTTTCTCCCTCCCCTCTCCCTCTCTTCCTCCATTCCTTCCTCCCTCCCTTCCTCCTTTCCTCCCTTCCTGCCTTCCTCAAAAATAAAAAATAAAAAATAAAAAAAAGAACTTTATTCAGCCAAGTTGCCCCTCAATATGAAGACTAGAGAAACAGCCTCAATATACAAAAATGTAGAGAATTTTGTATCAATAAGTCCTTTTTAAGGAATTTATTAGAGAATGTACTTTCTTCCAACCAGCAACGGCAGGGGAAACTTGAGTAAAAGAACTGATGGTAAGCACTTAATAATCTGTAACTATACATGTAAGTAAAACAAAGGTGGAGATGAGGATAAAACATTAACATACAAATGTTACATATTATGATAAAGTATAAGGAATTAAAAAAAAAGAAAAGAAAAAATAAATAAAATCCTTCAATTATTTAGAATCATGTAATTTAATATCTTACATATTTAGGTTTTGTCCTATTATTTGATTTCCAATTTGGTTCTATGTTTTCCGAGAGTATACCTGTAAGGTTTCAAATTTTAAATGTATTAAAGTTTTATAGCTCAGAATATTGTCTATCTTGGAGAATATTCCATGGATGCATCACAGAATGTGCATTTGATTGTTGCTAGTTGGAATGTTCTATAAATGTCACATGTATTCTATTGACTGATTCAGTTATTCTATATCTTTGCTGATTTTTTTTTTTTTTTTTTTTGCCCAGTAGTTCAATTGGTTGCTGAAAATAAGATGTTTGAAGTTTCCAGTTATCAGGAGTAATTTGCTATCATTCCTTTCAGCTATAAAAATTTTGCTGCATATATTTGAGTCTCTAATATGTGAGGTGTACACATTTAAGGTCATTACATCTTCTTGGTAGACTGATCTTTGATCTTTTAATCATTACACATTCTTTTTTTGTTTCACAACTTTCTTTGCTCTGAAGTCCGCTTTATCAGATGTTAATATAGCTACTTCTACTTTTTTCATTAACATTGAATAATATATTTTCCCATCTTTCTACTGTCGACTTACTTATCTTGATAATTTAAAAGGGAAAATAGAGCTTCTTGTTAAAATCATGTAGTTGAATAGTTGGGTCATTCCTTAAAAAACATAAAATCTGCTCTGCCAGTCTCTTGAGAGTCCTGCATTTTAAGCCACTTACATTTAAGAAGAGTATTGACTCATTAGAGCTTATTATGCCATCTTATGATTTGTTTTCTGATTATTTCCTCTGGTATTCATTCCTCTGTTTCTCTTATTTTTTGTCTTCCTGTTGGGTACTTGAACACTTTTTAGAGTTTTATATTATAGATAGGAATTTTAAGTGTATTATTTTGTATGTTTTTATAGTGTTTGCTCTGGGATATAAGGTTATATGTGTATAATCTTATACCCTCCAGATATCAACATTTTGCCACTTTGAGTACATTTTGGAAACAGTTCTATTAATATCCCCCTACCTTCCCTACTATTAATATTAAATATCATTGTCTTGATATCAAATGACATAGTAATTTGTGATTCAGTTACCAAATACAATTTCTAAAACCCATGAAGTGAGTTGTATGTACCTGTATTTTCACTTTTCATTGCTCTTCTTTCTTCCCAAATATTTTTTTCTGCTATAGTTTTCTTTATGTCTCAAGAACTTTATGTAGTAAATATTTGAAGATTGGTTTGCTAGTGGCAAATTACTTTAGCTTTTCTTCATCTAGGAATATCTTTATTTCCCTTTCATTTCTGAAGGGAGAAATCATAGCTGTTTATAATTACCAGAAACATGTATGATATTCTTCAATAGATAAATGAAATGTGGTACAGCAATCCAATGGAATACTTAATCAGCAACAGAAAAGAATTAGCAATCACACATCATGCAAAGACATGAATGATTGATGAATGTATATCAGGTGAAGGAAATTACTCTGAGAAGGCTACAATATATGACCATTTATGTGATATTCTGGAAAAGGTAAAACCACAGAGATAGAAAACAGACCATGAGTTGTCAAAATTTGGGGCATGGGGATTGAATAGGTAAAGACCAGGAAATTTTTATGGAAGGAAACCTATAAAGTATGAGTCTAAAATGGCACATAAATGACACTGTGCCTTTATGAAATGTATTTATGAAACACATAGAACCTTACTACACAAATAGTGATTTTTAATGTTTGTACTTTAAAAAAAATTACAAAGTTGGGAGATTATAGTGTGGAATTCAGACTGTGACAAAGAATCGAACTATATTATAAGTATGTGAGAGTCTCATTGAAGGAAATAAGGGTGAAAGGAGCTGAGTAAGTAAGTTCCTAGGTAATTTGAGAAATCAATTGAGTTGATAAGAATTAAGGCAAAACAAGCTATACATACGTATTTTAGTTAATAAAGTGGGAATCCTATGGGAATAAGGGTTAACAATACTGAAACTACTCTTTTAGAATTGGACAGTTAAGTAAATGGATTGTGAATGGTGGGAGCCAGGCTTGTACCAGCGGAATGGGAGTATAATAATGAAGAAAACATTAGGCAAATGTCTACTGATGGACATTGCACAAAACACCTAACCAGCACTCCCCAAAACTGTCAAGGTCATCAAAAAAATAGAAGTCTGAGAACCATTTCTAGATAAGCAGAGTCTAAGGAGAAATGACAACTAAAGAAAATGTTGTGTCCTGGATGGAATCTTGAAACAGAGAAAGGACATAAGGTAAAAACTAAATAAATCTGAATTAAGTTTGGACTTGAGTATCAATATTGGTTTGTTATTTTTAACAAATGTATTATACCATATAAATATAAGATTTTTAATAACCAGGGATACTGAAGGTAAAGTACATGGAAACTTTCTGTATTATCTTCATTTTTTTTTTTCTGCAAACCTAAAGCTTTTCTAAAGCAAATTTATTGTTTAATATGAGGGAAGGTCAAGAAAACAGTAAAAATCTCACCTGATAGAAAAAAACTTCCCTGTTTAATTAAGGCAAATCAAACTCCACTCTGGATTACCCAGACAATATGACTCCAACCTTCTAGTAATAGCATTTAGAATAATAATACCATGTAAAATATAATACAATTAAGGTAGGTTCACATTTAGTCTAGTTAGCTTCTCTGCAAAACATGCAGATAGAAAATGAAGACAAGAAGATTTAACACATATAAAAGCTTCGACAGGCCAGGCACGGTGGCTCACGCCCATAATCCCAACATTTTGGGAGGCCAGGGTGGGTGGATCATGAGGTCAGGAGTTCAAGACTAGCCTGACCAACATTGTGAAAACCCGCCTCTACTAAAAATACAAAAATTAGCCAGATGTGGTAGCACACACATGTAATCTCAGCTACTCAGGAGGCTGAAGCAGGAGAATTGCTTGAACCTGGGAGGCGGAGGTTGCAGTGAGCTGAGATTGTGCCACTGCACTCCAGCCTGGAAAGCAGAGCGAGACTCCATCTTAAAAAAAAAAAAAAAAAAAAAAAAAAAAAACTTCAACATAGTCTCCATGCTGCTTAAGCTGCTGTGATCCAACAAGTCTAAGTAATATATAATAGAATTCATTATCTGTTTTCCTTGTCAGTTTCTTCTGAAGACATTGCTGCTTGGAAGAAACCATGGACCATGAAAAATGTTGAGTAACTTAATAACCTGCTGCTTTGATAGCTCTGTCTGTCTTACTCATCTAGAATTGGACCCATCCGGATACACAGTTGGCTTTAAGTTGACTGAAATGTTATGACAGAAGTTCGATTTATTTTAAGGATTTTGACAGTTATTTCAAATTAAACTTAAGGTTTGTACCAAACTAAACTCTCACTCATCTGCATGAAATGCCCATTTCCCCATACCTTTATCAATAAATGTTATCCATTTTAAAATCTGTACTTATTCAAGTTAAAATATTATGTGATAGATAATCACATATTATCTGGCATGTATTCAATTATTACTGAGATTAAATGTTTTCCATATTTTATTTGTGCTACATATTTATTCTTTTATGAATTCCTATTCATGTCCTTTGGCATTTTTTATTTTTTCCTTACTGGTTTGTTAGAGTTCTATATAATGGTTTATATAGAACCATTATAACTCACTTGATTCTTATTTGTTCTTAATCTGTTTCATAATTTTTTATTCTGTTTCACCTATTTGGAATTTCTATGCCAATAAGTATCTACTTTAATTCTTAAAATTGTATATTTCAACATTTGCATTGGAAGTATTTTGTTAAAAGTTGAAGCAAATGGTAGCTGAAAGTCATTAACAAAATTATGCTACACTCTTAAGAGCTTTTGAGGCCCAAACATCAGCAAATTAAAGCCGTCTTTTTTAATATGCTTCACTTAATCCTAAATTATTCTACCAAAGCCATCAGTTATATTTCAGCACAATGATTCCAAAAATAGTTTACTTGCATGCTGAATACATTATAGAGCTGTAAAATTTAATATCACAATATTAGAAATTCCAAACATAACATACCATTACATAAAATTATCTTATCTCAGGTCAATATTATTTCTAGAGTCCATCTAATCTGAAGGCCACATTTAGGTTGCAATTAAAGACAGTATAAAGAGAAGGTGGAACACAAAATCAGAGAACTGTCTCAGTGGATTTCATCTGAGGCATGTTAAACCCTAAACAAAATGCATGCTGAATGATAATCTCATCATTTACTCTGAGATTTAGTCTTTGGCAGAAATTATAGAAGCAACTTATAGCTCAATACCTAACTGTAAATCCTGTGTCAAACATTATTCAGGTACAGATGGATGAAGTTGTAGCAATTAACTGTGCAGGTGCTTTTGATTGACAACAGCAGGGTGTTTATAAGCTTCAAAAAGAAAACATCTGATACTCTATTTCCTGAATATTCTTGAATTGCAAAGTAAACAATTGGCTATTGTAACTGCTAAATGAGAATTATCATGTTTAGATGCACCACCAGAGAGTGTCAGAAATAAACTCCATAATCTCCCATTTGCTTATTATAGTGTTTGTTCGTTCTTGTTGTTCAACAGATGTTAATCATGTTAGCAAAGGTTATTGTTTAATCTTAGTGGTTTTGACTCTTTCTGAAAGTTTCTGTTCATGCAGAAAAAATCAATGTGGAGTTCAAACTTCAATTTTGGCACTTACTTTACCAAGAGATTTATTTTCTCTGAGTCTCAAGTATAATAATAATTAAATTTATATGGTTACTGTAAAGATGAAATGAAATAACATATGGCAAAGGCCGAGGTATATGCTGGGTGCCCCCAAAATGTTGACACCTGGTGGAATCCTCATTTTATGGATATTATTTTCTTTTTAGGTAAGAGAAAGCCAAATTTATTTATTTATTTTCAAAGCAAAACATTATTGACTCATTCTGAACCCATTTTCTGTTGCCAAATAGAGCTCAAGTAACTCAGAAATTCTAAATAGGTCTCTATAACTCTTCAGTAGAATGCTTTCTTTTTCTTTTTTATTTTTACTCTGCTGAGCTGCAATAATTTAAAGAAAATCAAAACGAGAACAAATACTATGACAAATATTCTTTATTTAGTTCTACTGATATTTTTAAAAGTCTGATTCATTATCAATGATCACTTCATTAAAAATAACAAAATCCATTATAATGGAGTAGAACCAGGACCTACTAGACAGTGTTTTCTGGAAAACAGGCAGAGCCTCCATTTCCCATCTAATCTGGAGTTTTTAAAAGATACAACAGAAGCAAAGGCTAGAACAAGGGGCAGAGATTAAAAAAATATATTTGACCTATTTGTTGACAACAAAAGACACAGCATAAGGTGTGAGAGTCAGATGTCTTAGAAATTATCTGCCTGCCACTGGAATGAACATGGGCCCTCAAACTGCAAGGGAGTTTAGTCTTGCTACCTCCAGCTTTTTCTAGTCAACTACTATTGGAAGCACCAGGTATGGAGAAGTATTACTGAACCGTTGGTACAGCTCTGCTCTTTCATTAATGTCTGCCTTCCACCTGCTTTTTTGAGATCTGATGGCTGGTCTAAGCAGTTGCTGTCCATGGTCCATTAGAGCTAGAAATGCTCTAATTGTAGACTTAACTCAGGCACGAGTTATGAAGGGAAATAGGTAGACTCAGGCTGAGGATTTATTGATTGCTTCTAAAGAATTTAAATGCTTTCTTTATATTAGACAATTAAATGAGTTCCAAAGTTGAGTCTTTGGAACTCAAGAATACATTCTGAGTCAAGACCAAATTCCTGTCTAGTTGATGGAGATACAATTGACTATAAAACGGACATGGTCCCAACTTTGTGGAGCTTACACTTCTGTTACCAAGAAACACAAAAATAAAATAATTGAAAAAGAAAACTAAATATCTGATAAGCCCCTCAAAATAGCAGCACATCATGTTATGAAACTTTATAATGAAAAATTTCCCTTGTCATGGAATACAGAGAAGATTCCCATGAGGAAGGGATATTTGAGCTGGAATTTGAAGGATAAACACAATTTTATTGGGTGAGGTAGAAAATATTGGGGAAAGGTGTTACGTGCAGAGAGAGAACATTGTGTGAAAGGAAAGACCTTTGATACAGAAGGGAGCCTAACACTTTAAGATGTACTAAAAGAGACCCCACTGTGGCTGGAGCTGGGGGTGGGTTATGATGTGAGGAGAGAGGATTTGGATCAAAGTGTTGCTCATCAGTCATTCATCAATTTTCTCATTCATTTAATGAGCGTGTGTGTGTGTGTGTAAATTTATAAATTTTCCTTCATTTTTTTTCTTTTTTAAATTAACAGATAAGACTATATACATTTGTTCTGTACAACATGATGCTTTGAATTTTATGTGCATTGTGGAATGGTTAAATCCAGCTAATTAACAACTGCATTACTAGACATAGTTATCATTTTTGTGGTAAGAACAGTTAACATCCACTCTCTGCATTCTTTGTTATCAATAAATATATAGAACTCTAATTGGTATTAGTTACTTTGGAATATTGAGATTGAACCAGTGAATAAAACTTAAAGCTTTTTTTGAGCCAGACAATGTTAGGTAATGTTAAGTACCATGCAGAGAGTTCAAATGGACTGAAATGATGGATACAGCAGGTTTTCTGGCTGAAAATGGCTTGTAAGGGAAAAAAAGGTTTTTCTAAAGTGTTAGATAAATGGTGGGAAAATGAAAGAGATATTCAGGGTGAGAAAAATGAGAAGAGCATTTCATGTAGACAAACAGCTTGTGCATAAACTTAGAAAAGTAACAAGCTTACATTGCAAAGAACAGAAAAGAAGACCAATTTGGCTGAACCTTAATAGGCAAGAAAGTATGCTTTTCATTTTTCATTTCAATTATTGTTAATTGTTATCATCAGTTTCAGTGATCTTAAATACTTCAATGTCCTAAAGGCTTGTAGTGCTGCTTTATTATTATTATTACTACTATTACTATTATCATTGTTTTAGAACCCTGGGACATGTCCTTATTATAGTCAGCTTTATAAAAATAAAAGTTCCTGTAGAAACACATTTTCTTTTTTTTTGGTTGAATTTTCTTTCTTTTTTTTTTTTTTTGTATATACTTTAAGTTCTGGAATACATGTGCAGAAAGTGCAGGCTTTTTACATAGGTATACGCGTGCCATGGTGGTTTGCTGCACCCCTAAACCAATCATCTACATTAGGCATTTCTACTAATGCTATACCTCCCCTAGCCCCACACACCCCAACAGGTCCCAGTGTGTGATGTTTCCCTCCCTGTGTCCATAGGTTCTCATTGTTCAACTCCCACTTATAAGTAAGACCATGTGGTATTTGGTTTTCTATTCCTCTGTTAGTTCACTGAGAGAAATGATTTCTGGCCTCATCCTTGTCCCTGCAAAGAGCATGTACTCATCCTTTTTTATGGCTATATAGTATTTCATTGTGTACATATATACCATATTTTCTTTATCCAGTCTATCATTCATGAGCATTTGGATTGGTTCCAAGTCTTTGCTCTTGTGATTTAGTGCTACAATATAAATATGTGTGCATGTCTCTTTATGGTAGAATGATTTATAATCCTTTGAATATATACCCAGTAATGGGATTACTGGGTCAAATGATATTTCTGGTTCTAGATCCTTGAGGAATTGCCACACTGTCTTCTGCAATGGTTGAACTAATTTACACTACCAATAGTGTAAACGCATTTCTATTTCTTTATAACCTCTTGGGCATCTGTTGTTTCCTGACTTTTTAGTGATTGCCATTCTAACTGGTGTGAGATGGTATCTCACTGTGGTTTTGATTTGCATTTCTCTAATGACCAGTGATGATGAGATTTTTTTTTTCATATGTTTGTTGGCTGTATAAATGTCTTCTTTTAAGAAGTGTCTGTTCATATCCTTTGCCCATTTTTGATGTTTTTTTTCTCATAAATATGTTTAAGTTCCTTGTAGATTCTGGATATTAGTTCTTTGTCAGATGGATAGATTGCAAAAAAATTCACTTATTCTGCAAAAATTTTAATAAGTGGTACTTTGTTTTAATAATTATTTTTCACTTATTGCCTCTTCACTCTGAGATACTTTCTTTTGCTATGCAGAAGCTCTTTAGTTGCCATTGCTGTTGGTGTTTCAATCATAAATTCTTTGCCCATGCCTATGTCCTGAATGGTTTTGACTAGGTTTTCTTCTAGGGTTTTTATGGTTTTAGGTCTTACATTTAAATCATCAATCCATCTTGAGTTAATTTTTGTGTAAGGTGTAAGGAAGAGGTCCAGTTTCAGTTTTCTGCATATGGCTAGCCAGTTTTCCCAATATCATTTATTAAATAAGAGTAATTAATATAAAATCACATTTACACATAAAACAAGTTTATAAATCTTAGTTTATAATCTATGTTATGATAAAACAAAAAGAAAAATTCAATACTATAGAGTAATACCTTGAAGACTGAAATTTATTTTATCAATCCTAAATGTTGTATAGTGGTACCTTGTTTTAATTTACAATCCCTAATGACAAGTAATAGGAATTACTCTATCAAGTACTAGAACAAGAAATTATTATCTTTGAGACTTCGGAATGGGAGAAGTTATTAATGTTTCAAACATAGTCATAGACAGTCGATAAGTGGTGGAAGAAAGGACCATTGAAGTTTAGATAGAAGAACTAAGAGAGAAACTATTGATTTTAAAATTGTCAATAATGGTGATAGGATTCAAAGAAAGATTAAGAGAGTAAGTCAAGTCCTAAAATGACTTAATAATAATTGAGTCGTCCATGAACAGAGTTTGGTAGTTGTTAGCAGCAAAGATAATGAGGTCTAATCACACAAACTTCAAAGGAGACCGAACATTTAAAGGAGGAGGAAGGAGAGCAGATTTGAAATAATACTAGCAAACAGGAAAAATATAAGAGAGAAATAGCAGTTATATTCTAGCTGGCTGAACATTCCAGGACACTAGTCTCCTAGGTGTCCAGGAGGACCAGGAGCTCGAGGGCCTTGTGAGGTGCCAGTCTGTGGACAAGGTGCTGTGTCACTTGGAGCAGCAGGCTTGGCACTGGCCCTTCTGTCTTTTAGGTTGGTGGTTGCAGGAGTTGGATAAGGAGAGAGATATAGAAAAGATCTCTTATCTTCTCTAGCACAGTGATGTGAAATTGTAGCTCCATATGGGGAGTTTTTCTTCATCAAAGAGCATTAGAAAACAACTAAAGAGTTTCATATGGAAAGGGAAACATGATAATATTTAATCTGAAGTAAAATGTAAACCACCATAGCTGATGTGTGGGTGATGTCTGGGGAGGGGAGATAGAGTAATTGCAAGAAAATTAATGAGGAAGCTCCTGATGAACTCTAAGGAGAAACTATAGTAATTTGTATCAGTGTGGCACTTGTGGAGAAAAGTGGACAAAGATGGCACATGCATCTGTATACATATATGCATTAATGGATATATGATTTAATACTGCACACACATAAAACAGTTCATCTTAGTGGAGGTGCCAGGAGACAGTGTAAGTGGTAAGAATGTTATGCTCTGTAACTTGATAGCAACCGGGGGAAGGAAAGCTGTGGAGGTTCTACCAACCATTGATTTGAAGGAATTGAGTAAAATTGTTTTAAATCTTGAAAATTTAGGTCTCTCCTGGAGTAAGGAATAAAAGTCTTGAAAATATTATATGTCTTTGTGTATGTTTTATGTCTATCTAATCACACAAACACAACATACATACTAAATAATAGCTAATATATCAAAATATTGGTTAAGAATAGATTTTATTTTTTATAAGCCCCTTTGTGTTTGAGTGGCAGTCATTGTAATAGGACACATCTTACCTCTTTTACTCATACTCTTTAGGAATTACTCGATAGTATTGATCTTTTCTTTTTATTTTATCATAATGTAGACTAGAAACTGAGATTTATAATCTTGTTTTATATGTAAATGTAATTTTTATATTAATTCATCTTATTTCATGATATTAGATATCATAGCCATGCAAACTGCTCATTAAATTGGGTTTATTTGTTTTTAATTCGTTTTAAATTGACTTATATATTTGTAACTGTCATTGAAATTTAAAAAAATTATCATGGCTACTGTTGAATCCCTTTCACGATGCTTAATTGATTAAGTATAAATTCTGCTCTGCACATCATGTAAAGAAAATACACATTTAACTTGTTGATATCTTGAAGATATAGCTCATGTGTAATTACTGCATTTTTAAAAGACAGCCAAACCCATTCCATAGATTTACTTCCCTTTTGATATGTATATATAAGGACTGTTTTCTTCATTTCGATAATAACACATCAAATAACCAAAGGTCTCAAGAGAAATAATAATTTTGAAATTTATAAATGAAGTTCAATGTAAAAAAAGAAAATATTACTACTATTTCCAACCCAAGTATTCCATGGATCCCATCTGGAAAAATGTGCATGGCATAGGAGACTATTATCATTAGAAGGTTTATAATTACTGTCAAATATGTACAAAGAGTGCTATCATGATGGTTGTGGCTTTGTGATCTAAAATACCCCAAACAGGCAGCATTAGGATTTACTTTCTCAGAATTAACACTTTTAAGAGAATGGACTTCTTTCCTAGAAATGCAAAGGCAAATATGAGGACAGTCTTGATTAACAATGGCAGAAAGCCCATCAAGTAAAAGGACCAAATGAAATTGCCAAAGCAACAAAGGAAAAGGGAATCAGTGTTTTCTCACAGAGATCATTTAAATGGACTAGTAAAGCATGTCCTGTATATACCTCACAGATATAGCATGCACAAAATTTCCATGGAAGAGGCTTGTAATGAAATACTATGTGGAGATTAAAATTATATTGTAAAATAAGGGGATATACTGTTCCAGTTTTCATGATTTATTGCCTCTCAGCTTTCCGGTCAATGCCTTATTGCCCTGCTTGTCACATGGAACTGGATATTGTAAACATCATTCCATTACCATTTGAGTTGCTAGAGAAACACTGACAAAGGAAGATGTTTCTTTTGCTGATTCTAGTGTGCTTTGCTGAGTGTGCTTCTGAGGGACTGACTAGGCGGTTGTCCACTGACACAAAATAGTGCTCAGTTTCCAGTAGTTGCAGCCTAGGGGTATTTGCACAGTCTTGGTCGACCAGCTGTGGACCTGCCCTGTCTCAGAATAAAACAATAAACCTTAATGCCATCTTGCACACTGGAGCTATGCCTCCTTCATTGGCATCTAGATCCTATCCTTGGAGGGTGGGAGGATACTGTCAAGTTGATTCCTTATTTGGTCACTTTCCCTCAGCTCTATGCCTTTTTTTTGCAGTTGTATTTTATTCTCTCTTAGCAGCTAATTGCCTGTAAGTAATTAATCTTCATAGTGTGCCTTTTCTGTTCAGATTACTGTGTGATCTCTCTTTCCTGACCGGACCATGACTGATAGACACTTGAGCACACACATACAAACACACACATGGATAATTGGAAAGTTATGTTTTAAACAATTATAGTGATTATTAATTCTGGATGCTTATCTTTGAAGTACTCTTTATTTTCTTCTGTATATTTTTGCATTGCCTAATCCTCTACAGTAATGCATTACTTTGGAAATCTAAAAATTTACACTAAATTTAGAAAGGATTAGTAAACCCTCCTAAGTTTAGAAAATAAATAGACCCAGTATATTGAAAATCATTTAGGATCTAACTTTGATAAGGCTTAGCTTGGGAGATTTTAAAATCATCTTTATCCTTATCTTGTGTGTTTTAAAAGATTCAAAATGAAATTAGAAAGGAACAAACACAATAAAATGTATTCAACAAAAGATGTCAGACATTTATGGTATTGCATTTGTTATTATATTGCTGTTACAGACAAGAAAACAAAAATTGGAATTACTTTTACAAACTTGTTCTAGATCAAAATTGCTCTATTTAGTGCCCCTTAAATGGAAAGTGACAGAATATAAAACAACCCGACAGTATAGTGAATGCATTATCAGTGCACTGACATAGCCTCCTTTGCCTGTTCTCTCTGATTTAATGTCATCAGACACAAGGTGATTTAGAACATTCTTGGTAATAATGGAGAAGCTGAAAGCAGATGTGTGGATATTTTTGATTTTTTTTCCTCCCCCAAGGTTTGTTATTTAGTTAAGGCAGTACTGCGGAGACAATCAGTATGTTGCAGAATGTAATGAAAATGAATGTCAAGAGTAAATTACATTGATGGGAGAAAACTCCCTTTTAATTCTCCCCAAAATGTATTGCTGGAAGCCATTAAAAAAATATTTTTCTCCATCAGAGTTTTAACAACTTAGAAACTTTTTATTTTATTTTATTCTGGGATACATGTGCAGGACATACAGGTTTGTTAACACAGGTACACATGTGCTGTGGTGATTCGCTGCACCTCTCAACCCATCACTTATGTATTAAGCCCAGCATGCATTAGCTTTTTAACCTGTTGTGTTTCATCTCTCTGTGCCCCCAACAGTCAGGTGTGTGTTGTTCCCCCCGCCCGTGTCCATGTAGTCTCATTGTTCAGCTCCACAGTGTTTGGTTTTCTGTTCCTGTTTAGTTTGCAGGGGATAATGGCTTCCAGCTCCATCCATGTCTTTATCCAGTCTATCACTGATGGGCATTTGGGTTGATTCCATGTCTTTATTATTGTGAATAGTGCATTCATGTATCTTTATAATAGAATAATTTATATTCCTTTGAGAATATATCTATTAATGGGACTTCTGGTTCAAATGATATTTCTGGTTTTAGGTCTTTAATGAATCACTAGACTGTCTTCCACAGTGGTTGAACTAATTGACATTTCCACCAACAGTGTGAAAGTGTACCTCTTTATAACCAGCATCTGTTACTTCTTACCATTTTTTTTATTTATTTGTTTGTTTGTTTATTTATGTATTTTTATTGTACCTTAGGTTCTAGGGTACATGTGCAGATCATGCAGGATTGTTGCATAGGTACATACATAGCAATGTGGTTTGCTGCCTCCATCCCCGTCACCTATATCTGGCATTTCTCCCCATGTTATCCCTCCCCTACCTTCCCACCCTCTGCTGTCTCTACCCTAGCTCCCCTCAACAGACCCCAAGTATGTGATGCTCCCCTCCCTGTGTCCATGTGTTCCCATTGTTCAACACCTGCCTATGCATGAGAATATGTGGTGTTTGATTTTCTGTTCTTGTATCAGTTTGCTGAGAATGATGAATTGCCATTCTGACTGGTATAAGATGGCATTTCATTGTGATTTTGATTTGCTTTTCTCAAATAATCAGTGATATTGAGCTTTTTGTCATATGTTTTTTGGCCACATAAATGCCATTTTTTTTTAAGAAATGTCTGTTCATGTCCTTTGCAGATATTTTAATGGTTTTGTTTTACATGTACATATTTATATATATTTATATTTATGTTTAATGGCATTACTATATATATAAAACAAATATATATACGTATATAACAAGTATATATATACATATATAACATACACACACACACACACACACACAAAACAATGTCAATATTTGCTTTTGTTATCATTACTTTCGGCAATTTTGTCATTAAATGTTTGCCCATGCCATGTCCTGAATGGTATTGCCCAGATTATCTCCTAGGGTTTTTGTAGTTTTGGGTTTTACATTTAGGTGTTTAATCCATCTTGAGTTACTTTTTGTGTAAGGTGAAAGGAAGGGGTCTGGTTTTAGTTTTCTGCATATGACAAGACAGTATTCCCAGCACCATTTATTAAATGACGGATCCTTTCTCTGTTGATTGTTTTTGTCAGGTTTGTTAAATATCAGATGGTTGTAAATGTGTGTTATTATTTATGAGGTCTCTGTTCTGCTCCATTGGTTGATATGTCTATTTTAGTACTAGTACCATGCTGTTTTGGTTACTGTAGCTTTGTAGTATAGTTTGAAGTCAGGTAGCAGGATGCCTCTGGCTTTGTTCTTTTTTCTCAGTACTCTCTTGGCTATACTAGCTATTTTGTGGTTCCATATGAATTTTAAAGTTTTTTTTTTTAATTCTGTGAAGAATATCTATCAATGGTAGTTTGATGGGTGTAGCATTGACTCTATAAATTACCTTGGGCAGTATGATTATTTTCACGATATTGATTCTTCCTATCCATAAGCATGGAATTTTTTTCCTTTGTTTTTGTCCACTGCTTTTTCCCTGAGCAGTGGTTCATAGTTCCACTTGAAGAGGCCTTTCACTTCTCTTGAAATTTTATTATCTTTGTAGCAATTGTGAATGGCAGTTCATACATGATTTGGCTCTCTGCATGTCTATTGTTGGTGTACAGGAATACTTTCAATTTTTGCACATTGATTTTGTATCCAGAGACTTTGCTGAAGTTGCTTATCAGCATAAGAAGCTTTTGGGCTGAGATGATGGGGTTTTCTAGATAAAGATCATGTCTTCTGCAAAGAGAGGTAGTTTGACTTCCTCTCTTTCTATTTGAATACGCTTTATTTCTTTCTCTTGGCTGATTCCCTGGCCAGAGCTTTTAATATTAAGTTGAATAGGAGTGGTGAGAAATGTTCATCCTTGTCTTGTGCTGGTTTTCAAGAGGAATGCTTCCAGCTTTTGCCCATTCATTATGATGTAAGCTGTGGGTTTGCTGTAAATGACTCTTACTATTTTGAGGTATGTTTCTTCAATATCTAGTTCATTGTAAATTTTTAACATGAAGAAATGTTGAATTTTATTGAAGGTGTTCCCTGCATCTCTTGAGATAATCATGAAGTTTTTGTCTTTAGTTCTGTTTGTGTGATAAATTACATCTATTTGTGAATTACACAGCTCCAGCAGGACCTGAAAATGAGCAAAGCAAGAAGGAGAGAAAAAGTCCTGTTGCTTCTTTCTGGGAGAGTCTCAAATTACTCTTGCACTGTTCTCCTGGTATACTAAATGCCCAAAGCCAGAGCAAGTCTACTTTTTGGCTACCATATCCTCTAGGACACGTTTGCTTTTTAAATTCTTTATCTTATTGCCTACCAGTAGCTGGATCTGTCAAATCGTCAAAGAGAATAAGATCTGGATAGAATTCCTCCTTCAGCTACAATTATTTAAGTTCTATTACTTAAGTTTTAAGTTCCCTCCAACATCCTAAACCACCCATCTTCCAAGGGTAGGAAGGTGCCTGCAGCTGTATTAAATAGACTCTTCATTTGACAACTTCAACTCTATTTTATTATTTTCAAATAATCATTATCAAAGATCTATTTCCATACATTGACAGTTCAATCTTTTACTTTTCAACTTGGCATATTTCCCTTTTCCTTTCTCAGATGAGTCTAAATTGACAAAGTCAATTCACATCTATGGCTTCGAACCTGCTTTCATGTACTTATAAAATCAAATTTAATTTTAGTTCATCTACCTGAAAAACTTGAAGATCTTCATTATTACACCTCTTCTAATAATTATCTCTAAATCATTAGTTCTGTTCCAATTAGCTACTATTTACAATTAACAATTCATCATTGTTTACCCATATTGAAATCTAAAACCTTCTACTTTCAAAATTTGTCTTATCCATGAG
The DNA here is from genome assembly GCA_031835075.1 of Saguinus oedipus. Classification (NCBI taxonomy): domain Eukaryota; kingdom Metazoa; phylum Chordata; class Mammalia; order Primates; family Cebidae; genus Saguinus; species Saguinus oedipus. The sequence goes on from CM063172.1 coordinate 112,145,590, forward strand.
TGTCCTTTTGACATTCTCTGATGCATGCTGAACCATATGCATAGTAAATAATATATAATTCTTAGCATAATACTACAGAAGGGGTGGGTTCTCAAATGTGACTACATAGCAGAATTAGTGGGAAATTGAACACAATATCTGTGCCTGTACCTGGGGAGATTTTAATTTAACTAGTCTGGAGTGGCACCCAGGTATAGGTAATTTTAACACTTTCCCCCACCCCAGATGATTCTAATATGTAGTCATAGGGAAAAAAAAAAAGTATTGTCATAGATCACGTCAGGGATATTAAAAAAAATGAGAAAGGTATGGTCTCTTTTTACTCACCGTGTTATATAGAGACTCAACTAACAGAAAAACAATTAGAGCACAAAACCTAGAGATTGAGTTAGCGGCCTCCAGTGTGGGATGGCAGCGGAGCTGGGCAGAGCTGGCCTGCGGCTCCGGGGCGGCTCTCCAGCCGGAGACATGGCCGGGGGGCCCGGCCCGCTAGACAGGTCTCACCCTGATAAGGTCGCCACGGTGGCCATGCTCAAAAGAGGAAAGCGACTCAAGTTCTGGGCCCACAACGCCTGCTCCGGCTGAGTGACTGTAGCGGATTACGCCAACTCGGATCCGGCGGTCCTGAGGTCTGGACGAGTCAAGAAAGCCGTAGCCAACGCTGTTCAGCAGGAAGTAAAATCTCTTTGTGGCTTGGAAGCCTCTCAGGTTCCTGCAGAGGAAGCTCTTTCTGGGGCTGGTGAGCCCTGTGCTATCATCGACATCAGTGAAGAGATGGATGCCCAGGAGGAAAGCATCCATGACAAAACTGTCTCCAGAAAAAAGAAAAGCAAGAGGCACAAAGAACTGGACGGGGCTGGAGAAGAGTATCCCATGGATATTTGGCTATTGCTGGCCTCGTATATCTGTCCTGAGGACATTGTGAATTTTCCCCTGATTTGTAAGAATGCCTGGACTGTCACTTGCACTGCTGCGTTTTGGACCAGGTTGTACCGAAGGCACTACACGCTGGATGCTTCCCTGCCTTTGCGCCTGCGACCAGAGTCAATGGAGAAGCTGCGCTGTCTCCGGGCTTGTGTGATCCGATCCCTGTACCCTATGTATGAGCCATTTGCTGCTCGAATCTCCAAGAATCCAGCCATTCCAGAAAGCACCCCCAGCACATTGAAGAATTCCAAATGCTTACTTTTCTGGTGCAGAAAGATTGTTGGGAACAGACAGGAACCAATGTGGGAATTCAACTTCAAGTTCAAAAAACAGTCCCCTAGGTTAAAGAGCAAGTGTACAGGAGGATTGCAGCCTCCCGTTCGGTATGAAGATGTTCATACCAACCCAGACCAGGACTGCTGCCTACTGCAGGTCACCACCCTCAATTTCATCTTTATTCCGATTGTCATGGGAATGATATTTACTCTGTTTACTATCAATGTGAGCACGAACATGCAGCACCATCAAGTGAGACTGGTGTTCCAAGATTCCCCTGTCCATGGAGGTCGGAAACTGCGCAGTGAACAGGGTGTACAAATCATCTTGGACCCAGTGCACAGCGTTCGGCTCTTTGACTGGTGGCATCCTCAGTACTCATTCTCCCTGAGAGCATAGTTACTGCTTCCCATCCGTTGGAAGCAGCCCCGAGTCTAGTCCATTAGTAATCAGATTCCGGTTTGGAAGAGGCAGCTGGATTGTATATCTGGTTAGTAATGCACATGCTCTTCAGGTTCTAGGGCTCCTCTTAGGGGAGGGAGAACTGTTGAATCAAGAGGAAAAATAACAACTGTAATTTATGAACATATTTTAATGTAAAAATTTGCATTTAAAAGGAGTGGCTCTGTTTTCTGTGTTAAAACCCCATTTGGTGCTATTGAGTTTGTTCTTTATTCTTTTATCCCAGTGAAAATTGTTGATCTTGCTCTAGGGAAAAATTAAACTCTTTGAATCTCCAAACAAGGAAGTTTCAGCATTCCCTTATGATCAGAAGAACTTTAGAGGCCTGAAATTGTTGCTTCCAGTTTAGCTCCCCCTCAAATTCAAGTGGATATTTTCTCTCTTTATCCTTCTCCAGAAGTGAAGCAGGTGACAGAGTTTTCAGAATCAAAAAAAAAAAAAAACAAAAAAAAAACTAGAGATTGAAAAAAATTAAAATGACATTATTACAAAGTAAAGATCTTGGTAAACTAGACTAACCAGTGAAGGCTTTAAGCTGGCTGCTGTGAACAGATTTAGGTAAGTTCAGAAAACAGTGAAAGGGATATTAAAAATTAGAGGAATAGCAGACACAAAGGCAGTGAATCATACTTGTCATTAAGAGAGAAAAGTTGACAGGTTTGACTAGAGTACGTGTGTTTGAAAGTTATGAAAAAAATAGAGGTAAATAAATTAGTGGCAAAATCAGAGAAGTCTATCTGCCTGCCATCTTGTCTCATCTCTATCATTCCTAATAAAACAAGTATCAGGTAGTCACGGGATAAAAATCGTGATATGAAAACTGGTATCCAGCCCCACCACTGGAAGATATATATGAAATATTCAATCACACATACAAATAGGCATATATTTTCATTAACATCATAAACTAGTAATGTTCTCATTTACAGGGCAGAAACATTAAGTATTTGGCTTATCAGAATGCATATATAGGGCCGAATCAAAAGAGGCATAGGACAAACACTCATTTTTCACTCCAGTGAAAGAACCGCTGAGAACTCAGGGAAGGACACCTTAATAAAATCATATGCTGAACCCTCATTTTGAAATGTGAATGAAGCTCTGAGGCATTCAGGATACGGAGCAGTAACCAGCAAGTGTTGTGAAAACTTCTCACTGAGAAGGTGACTACAATAAACAAAAAGCCTTCAGGGCAAGGCACCTGTGAGAATGGATGTCTAATCATGGAAAGCACTCCCCTCCCATAGAGTCAGCCCTAACAACTAAACTACTAGAATACCTGGTGTTTCAGAGTACTGTAAAGAGGCAATTTGAAGTTCAAGTTCAAACTCTATTGCATAGAGAGTGACTTAAGCACTTTGATTGAACTTTTTATTTATTTGTTTTTGTATTCTTCTAGATCCTGAAATGAACTGTTTAGCCTAATTTTCCTGTATATAAATTGAAATCACTAGAAAAGAATTTTCCTTTGGGGTATGTTATGTGGAATAAGTAGAATAATGCAGGTAAAGCAATTGGCCCTTTTTATATCCTAGAAGGTATAACTATAGTCAAAAGAAACATAGGTGTAGTGGAAGAGCTTCCTTACAGTTAGCAGCCACAAGGTATAGAAAGTCAGTGATTCAAGTCTTATTCCCAGAATGAGAAACTAGCAAGACTAGCAGGTGCAAGTAACCTGCACATTAGAGCTTCACTTGACAATCAGAACATGAAATAAGAAGATGCCAACTCAGTAAATATTCTCCTAGAGTTGATGCCCAAGAAAGTGGCTCACCTGCCTCTTTCAAAAATTGGAAGATAACCACTAAAATTAGTGACAAGTTTTTACCTTCTTGGAAAGGAATAAGGACAGAAAGTAATACTAGTGACTTATGTTATATTTAGGACTATCCAACTTTGAAAACAATTTGTTTAAACTACTGTGGAAAGTAATAAAATCAACTTAAAAATACATACAATGAAATAAAATATTACAAAGTCTGTGTGAATATTTTAAAAATTATGTAAGACCCTGATATATTATGGAAGACGAGAACAAAGAACCCGCTTGGGAAAAGACATATTGAAGATAGAGATGGCAAAGAGGGGAGAAGGTGATTCCTGTCTTATAAATTCTAGGAAGTTCAATGTTTACTATATAAGATTGTCTTTGAGATAATTTTTTAACAGATGATTTATTTATAAAAATGGAGGGAAAGTACCTGAAAAAATGGAAGAGAATACTAAAATATTAATATTTAATTCATATTAGAAGTAGACATAGAATTGTAAAAAATAGAGACGTTGATCTTCATAATGTGGAAAACACACAGAAACATCAGAGGAAATAAGAAATGAAAAGAATGACAATGAAAAATGACCTTTAGCTCCTGGGAGAAAGAAGTTGTAGCATCTACTCTGGGAACCAGTCATTCTATGAGAGTAATGCCCCCAAAGGAAAAGAATAAGCAGATAACCTGGCCTAATCTTTCTATTCACTGGACCTCTAGAAAAACAGACCAGTATTATTTTCTAGGAGGGAGAGAATTAATCTCTGAATTGCCCTTAACAAGATTTTTCTACCTAGAATTTCCCTATTGTAATGGAACCCAGAATCTTGAGGGATATTTCCCTGAGGAGCTACAAAACATTGGGGTTAAACGTAGAGATGATTCATAATGGAATTGCTCCAACTAAGGGAGGTGATAGTGTGAACTCTGGCTGTGGATCATGTCTGTTATTCTGTAACAGAGGTGCATATTCAAACTCTCAGATTTGCCTAAGTCTTTAGATTTCCTATATCTTGACATTAATTATTGAAGGTTGATATTGGGTGAGATCTTCGATCCATGTGGTCAGATGTGATAATATGTATGTGTTAGCTCAACTTCAAATGACCTAAAATATAGAAAGAGTTGAACTGCAATATGATAACGGAAGAAATTCCAGAAAATATATTCATATTTCAGGAAAACTTTTGAACATAAAGAAAAGCTTGAATATACAAAGAGATAAGTATAATAATTTTCCAGAAAATATGTTTATATCCATGATACCAGTTCTAGATACACACACACAAACACAAACACGCAATCACACACACACACACAGCCATCAGATGATATATAGACAGATGTACATAATGTTTCACAGAATGCAGATGAGAAAACTGCTCACATTCTCAGAGTACTCTTATTAGGACTGCTACATCTGAATTTAAAAAGTCATCTGCACTTCCCATTTAAATTCGTGAATTGAAAGCCATTGGTTTTCCAGGACTCGAGACAATGGTTCAATTCCATCTCATTCTATGATAAGTAATTTTATACTTCTCTTTGCATTTTTTATTGAGCATATTCAGTAATAGTAACCACACAGATTTCACTTTCCATTGGTTGATATACAACATCTGAATAATGTGGCATATTGCCTTGGTCATTAATACTGTACATGGAATAAAATATATTATCAATCTTTCTAAGTAACTCTTGATTCTTCCATTCTTAAGAAGTAAATGACAAGTCTTATAAAGTATTAGAGTTTTATTTAGAAATATACTGTAAGAGATGCCTCTCAAGTCAAAGGGAAAAAATGTCAGTAACATAGTGCCTATTTCTGATCCTTCTCACCCATTCATATAATATTGGTGATTATGGTTTTGTGATGGAGGTAGAAAAATGTAGAAGGAAAAAAATGGGAAACTCAGCTTATAATTAATTTATCAAAACTCTATTTCTTAGCTGTGGTATTACTGGACCTGAGTGGATTCCCAGCCCATGAAGAGCAAATTGTTAACTAATATAAATAATAAATGCAATATTATTCATAATGTTCTCTTTATTACTACAGAACACCAGACACACTATCATCATGAAAATAATGGATGCCAATAGCCAAAACCACTAATTAGTCAAAGACTACTAGAGTATTAATTATGGAAGCCATTGAGATTTCACTTCCATTTTAAATAAGAGGGAAATGAAGAACACAGAAATGAAATATCTTGTCATGGGCCTTATGTATACAAAGAAATGCAGATATGATTTCAACCAGAAATATCTAATTCAGAAGTTCTTTCTGACTGAACAAGTTGGCTTATGCCTGTAATCCCAACATTTTGGGCAGCCAAGACAGGAGTATCACTTGAGCCCAGGATTTCAAGACCAGCTTGGGCAACATAATGAAACCACATCTCTATAAGAAAATTAAAAAATTAGCTGGGTGTGGTGGCATGCACCTATAGTCCCAGCTACTCAGGAGGCTGAAGCAGGAGGATTTCTTGAGCCTGGGAGAAAAAGGCTACAGTGAGTCATGATCACACCATTGAACTCCAGCTTGGGCGACAGAGCAAGACTCTGTCTCAAATAAAGTAAAAAATAAAACATCAGTTATTTGTATATCTTCCCCACATTTCAACCTGCAATATGTACTTCCTGCTTTAATTAGAGTTACATTTTGACATGTGTTCGAGTAGAAAAATAATCCCAGAACTATGTCAATCTGATTGCAATCTTCAGCTTCACAATTGTTATCATTACTTCCATGGATATATTAAAGTTTTCAGGAGGAAATCTAAGATTTTGATGACCAGTTCATAATATCTTGCATAGGCTAATTATTGTTAATATAAATATCTTAAGTTATTCACTAGATTTTAAAAAGTCATGAGCTAAGTATTCTATTCAATTAGCAAGCCCTTATTGGAAATTTTCTACCATATTCTAGCTATTCAGATAAGATTCATAGGTTCTTCCATATGAACTCTAGCAAACCAGTTGACATTGAAAATTAATCCCAGGACCATTACTTACTGAACTGTTATTTATTTTGTATGTTTATTAAATAATAGGTAATTGATCATATTGTATGCATTAAAATAAAGTAATAAAATAGAAATAAACTACACTTAATTCTGTAGCTACATTGTTTTATGAGGCACTCCAAAAGGTTCATAAATATGTTGATTTTCCTGCTTGGAATATATTACGCACTTCACATAGCTAACTCTAAATAATTTTTCAGGTCTTCACCTAAATATCAATTTCTTGCTAGATTCATTACTTCTTATTAGACATCAAAGCCCTTTGTTCTAAAATCTCTCAACACCCTGTAGATACCTTTATAACATTTATCACAGTATAATTGCATACTTATTTGTGCTCAATGCCTATTTCCTTCTGTTGATATGTACATCCACAGTACAGAAACATGACCTCATCTGTTCACTGCTATTTTCTCAGAAATATCTCTTGAACTGGCTTAGAATGTACATTCATATTTTCATATTTGCTAAGAAGTTGACTAATTTGCAATATCACTGAAGCACGAACTTAAATATATAAGTCTATTGTGTGGAAGAAAAAAAGGAATATAAACTTCATCGTCTCCTCAGGATTAAGGTTTTTTGTTGTTTTGTCTTGTTTCTTTATTTTTAGTAGCTTTTGGGGCACAAGTGGTTTTAGTTACAGGGATGATTTTACCATGGTGAATTCTGAGATTTTCGTGCACCCATCACCTGAGCAGTGTGAACAGTATCCAATATGCAGTCTTTCATTCCCCATTCCCCTCCCTTTATATCACCACTCTATATACAAACACATCCTCATTATAAGTGGGGACATACGGCATTTGGTTTTCTAGTCCTGAGTTACTTGACTTAAAATAATGACCTCCAGCTCCATCTAAGTTTCTGCAAAAGACATTATTTTGTTACTTTTATGGATGAATAGTTCTCCATGTTGTGTGTGTGTGTATGTCTGTGTGTTTGTCTGTGTGTGTGTATCACATTTTCTTTATCCACTCATTGGTGGATGGGCATTTAGATTGGCTTCATATCTTTGCAATTGTGAATTTTGCTGCTATTGGCATTCATATGCTTGCACCTTTTTCATATAGTGTCTTGCTTTCCTTTGGATAGAAACCCAATAGTGGGATTGCTGGATTAAATGGTAGATCTACTTTTAGTTCTTTAAGGAATCTCCATGATTACCATAGAGGATCAAAGTTTTAATGCAGGTTAGCCACTTATATTCCTGCATGATTCAATTTAACCATTAAACTGATCTTGTTAGGAAAGTATCACTGTCTTTCTTCCTTTAAAGTTGAGCATACTAAAGGAAAGATATGCTACACTTGTATACATAAAATTAGATTTCACAAAGGTTATACAAAGGTTGTCTTTGGATATAAAGTATCTGAATCTCAAAAATATGTCCTCACATTGAGCATATCAGTTATCATGCAGTAAGATGATTCAAAATGCTAGGACTTCTGTGTTTCTGTTTGTACACACACACACACACACACACACCCATAGAGATGCCATAATTTTTTAGGGGTGGGTGGGGACAGTTTCATTCTTGTTGCCCAGGCTGGAATGCAAAGGCATGATCTCAGCTTACTGCAACCTCCGCCTCCCAAGTTCAAGTGATTCTCCTGCCTCGGCCTCCTGAGTAGCTGGTATTAGAGGCCACTGCCACCAAACCCAGCTAATTTTTGTAGTTATAGAGATGAGGTTTCACCATGTTGATCAGGCCGATCTCGAACTCCTGACATCAGGTTATTCCCCGCCTCAGCCTCCCAAATAATTGGGATTACAGACATCAACCACCACACGTGGTGGAGATGTCATAATTTTGAATGCTTGTTTTTAGAAACCAAAATGCTGCCCAAAAGAGCAATTTTTTCTATAAACCTTAAATAAATAGTCATTTATATTATTTCATAAGTAAGTTTGACTAATATTTCAGCTATAAGCATGAAGCATTTTTGTTTTTCTGAAGTCCACAGTTTGATATGTATCTGTTTACTCCAAATAACAATTTCTACAGAGATAGGTTGTGACAAATATCCTAATACAAGTGCAATAATTTATATATGTTATACATTGGGTTTTGTGGACATGCTAACAACATAGATTTTGAAGTTCGTAAAGGAGGATAACAACTGATATATACCCAAAAGAATACAGTCTTAAAGTGTTACAATACTGAGAAATACCTTTTTTTAGGAAGATGAATATAAAAAGGATCAGAGAGTTAGGAAAAGATGAAAAGTACAGTGCCACTGATAAGAAGACAGGAAAGTGTTAAAGAATGGGGTTCATGAAGGTTTAATTAAAACCTTCATTAAAATTTTATGCACAGAATATATATCATATTTTCTTACAATTTTAAATAAAAGTTTGCCATGTTTTCTGACTGTACATTAATGGAAGTTGCAAGTGAAATGCTGACCTTCATCCATGTAAGTAATAATAATAGATGGGTTTGTGACAATGTTTAATAGCACATACTTGAATTTTTCATTTGTCTTTTTATTTAATATTGTTAAACTTTATGAACTCTTACAAAAATGAAGTAATTAATCTTTATAACATTCCCTGCAGGTAGTTAGATAACTTCATTATGATAAAAGAAATAGAGAACATATATTGGTTAAATGAATATTCCAATATCAGCATCTTAGCGCTTCTGATCATCTTTTCAACCCACAAGAGTAATTGTTTTTCTTCTCAGAGGTTTTTAAATATCTGCAAGATTCACAGTCTTACTTTTATTTATTATTATTCTCTTTTCAATATTCAGGTTGTTATAAGAGAAGTCTATGAACATTAAAGATATTTATTATTGATATACTTTTTAAGATAATTTAAATTGGATTTAAGAACAACTTTTAATAATTTTTACATTTCTTTAAAACATGTATTTTAAAAATGCAAAACATTAAAAATATATATACTCAAAACATTTTATGAGAATATTTCTTATCGGACTCTAAAATAATCTAGGCAGGACAAAGTGGCCCACGCCTATAATCCCAACACTTTGGGAGGCTCAGGTGGGTGAATTACTTGAGCCTAGAAGTTTGAGACCAGTCATGGCAACATGGTGAAAACCCATCTCTGCAAAAAATGAAAAAATTAGGCAGGCATGGTGGCACATGTCTGTAGTTTCATCTACTTGAAGGCTGAAGTTGGAGGATCACTTGAGCCCAGGAGGTCAGGGCTGCAGTGAACCATGATCATGCCACTGCACTCACTATTCCAGGCTGGGTGACAAAGCAAGACCTTGTCTCAAAAAAAAAAAAAAAAAAATAGAATCTATGTGTAGCTCTCATTTTTTATTTTATGTAGTGTACCATCTAATTTATTATCTTTAGATCTTTTGAATCCTTGCTTAAAATTAAAGGAAAATCACCTATGGTGTTAAAATCCTAATATGTAGCTTCATTCTTCATTTTTCTTTTTTCTTCTTTTTCCTTTTTTTTTTGAGACGAGTTTCGCTCTTGTTACCCAGGCTGGAGTGCAATGGCGCGATCTCAGCTTACCACAACCTCCGCCTCCCGGGTTTAGGCAATTCTCCTGCCTCAGCCTCCTGAGTAGCTGGGATTACAGGCACGTGCCACCATGCCCAGCTAATTTTTTGTATTTTGAGTAGAGATGGGGTTTCAACATGTTGACCAGGATGGTCTCGATCTCTTGACTTCGTGATCCACCCACCTCGGCCTCCCAAAGTGCTGGGATTACAGGCTTGAGCCACTTTTCTTTTTTCTTTTTATTTATTTATTTGTTTTTTGAGATGGAGCCTCACTCTGTCACCAGGCTGGAGTGCAATGGTGAAATCTTGGCTCACTGCAACCTCTCCCTCTCGGGTTCAAACGATTCTCCTGCCTCAGCCTCCTGAGTAGCTGGGATTACAGGTGTATGTCACCACGCCCAGCTAAATTTTTGTACTTTTAGTAGAATGAGGTTTCACCATGTTGGCAAGGATGGTCTTGATCTCTTGACTTTGTGACCACCTACCTTGGCCTCCCAAAGTGCTGGGATTACAGGAGTAAGCCCTGGTATCTGGCCTATTTTTATATTTTTTAATATAAGAGCATTCATTGAATTTCTTCTAAAATTGTGAATTTCTTCTCATTGTGTTCTAAAATGTCAAAAACTTTGATTTCTACTCTTTTATCAAACTCAATTCTTTGAACTTTTGTTTATTCTCAAACCCATGTGTTTACATAAATTGTGGTTTTAAGATTAAAATGACAGGACAGATGTATCATAATTCCCAAATAACACCATTATTTAGTCATCTCTTTCTTGATAATCAGAGCATAAGAAACTCTGAGTTGGCCGGGCACAGTGGCTCAAGCCTGTAATCCCAGCACTTTGGGAGGCCGAGGCAGGTGGATCACGAGGTCAAGAGATCGAGACCATCCTGGTCAACATGGTGAAACCCCGTCTCTACTAAAAATACAAAAAAATTAGCTGGGCATGGTGGCGCGTGCCTGTAATCCCAGCTACTCAGGAGACTGAGGCAGGAGAATTGCCTGAACCCAGGAGGCGGAGGTTGCGATGAGCCGAGATCGCGCCATTGCACTCCAGCCTGGGTAAGGAGCGAAACTCCGTCTCAAAAAAAAAAAAAAAAAAAAAAAAAAGAAAAAAAAAGAAAAGAAACTCTGAGTTAATATTTTTTTATCTTTTCTCCAAAAATATTTCGTAGGCCTTTGACAAAAGGCTTTAAAAAGTAGATGCAAATAGCCTGCATCATTCCTTTTATCTCTAGGAGTAATAACCTTATCAGAAAAGCAAATTAGTTGAAACTGACTGGACTTGTTCTTGAGTGTCCTTATTTGTTTTCACCATCAAGCCTTGCCCCAAGATTATATTTCTAATCTTTTGATCCTTCTGTTTATAGCTCATCCTTTGGATTTCTCAGAATTCATAGTATGCTTACAATGTTGCAGCATCCATCTTCTTTAGTCTTACAAAAACAAAGGCAATTCAACTCTAAATTCAAACAGACTGAATATTTATGTCCCCTACAATTCATGTGTTGAAATCCTAACCCCAATGTGATGGTATGAGTAGGTGGGGCCTTTGGATAGTAATTAAATCATCATAGTGAAGTCCTCATGAATGGAATTAGTGCCCTTATAGAAGGTGCCCCAGATAACTCTCTTGCCTTCTTTCTGCCATGTGAGGATACAATGGGAAAATGTCAGTCAGCGATCCAGAAGACACCCCACCAGAACTCAACCACACAGGAACCCTTATCTCAGATTCTCATTCTCCATAACCTTGAGAGATACATTTCTGTTTTTCAAAAGCCACCCAGTCTTTGGTACTTTTTCACAGCAATCTGAACTGATTAAGACACCAATTCTCTTTTGCATTTTCTTTGGATATTACTTAACGATTTTCCATAGTAATTTTCCAATAATTATATTTTCTAAGATTTGGCATTTTGATAATTTATTTTCAGATTACTTAATTATGCTTTTTAAAAATCACCTACCTTTGTCTTCAATTGTATTTTTAACAAAGATCTCACTGATAATTTCCAGTTATGCAATACTAATTTCCAGTTCCTCAATACCAGTGTTACTTATTTTAGGTTGTACAGTAGCTTTTGTTTTTTGCAGGTTTCAGCCATTGGAATCATTGTCTTGCTTGAGTCACGCCTCTGGGTCATCATCTCCTGAGATTGACTGCCATCAACTTTAAGCACATGCAAAAGTTGAAAAATTACTTAAAATAATTAAGTCTATATTTTCAATCAAGGAATATGATTAGGACTATCTGTATCAAAACACACACACAGTAAGAGGATGTGATGTTACTATCTGTTTAATCCTTAGGCCTCAAGCTACTTAATCACTTCTTACTCATTAATATAAATTTTCCTCTGATCACCATGAATTGTTTCAGGTTGCTGATCCAAATGAACCTTAATATTTGTGTTTAGACCCTGAAAAAATACCTAAAAGTCAATTTTTCATTTTTTTTTTTTTTTAATTTTTAAGTTCCAGGGTACATGTGCAGGATGTGCTCATTTGTTATGTAGATAAACATGTGCCGTGGTGGTTTGCTGCAACTATCAACCTATCACCTAGGTATTAAACCTAGTGTGCATTAGCTATTTTTCCTAATGTTCTCCCTCCCACTACCCAACCCCTAGACAGGCCCCTGTGTGTATTGTTCCTCTTTCTGTGTCCATGTGTTCTTATTGCTCAGATACTACTTGTAAGTGAGAGAGAACATGGAGTGTTTGGTTTTCTGTTCCTGTGTTAGTTTGCTGAGGATAATAGCTTCCAGCTCCATCCATGTCCCTGCAATGGACATGATCTCATTCCCTTTTAGGGCTACATAGTACTCCATGATGTATATGTATTACATTTTTTTTTTTTTTTTTTTTTGAGACGGAGTTTCGCTCTTGTTACCCAGGCTGGAGTGCAATGGCGCAATCTCGGCTCACCGCAACCTCCACCTCCTGGGTTCAGGCAATTCTCCTGCCTCAGCCTCCTGAGTAGCTGGGATTACAGGCACATGCCACCATGCTCAGCTAATTTTTTATATTTTTGGTAGAGACGGGGTTTCACCATGTTGACCAGGATGGTCTCAATCTCTTGACCTCGTGATCCACCCGCCTTGGCCTCCCAAAGTGCTGGGATTACAGGCTTGAGCCACCGCGCCCGGCCATGTATTACATTTTTTATCCAGTCTATCATTGGTGAGAATTCAGGTTGATTTCATGTCTTGGTGAGAATTCAGGTTGATTTCATGTCTTTGCTATTGTTAATAATGCTGCAATGAACATATATGTGCATGTATCTTTATAATAGAATGATTTATATTCTTTTGGGAATATATGTAGTAATAGGATTGCTGGGACAAATGGTATCCCTTGCTGTAGATCTTTAAGAATCATCACACCATCTTCCGTAATGGTTGAACTATTTACATTCCCACCAACAGTGGGAAAAGCATTCCTATTTCTCTGCAACCTTGCTAGTATCTGTTGTTTTTCAACTTTTTAATACTTGCTATTCTGACTGGCATGCGATGCTATCTCATTGTGGTTTTGATTTGCATTTCTCTAATAATCAAGTTGTTGAGCTTCTCTTCATATCTTTTTTGGCCATACAAATGTCTTCCTTTGAGAAGTGTCTGTTCATGTTTTCTTCCCACTTTTTAATGGGATTTTTTGTCTTGTAAATTTGTTTAAGTTCCTTGTAGATTCTGGATATTAGACCTTTTCGAGATGGATAGACTGCAGAAATTATCTCCTACTCTGTAGGTTGCCTATTCACTCTGATGATAGTTTCTTTTGCTGTGTACAAGATCTTTAGTTTAATTAGAGCTCATTTGTCAACTTTTGCTTTTGTTGCAAATGCTTTTCATGATTTCATTATGAAATCCTTTCCTGTGCCTATGTCTTGAATGGTATTGCCTATATTTTCTTCTACATTTCTAATAGTTTTAGGTTTTACATTTAAGTCTTTAATCCATTTTGACTTATTTTCTGTATAAGGTATAAGGAAGGGATCCAGTTTCATTTTTCTTCATATGACTAGCCAGTTCTCACAGCACAGTTTATTAAATAGGAAATTTTTTCCCTTTCCTGTTCCTTATTTTTGTCAGTTTTGTTGAAGACCAGATGGTTGTAGATGTGTGGTATTACTAATGAGTTCTATATTCTGTTCCATTGATCTATGTGTGTGTTTTTGTACCAGTACTATGCTGTTTTGGTTGCTGTCGCCTTGTAGAATAGTTTGAAGTCAGTTAGTGTGATGCCTCCAGATTTGTTCTTTTTGCTTAGGATTGCCTTAGATATAAGAGCACTATTTTGGTTCCATATACTTTTTTTTTCTAATTCTGTGAAGAATATCAATTGTAATTTAGCACTGAATCTATAAATCACTTTTGGCAGTATGGTCATTTTCACTATATTGATTCTCCCTATCCATGAGTATGGAATTTCTTTCCATTTGTTTGTGTCTTCCCTGATATCCCCACTGTCAATATTAGACAGACCACTGAGACCAAAAAACAACAAAGATATTCAAAACTTGATCTCAATTCTGGATCAAGTGGACCTCATAGATACCCACATATATATGTATGTGTATATATATGTGTGTGTGTATATGTGTGTATATATATATGTGTGTGTGTATATATGTATATATATGTGTATATATATATATGTACTATAAGTTTTGGGGTACATGTGCAGGTCATGCGAGATTGTTACATAGGTATTCACATGCCCTGGTGGTTTGCTGCATCCATCCCCTTGTCACCTATATTAGGTATTTCTCCTAATGTTATCTCTCCCCAATCTTCCCATTCCCTGCTATCTCTCCACTATCCCCCCCATGCCCCAACAGGTCCCAGTGTGTGATGTTCTCCTTGCCGTGTCCATGTGTTCTCACTGTTCAACACCCATTTATGAGTGAGAACATGTGGTGTTTGGTTTGCTGTTCTTCTATCAGTTTGCTGAGAATGATGATTTCCAGCTTCATCCATGTCCCTGCAAAGGACATGAACTCATCTTTTTTATGGCTGCATAGTATTCCATGGTGTATATATGTCACATTTTCTTTATCCAGTCTAACATTGATGGGCATTTGGGTTGGTTCCAAGTCTTTGCTATTGTAAATAGTGCTGCAATGAATATGTGTGTGCATGTGTCTTTATAATAGGAATATTTACAATCCTTTAGGTATATATCTGATAGATATCTACAGCACTCACCACCCCAAAACAACAAAATACACATTCTTCTTAGTGCCACATGACACTGACTCTAATATTGATCGGGTAATTAAAAGTAAACCACTCTTCAGCAAATGCAAAAGGACTGGTATCATAACAACCAGTCTCTCAGTCCACAGTGCAATCAAATTAGAATTCAAGATTTAAAAACTCACTCTAAACTACACAAATACGCGGTGGCTCAAGCCTGTAATCCCAGCATTTTGGGAGGCTGAGGCGGGTGGATCATGAGGTCAAGAGATCGAGACCATGCTGGTCAACATGGTGAAACCCCATCTCTACTAAAAATACAAAAAATTAGCTGGGCATGGTGACATGTGCCTGTAATCCCAGCTACTCAGGAGGCTGAGGCAGGAGAATTGCCTGAACCTAGGAGGCGGAGACTGCAGTGAGCTGAGATCGCGCCATTGCATTCCAGCCTGGGTAATGAGAGTGAAACTGTCTCAAAACAAAACAAAACAAAACTACACAATACATGGAAATTGAATAACCTGCTTCTGAATGACTCCTGGGTAAATAATAAAATTATGGCAGAAACCAAGAAGTTATTTGAAACTAATGAGAACAAAGAGACTATGTACCAGAATCTCTAAGATGTAGGTAAAGCAGTGTTAACAGGGAAATTTATAGCACTAAGTTCTCAAACCAAAAAGCTGCAAAGATCTCAAATCAACATCGTAACATCACAACTAACATAATTAAAAAACCAAGAGAAAATAAGCTTCAAAGCTAGCAGAAGACTAGAAAAAAACCAAGATCAGAGCAGAACTGAAGGAGATAGAGACATGAAAAACCCTTCAAAACATCAATGAATCCAGGAGGTGCTTTTCTCAAAAAAGTAATAAAACAGATAGATTGCTAGCTAGACTAAATAAGAAAAACAAAGAAGAATCAAATAGACACGATAAAGAAACAATCAAAAGGATTTTACACTGACTCCACAGAAATACAATAACCATCAGATAATACTATAAATACTTCTATGCAAATAAACTCAAAATTCTAGAATAAATGAACAAATTCTTGGATGCATACACTCTTCCAAGACTGAACCTGCATATACCAATATGAGTTCGAAAGTTAAGGAAGTAATAAATAGCCTAACAAGCCCCCCTCCAAAAAAAAGCCCAGGGCCAGATGGATTTACAGCTGAATTATGCCAGAGGTTAAAATAGGAGCTGTAACATCTCTTTGAAACTACATCAAACAATTTAAAAGGAGAGACTCCTCCCTGACTCATTTTATGAGGCCAGCACCATCCTGATACCAAAATGTGACAGAGACACGAGGAAGAAAGAAAACCTTAGGCCTATATTCCTGATGAATGTCAGTGCAAAAATTTTCAATAAAATGCTGGCTAACTGAATCCAGCAGCACATCAAAAAACTTATCCATCACAATCAAGTTGGCTTCATTTCCAGAATGCAAGGGTGGTTCAAACACACAAATCAATAAACATAATTCGTCACATAAACAGAACTAAAGACAAAAACACATGATGAACTCCATAGATTCAGAAAAGGCCTTCCATAAAATTAAACATCCCTTTATGTTAAAAACTCTCAATAAACTAGGTATTGAAGGAACATACCTCAAATAATAAGAGCCATTTATGAAAAACACACAGCTAATATCATACTGAATGGCAAAAGCTGGAAGCATTCCCTTGAAAATTAGCACCAGACAAGGATGCCCTCTCTCACCACTCCTATTCAATATAGTATTGGAAGTTCTGGCCAGGGCAATTAGGCAAGAGAAAGAAATAAAGGTTATTCAAATAGGAAGAAAGGAAATCAAACTGTCTCTGTTTGCAGATGACATGATCCTCTATCTAGAAAGCCCCCTTCTTAGCCCAAAAGCTTTTTAAGCTGAAAAGCAACTTTAGAAACCTCTGGATACAAAATCAGTGTGCAAAAAGTCACAAGCATTTCTCTTGTGAAATCATGAAAGAATTGCCTTTCACAATTCCTATAAAGAGAATCAATTACTCAGGAAGACAGTTAACAAGGAAAGTGAAGGACCTCCTCAAGGAGAACTACAAACAGTTGCTCAAGAAAAGTTTTCATTCTTTTTTGAAAAATTGTCTTCAAACCCTAGTCAGTCAGGGAAAGGCTCTAATAAATGTGCAAATAAAAATGTTCATAACATTTACTTTCAGAGTCATTATAAATAATGTTTTTTACCAAAACTATTTTTGAAGTATACTATAACTTGCAAAATGGGAAACCACAATATCATACTTCAATCATACTTCCTATGATTCATATGACTTCATATGATTGAAGTCATAATAAAACCACATGTACATATTAGAAGGCATTCAAAAACACTGTCAATTTCTCTTTAAACATGTTAAATTTTCCTTGTTTTTATGAAAATTTTTTGTGTACCATTTTTAATTTTCTAAGAACTTTTTAAATTATATTTAGCTTTCCCTCTTTATTTTAGAATTTTAAACTTTTAGAAATATAAGCATTAAGATATTATTAAAATTGTATAAATTTATTTCTAGTTTTTTATTTACTAACTTAAAATTTAATAAATATGGGTTTGACGTAGGAATCATATGTTTGCCCTTATGCTACATGTTTTAAGCAACTTAGACCTTCCCTCTATGCTCTCCTTCCTTTCTTTGGCTGTTATTGTGATATCTAAACTCTCATTTCTTATTTCCTCTCACTGATATTAAATTCCCTTCAATAATTTACTCATGATGTTTAATGATAACATATGACTGATTATTAAAATGAGATTCTTCATCATTTTGAGTGATAACTTAAAGGTTAAACAGAATACAAGGGATGCTCAGTTGACCTCACATTCCCTTACTGAGGTCCTAGACCTGCTATACCACTGATATACAACTTGCAAAAATGCATGCCTAAAACGGATTTCAGCATCTGGGATCCATCTAAAGATTCTAAACACTTCTAGATGATAGTTAAAGAGAAGATATTGTTTCTCAAAAATGTGTAGAATTACTGATACATCTCCCCTAGTCCCCATAGGTTTTAGGTAATAGGTGTTTTTTTCCTCAGGTCTGTTAAATGAGGCTTCAAAGGGTCCACATGAAATGCTTCAAAAGGACCAACAGAGAGCACACCACTCTTTCTCCAATGACAAAAGCAAGTAAGTCCATTGAAAGTCATTGCATAAAGGACACAGCCCAAGAAGGCCACCTGGAAAACAATGGGGCTTTAACAGAGAAGGTCTATGTGAGATGCACCTAACGTAGTAAAGCAACAAATATGTGATTGTGGTTTTCTATTTTGCAAGTTGCAGCTCTCAGAAAGTGAGAGCTGGAGTCATAAGCAGCCCAAACCTCTTGCATTTTTCTTGAAAATTGCCTGGGGAGACCTCTAAGAAAACATAAGTGTTCTGCAACAGAATTTTCAACATCTGGCAAGCACTAGTACACAAGACGGCAGTGGCCAGATAAGTGGTCATGTGTTATTTCCCTTATTCTTCTCTACTTCTAGTCAAACCCTAATCTAGGTCATGGTAAGCTGGGGGTGGGGGAACACAAAAGCATTGTGGGTAAATAGAAGTTCCTTATCCTCACTGACCTCACTGCAGGCTTTCTAGAGTAAATTCAAAAGAGGCTAAAGATGATATGACTTGTAACATACTTTTCATTTTGACAATTACCATAGACACTAAGGGTATTATTGGAATAGATGATGTCTACAGGATGTTTTGTTATTCAAGAGTGATAAGAAAAGCTATAGTACTTATCTAACATTTCATTCAAGAGGAGAGAAAATAATATTCACTGAGTAATTTTGAAGAGAAAGTGAAAAAAGTAATGATAATGTTTCATTTGAACCATATTAAGAAAAGCTCAGGCTATAAAGTGTTTATTTTTTAAACTTTCTTTCCCTTTACTACCTAAAGTGTGCCACAAAATGATTTAAGGTAGTGAGTCGTAGGCCTTGATAAAGCATTCACAAGAAGTCCAAGGTCACGTGTTTGTAGATTATGTTCCAAATTTCTAGTGGTCAGAAGGAGTTACGATTAAATCTATATCATCAAAATCAAACAATTTAAGAAATTTTCAGCCAGAGAAAAAGTAAAATCAATGGTCAAGTACACCCTGTTATTCATGTCATTGATCATCATTAATATTCAGAGCACATCAAAGCACGGATAGAAACATACAGACAAGAAACTCTGACAGAGGCAACCATAAGTTACATCCTGAGAATCAAATAAAATGCGGGCTTAGTACTGCCAATCATGATGCCAGTTTGATTGTAAGGAGCAAGCAACTCTGGGAAACTGCAAGGGCACCTCTGCCTGGGAAAAGAGATCTGTACTTTGAAGGCTTTTCTTATCCAGAAGGGACAATTTCCTAGAGTCAAAGTGTTACACATACACACACGTGCACAAGTATGTACACACCCACACACACAGCTAAAGTATCATAACAAATAAGCTGGAAAACAAAGAAGTTCATGTAATTATCACATGAAAGTGACATTGGAGAAAGATGAGCAACATTTTCTTTATCTTCTAGCAGAACATTTTAACTGATCAAGCAAGGATCCAAACTTGTGACTTCTTACCATACATAGTTGACTCACCATGTAGTACATGCTTGCAACAAGAGTTCATCACGGGATCTTGTTTTGCAAATGAGAAATGGTACAGGAGTTTGATGAGAGGAAAGTTCAGGGCCTAGAAAAGTGGAAGAGGATGAAAGGCATAGGATAGTGTCTGATTTGTTTGGACATATTTTGAGATTCTTTGATTTTGAGATGAAAGGCAAACACTGAAGGTAAAGATTTAAGAAGCATGAAATTCTGGGTAAAATGGAAGCTGAGGAATGCTTTCCAAAAGGTTTTGTAAAATTTTGATTGCAAGCAAACGGGTCTAACCGTTTGAACTGCACAGGATGGAAGCAGTGGCACATCTCCTTTTGCTGCATGGGGTCCAAGAAGCTAGAGCAAGAGCATAAAGTGTGATGGTGGCCATTTACAGAATTGTGATGGTGGCCATTTACAGAATTGTGATGGCAGTCCCTTAAACTTTCATTTAATACTTCAAAGCAATTGACTTTGAGGGGAACTAATTTCCTCCTTGCAGAGAAGTTTATAATTTAGGTAACAAATTAAAAAAAAAAACTTTTCGCAGAGATTGAAACTGGTGGACATTTTAGATGGACTTGGCATGATAACTACTCTCTTCTACTCCTCTGCAAGACAAGATATTCTGGCTTTTCTCCAAAAATTTTATTTATTTGCTCATGTAAACCAGGTTCACTATATTATTTGAAGCCAAAGAATTTTGACTTCAGACAGAAGTAGAAATTTTTTTACAACTTATTTTATATAAAACTATTATTCTTATTAAAATCAAGGTAATATTTCCCCCTGTGAATGTGCTTCT
Organism: Saguinus oedipus; assembly: GCA_031835075.1. NCBI lineage: Eukaryota > Metazoa > Chordata > Mammalia > Primates > Cebidae > Saguinus > Saguinus oedipus. The sequence goes on from CM063172.1 coordinate 112,166,177, forward strand.
CTGCTTGCTATATATAGGCAAATATTTATACCCAACAGAAATACTCCACACTATCAAGAGTGCTATCATTTTCAGGTTATTGAAAATTTAAGTAATGTGTAACAAAATTAATTCAGATAAATTGCTATAAATTAAAAGAAATTAGAATAAGGTTGCAGGTCGAGGTTCTAATGATGAGTGTTATAGTTCTTTTTCTGCTAAAATTTTCTGTTTTAGAATATTCCTCCTCTTTGTCTGCTCTAGAAAGGCAAACTTTCTTTTCAGAGGTTTCTTGGTCAGTTTATCACTCTGTTTCCCACATAAAGCCCACTGGCTTCCTTGGTAAAGTAACTCTTGCTTCCCAAGCACATTCCTAGGCAGCATCTGTGTCTTAAATCAAAGGTTCTGTCTTAGGCTTTTCTCATTTGCCATTGTTCTCATCTCTGAGAGCCTAAAGGAGATTTGGTTGAATATGAAGGCAGAAGAGAACACTTTTTTTTGTATTTTTAAAGAGTGCTTAAGATGAATCTTTATCACTATTACACCACTCACTGTAAACTACATAACATTTTAAAAAATCAAAGTATAAAATGTTCTCCAGTACAACAATGTATGATGCATAGGCATGTATTAGACTGTTATCACACTGCTGTAAACAAATACCTGAGACCGGTAATTTATATAGAAAATAAGTTTAGTTTGCTCACAGTTCTTTAGGTTATATAGGAAGCATGATCCTGGCATCTGCTCAGCTTCTTGGGAGGCTTCTCAGGAGGCTTCAGGAAACTTACAAACACGGAGGAAGTAAAGGGGGAGTAAGCATGTCACATGACCAAAGCAGGAGCAAGAGAACAGGGGAGATGTCACAAACTTTTAAATGCCCAGTTCTTCTGAGAACTTAGTCATTATTAGAAGTTCAGTAACAAGGGGATGATACTAAATCATACATCAGAAATCTGCCCCCATGATTCAATCACCTCCCACCAGACCTCAACTCCGATACTAGGGATTGCAATTTAACATGAATTTGAGTGGGGACACAGATCCAAGCCATATGAGGCCTCAAGAGTGTTCATGTGAGTAGGGCCCCAATCATCGTATCTCTAGAGGGTATTTTCTGAAGATAATAGTACAACAAGCTTTATTTAAGCTGTTTGCACTTTTGCCAGTTGTTGAATTCTAAGATGAGATAACATGCATTTTCCGAAATGGCTCTGTAGTATCTATGAAGCTTTTATTTAGATATCAACAAATTTGGGATTAATAGTTAATATATTAAATTGCTTTAAATCCTGGTTCCCCAAATCGGCCTTTCTCTGGGATCTTCCAGTGGATCTCTTATTTCACCTTAAACAAGTGGGTCTAGTTGCAGCTTGCCAGTCTCTAAAAGTAAGATTCTGGTGTCTAAATTACTTTTGGCAAGAAATGTAAGGGTTCTTCTCTGTGTCTCCTGATAATTCACAGGTAAACAGTTTGTAATTATAAACTCTCAAAAGAGGAGGAACAGTTAATTTTACCCTCAAACTGTAGTCTAACAAAATTTCCTCTGTAATAGCTCATAGGTCTTTTGAAAGGCTATCATTATATTTAGTGCGACTGTGATGGAAATATCTGGCCTCAGCCTTGCAAGTTCAGAACTTCTGCAGGGATAGTCAGGAATAGATTTGTTGCCTCTTCAAGAATTATTATTTCCGTTTCAATACACACTTAGAATGTATAAAGTAAATTTACTATATATCACTCGATCTTTACTTAAGCATCTGTAGGTTGCATGGCATTTTACTAATTTCTCTGCGTAACTGAGTTTAGAAATAACCCAGCTAACATGGCACCCAATGACTATCATTCTGCTAGTTCCCATTTTATGTTCTCAGCATCACCTCAAGCTCAGTGTCAGCCGAGAGCCAGCTCAGTTTATGGCAAAGTCAGTATAATAACAACTATAAAGATAGTCAGTTCCTGTACAATACAAGGAAGAGTTTTTAAAACAACTTATTTCAGTATTTTCAAGCTTGCAGTGGTGAAGATATAGGGTTTTTTGTTGGTTTTGTCTCAATTTCTCATCTAAAGCAGACATTAAAAGTAAGTTATTAGAAATATTAATAAGACACAAGATATAAAGCCAAGTTTTTGACCTAAAATTACCCTGTCAAATTTTACAAAATATTTGACATACTCACTCTCAATTTATGTTCTTATCTTATTGCAGATAGATGGTTGGGTTTTTTGTTTTGTTTTGTTTTTTTTGAGACAGAGTCTCAGTGTTATTACCCAGGCTGGAATGCAATGGCGCAATCTCGGCTCACCGCAATCTCTGCCTCCCGGGTTCAAGTGACTCTCCTGCCTCAGCCTCCTGAGTAGCTGGGATTACAGGCACCCACTATCACGCCTGGCTAATTTTTTGTATTTTTAGTAGAGATGGGGTTTCGCTATGTTGGTCAGGCGAAGACCTGACAGTTGAAGAACTATACTACTACATATTTCCAGCAATTTTTTAAAAACTCCATTAATATGTCATATTTTGTTTTGCTAGGCAATTTTATCTCATTTTCTTGGGAACTTTAGGACTTATTTTATACGATGAGACAAACTGCTATAATCGGAATGTTTATGTTCCCCCAAAATCATATGTTAAAATCCTCACATCCAGGGTGATGGTTAAGAGGTGGACTCTTTGGGAGTTGATTAGATCATAGGAGTGGACTTAGTGTTCTAACAAAAGAGAGATACTGCCACCTCCTTTCTCTGTGTCATCTTAAAATGCGAAGACAACTGTTTGTGAGGAAGCAGGCCCTCAGCAAACCCTAGATCTGCCAGTGTCTTAATCTTGGATTTCCTAGTCTCTAGCGTTGTGAGAAATAAATTTATTTTGTTTATAAACCACTCAATATGTGGTATTTTGCTATAGCAGCCTGAACAGACTAAGACAGAGACAATTTTGTATGGATATTGGTTCTTATTTTTGGAAATAAAAAAATTTAAAACAGATCTAATATACAAGAGTTTATCTATATATATATAAAACATTCTGAATGGCAGATGTCTTTGACTACCTTGGTCCCCTGGAGTTTTTTATTTTGTTTTTTTTTTCTTTAATTCACATAACAAATCTAAAATCTGACAATCCCATGAAACCCAGTTCATTGCTAACATCTCCAGGAAACTATTCCAGATTCTCATAGCTGTAACTTTTCTCTTTCTCTACTACAAAGCTCTTTCCCTGGTTTTCTTATATGGCTTACCACTAGATTCAAGTCACATATATGATATTGTATTTTTACTTCTACCAAACTGATTCCCATCAGGGAAAGTTTGTATCTTATCCAGGTACCTCATCATAATATCACAATTCCCTGTTATTTTTATTCTATATACTCACATTTAGTGATTTATTATTTTTATTAATTTTTTGTCTATAATCTTCATAAACTGTAAACTTTGTGACATCAAATACCACATCTACCTTATTTAGAACTTATTTCTGGCAAATGCAATTACAAAAATAATACAATTTGTGTGTCAGGATTTATTCTAGGCCATTAAGTACACACAACAATGCAATGAGAAGGTTAATATTATCATTCCCATATACTGATGAGCATCCCTTTTAAGTAACATATGCAAAGTGTGATAGTCACTTTACTAATTAATAGGCTGGGAGTGATTTACACTTTAGTACTATGTTTTCAGAGAATGTACTATTAACCAATATTTATTATGTACTGTTAATGAATGGCAGATAGTAGATGATAAAGACATATTTATAAATAAATGAACAATATAAAAGAAAGCACTAAATAACTTTTAATTAAGATAACAATAAATAATCCAAAGACATGGACTTCTTAAGAACAAAAATTAAAATATAATATTTTTAAAATATTATTGCATTTTAAGAAAACAAATCAACTGCTGCTATTTAACATCTCTTTAATATAGTTAACGAGCAATATTTCTGTAGTTCATAAAGGATTAAAAGGTAAGAGAAAAGCTAACTATCAATTTGAAGAAAAGTAATCTCAACTTTTTTTATTAATTGACTTAGATTGGCTATTTCAGTAAGTAAAACAGTTAACAATACTACGTGAAATTTGCTAAGCAATTTTTTTTGCGGCACACTAACTGCTAAGAGAACCAAAAATGCATTCTATAATAATTTGGTGCTGAATAATAATTGGCACAATAGAAAAATAATTTTAATAAACTACCAGCAAAATATTTAATTAAAGATTTACAAATAATTTATATGAATAATCTAAATACACTTTAATGCAGTTCATCATTTAGTGTCTCTTGAAATAGATAATAGCATGTTTGTTAATAAATGAAGGCCAAGTACTATTTGCCTTAAGCAAAAAAAAATTAGATTTTTTTCCAAAAGCAATTAATCCCAAGTAATAGAAAGAATACTGAAGTGTCATTCAGAAAAAGAGGCAGACAGTGTTTCTAGAAAGAATAATAAACTTGAAGTCCAGAAATCCTCACGGCCATTTCAAGTTCAGATTGCAGATTCACACTCTAAGCTCCCCTGCATGATTCCAGAGAGAAAAGCAGAAAAGTCAAGAACAATTTGAAAGGGTACAGTGTTATTAATATAAAGGAGATTAATGTTGAAAAGATTATCAACAGTTCCTGCCTCTGTTCAGTAGGGTAAAGACTGAAATGTACTCAAGAAAATGAAGGGCAAATGGATAAAATTATGGCTATTTAGGAGGAAAAAAGCAGGCAATAGATCAAATTGTCCAAAATAAGTGTAATCTTAACCTGAGACAAAACATCAAAACATGACTATGTAAATCTTGAAGACAAAATTTGTAAAATCTTATAATATTTTTCCTAAGGTTATCAAGAAAACACACATACTAACAAAAGGCAATTTGGAAATATTAATTATATTTTTCTTTTAGTTGCTCTCTAGAGTATTTATCCAAAATTAAAAAGTACAATAACAGAGAAAGCAAACAATAAAACCTAATATTGAGAATAAAGCAATTATTTTTATTGGCATAATGAGACATCTTATCACATTGCTCTTCTGGGTCTGATTTGTAATTCCACTGCCAAATGCCAATGGCTGTCTAAATTTCACGTCTTCTAGTTCAAAAACAGTGCTCGTGGCTAGGCAGCTTCTTCACCTGCCTTCAATTTATCAAAAGATGAATTAAATAAACTAAGGTACATTTGAATATCTATGCATAACACAATTTCTACAGTTTTTTTTTACAGGGAAGTTTAACCAAAAATCTATCAGCTCCGTAACCCAGTAATAGATTGGATGTTTTATTTCACGATTTTGTACCAGTTTCCTGATAAAAAGCTCAGACAACAGTGAAAGTGACAGTTTTTTGATTATATGATCAGAGCCATTTTTCTTTTCATTTTACTTCTGGCATTGTTGTCTCCTTGAACTATATAGATGTGCTAGTGAAATATTAATAGAATTATAGTTCTCTAGCCTGGCCGACAGCTAGTCATAAATTATCAGGCCATTATTAGCAAAGGCACTCTGGATCAACCCATGTCAAAAGAGATGGAGTAGTGTTCAAGATGCTGGACAAAGAAGATCATATGCAGAGCATCACAGAAAAGGATTTGTTTACGGCTCTTTTCACCAAGGACATTTGAATAGTAATCAACATGTTTATTATGATAATTGCTATTTGGAATTTATTGTAGAGGAGATATCAAAATGAATTCAGAATTATCTTTTCAAGTACATTAAATATGGGTCAACAAATTTACAGTAATAAATAAATAATAATTAGCCAAGTAAAAGATTGCTCAGTGATTATTCTAAAAAGGCAGGTTATAAAAACAGATGGAAGCTCATAAAAATTATTCAATTATTCAATGGAAATAAAATCATACAAAAAAAGAGGCTGTACAAAAAGAATTGCATATGAAATCCTTTAAAACATGTGACAGGAAAATGTGCATACATCCAAAATTAAGAAATAGTTTAAAAATGTAGTCTCAAAAGAAATAATAAAATTTATAAATAAAATGATCAATGACAGTAATAATAAAATCATATGAGCACTGAGTCTTCAATAAGATATTTGAATTTTATAAATTCATACTTCATTGCCTAGCATATTTGTATTATTTTTCTCAGTAGACATGAATCTAGTACTGAAATTATGAAAATAATATAAAAATAAAAGATACTGAAAGATATTGTCTCTTTAAACATAAAATAATGCATATCAAAGTAATGTATAATCTGTGAAAAAAATCATAAGTTTTATTGTCATAAGGAACAATGAATTTGTTATATTTACAGGCATTTGGCTCTTCAAAAAGTTAAGTACCAAAGCTGTTTTATGGAATAGAGAGTTTATTTTGTAATTATGATTTAGGTTATAGCTTTTGTTAGTCTTTTAAAATGTTATCAGATTTTGATATTGATGCAAATTCTTAAACTTTAACCTGGCCAATATGCCATTATTTATTTTTCTTTGTGATTCCAGGTAATATGATTGTGCTTTCTAGAGGTGCTAATTAATGTTCTTGTAAATAATAACCAAACTAAAATCTGGAAAATAAATGACAAGTTTAGTAATAGTTATCAAAGACAAATTTCTGCCAAGCATCTGTTAATTTATTGGTTCATTGAGCAAATAATTTCTGAAAACTACCTAAAAATTAGGTACTATCCTAATTACTGGCAATATTGTGATGAAAAAGACAGACAAGGTCTTAGGGCACATGAATAAATGTTGGACTGAAATGGTAACGAGGTGTCCCAAATCATGCAATTATAGAAAATAAGAGTGGAAATGTGACGAGTACATGACAGATCTCTCACTGCATAGTGAAACTGAGACTGATTATATGACTTTAAAAACAGTAAAAGCACAATGAAGTAATTGGCATTATGCACTTTTAAAAACAGAATTATTTTTAATAGCGTTATATAATCTTCATGTTACAAGAAATTAATAAATGTAGATAAAGTATAAAAGATGTTATTGACAATTTGTGTCTTTACAAGCCAATTCATGACAACTAACCTAGTCTGAATATGTATAATGGACAGTTTTACATTACTCAGGATTCATTCTTTCACTGATGTAACTAATAAATCATACGTAACAATATACTCAGTGGATTTCAGAGTAATAAGGCAACTATCTACATGCCATTAGTTACTATATTAAATCAATCCAAAACCTGGAATATTTTGGTTTTCTAGATAAATGTTCTATAAATTAGGAGATTTATAGACCCAGATATACATCTGGATTTTCAAAGGAGTAGGTGTGTAAGAAGACTTTAAAACCAATCACCTTACAGATTCTCAATTTATTAGTGGATCCCTTTTTCAAATTCTGCTTGAGAATGTGGCAACAATTCATGGAAATATAAGGCTAGTTCTTTTTTCCATCCCACTTTTCACAAGCCTTCTTCTCCCACTCTCACTAAATAATGATGTCACTCTACTACCCTTGAATCTTAGATTGAGGTTTTATATATTGTTTTTATATATCTTTTTAATTTTCTATATATTAGAAAACCTTTCTGGCTGGAGAAAGACTGCCTCTCCAAGGCTAATCAATTCTTAGAGATAGCAGAGGGCTCATCCAGGAATATTCTTTGCTATGCATGGTAACGAATCCAGAGCCATATCTTCTCTATTTGTCCCTATACTCCAGGAGGCAATATTCCTCTGCCCTTGTCATCTCAAGGGAACCTGCAAACAGGTTCCAGGGAAATAGAGGATACCTTTATAATCCAAAGCCTAATGGAATTACTCAAACCAGTCACTCCTAAACTCCCTACTTTGCCTTGCTTTACCCTTGCTGTAGAAACTCCCATTATGGCCTTTGCTAAAGCTCTCTCCTTTCTCAGGTGGCCTTGCATTAAGTGGCAGGACACCTGGTTCAAGAATCTGTAAGTATAATAAACTGTTCTCCTGAACCTCTTCTGCATCTTCTCTTATGGCCTCATTTGAGTAACCAACCATTATACAAAAGAACACAAAACACATTACGTCAGAGTGTAAAAACATCTGGGTGTATATCAGAGAAATATCTTGAAAATTCAACTGTTTCTATGCTCCTCATTTCTAAGAATAAATGACATCTAAAAGTAGGTAACTTAAAATAAAAACAAGAGAACATCCTAATAAGCAGTAAAGGTAGAGGTGTCTCCATACCTAATCTCTTTATCTTAGAATTTGAGTTCAGAAGTTAGGGAAGTTGTGAGTGGAATGTATATTAACATCTTTATTTGATTTGAGAAACACAGACTTTTTTTCTAACAGAATGATTGGCTAATAGATTTGACAGGGACTAAACATTTGGGTAATTTTCCATATATGGCATAAAACAAATTCACAGCTTCAAAATTCTGCCATAATAAATTTAAAACAGATGATATGATAAAAATCTTTGTATCAAAATATAATATATAGTGAGACCTGGAATCATGTCAGTGGGGAGGCAGGATGATATTGCAGCACCCACATGAAGAGACAGAACAGTGTGGGGAGACTCATATTGTGAACTTTTGCTCCGGAACAACTGCAAAAACACATTAGGAAGGCTGAGAGAACCTACACACCCTCTAAAGGAAGCAAATTGCTCCTGAAGGACTAGGGAGGTACCACAAATACTGTAAGTGCCCAAACTGTGGAAGTGGGAAAGGAGGATTGTCTGTCCCCAAACACACACTCTCACTGGGGTACCTGAAGGTCTAGATCATGGGAGAAAATTCTGACCTTACTTGGAGCTCAGTCAATTTAGGTAACTAAGCAAAATACAGGAGTAGAGAAAGAAGTGGGAGAAGACCTGTGGGTCTTCTGGGTCCCCTGGGAAGCCATTTCTGCCTTGTCTCACAGGGGTCCTTGAGGAGAGCTATGAGAAGCACTGGGAAAGACCACAGAGAAAAGGAAACCTCCAGCTGAACATTGCAACAATACCAACTGAACACAAATTCTCCTAGTCAGAACTTGGTAACTGGTAAAAGGAGCTCTAAATCTTAAAAATCTTGAAAGAAATCCTGGAAACCCATCAAAACACAACCTCTTTAAAGCATAAATATCACAGAACTTACAAAACAAAAATAAAATTTAAAAAAGAAAACAAGTATACAGGCAACAAATAGCACCATAAATGAAATAATAGTACCTCACATCTCAATAACACCATAGAATGTAAATGGCCTAAATGCTCCACTTAAAAGATACAGAATTGCAGAATGGATAAGAATTCACCAACCATCTGCTGCCTTCAAGAGACTCACCTAACACATAAGTACTCACATTAACTTAAGGTAAAGGGGTAGAAAAAGGATTCCATGTAAATGGACACCAAAAGTAAGCAGGAGTAGCTATTCTTATATCAGATAAAAGAAAAATTAAAGCAACAGCAGTGGATGCAGCAAACCACCATGGCATGCATATACCTGTGTAACAATTCTGCATGATCTGCACATGTACCCCAGAACTTAAAGTATAATTTTTTAAAAAGTCAATGAGAAACACTATATAGTAACAGGAAAATATTACAATTCTAAATATTTATGCACCTAACACCGGACCTCTCAAATTAATAAAACAATTACATCTAGACCTAAGAAACAACATAGACAACACTACAATAAGAGTGGAGGACTTCAATACTACACTGACAACACTAGACAGGTCATCAAGACAGAAAGTCAACAAAGAAACAATGGATTTAAACTATACCCTAGAACCAGTAAACTTAATAGATATTTACAAAACATTCTACCCAATGATTGTAGAATATACATTCTATTCATCAGCCCATGGAACTTTCTCCAAGATAGACTATATGATAGGCCATAAAACAAGTCTCAATGAATTTAGGAAAATGGAAATTATATCAAAAACTCGGATCATGGTGGAATAAAACTGGAAATAAATTCCAAAAGGAACCTTCAAAATAATGAAAATACATGGAAATTAAATAACCTGCTCCTAAATGATCATTGGATAAACAATGAAATCATGATGTAACTTTAAAAATTCTTCAAACTGAACAAAAATACTGACACAACCTATCAAAACCTTTGGAATACAGCAAAGGTGCTGCAGAGAGAAAAGTTTACAGCCCTAAATGCCTACGATAAAAAGTCTGAATAAGCACAAATGGACAATCTAAGGTCACACCTGAAAGAACTAGAGAAACAAGAACAAATCAAACCCAAACCCAGCAGCAGAAAGAAAATAACCAAGATCAGAGCAGAATTAAATTATATTGAAATAAACAAAAAAAAATACAAAAGATAAATGACACCAAAAGCTGGTTTTGGAAAAGATAAATTAAATTGATAGACCATTAGCAAAATTAACCAAAATTAGAAGTAAGAAAATACAAATTAGCACAATTAGAAAGAAACCGAGGTACTACAACCAACATCACAGAAATACAAAAGATCATTCCAGACTACTATGAATACTTTATGCACATAAACTAGAAAACCTACAGGAATGAATAAATTCCTGAAAAGATACAACCTTTCTAGCTTAAGTCAGGAAGAATTAGATACCCTAAACAGACCAATAATAAACAGCCAGGTTGAAATGGTAATTAAAAAATTGCCAACCAAAAAACAAACTCCAGGAACAGACAGATTTGAAGCTACATTCTACTAGACATTTGAAGAAGAATTGCTATCAGTCTTATTGTCATTATTCCACAGAATAAGGAAAAAGGGAATCCTCCCTAAGTTATTCTATGAAGTCAATATTACTGTACTACCAGCAGCAGGAAAGGATATAACCACAAAAGAAAACCACAGTCCAATATCTCTGATGAATATAGATGTGGAAATCCTTAACAAAATACTAGTTAACCAAACCCAATAACATATCAAAAAGATAATCCACCATGATCAAGTGGGTTTCATACTAGTGATGCAGGGTTAACATACACAAGTCAAGAAATGTGATACACCACATAAACAGAATTAAAAACAAAAATCACATGATCATCTCAATAGAGAAAAAGCACTGGACAAAATCCAGCATTCCATTATGATTTAAACTCTTAGCAAAAGCAGCATATGAGGGACGTACCTCAAGGTAATAAATGCCATCCATTTATGACAAACCCACAGCCAACATAATACTGAATTGGAAAAAAGTTGACAGTATTATCTCTGAGAACTGGAACAAGACAAGGATGCCCACTCTCACCACCCTTCTTCAACATATTACTGTAAGTACTAGGAAAAGCAATCAGACAAGAGAAACAAATAAAGAGCAGCCAAATCAGTGACCAGAAACTGTCACTGCTGATGATATGATTGTATACCTAAAAACCCTAAAGACTACCTCAAAAAGCTCCTAGAACTGATAAAACAATTCAGCAAAGTTTCCAGATACAAAATTAACGTATACAAATCAGTAGCTCTTCTACACACCAACAGTGACCAAGCTAAGAATCAAACCAGGAACTCAACTTCTTTTACAATAGCAGCAAAATTAAAATAAAATTCTTAGGAATATACCTAACCAAAAATGTGAAAGATGTCTACAAGGAAAACTACAAAACACTGCTGAAAGAAATCATAGATGACACAAACAAATAGAAACACATCCCATGCTCTTGGGTGGGTAGAATCAATATTGTGAAAATGACCATACTGCCAAAAGTAATCTACAAATTCAGTACAATTCCTATCAAAATGTCACCATCATTCTTCACAGAGCTAGAAAATAAAATTTGTATGTAACCAAAAAAGAGCTCACATAGCCAAAGCAAGACTAAGCAAAAAGAACAAATCTGGAGGCATCACATTACCTGATTTCAAACTATACTATAAGGCCATAGTCACCAAAGCAGCATGGTACTGGTTTACAATGGAACAGAATAGAGAATCCATAAATAACCCAAAAACTTACAGCCAACAGATCTTGGTCTTGAAAAAACTGTTGGAAATACTTTCAGGAATTATCTACATTTGTTATTAGATAATAAATTTGTTTATAAAGCAGGGATCATAAAAAGGCTTTGCTTTAAACAAAACTGAAGAGATTTGAGGCAGCATGAAAATAAATTTCTGATGAAAAATCACTCTCTTTTTAAAATATGACTTAGAAGTTAAAGATTTTTGTGACATTGCTTCTCAAATTCCTGCCAGTTATTTGTTTCCAATTTAGGGATCACATTCTTGTTTCTCTTTATACCTTAACAAAATTTTTACCTGATGCCTGTTTAGATATTGATTCACAAGTGAAATCTATTATTTGCTCCATATGTAAAAAAATTTTCTAGTAGAAATTTGTTACAATTTTATTTCATTATTTGCATATATAGTACTTACATGGTTTATAATTTAAAATAAAACTTATTTATGAGTGTGACTAAAATGTATCAAAAAGTTTTCAAATGTTGAATCATTCCAACTTTCTCGGAACAAATTCCACATAATCATGATAGATAATTATTTGAATGCCCTGCTCTATTCCATTTGCATGTAATTTATTTTAGGAATTTTAAAATATATATTCCTGAATGGGCAAAAACTGGAAGCATTCCCTTTGAAATCTGGCATGAGACAAGGATGCGCTCTCTCACCACTCCTATTCAATATAGTACTGGAAGTTCTAGCCAGAGCAATCAGGCAAGAAAAAGAAATAAAGGGTATTCAAATAGAAAAGGAGGAAGCCAAATTGTCTCTATTTGCAGACGACATGATAGTATATCTAGAAGACCCCATCATCTCAGCCCAAAAACTCCTGAAACTGATAAGCAACTTCAGCAAAGTCTCAGGATATAAAATCAATGTGCAAAAATCACAAGCATTCCTATACACCAATAACAGACTTAAAGAGAGCCTAATCAAGAACGAACTGCCATTCACCATTGCTACAAAGAGAATAAAATACCTAGGAATACAACTTACAAGGAATGTAAGGGACCTCTTCAAGGAAAACTACAAACCACTGCTCAACGAAATAAGAGGACATAAACAGATGAAGAAACATTCCATGTTTATGGTTAGGAAGAATCAATATCGTGAAAATGGCTATACTGCCCAAAGTAATTTACAGAATCAATGCTATCCACATCAAGCTACCACTGACTTTCTTCACAGGACTGGACAAAACCACCTTGAACTTCATATGGAACCAAAAGAGAGCCCGCATAGCCAAGTCAATTCTAAGCAAAAAGAACACAGCAGGAGGCATCACACTACCAGACTTCAAACTATACTACAAGGCTACAGTAATCAAAACAGCATGGTACTGGTACCAAAACAGAGATATAGACCAACGGAACAGAACAGAGGCATTGGAGGCTACACAGCATATCTACAACCATACAATCTTTGATAAACCTGACAAAAACAAGCAATGGGGAAAGCACTTCCTTTTTAATAAATGGTGTTGGGAAAACTGGCTAGCCATGTGCAGAACCCTACCTGACACCTTACACTAAAATTAACTCTAGATGGATTAAAGACTTAAACATAAGACCTGGCACCATAAAAATCCTAGAAGAAAATCTAGGCAAAACCTAGGAGGACATAGGAATAGGCAAGGACTCCATGACCAAAACACCGAAAGCATTGGCAACAAAAGCCAAAATAGACAAATGGGACCTAATGAAACTCCACAGCTTCTGCATGGCAAAAGAAACAGTCACTAGAGTGAATCGGCAACCAACAGAATGGGAAAAAATTTTTGCAGTTTACCCATCTGAAAAGGGTTGATATCCAGAATTTACAAAGAACTCAAACAGATTTACAAGAAAAAAGCAAACAAGCCCATTCAAAAATGGGCAAAGGATATGAACAGACACTTTATAAAAGAAGACATACGTGAGGCCAACAAACATATGAAAAAATGCTCATCATCACTGGTCATTAGAGAGGTGCAAATCAAAACCACATTGAGATACCATCTCACACCAGTTAGAATGGAGATCATTAAAAAATCTGGAGACAACAGATGCTGGAGAGGATGTGGAGAAATAGGAACACTTTTACACTGCTGGTGGGAATGTAAATTAGTTCAACCATTGTGGAAGGCAGTATGGCGATTCCTCAAAGACTTAGAAATAGAAATTTCATTTGACACAGAGATCCCATTACTGGGTATATATCCAAAGGACTATAAATCATTCTACTATAAGGACATATGCACACGAATGCTCATTGCAGCACTGTTTACAATAGCAAAGACCTGAAACCAACCCAAATGCCCATCAATGATAGACTGGACTGGGAAAATGTGGCAGATATACACCATGGAATATTATGCAGCAATCAAAAATGATGAGTACGTGTCCTTTGTAGGCACATGGATAAATCTGGAGAACATCATTCTCAGCAAACTGACACAAGAACAGAAAATGAAATACCACGTATTCTCACTCATAGGCAGGTGATGAACAATGACAACACATGGACACAGGGAAGGGAGTACTACACACTGGGGTCTGTTGGGGGGAATAGGGGAGGGACAGCGGTGGGGGGAGCTGGGGAGGGATAGCATGGGGAGAAATGCCAATGTGGGTGAAGGAGAGAAAGGCCGCAAAACACACTGCCACGTGTGTACCTATGCAACTATCTTGCATGTTCTGCACATGTACCCCAAAACCTAAAATGCAATTAAAATATATATATATGCAAATAAAATATATATGTTATATATACTATATATTAAAATATATAAAATGTATATATATAATATATATAAATATGTATATTATATATATAAATATATACATTATATATATAAATATATATATAATATATATATTACATGAGGTTTTTATTCTAGTGCAATATTTATAGTAACCATTCAGTACATTTATTTATGTGTTCTATGGAAGTTAATCTGTCATCTTCAGATTTTATTTTAAACTTATTTAATGAGATATCATTTAGCTATAATAAAAATAATCACTTAAAGCGTTTCACCAGTGATATTTTATAAATAGATGGTCTTATAATTACACCAACATTCATGATATAGAATATTTCAATATTACAAAAGTTCTTTAATCACAAATGTCATGCCAGCACTCTAGCCTGGGTAATATGAGGGAACTTTTTCAAATAAATTAATAAACGAAAGCACTTGGCATAAAACAGAAAACAAACAACAAAAACAATGACACAAGGAAACCACAATCTGTTTATGCTTACTGAAGGGTAAATTTTAATCATGAGTTCATTACAGGTGAATCTACAGAGGGAAGCAGGAGCTGCCCACTAATGGGATTTAGACATCATGTCACAATGGTGGATTTTTTTGATGGCTTTCAGCAAGAAAATGATCATTCTGATACTTCCCTTATCTGCAACATGGAAATTCTCAAGAAACGTTATTCTATACTTCTGAATTATTCCATTTGAGGACAATTTTATATAATAACTACATTTTCATTCCAAAATGTGTAACTCCTCATTTTACTAGTTTACCAAATCTTTTGTTTTTCACTTTTGCTTTTTGTATGTTAATGTATTTCTCTATTTACTAGAATCCTCTGCCTCTAACACCAAACTTTCTTCCAAGATAATACTATTGTCATACTAGGAAGATTTATAGCATTTGCATTTTCTTATGTAACCCATAGTGAACTATAATGATTATTTCTATCCTTAATGTATAACTTAGCTTTCTAAATTGTAAACAAATAACCAGTATTCATATTCTTACATTGTTAATTAACTAATACATTTCTTATATGTATGTATATATCTAATATCTATTATGTGTGCATACATATAGTATTCACTTTAGATTTTATGAAGTGAGCAATATAGTCAATTTTTATTAGACTTTTCTTAAAAAATAATACCCCAGAAAACTGAGAGAATAAGGGGAATTAGATCAGGAAGGTGATGGTTTGCAATAAGTTTATAAGCAACATGAAAATGCTTCTTCTTATTCTTGTTAAAATTATCTATCATTTTTATGACCTCATTTGTAATAAAATATTTGTTTTATAGTTTAAATTTTTTTTTTTCAGAGCTCTTGGCTTATCTTTAATTTGGACCTCATAGTATCTGTGCCTGTTTTACCTGTGCTTGTATTCCACAATTTTGTTTGGTTAAAGATGTTTATATACTTCTTTGGTGAATCTGACAATTACGTGTCTTGGGATGAATCTGACAATTATGTGTCCTCTTCTTGAGGAGCATCTTTGTGGTGTTGTCTGACATTTATGCAGACAGCAAACATATGAAAAAAAGTCATTAGAGAAATGCATATCAGAGCCACATTAAGATATCTTATTATACTAGTTAGAATGGCAATCATAAAAAGTCAGGAAACAACAGATGCTAGAGAGAATGTGGAGAAATAGGAATGCTTTTACACTGTTGGTGGGAGTGCAAATTAGTTCAACCATTGTGGAAGACAGTGTGGTGATTCCTCAAGGATCTAGAACCAGAAATATCATTTGACCCAGCAATGCCATTACTGGGTATAAACTCAAAGGATTATAAATCATTGTACTATAAAGATACATCACACATAGATCTATTGTGGCACTGTTCACAATAACAAAGACTTGGAACCAATCCAAATGCCTATCGATGATAGACTGGATAAAGAAAATGTGGCACATATACACCATGGAATACTATGCAGCCATAAAAAGGATGAGTTCACAGCCTTTGCAGGAACATGGATGAAGCTTGAAACCATCGTTCTCAACCAACTGACACAAGAATAGAAAACCAAACATCACATGTTCTCACTCATAAGTGGGAGTTGAACAATGAGAACCCATGGACACACACCAGGGCCTGTTGAGGAGTGGGGATCTAGGGGAGAGATAACATTAGGAGAAATACCTAATGTAGATGATGGTTGATGGGTGCAACGTATCATCATGCATGATACGTTGTACACCACAGGTATACAATGTGCACTTGTATACCTATGTAATAAACCTGCATGTTCTGCCCATGTACACCAAAATTTAATGTATATTTTTTAAAAAGATGTTTAAGTACAACACTTCCTTAAACTCGTTGAGGCGTTTCATTTTCTAATTTGTCACAATTCTATTTTGCTATCTTAAAAGCTATTAAACTTAACAACTCAGAAAAAATAGCTATTCCAATATATCTCACAGATTCTGCGGGTCATGAATTTGGACAGGGCTCAGCTGAGCAATTCTTCTGTTCCTTATGTCACAGACAGAGATCATGTAGTGGCACTCAGCTAATGGATGAGCTGGTCTGAACAATCCGAGAGGGCTTCACTCAAATGACTGGAGTTAAAACGAAGACTGAGCTTAGCTAGTCTGCTGACTAGCATGCTGTCTCAGGATAAACTGACATTGTACATGGAAGCTGACTCTTACCACAGTGAGATATCAAGTAACTCAGGTGAAACTTTTATGAGAAGTCACCTCACCCTAAACCTGCCATATTTTACTGGTTGAAGCAGTCATAAATCCTCCCAGTTTTAACAAAATAAATCTAGATTTTAGAAATCAATGGGAAGAGTATAAAAATGCTTTTCTAAAAATAATACTGTTTTGGCAAAAAATTATATGAAGTTCAGCAATCTTTCTCATTTCAGATTCTTCTTTCTATTAAAATGAAAATATTTTATATTACAAAAAACTTACAGTTATTGTGTTTTATGACAGTTTTATAAAAATTTTATAGAAATGTTAAACTTTAATTTTTTGGACATACGAACATAAAGAGGTATCTATAATTATGTTTACCCAAACCAGTGGACATGCTCTCTCTAATATTCCTAATCCATAGAAATAAAAAATATGTATCAATATTTTTGTCTACTTGTATGTATATGAGTAGACATATGGACATCCATTACGCATGCTTCTAAAGGCATAAAAAGCAAAAAGTCATTCTCTTTCTCTGTGAACTTACATACAACTTGTACAAACAACACTTAAATTCCCATCTGAAGAAATGTAACCTCTATATCCAGGAAGGATTCATATTTATGGAGAAGTCAAGGATGTTATGACATCATTTTAGGATCATTGAATAATTTCCACTTAAAATACTTTTATAAAAACTGTTTTTCTCCCTTTAAGCAACAGAATCTTTTATCCAAAATCAGGGAAAAGTTAATATGGCAAATAATGTAATATAAACATTACATTTTTATATTTATACTTATGCTGAAAAATTTTGTGGAAAAGATGTTTTAGAGTTTCTGAGTGAGAGACTTCCTACTAAGAAGAAATAGTGTATAAAAAGGAGAGGTGAAGAAGGTCTCAGACAACCTTGCACACTCTATTTTGCTTGGAGTCAGTGTTGAAGAAGGAAACATGTAGAGTCGCTACCCTTATAGTTCGGACAAAAGTTACAAAAGAAGTTTTTGAGGGAGGAAATGAGCGTGAATCAAGCTGTCATGGAAAAATAAGCCCAATACTTACATAAACATCTTTCAGCATTGTCTTAAAAATGAAAATAAAGGTCTATGTGAGCAAAATTGTTAGATTTCCATGAAAAAGAAAATCCCCAGAAAATGTACATTAACGAAAACTGTAGATAAGAAAAATTAAAAATGTTTTTTCATATTTATTCTGCAACAGTTTGTGTCTTTCTTACCATTTTTAAAAAGCTGAAATGACCAGTTATGACTGCATTTTCAAGATTGTCAGGGGATTGTTTTAGGCAGTACATATTTTATTATTTTGATTAATAAACTAAATTATTCATTCTTCAACATACAGCATTTATTTCCAGAGGAAAAAAATAACCAATACAAAATGTAGAGAAATATTAATTCATTACATAATCATATATTTTAAAGATTTTTAAATATTAATCTTAATAACTTTTACCACTAGATTAACTTCATTTCTGAAATATATTAATATGAAAATAGTTACTGAAAACACAGAATTTTAACTTTAATCCAGCATCCTATTTTATAAATTGTATTCAGGCATTATATCCCCCAATGAAATGCAGATGTCAGAAGAATCTAATCAAATTCTGGAGTATATTTTGATGTCATATGATTGCACTTATTTTATTATTTTGTGGAAAGACTACAAAACAGTCACTTGTCATTTGCTCATTTACCTATGATTTAATTTTCACTTTAAAAAATGACATTAGTATTGATCATTAATTACATTTGCATTTAGAAAATACGTGACTTAAAAATGTTCATACCCTCTGATCCATCAAATTTCCTTATTGAATTTTTTCTGATACATGCACTAATTTGAAAGATTTTTATTCACATATTATATGTAATAATGTGAAGCTTAAATCCAATAATCACTGACTAGAGTTGATTAAAATACTTACAGAATTTAAATACTGATTAAATACTGATTAAATACTGATTAAAATACTTACAGAATTTAAAAAAGCCATGTAAAATCTCCAGAATATAAAGTTTAATTTAAAAAATACATATAATGAATAAAAATAAAATTTATTTATATTTCCCAAAAATATTTACCTAATGCTGTATATTGGTCTGGTTATATGAACCAAAGATCTTCCATGAACCAAAGATCTCTGTCTCTGTGGAACTTAACATTCTGGTTATGAGGAAAAACTAGAAAAAGTAGACTAGTAAAAAAGCGCTGAAAAGATTGCAGATTTAAGTAACTGTGGTCAATGTAATCTGCAATGAGATGATATTAAAGTAAAGCTTTGATGGAGTTGAGAGCTTTAAGTAAAAGGTTTGCTGGGAAAATAATTTGGGGTAGAGGTAATAGCTGCAGTAAAGGCTTGCTTGCCTTGCCTGTTTGAAGAACAATCAATGAAGTTTATGTGCATAGAGTTGAAAGGCAAGAATATTAGTAGAAAAAATGAGTAAGAGAAGTCACAGAGGAACAGGTAATATCAGGCTTTGATCCTGGTTGGTATGGGTTTTACTCTGAGTAAGATGCACAATTATTTCAAAAGTTGGAATTGAGGAGTAAAGTCATCTTATCTTTTGAAAGCATCAACTGGCTGCTCTTGAAAGAAAGATTAGAATCAGGGAGAGTTGTGAGGCTACATCAGTAATTAGGCAAAGGATGATGAAGACTCCAACTAAAAGGGTAGGGATTAGGGGTGAGATAATGAGAAATGACCTGTTTCTGGCAAAATTTTGGTTAAAGAGCCAATAGGGTTTCCTGCAGAATCAGATGCAGGTATAAAAGTAAGAGAGGAGGATTAAGGATGACTCCAAATTTTTCAAACTGAAAAAATTAAGTTGTCATTAACAAACATGGAGAAGACTATGAAGATAGTTTTGAAGGAATGAATTTTTATTTTCAGATGTGTGGAGTTTGAGTATCAATTAAATACTGAAATAGAGATACGTAGATCAGGAGCAATATCAGGGCTGGCATTGTAACTTGGAGAGTAATTGGCATATATGTGTTATTCAAAATCATGAGACTGAATGAAGTTTACTCAGGGAAGAACTTGAGATAAAGAAGATAATTTAGAATTGGGGGACTATGAAGGACCAGCAAAGGAGGCTGAGAGTGAGTAACATATAATTTAGATGAAAGAAACAAGAAAATGTAATGTCTAAAAAGAGAGGAAAGAAAATATATCAAGGAGGAGAACATGATACTTGATCAGCTGTTTCAAAGCTGAGGATAGGACAAGTAACCCATAAGTTAGTTATTAGTGACCTTGAAGTTAAAAAGGTTTAACATGCTCTATATATTTTCTAGAATCATAAGTGATAGGTCCGATGCAATTTTGATTTTTTCAATGTGTTTTACCCAGCTCATCAGAGTTAATTGCACACCATACCACCGAAAATTTAGTGACTTAAAGCAACAACCATATATTTAGCTCATGTTTCTGTGGGTTGGGAAGTTGGTCTGACTCAACTGGTTGATTCTTCAATTTGTCTTGTTTGATTCCATTCATGGGTCCACTATTATTTCCCAGGACAGCTGGGGTTGGCTAGGTGGAGCTGGTGGTAGCATTGCTCCTTCTAAATAACTTATTGTGTTCCACATGTTCTCTAATCCTCTAGTATACTGCTCTGGACTTAGTCAAACATTATAGAGTCTCGAGAAGAAAGAAGGTCCAAGCCTTCTGGAGGCCTAGTTTCAGAGCACACATAACTTCATTTCTGTTACATTTTCTTGGCCAAACCATATTAGTCCAATGCCAACCTAGATTCAAGGGATGTAGAATTAGATTCCACTTTTGTTTGACATTTGAGATGCGACACAAACTGTTGTGGCAATATTTGTAATCTAATATTCTGTCCTCTGGCCATTACTACTTATCCCGTTATATGCAAAATATGCTCACCCATATTTCAAGACTTGAAATTCTCATTCAATTGTGGCATCAGGCTTGAAATCCAGGATCTTGTGATCTAAATTGTATCTAAATTCAGCTTTGTCCCCTCTTTATCCATAGATATATCAAGCTAAAAAATAAAATAAAATGTTTTCTGTCTCCTATACATCTAAATACAGTGCTGATACAAGGACAGAATAACTGCAATAAATATCCCATTAAGCTTTACAGAGCTGTAAAATGAAATTTCAGTTGTAACAAATGAGTATAATCTGGAGATTATATGTGTGCACACAAAATGTGTTTTTGGAGGTGGACCTGAAGCAGCATGCAGAGAGGACTACCGGTGAGAGAGTTGGAACCATTCCTTCTGAAACTATTCCAAACAAAAGAAAAAGAGAGACTCCTCCCTGACTGATTTTATAAGGCCAGCATCATACTCATAGCAAAACCTGGCAGGCATGCCAGAAAAAAAGGAAATTTCAAGTTAATATCCCTGATAAACATTGATGCAAAAACCGTCAATAAAATACTGGCAAACCAAGTCCAGTAACACATCAAAAACCTTATCCACCACAATCATGTTGGCATCATCCCTGGAATGCAAGGCTGGTTCAACATATACAAATCAATAAACATAATCCATCACATAAACAGAACCAATAACAAAAACCACGATTATCTCAACAGATTCAGGAAGGGACTTTGATAAGATTCAATACCCCTTCATGCTAAAAACTCAATAGAATAGGTATTGATGGAACATATCTACTATGCTAAGAAAAAAGAACAGTCCGGGCACGGTGGCTCAAGCCTGTAATCCCAGCACTTTGGGAGGCCGAGGCGGGTGGATCACGAGGTCAAGATATCGAGACCATCCTGGTCAGCATGGTGAAATCCCGTCTCTACTAAAGATACAAAAAAAAATTATCTGGGCATGGTGGCACATGCCTGTAATCCCAGCTACTCAGGAGGCTGAGGCAGGAGAATTGCCTGAATACAGGAGGCGGAGGTTGCAGTGAGCCGAGATCGCGCCATTGCACTCCAGCCTGGGTAACAAGAGCGAAACTCCATCTCAAAAAAAAAAAAAAAGAAAGAAAAAAGAACGAAGTTTGGAGGCATCATGTTATATGACTTTAAACTATACTGCAACGCAACAGTAAGCAAAACCGCATGGTACTGGTACCAAAACAGATATATAGACCGATGGAACAGAACACAGGCCTCAGAAATAATGCCTCACATCTATAGTCATCTGATTTTTGACAAACCTGACAAGAAATGGGAAAAGGATTCCCTATTTAATAAATAGTGTTGGGAAAACTGGCTAGCTATATGCAGAAAACTGAAACTGGACCTATTTGTTACACTTTATACAAAAATTAACTCAAGATGGACTAAAGACATATACATAAGACTTAAAACCATAAAAACCCTAGAAGTAAACCTAGACAATACCATTTAGGACACAGGCATGGCCAAAGATGTCACGACTAAAACACCTAAAGCAATGACAACAAAAGCCAAAATAGACAAATGAGATATAATTAAACTAAAGAGTTTCTGCACAGCAAAAGAAACTATCATCAGAGTGAACAGGCAACCTACAAAATGGAAGAAAATTTTGGTAGTATTTCCATCTGACAAAGGGCTAATATCCAACATCTACAAGGAACTTAAAAAAATGTACAAGAGAAAAACCCACAACCCCATCAAATAGTGGGCAGAGGATATGAGCAGACATATCTTAAAAGGAGACATTTATGCAGCCAACAAACAGAGAGAAAAAAAAGCTCATCATTACTGGTCATTAGAGTAATGCAAATCAAAACCACAATTAAATATCATCTCACGCCAGTTAGAATGGCAATCATTAAAATGTCAGGAAACAACAGATGCTGGAGAGGATGTGAAGAAATAGGAATGCTTTTACCGTCTTGGTGGGAGTGTAAATTAGTTCAACCATTGTGGAAGACAGTGTGGCAATTCCTCAAGGATCTAGAACCAGAAATACAATTTGACCCAACAATCCCACTACTGGGTATATACCCAAAGGACTATAAATGATTCTACTATAAAGACACATGCACACATATGTTTATTGCAGTACTATTCACAATAGCATAGACTTGAAACCAACCCAAATGCCCATCAATGATAGACTAAATAAAGCAAATGTGGTACATTTATACCAAGGAATACTATGCATCCATAAAAAAGGATGAGTTCACATCCTTTGCAAGGACATGGATGAAGATGGAAGCCATCATTCTCAAAACACTAACACAGGAACAGACGACCAAACACTGCATGGTTTATAAGTGGGAGTTGAACAATGAGAATACATGGACATAGGGAGGGGAACATCACACATCCAGGCCTGTCAGTGGTGGGGAAGTAGGGGAGGAATAGCACTAGGAGAAATATCTAATGTAAGTGACAGGTTAATGGATGCACAAAAAGCCATGGCATGTGTATAACCTATGTAACAAACCTGCACGTTCTGCACATGTATCTCAGACCTTAAAATATAATAATCCAAAAAGAAAAAGAATGTAAGAGACTTGAGGTCAGAAACAAGGTTTCATTTTAATCTTTGTTTCCCTGAAACCCGTCCATAGCAAATGCCAAATACCTACAGATTTAATTAGAAAATGAGTAGAATCACAATACTTTCTGGCACCACTGTATTATTAACAGGAAAAGAGGTGAATAAACACTTAATAAGTAGTATTTGCGGTTATTTTAAATGTAAGTGGCTCCGAAATATTATAAATAAAATTAGTTGACTTACTCCAATAGAGGATAATGACAAATGACAACAATCATGCTGGAATTCAACATCAACCACAAATAATTAAACATTGAAAGAACCTGACAGAAGACCTTTAAAATGTTGCCAAACTCTATTTGGATAAACTGACTGTTTACAACAAGCCTAATGATTTCATCAGTCTTAATTAT
Organism: Saguinus oedipus; assembly: GCA_031835075.1. Classification (NCBI taxonomy): domain Eukaryota; kingdom Metazoa; phylum Chordata; class Mammalia; order Primates; family Cebidae; genus Saguinus; species Saguinus oedipus. The sequence goes on from CM063172.1 coordinate 112,190,321, forward strand.
AATTGTGGTTTAGTAAAAGACTCACATCTACTAAAAGTAATGAAGAATGTGTCAAATGTTTGAAGAGAAACAATTAACTACTGCCCAAATGGTTATTGTTTTGCAAATAATCAGAAACTGGGGAAAATGATGGTAATTGCAAGAGAAAGCCTATTGTCTGTAAAACAACACAGTGATTCTTTTATACAGCAGCTCAGTGTGATGATTCTTAAGATTTATAATCTCCTGCTTCTTTCCAGTTTTATGCAATTTTTATTTTTTGTTTTTGAAAATATTTTTAAATTTCAAAATGATAAATTTGAAAAAAGTAACTGTTACTTAAATATTTATGTCATTTTGCTTATATGCATGCACAAAAATTAGAAATAAAATTTGTTTCAAAAGATGTTTGAGTTTTTGCATTCAAGTTTATTTATATTAAAGAAAATAGTATTAAGCTTTAAAATTAGAAAATTATATAAATTAATGGACCTTCTGAATAGTGATGAGGATTATTTGATTATCTTCAACATATAATGCAAGATTTGTAATATTTATATAAATCTACACATAATTTAGCATTATTGCGTTCATAACACTCTGTCTTGCATTAATTAGCATTTTCTGTAACTATTTCCATCTTTTTAACATGGGGTACACATTACATAAATATGATATTACTGTTGGGCATTTGGTACATTGCTCACTGTTTTATAGTAGTAGTGAGACCATAAAAGCTTTGCCTAAATTACTTTAAAATATTTTTTAAGTATAATTTTGTAAGAGAATACTCCTAAAGGGAAAATGAGGTTTTAAAATATATAGATAGTTTGTTGGTTCCATCTTTTATTGTTAAATTTAACTCTATAAAGAGCAAATTTAAAGTGCCATAAGAGACATATAAATTGCATGTCCCCAAAAAGCCAATATGTGGTATTTACGTTTTGTTTTGTTTTGTTAGCTTAACAGAAATACAATTGTTTCTTAAAATTCTTCAAGTTGTATTTTGTTAATTGCTATCAAGACTGTACTTTTCTCTATGAAATGCCATGTTGCCCATTATTCTTTATGTGATAAGTGATATAAATACTGGATACTATTTGCTGACTTGGATTGTTACATGGATTTGCTTCTAATTGTATTCCTAAAGCTTATATTTTCTGGGTATTTATTGATTGAATCATTTAATAAGTCTGTAGATGAATTTCATTTTAGGATAGTTGTATAATCCCAAACATTTAATTTATCTTTAAAATCTCCACTGCAAAAGAAATGTAAAAATGAGCTTTTATGTATGCAGCCGTGCTCAACAAAGGGAAGAGTACTTTTAACAAGCAATTTAAAACAATCTTTGAGCTATTTCTGTAAAATGTCAAATACATAGGATCAAGAAACTAGGAACATCCCATCTCAGTGCCAGGAAACAAATAATTTACATTCCCCAGCAGCTTTTCAAAACACAAAGCATTAGGCTAGGGAATGTGGATTAATCAAAACTCAGGAGGCAGGGTATAAAACTGCTTAAAAATTGTGCCAGTTATAGCATAAGAATCAAATGAGCTATAGTCAACACTGTATCATTACTTCTATTATCATAGATGAAGTGCAGCAAGGTAATAATAATGATAATAAAGTACAGTATATATCTGCTATGGTTTCATTTTGGTTCATCTCTTACCAAAAGTCATGTTGAATTTAATTGCCCACGTAATGATGTGAAACGTGGTAGAAGCTTTAAGAGGTCTTTGGTTCATGAAGGATCTGCCCTTATGAAAGGATAAAAGCAGTCTTGCAGGAGTGAGTTCTCTTGAGAAATGAAACTAATTACTATGAGAATGTATTGTTATAAAGTGATGCCACTTCTCATATTTTAGTCTTTTTCACCAGTGCTTTATTGTCCCTTCTGTTTTTCTACCATGCTGTAAAGAACTAGACCCTCAACAGAATCTCCCAGATGCAGCTACTCAATCTTGAACTTTTTAGCCTGTAGAATCATGACCTAAACTAACCTCTTTCCTTAATAAATTACACAGTTTCAGGTATTCTGTTATAGCAACACCAAATGGGCTAGGACAGTATTAAAGATATTTTCTTAAACCATTTTCATTTTGTAAAATGTTTGTCTTAAATATTTGAGTGACATGTATGTCTCCTACAGTTAGTATTTCCTTGTGGTAAAAATACAAAGTCATATTTAAAAAATAATAGTACAAATTTTCATATCCAGTTACAGTGATGTAACAAAGACTGGACTTGTCCTCCCACTTGAAAATTAGACTCTAAGAAAAAAAAAAGTATGTAATGGTTATTATCAGAGAACACATAACAGATAGCACAAAACTCTGTATTCTGAGAAAAGAGAAACAAATAAGTTGAGCTCTGTATTTCCCTAATTTTACACCTGAATAACCATGTTGGACAGTGGTAGTAGAACTCTGGCAGAGAATGACAGTCTTATTGAGTTGAGAAAATTGAAACAGGCATTCCAGGAGATTAAATGAAGGCAATTTGTGTGAAAGAGTACTGGAGAGGAAGAAGATAGACAGAGAAAGAACTCAGAAATTTGCCTATGGTCTCCACTGAGTATCATAATAAATAGTAAATTGCAATACATAAAGTGAAACTTCATGAGGCTAAGCAAAGTACAACCAAAGAGGTATGTGAGCAATTGAAAGACCTCAGCCAGAGCTGGAGAATTTTCACATTCTGCCAACATAAAATACTTTGGGAAAACGCAGACATCTAACAAAGACCCCAAAAGGGATACATAATAACAATGTGTCTAGATACAAAGACCTGCCACAATAAAACTTAACAGAAAGCAGAATCAAGCTGATCCATGATACAGTCTGCAAGAACAAAGCTAAACGTTTTTGAAATAGAAAAAAAAAAAAATTCAGCAGTAAATGGAAAACTCATAATGTCCAGAATCTAATAAAAATATCACTGGACATGCAAAGAAGCAGGAAAAATATGATTAATAATTAAGGGGGAAAGACCCAGAAATTAAAAATATGCAGACAAAAACTGCTATTAAGAAAGACATGCTTTAAGAAAAGTATAAATATGTTGAACTTTGAAACAGAAAATATAAAAAACAATGCAATGAAATATAAAAAGCTCACTTTCTAGAGCTCAAAAATACAATAAATGTCAACATTTTTCAAAAGACTAAAAAAAATGAACAGAACAACAACGACTATGAGAGAAAGCTAAATTGGTCTATTATACATGTAAATAAAATTGCTGAAGAGTGGTATAAATTGGCCAAACAAAAAATGTTTGGAAAAATATTATCTCCAAGTTTTCAAATTTTTTATTAAAAAAATCAAGAGATGCAAAAATCTAATAAAAATTAAATAGGACTAACAAAAAGAAAACCACAAGAACTGTAGTATCAAACTGCTGGAAAACAATATAGAAAAATTTTACAGTAGCCAAAATGAAAAGGAAATATTTCATGCTCTAAAACAAAGGTAAAAATGAATGCTGACTTTGGTAGAGGTTCAGTCAGAGTGAACCTTGGGAAGGAATGAGCCAAAGGCCACAGTTCTTACCCAGAGGTAATTAGGCAAGAGTAAATACAAAAGAATTTAAACAAGCTTATCTAAAGAGCTTGTTTACTCATGTGATCTTAAGATTCACCTTTAAACATACACAAGCACATGGCTGCTCTTTATGGGGGTTGGGGGCCAGGGGTGGGTGCCAGTGTTCAGCAATGTTATTACCCACATACTGTGTTTGCTTTAGGCCTTGGAAACTGGCCTTTAATCATTTGTAAAATTGCTCTCTCCAGGGAAGGCAACCATATTAATTATCCACAAGTGTGTTGACTCTAAGCCTCTGTCATTAAATCTATACTGAATAAATGACCTCAGCCAGCTGGTTAGGGCTATGGCTGCTGACTCTTTACAGCACCCTTCTCAAAGTCTGTAAGTGGCCTGGACCCCTAGCCTGTATTCTTATAATAAAGTAAGCTAGAGTAAGGGAAATGTTATTAAGAAAATCATAAGAAAGAGAACATACGCTCTTTCCTATGTTTTTCGTAGAACATTCACTATTGTTTTAATTTGCATTTGTTCAATGACATGTTTTTCAAGTGCTTTATCTGCCTCATGCATATCTTCTTTTGTGACATGTCTATTAAAATATTTTGTCTTTTTATTATTAATTTTTGTTACATGTTCTGTATACATTTTGCTTGTAGGATATATATTTTGCAAATGTTTCTCCTATTTGGTGGCTTGCCATATTGTTTACTGAATTATTGTCTTTATTTTGGGCTTCTTTGGTGTTCGTTTAATATCATATAGCTGTAAATTTCTGTGTTTCATTACATTTGGGAAATTTCTTGCCAATTATTTATTTCATTACTTTTCTACATCAGTTTCTAAATTATCCATATATTCTCCATTTTACATCATCCAACACATTCTTGAATTTAAGCACATTTTATATAGGTTTTAATATGAAAGTTAGAGTGAATTTTATGGTAATTCATGGATCCCTTAGATATCTGGGCTTTGTTTTCTCTCACAAGATTTTTACTTAATAGTCTATCTCAGGCTATACTTGACTCAGGAAAGGATGTATTTCATACATATAGGCTTTAGTACTTTCCTCAAATTTAGTGAAGATCACTGAACTTTGGCAACCTTTACCAGCCTAATACATCTCTTTCCCAGAGTCTCTAAAGGTTTTTAGTTTTTCTGTTCTCAACATGATTTCTTGACTTCAGTCTCTCCTCCTCGCTATTCACATTCAAGGAAATGCTCACAATTCTGTCACTATAGCTCATTTCAGTTTAGAATTTTGGAAGACAGGAAGAAGCAGAAAGTCAAGTCCTGATGCTGATCTATATTAGCATTCTTGTTTTTAAAGTTCTTATATAAAATTAGTCATTCTTGAAGGGAGAAAAACTACTGTTGAAAAAGTTTTCAACCATTTTTTCTTATATTTCATTAGGGGACGAAGTCCCTAAGATTCAGGCTACTCTGTCCAATTTTGCATATCTACACTACTGATATTATTTTAAATATCTTAGTGTATTTCAATATTTCCGATAAATATCTGTCACTTTTGTAATTCAAACACTAGATATAAAAAATTGTTTTTAAACTTATAAGTATTGCATATATAAAGAAAAGTAGCCCAGTTAACAATGGACTTAAAAAATCATAATGGCGGAGGAGGAAAGATGGCGTCATAGAAGTGACTCAGGATTGCAGCTCTCGGTGAAGGCGCAGAGGCTGCTGCAGGTATACCCCAGACAAGCAGGGCCTGGAGTGGACCTCAGCACTCATACAGCAGAGGGGATAGACCATTAGAGGGAAAACTAAGTAACAGAAATACTTCACCATCAACAATCTCAGCGTCCACACAGAGACCCAATTGAAAAATCAGCCACTACTAAGACGACAGGCAGATAAATCCATAAAGATGGGAAGAAACCAGCGCAAAAAGGAGGAAAGCACCCGAAACCAAAACACCTCACCTCCAAAAAAGGACAAAAACTCCTCACCAGCAAGGGAACAAAGCTGGATGGAGAATGAATGTGACGAAATGACGGAATCAGACTTCAGAAAGTGGATAATGAGAAACTTCAGTGAGCTAAAGGAACATGTTCTAAACCAGTGCAAAGAAACTAAGAACCTTGAAAAAAGATTTGAAAAAAGATTCGAGGAATTGATAACGAGAATGGACAACTTAGAGAGTAATATGAATGAATTGAAGGAGCTGAAAAACACAACACGAGAACTTCGCGAAGCATGCACAAGTTTCAACAGCCGAATTGACCAAGCAGAAGAAACAATATCAGAAGTTGAAGATCAACTCAATGAAATAAAACGAGAAACCAAGATTAAAGAAAAAAGCACAAAAAGGAATGAACAAAATCTCCAAGAAATGTGGGACTATGTGAAGAGACCCAACCTACGTTTGATAGGTGTACCAGAATGTGACGAAGAGAATGAATCCAAGCTGGAAAACACTCTTCAGGATATTATCCAGGAAAATTTCCCCAACCTAGCAAGACAGGTCAATACTCAACTCCAGGAAATACAGAGAACACCACAAAGATACTCTGCAAGAAGAGCAACCCCAAGGCACATAATCGTCAGATTCACCAGGGTTGAAACGAAGGAGAAAATACTAAGGGCAGCCAGAGAGAAAGGTCAGGTCACCCACAAAGGGAAGCCCATCAGACTCACAGCAGATCTCTCGGCAGAGACTCTACAAGCCAGAAGAGAGTAGGGGCCAATATTCAACATCCTTAAAGAAAAGAGCTTTCAACCCAGAATTTCATATCCAGCGAAACTGAGCTTCATAAGTGAAGGAAAAATAAAATCCTTCACGAACAAGCAAGTACTCAGAGATTTTGTCACCACTAGGCCTGCTTTACAAGAGCTCCTGAAAGAGGCACTACACATAGAAAGAAACAACCAGTTCCAGCCATCCTAAAAGCATACCAAATGCTAAAGACCATCAACAAAATGAAGAATGTACATGAACCAACGGGAAAAACAGCCAGCTAGCATCAAAATGGCAGTATCAAATTCACACATAACAATATTAACCCTGAATGTAAATGGGCTAAATGCACCAATCAAAAGACACATACTGGCAAATTGGATAAAAAACCAAAACCCATCGGTGTGCTGTATCCAGGAAACCCACCTCACATGCAAAGATACACAAAGGCTCAAAATAAAGGGATGGAGGAAGATTTACCAAGCAAATGGAGAGCAAAAAAAAGCAGGAGTTGCAATTCTCATCTCTGATAAAATAGACTTTAAAGTAACAAAGATCAAAAGGGACAAAGAAGGTCATTACATAATGGTAAAAGGATCGATACAACAAGAAGAGATAACGATTCTAAATATATATGGACCCAATGTAGGAGCACCCAGATATATAAGGCAAGTTCTTAATGACTTACAAAGGGACTTAGACTCCCACACAATAATAGTGGGAGACTTTAACACTCCACTGTCAATAGCAGACAGATCAACCAGACAGAAAATTAACAAGGATATCCAGGACTTCAACTCAGACCTGGAACAAGCAAACCTGATAGACATTTACAGAACTCTCCACCCCAAATCCACAGAATATACATTCTTCTCAGCACCACATCACACCTACTCCAAAATTGACCACATAATTGGAAGTAAAGCACTCCTCAGCAAATGCAAAACAACTGAAATCATAACAAACAGTCTCTCAGACCATAGTGCAATCAAGTTGGAACTCAGAATTCAGAAAATAACTCAGAACCGCACAGCTTCATGGAAACTGAACAATTGGCTCTTGAATGTTGATTGGATAAACAATGAAATGAAGGCAGAAATAAAGAAGTTCTTTGAAACCAATGAGAATGAAGACACAACGTACCAGAATCTCTGGGACACATTTAAAGCAGTCTGTAGAGGAAAATGTATAGCAATAAGTGCCCACATGAGAAGAGTGGAGAGATCCAAAATTGACACCCTATCGTCAAAATTGAAAGAGCTAGAGGAGCAAGATCAAAAAAGCTCAAAACCTAGCCGAAGACAAGAAATAACTAAGATCAGAGCAGAACTGAAGGAGATAGAGACAAGAAAAACCCTTCAAAAAATCAATAAATCTAAGAGCTGGTTTTTCGAAAAGATCAACAAAATAGACCACTAGCCAGACCGATAAAAAAGAAGAGAGAGAACAACCAAATAGATGCAATAAAAAACGATAAAGGGGAAATCACCACAGATTCCACAGAAATTCAAACCATCATCAGAGAATACTACAAACAACTCTATGCACATAAACCAGTAAATCAGGAAGAAATGGATAAATTCCCAGATGCCTGTGTCCTCCCAAGCCTAAACCAGGAGGAAGCCGAAACTATGAATAGACCAATAACAAGGTCTGAAGTTGAGGCAGCAATTAAGAGCCTACCACACAAAAAAAGCCCAGGTCCAGATGGGTTCACAGCCGAATTCTACCAGAGACACAAAGAGGATCTGGTACCATTCCTTCTGAAACTATTCCAAATAATCCAAAAAGAGGGAACCCTTCCCAAATCATTTTATGAGACCAACATCATCCTGATACCAAAACCTGGCAGAGACTCAACAAGAAAAGAAAACTTCAGGCCAATATCCATGATGAACATAGATGTGAAAATCTTCAATAAAATACTGGCAAACCGATTGCAACAGCACATTAAAAAACTTATCCATCATGATCAAGTAGGATTCATCCTGGGCATGCAAGGCTGGTTCAATATACGCAAGTCTATAAATGTAATTCACCACATAAACAGAAGCAAAAACAAAAACCACATGATTATCTCAATTGATGCAGAGAAGGCATTTGACAAAATTCAACAGCCCTTTATGCTAAAAACCCTCAATAAACTTGGTATTGATGGAACATATCTCAAAGTAATAAAAGCTATTTATGACAAACCAACAGCCAATATCATACTTAATGGGCAAAAACTGGAAGCATTTTCTTTGAAATCTGGCACTAGACAAGGATGCCCTCTCTCACTACTTCTATTCAACATAGTACTGGAAGTTCTAGCCAGAGCAATCAGGCAAGAAAAAGAAATAAAGGGTATTCAAATAGGAAAGGTGGAAGCCAAATTGTCTCTATTTGCAGACGACATGATAGTATACCTAGAAGACCCCATCACCTCAGCCCAAAAGCTCCTGCAACTGATAAGCAACTTCAGCAAAGTCTCAGGATATAAAATCAATGTTCAAAAATCACAAGCATTCCTATACACCAATAAAAGACTTAAAGAGAACCAAATCAAGAACGAACTGCCATTCACAATTGCTACAAAGAAAATAAAATACCTAGGAATACAACTCACTAGGAATGTAAGGGACCTCTTTAAGGAAAACTACAAACAACTGCTCAACGAAATAAGAGAGGACACAAACAGATGGAGAAACATTCCATGTTCATGGTTAGGAAGAATCAATATCGTGAAAATGGCTATACTGCCCAAAGTAATTTACACAATCAATGCTATCCCCATCAAACTACCATTGAATTTCTTCACAGAACTGAAAAAAACTACCATGGATTTCATATGGAACCAAAAAAGAGCCCACATAGCCAATTCAATTCTAAGCAAAAAGAACACAGCGGGAGGCATCACACTACCAGACTTCAAACTATACTACAAGGCTACAGTAATCAAAACAGCATGGTACTGGTACCAAAACAGAGATATAGACCAATGGAACAGAACAGAGGCATCGGAGGCAACACAACACATCTACAACCATATTATCTTTGATAAACCAGACAAAAACAGGCAATGGGGAAAGGATTCCCTATTTAATAAATGGTGTTGGGAAAATTGGCTAGCCATGTGCAGAAAGCAGAAACTGGACCCCTTCCTGACACCTTACACTAAAATTAACTCCAGATGGATTAAAGACTTAAACGTAAGACCTGACACCATAAAAACCCTAGAAGAAAATCTAGGCAAAACCATTCAGGACATAGGAGTAGGCAAGGACTTCATGAACAAAACACCAAAAGCATTGGCAACAAAAGCCAAAATAGACAAATGGGACCTAATCAAACTCCACAGCTTCTGCACGGCAAAACAAACAGTCACTAGAGTGAATCGGCAACCATCAGAATGGGAAAAAATCTTTGCAGTTTACGCATCTGACAAAGGGCTGATATCCAGAATTTACAAAGAACTCAAACAGATTTACAGGAAAAAAACAAACAAGCCCATTCAAAAATGGGCAAAGGATATGAACAGAAACTTTACGAAAGCAGACATACATGAGGCCAGCAAACATATGAAAAAGTGCTCATCGTCATTGGTCATTAGAGAGATGCAAATCAAAACCACATTGAGATACCATCTCACACCAGTTAGAATGGCGATCATTAAAAAATCTGGAGACAGCAGATGCTGGAGAGGATGTGGAGAAATAGGAACACTCTTACACTGTTGGTGGGAGTGTAAATTAGTTCAACCATTGTGGAAGACAGTGTGGCAATTCCTCAGGGACCTAGAAATAGAAATTCCATTTGACCCAGCAATCCCATTACTGGGTATCTATCCAAAGGACTATAAATCGTTCTACTATAAGGACACATGCACACGAATGTTCATTGCAGCACTGTTTACAATAGCAAAGACCTGGAACCAACCCAAATGCCCAACGATGATAGACTGGACTGGGAAAATGTGGCACATATACACCATGGAATATTATGCAGCAATCAAAAATGATGAGTTTGTGTCCTTTGTAGGGTCATGGATGAATCTGGAGAACATCATTCTCAGCAAACTGACACAAGAACAGAAAAAGAAATACCGCATATACTCACTCATAGGTGGGTGAGAAAAATGAGAACATGTGGACACAGAGAGGCGGTCTACTATACACTGGGGACTGTTGGGGGGAATGGGGGAGGGACAGCAGGGGGGGGCTGGGGGGGATAGCCTGGGGATGAATACCAAGTGTGGGTGAAGGGGAGGAAAGCAGCAAAGCACACTGCCATGTGTGTACCTATGCAACTATCTTGCTCGTTCTGCACATGTACCCCCAAACCTATAATGCAATAAAAATTTAAAAAAAAATAAATAAATAAATGAAAAAAAAAATCATAATGGCAAATGAGCAATTATATATGGAAAAATGTTAACCATAATTGTTATAAAATAAACACACAATAAAACTGTATATTAAATTTTACCTCTTAGATTAGTAAAAAAAAAAAGTAATATCTGGCTTTGTCAAGGAAATAAAACAAATCAGCATATGCTGTCACATATATGTGACAGGGAAAACTATTATATTCTTCTCCCAGGGAAATTGGCCACAACTCTTTAAAAAAAAGTCTATATTTACAAATGTATCTAAAATTAATTACAATAATAAAGGTATGTATAAATATAGTAAGGATATGCATATGTGAAATACCCTACCTTGGCTATAATGAATACATTTTAAACAATCCTGCTAACTCCATTTTGTCCAACCTGAGCTATGTAGGGCATTTTGTTCCAAAGCTTCTGGTCTGAGACACCTGGCATCTTTGTAACAAATTTTCTGAGAAACAGGGCCCACCAGCCCTGTACATCCTGTATCTGCAACTGTGTAACTGTTACCCCACACTGCTACCCCACATCCTGTGTAAAAAACAATTGTAAGTAGAACTTTTTATTAGGCCCCCTTCTCCCCTAACCTGCTCTTTCTCCTTCTGTAATAATCTGCTTACTGCCCTCTGACCCTAAACTGGTACAAAAATGTTGACTGCCCTTTGTTCTTGGCTGAGAGGTTTGAGCTCTAGGTGACTCTCGGATACCAGCATAAAGGTGGGCTCTCAACAAACTCAGTGCATGACACTTCTGTTTAAACTCGCTAGGGTATAATATATGAACATGGATATGTGAAAAAATCATGTATGTTGCAGTGTAATTTATTACAACATAAAACAAGAAACATAAATGCATAAATGTAAGTTGATAATTATAAAAATATATTCAAATAGAATAATACAGACATTAAAAATCATATTTGATAAATACCATATTTACATGAAAATGATTTTATATATATGAAGAAACAGCCACATCATGAGTTTTTAATTAAAACATCTATGTGTAGTAAAATAATTAAAAACCTTCTAGTGAATCTACTTTTCACAAACACACATACCCACGAAACATAAATGCACACAAAATATGTTTTAAAGTAAAACATATTTACTACAGATTTTTTGAAAATACTGTAGTAAATATGTATTACTTTAAAAACTGTAGTAAATATGTATTACTTTAAAAGTAAAAAATTTTAATTATTTTAAAATATGTTTCTACATTCAGAAAAACAAAAAATAAGATAATCTACTCTGTGTGGAATGTGAGAGAAAAAGCTTAACCAACAGAATTCAATTTTCTGAGGAATAATGGAGACATAATAGAAGCATTAGTCTTGTGAATAATTGAAAAATCAGACAAGAATATAGAAAGTTTCAAATAGAAGATAATAGGCAATAGTGACAATATGCAGAAAAGTTTAGAAAAAGAACACTTAAATGTTCCCATTATTTCTAAAATTGTGTTCTTGAAATGATGAACAATTTTAAGTAGAACTTTTTATTAGCAGTTTTAATAAAATGGTGGCATCATCAAAGGTTTCACTTGTGTCAGAATAGGTATTTTCTCCTTCCTTTAAAGAATTATGTACCCACAACCATTTGACTAGAGCACCTCCTATGGGAAACGTACAGTTCTCTGTCCTGCCTGACCATACATTTTACTTTGGACACTGAAACGTGAGCAGAGATGGTGCTTTAAAATCCATTTTATATTTCCACTAAGTCTCTTGCACTTTCCTTTTGCCAAAAGAATAGCACATCCTTCAGATGTGATTCTGAGAAGAGAAATGATGATAATAATTTCAAACAGGGAATAGGAGCCAATTGTTAACTCTCTAACTTAAGAAAATAAAATAGAATAACAAGTTAGATCTAAAAAAGAAGAAGAATACAACTAATGATTAAAAAATTAATAAAAACAAAGCATAGGAAACAAAATCAGTGTAGTAAAAATATCTTACTTTGAAAGAATCAATAAAAGTTATAAACTTCCAGCCTATGAATAAATAATAAAATGAGAGAAACAGATGAACAATATCAGGAACAGAAGAAGAGAACACACTAGAGAGCCTACAAAGATTTTTTGAATATTCTATTTCTCCTTTGGTCAGTGTTATAATTTGTCATTCAAGGAATTTGTCCATATTATCTAAGCTGTAATATTTATCAGCATTGTTACATGCTATTCTATTTTTCTTTTAATATGAATAGAATTTGTAGGCATGTTTTTATCCTTGTTTGTAGTATATTCTCTTTTTAACTCTTTCATTCTTTGTAAATCCAGCTCCAGATTTATAAGTCTAATTAATAATTTTCAAGAACCAGCCAACGTCCAGATCCACTGATTTTTCCCATTCTCTAAATCCTATTTCAGGGGTATAAACACTTAATTTTATTATTTTTCCCCTGTTTTGAGGAAGGCAGTCTCTACAATTGTTCTTAATTATCTCTGCACCCTACTATACATACCCTTGGTAATCCTGTTGTATTAGTCTGTGTTCACACTGCTGATAAAGACATACCCAAGACTGGGTAATTTTTAAAAAAAAGTTCAATAAACTCACAATTCCACATGGCTGGGGAGGCCTCACAATCATGGTTGGGGGTGAAAGGCACCTCTTACATGGCAGCACACAAGAGAGAATGAGAGCCAAGCAAAATGAGTTTCCCCTTATCAAACCATCAGATCTCATGAAACTTATTCACTATTATGAGAAAAGTACAAGGAAATCACTTTCATGATTCAACTATCTTTTACTAGGTCTTTCCAATAATTTAAAATACATTTTTCCCACCTTTCAAAGTTTCTTGTCTGAGAAAAGTTAGTGTGATATTTTAGCCAATTAATATGTACTAAATGGAAGTCCTACCTCATTCCCTAAAGACATATTCAGAAAATAAAACTTACACCATAGATGAAAACATTAAATTTCAAACCCTGAGGAATCAGGGGTGCTACTTCCTTTTGATATAGCTATATAACAATACACAGATAAAAAGAAAATATTAATCATGCTTCTAATAAAATTTAGAGTGTGACATTAGGAATAAGGAACAATTTAAAATGTGGAAAGACAAGTATAAGAAAAATTTATTTGTCACTCTTGAAGAACTAATGAAGACATTTAAGAGAAGGTAAGTCTTCTGCAGGAGACACGAATCTCTTGAGGAAAATCATATTTAGGTAGTATAATAAGAAAAAATATTTAAAGAGAACATATTCAAATGATCAGTAAATAAAAAGGAATTTCTAAAGGAGAGATGGAGCCAAAGTAAATGAATTAATGCTATTTTCAAAATTACTAATACATTGGCCTTAAAATTGAAATTGTATATTATGTTTATAAAAACATAGTTGAATATTAAATCGTAACTATAAATAACATGGTGAAATTGTTAAATTTAAGGAAAAACGTATAAACATTTAAGAACAATTTAGTCTATTGATAACTAAATCAAAATCCAACTGTTTTCATTTTTGTCTAAAAATCTCAAATATATATAAGAATGTTAATTAGCTGAAATATTTAAGAATGGTAAATGTAAAGGTAAATGTTAACATTTGAAATTATAACAATTAAATAGTATTTCATATATGCATATATATTTACACTTTGTACATATATATTTACACTTTGTAAACAAATATATTGACAGTTTTTCAGTTGCTTGACCTAAAAAACGAAAGTAAGACATCTTGAGATTAGCATGAACTTAAGAAACATGTATCTTTTATGGATAAATTGCTTGAAGGCTTGTGCAAAAACAATAAAAGCAAAATCCAATATTCAAGAAATAATTGTGACCCTAAATATTTTTAGATGAATTCCCAAATTAATTACCTTATGATCTTAGAAGGTATTGAAGAATTTTATATCAATTAAAAAGACAACTGGTTAATCAAGTATTGCATTTATAAGTACAATCTAGATTAACAAAAATTGGAGGACAGATTTAAAGAGTAGAAGAATGTTCAAATACATCTATTTTTAAAATGGCATATAAAGAAATAATTTACTTTCACTGTGGTATTTGCATTTTTCAACTTTAAAGTAAAAATGGAAATACATAATAACATTTAAATTTACACTATAATCATGGAAAAATAAATGAGAACAAAAAATAGGCATTTACAATAAAATGCAGACCTAAATATAAACTGCAAGTGTGACTGTATAGAAACAACAAACAACGTAAAATATATTCCCATATATGGAATAATAAATCTTTCTTTTAAAAGTTACTTTACCACATGGTGTACAATAACAACTTCCAGTCTATTAAAAAGAATTCAAATAGAAAAAAAAATTCAAAGGCATTAAGATGACAAGCAAAGATTTATCAAGCAAATGTTAAAATAGGTGTGGTAAAATTAGTATGAGAGAATAGGGCAGAAGGTAAAGAGGATGTGCTGCAATGAAAAGGTAGTTTTATACTGATGAAAAGATACAAATCCACAAAAGCCTGCAACAATCATGAACCTTTTGCTGACAAATTATATTTCATGAAAAATGTATAAAGCAAAATCTATTAGAAATGAAAAGAAAAACTGATCAAAACACAATTGTCATCAGAAAGTTTAGAGCACCATTACAGATCCACGGCAGTTCAAGTAACTCTAAAGTATGAGCATATAATTTTGGAACAATGTAATAAATAATGTTAAATGTTTTCTTCTCAACAAGAGCCTTCTGAGGAGAGTTTGTTTTGAAACTGCCATACTAAACATGGAAAAGCAGCACAGAAGTGAAGCTTAAGTGTGATCACCTCTACAGGTGTGTTTTCTTCCATCTGTTTTGTCCTCAGCAGGGAGTGTAAAATGACTAATCTGGGAAGGTATATTGTGGTGGACACAGCATAGGGGCCTACTCAACTCACAATTCCCTCTTCTTCAGAACCGACTAGAAATGGCAAGTCCATCAGTTGCTCAGACAGTGCTCCTTACCTCTCTCCTAACAGTAGCTGCCTTCGGCCAGCGATTAAAACTTGAACAACAAAAGTTCCACTGACTTCCGTTGGTAAGAAATGTGAAGCCAGATGTGCTGGCTACTACGTGTCCCCAGACTTCGTTGATCAGTGAAGCAACTCAGTCTTCTTTAAACAACTTCCCATTTGTGAATCAACATAGGAAATGTGCAATTATCCTTAGCATAGGCTCCCAAAATCCTGGTTTCATATTAAAGTTCTACTACACATGAGCACATGCAACATACACATACACCATTTTACGTTACAACTGGTCCTCTTGAAATGTGGTCAAAATTGCTAGTCATGTTAAATTTCCCTATCTTTAAAATCATTATGCTGGTGAATGTAATTTGATGCTTCTGTAAATTTTATTCAGCCTGGTTACTCCATCTGTTCTTTAAGGAATTTGAATCAAACCATAAGTGAATAAGTGTGTGTGTGTGTGCACAGGCACACGCACAGGCGCTCGCCCGTGTGCACACACACATGGTGTTTACTACTTCGTCGTAAGTTTTGAGTGGAATGAAATTTGAAAATTCACTTTATTTAAGTTAGGCTGGCTAGGCATGGCGGCTCAGGCCTGTAGTTCCAGCACTTTGGGAGGCACAGGCAGAAAGATCACTTGAGCCCAGGAATTCAAGAACAGCTTGGGCAACATAATGAGACCTGTCTCCACAAACAATACAAAAAATTAGCCAGGCATCATGTCGTGTGCCTGTAGTCAGCTACTCAGGAGGCTGAGGTGGGAGAAGCACTTGAACCTGAGGATGTTTAGGCCACAATGAGCCGTGATCACACAACTGCAGTCAGCCTGGGCAGCAGAGTGAGACCCTGTATCAAATAAATAAATTAAAGAAAGAAAGAGAGAGAAAGAGAGAGACGGGGGGGGGGGGGGGGGGCGGGGGGGGGAGAGAGAGAGAGAGAGAGAGAGAGAGAGAGACATTGACCCTACTTTATGTTCCAGAGCGTAAGTGAATTGAACACAATCAGTATTATTTAAATCTTATACAATAAAAATATATTTCTTATTTAAACAAATGGGCTATTTTCAGTAATTATGTCTATTTTTTTCCATGGAATATTATCTTTCTTTGGATTTCGTGATAAGACCCATGGTTTTCCACTCTCCTATTGCCTGCGTCTAAAGTGTTTATATCCTCAGGGCTTTGTCATAGGCCTATTTCTTTTCATTTTACATGAGAAATTTCCTTTAATTATGTGTATTCAGCTGTCAACAATATGCTTATATATTTCACATTATCTGTCTTTGGTCTCTGCAACCCCTTTATTCTTTGATGTAATATTCAACTCCATGTTTCTAAAATTGACATCAGGATCTCCCCCTAGAACTTTTCTTGCTCTTATTTTAAATATTATAATGAAGTACATTTATTAAAACCAAAATGATAATACTAAAATAAATGTTTGTGTATCACTTTATAGTAGACAAAGGCTTATTTTTAATGTATTTATTTATATTATTTATTTAATTGAAATAAAAATTTTATAATATATGATTCATCATTTTCAAGTGTACAATTCAGAAACTTTAATACCTTTGCAGTGTAATGCAACCATCACAACTATTTAATTACAGAACTTTTTATCACCTGGAAAGGAAACCCCATACTCAATAAGGAGTCAGTTTTTATTCTACCATTCCCCAATTATGTTAACTATCACTCTGCTTTCTGCCTCTGTGGACTGGCTTATTCTGACATTTTATATGAATGGAATTAAACAATGTGATGCCTTTTGTGTGTGGCTTATTTCACTTACCATGATGGTTTCAAGATTTATCTATTTGGTAGCATGGATACAGTTTTTGTTATTTTTATAGCTGGATTATATTGCATTACACAGATATACCACCCTGTTTCTATATTTGTCAGTAGATGGACATTTGGGGGTGTTTCCACTTTTTCCAGCTATTTTGAATTATGTTTCTATGAATATTGATGTACCACTGTCTGAACACCTGTTTTCATTTCTCTTCAGTAGATATCTGGGCAGAATTTCTCTGTTATATATTAATTATATGTTAAACATTTTCAGAAACTTACAAACCATTTCCTAGAATGACTGTACCATTTTGCATTCCCACCAGCATTCCATGTGACTTCAGATTTCTCCACATCCATGCCAACTGTTTTTTTCTTTCATTTAGAGATAAATTAGTAGGTGTGAAGTGGTTTTCTTTGTGGTTTTGGTTTACATTTCTCTAATAGCTAATGATGCTGAGCATCTTTTTATGTACTTATTGGCCAAACATATGCCTTCTTTGGAAAATTGTCTATTAAAGCCTTTGTTCATTTTTAAATCGGGTTCTCTTTTTGTTGTTGAATTGTAAGTGTTCTTTATATAATCTGGATACTGGGCCCTTATTAAATATATACTTTACAAATATCTTCCTACATTCTGTGGGTTGTCTTTCAACTTTATGGATTTGTCCTTTGATAAACAAAGTATTTAATTTTAATGAAGTCCAATTTGTCTATTTTTTTTCATTTGTAGCTTGTGCTTTTAGCATTATATCTAAGAATCCACTGCCAAATCCTTGGTTATAAAATGTTACTCCTATTAATTTTCTTATAAAAGTTTTAGACCTTCAGGTATTACATTAAGTCTTTGATACATTTTGAATTAATTTTTTCATATAGTGTGAGATAAGGTTCCAATTTCATTATTTCACCCATGGTCATTCTGTTGTCCCAGCACCATTTGTTAGATTGTTAGATAATTCCTGCCACATTTAATACTCTTGAGGCCCTTACTGTCTGGGTTTATTTCTGGACTCTCAATTTTATTCCACTGATTTATGTGGCTATGGATAACACCAGCATTGCACTGTTTTTATTACTGCAGCTTTGTAGTAAGTTTTAAAATCAGAATAGTTGATTCCTCTAACTTTGGTTTTCATTTTCAAGATTCTTTTCACATACTTGGAATTCTGGCAATTCTATTTGAATTTTAAGATCAGCTTGTCTGTTTCTGAAAAAAAAAGGCAGTTGAAATTTTCATGGGACTTACATTGAATCTGTAAATTGATTTGGAGGTTATTACCATACAAATGAAATGAATACTTTCAACTCATAAACTGCAGAGGACTATAAATTTAGATGTTTCAAAATTTATTTTGACAGTATTTCATAGTTTTTAGGAGGTAAATTTTGCATGTTCTTGGTTAAGTTTACTTGTATTTTCTTCATTTTGATGCTTTTGTAAGAAGAATTGTTTTAATTTTATTTCCATATTGTGCCTTATTAATTTATAGAAATAAAATGATTTTGTATATGAAATTTATCCTATAACTTTTTCAAATTTGTTAGCTCTAACAGTTTTTAAGATTTTTTATATATAAGACAATGCCATCTGTGAACAAACTTTTACCTCTCTCTCTTCCAATTTTGTTACCTTCTAGTTCTTTTTACCCAATTTCTGTGACTAGATCTTCTAGTACAATGTTGAGGAATAAGACGATAAGAACAAACATTCTTTTCTTGTTATTGATCTTAGGGGGAAATAGTCAATCTTTCACCGTTATGTATAATCTTAGTTATTAATTTTTTACAGCTATACTTTATGTTTTTAGAAAGTTATTTTCTATTCCTAGATTGTTGAATGTTTTATCATTAAAAATGTTGGATTTTTGTCCAATATTTTCCTACATTGCTTAAAATGTTTCTGCCGTTTTGTCCTTTTTTGTAAGAGTATAGAGTAATATCACATTCTAATCTATTAAATTGATTTATTTTTATATGTTGAACTATTCTTCCATTTCTGAGATAAATTCTATTTAGTCATGGCGTCTAATCCTTTTAATGCTGATGAATATAGTTTTCTCATATTTGTAGAAAAATTTCTTATTTATACTGATAAAGGAGATGATCTGTAGTTTTCTTTTCTTGTGATGTATTTGTCTTTGTCATCAAGATAAAATGGACTTCATAGAATAAGTTAGAAAATATAGCTCTTCTATTTTTTAAAAGAGTTTTAGAAGAATTGGTGCTAATTCTTCATTAAATGTTTGGTAGAATTCACCAGGTAAAACTTACAAGAATGTATTTGGTCCTCAGTTTTACTTTGTTGGAAGTTGTTTTATTATTATTAATTCAATCTCTCTGTTACAGGACTACTCAGACAACACATTCTATTTCTTCTTCAGTTCATATTTGTGGTTTATGTGTCTCTAGGATTTTTTTTTTCATTTCATTCTAGGTTACTTAATTTTTGAGTACACACTTTTCATCATATTTTCTTATAATCCTTTTTATTTCTGTAAGATCTGTAGCATTGTCATGATTTGCATTACTGATGTTGGTATTTGAGTCTTTCTTTTTTTCTTGGTCAGTCTAGGTAACTGAAAATGTCGTTGATGTTTGGAAGACAGAAACCTAACTTTTGGTTTTATTTGTTCTCTATTTTTCTGTTCACTAGTCAATTTATTTCTTCTCTAACCTTAATTATTTTCTTCTTTCTGCTTGATTTTGGTTTAGTTAACTATTATTTTTCTAAGTCCTCAAAGTGGGAGGTTAGATTGATAACTTGAGATTTTTCATTCTTTCTTTTTAAATGTAAACGTTTTCAACTATAAATTTCCCTCTGAGTATTGCTTTTATAATGTCCTATGCCATTTGGTATATTGAATTTTTGTCTTTATTTGTCTCATAGTATTTTCTAATATCCCTTTTGAATTTTCTTTGACCACATTGGATAAAAGTATGTTGTCTAATTTCCACATACGTTTTGAATTGTCCATTTTTACTTCTACTATTGATTAATAATTTTATTCTACTTTGGTCAGAGAAGATACCTCAAATAATTTTAATCTTTTAGATTCAGTAAGATTTGTTTTATAATCTGGCCTGGAAAATGTTCCATATGCCTCCAAATATAGTGTGCATTCACTATTATTGGTTTGACTTATTAATATTTGTGTTTGGTCTGGTTGGTTTCAAGTGTTGTTCAAGTCTTCTATTTCCTTGTTTCTATTTTTTCCAGTCATGTGATCCATTATTCCAAGTGAGTTATTGAAGTCTCTATTATTGTTGACTATTTCTCCAGTTTTATCCATTTTTGCTTTGTGGGTCTTGAGCCCTGTTGTTAAGTGCCATATATTTTAAATTGTTATATATTCTATATGGATTAGACTTTTATCATCATATAATGTCCTCCTTTGTCTTTTGTAATAATTTTTGTCTTAAATGTATTTGATCTGATGTTAGGATACCCATTCCATCATTCATTTCATAGCTGTTTGCCTTCATATCTATTGCTATCTTGTCACTTTCAACTTTTGATCCCTTTGTTTCTTTTACTGTATATATTCTTAGTCACTTTCTTAGTGGTTACTGTCAGGATTACAAATAACATCACTATTTATAACAATCTAGATTTCGACTAATCATTCTTTTTGATGCTGTAAACTTTTGATTAGTTTCCAGAATTCTGAGATAGTTGATTATCATATTTTGTTACCAGTATATTCACTGCTTTTGTGACAGGATAAGCTTTTGGAAACTACCATTTTTAATGACATAACTTCCTTATTTTGTTTTTTAAAAATATTTTCACCTTAGTATTAATTTATCCTTTAATCTAATTTATCCTTATTTAATATAAAAACTTATTTTGGGTTCTCTTTGGAGTTCATCCTGCGGTAGTCATTAACATTCTTCACTTAATATTTCTGATTCTCCCTTCTGGGTACAAGTTTAGTTTGTACTTTTTCTGCCTTCTTGTGGTTAGATTTGGCCACATGACTAAATTTGGTCATTTTGACTTGAGATAACTGATGTGTTTCAATTCTAGGTCAAGTACTCTATTGCCCAGTAAGACCCTATAGATCTCAGGATGTAGTTTAGCCTAGCAAACAGCAATATCAGAGATGGAGATTACACCATAGTTTTGTTTCCTGACTGGTGAAATTTGCTTACCTATGGATAGCACAGAATGCAGTAAACTTTTGTTTTGTTAAGCCATTGAGATTTTGGGAGTTGTTACTATATCATAATCCAGCCCATTGGTTTTCCAACTCTTTGATCTCAAAATCTAATTATACTTTTGAAATGTTCTTGATTACTTCAGAGAACTTTTGCATATGTATCATATCTGTTGATATTTATAACATTAGAAAATAAAACAAATAAATTTTAAGTGTTTTTTGTTTGTTTTTTGAGACAGATTTCTTGCTCTTCTCACTCATGCTAGAGTGCAATGGCACTATCTTGGCTCATTGCAACCTCCACCTCCTGGGTTCAAGGGATTCTCTTACCTGAGCCTCCCAAGTAGCTGGGATTACAGTTGCCCACCACCATGTCCAGCTAATTTTTTTATTTTTAGTAGAGACAGGGTTTCACCATGTTGGCCAGGCTGGCCTTGAACTCCTGACCTCAGGTGATCTGCCCCCACCCCCTCGACTTCCCAAAGTGCTGGAATTTTAAATGTGAGCAACTGTGCCTGGCCTTAGAAGTTAATTAATTAAAATAACAGTTATAAACATTCTATGTTTAATCACAAGTCATATGTACTTATAGAAATTTCCATGTTTTCTAAAATAAAAAATATTTAAATAAGAAATATAACATTGTGGCATATTATTGAAATGCTTTTATGTTTGAGTGAGTAAAAAATTATTGGAATTAATGTTATGATATAACATATACCATAGCACCTGTGTAACTCCAGAGTATACTCTCAAAGGAATGAAATTTAAAAGGGAAAATACATCTTAACTATTATTATAAAAACTGTTTCTACCTTAAGGATTCCATAACAATTTATCAAAATGCCCCCAAAATGACACAGCATATTTTGAGGACTTCTAACTCAGCCTACTAAACAGCTCATCACAATTATCAGATCACTGAGCCTGGCTCAAGATCGAGCTTTTCCTAAAAACTAAAAAATATGAACTACAATGTTAGAAAATACGAAATATATGGCTACCTTCACTTAAATTCTTTTTTTGTTTTTTTTGAAACAGAATCTCTCTTTGTTGCCCAGGCTGGAGTGCAGTTGTGTAATCTCTACTCACTGCAACCTCTGCCTCCTGGGTTCAAGCAATTCTCTTGCCTCAGCCTCCCAAGTAGCTGGGATTATAAGTGAGCATCACCATACCTAGCTAATTTTTGTATTTTTAGTACAGACAGCATTTCACCATGTTGGCCAGGCTGGTCTCAAATTCCTGGCCTCAAGTGATCTGCCCACCTGGGCCTCCCAATGTTCTGGAATTACAGGTGTGAGCCACCATGCCCACACTCACTTTATATTTACCACTTGAAGCCTGGCACATAAATCAGCACAAAAATCTGAATTATTAAATCAAACTTTACTGACAAAAATGTTTGAGATTTAAATTCAAGACAGCTAATATCCAATATCATATCTACTCCTAGATTTTTAATTGTATGATACAATGAAGTATTTCTTGTTGCTTTTCCAAGTTTGAGCTGAATTTTCTTTGAAACTTATAATCAATAATTATAACTGATAAATACATGCTTTATTAACAACAGACCAACCAAACTACAAATACAAAAATTATCTCTGAATTCTTAATAGTCTCAGAATAAAGATCAAATGTATAAGATTTAGCAATATCTGACCACTGTTTAATATTCATACCATCTATTTCATCACTATTGCTTCTCCATGACAAAATCAGGAATTAATTTTAGTAACTGAGAGGGCCATTGTCATTTTCCATGTTGATAACTTTGTGCTTGTCTTTTTCTCTCCCTGGGATCATCTTCCCAATTTCTTGGAAAGCCCTAATCATCTTTTAAGTCTCAGCTTAGATGACACTTATTCAAGCAATGTTTCCTTGATCCCTTGAAACTGAGTAATATTACTTTATGTATTCCTTTCATAAAATTAATTATATTGTATTATAATTATCTGCTTGCCATACAATGAACTACTGAACAGTGAGCTAATTCATTAATTTATTTGTTCATTCACTTATTCTACAAATGCATGTTAATTACTCATTTTGCTAGATCATACGAAAATACTGGAGAGCAGGGAAGATACAGTTTTGCCCTTAGGAAAGATACTTACATATTTAATATTTTCTTTAGGCAGCGTATCTCAAAAGATAAATAAGGAAAAATGTCATTTCTCAAAATTCTGCCTTCAGCCAGGCATGACAAACCTATTATCACACCGGGTAGTGGAAAATCTTAATGAGAACTCAATCCTTTTCAATAAATATTTATCATTTTAAATTATTAGAACAGTTTGATTTTGGTTTTAAAATTCAAGTATGTTCATTTTTAAAATACAAACCTCAGCTTCTGTTCAAGTTTCTTTCACTCCACCCCCTCGAAGTTGAATCTTTTATATTATAGAAGTTTGAAGAAAAGTGTAGCTGTTTTTGAAACATCTCCCCTTCTTGAGGAGTATGAGAAAAACTTTATCTCTTTATTTAACTGACTATAACTATCATTCTAGCGGATTGTCCGAGGTCTCAAAGTACACACACATTGCTCCCTATGTGCCCCATAGATGAGGGAATCATTTATGAAGAAGCTTCCTTGGTATCAGTCTTGGCCTTATAAATTTGTTTGCATGTTTTGGATCATCTCCAAGAGGTTTGATATAATATTTCTCTGTTGTTTCTGCTCCCCTTCCCCATCAATAATTTTAAGTTCTCCTGTTTCTTTTATTTACAAAATCAAATCTGAGTAGCTGGGCATGGTGGTGCGTACCTGTAATCCCAGCTACTCAGGAGGCTGAGGCAGGAGAATTGCCTGAACCCAGGAGGCAGAGGCTGCGGTGAGCCGAGATCGCACCACTGCACTCCAGCCTGGGTTACAAGAGCGAAACTCCATCTCGAAAAAAAAAAAAAAAAGACAGGTATTGGTATTGGCTGGCAGTCCATGTCCCATCTTTGCCTGTCCGCCTCTTATCATGCCTTTCCTCCTAGACTTTTTTAACCCTGTTCTGTTAGCATGGGGCCATGTTACCAAATCTGATGATTGAGCATAAATCTATCCAGCAAATCCCAGATTTCCATTCTTACACTGTCAGTCATTAGTTATTTCCTTTAGGTTCTCACTCATGTTTTTAACTTTGTTTTAAAAGTTTTTATCTAGAAAATAGTCAACCACACACAGAAAAGACAAAAGACAATAGTATAATAAATCTTCCTGTACACTTTAATAGTAGCTTTAATAATCATCAATTTAGAGCCAATCTCAAGGACTTCAACCTCAGTTTCCTAACAGGCACTCCTCTCTCCTATATTCTATCTACTCTCCCCCAAAATTCTACATTTCCTAAATATTATCCTGAGCTATCTCTCTAATTCTGTCTTCAAGTTGTCATGGAAGTAACTTGTAGGAATGAGTGAGAGAAACAGTTCTCTGAACATGTTTCTGTTTCCAAGCCTTATGGGTGATGATTGACCACAAAAAGCAGTGGTTCTCTGAACATAGATATAGAGGATACTGAGTTCTTCTTTCCTTGAGTCACAGATATAAAACCACTATAAAGTTCCTAACACAGATATTTTTAAACACAAGATGATAGGTTAAGAAAGGTTAAGTGAAGGGTGCTATGGAAACAAATATCAGAGACTTATATTTTCCAGGGTTAGAAAAGACCCCTGAACTGGCATTTAAGCTAAGTCTGGAAATATATATGTAGTTACATAGCTATCCTGGGCTGCAGTGCGGCCTGAGAAGTTTTGTTTGTTTGTTGGGTTTGTTTGTTTTGGGAAAGTTTAAGTATCCATTCAAAGCCATTTTAGTTTCCCAGCAACTACTAATAATATAAGGATATATAGAGTAAAAGTAGCTTCAGTGTTCAGGGTGTAACTAAAGAGGAGTTATCAGGGCATAGCTCTTGCAGGAACCAAATATACAATGAACAGTAAATAAAAACACAGGAGTTTTGGATTTACACAAGGACCATACTGGGCAGGCCTGATGTTGAATAATGGGTGGAACTATTAGGGGAATCCAAGAAAAATTTATGTGGGAGCTATGGGAAAGTGAAAGTAAAGGTAAGAAGATGTCCTGACCTGGGCAGGGGCAGGAGGACAGGATGAAAAGAGGGAAAGAAGCAGAGGAGGCCAAGCTGCTGTGGAGGCTGAGCAGCTGTGTGTCTGGGCCAAGCTGCTGTGGAGGCTGAGCAGCTGTGTGTCTTCATTTTATGTGTGGGCTGTCTTAAATCCCTAACCCAAAATCTGAACTTGAAATTATATTCTTAGATATTGTTGGATGACTATTATCTTGTCACAACCATTAATGAACAAATACAAGATTTCGATGAACTTTGCTGAAAAGGACTTAGAAAATATTTATAGCAAAAAAAAAAAAAAAAAATGGAAAACTGTGTTCTGATTTTTATTGTAATTGAGCTTGGCTTAACTTACACTCTTACTTGTGGGAATAAGCGGGGAGTAAAATAAAATATTTCTGGGACGAAGGCCTGAAATTTCTGTTCTTACAGTGAAAAGTGGTCTGGTGCAATCACTCAGTAAAAAACAAGACCGTCCCTTGTGGAAATTTAGCAAGACAAAGGTAAGTGGCAGGTAAGTGGTGCATTCATTTTGCCACTATGTTCTCCTTTGGAATCAACTGTACCGCATCATTAGATATATGATTTAAGAACTTCTGTGTCCAGATAGATGAGGCTCTCTAATAAAGGGCAATTTTTAAAACTTGCAGAGAACTTATTTTCTTATTTTCATAGTTTTAAATAAACACTATGGAACATTCTTGAAGAATCAGAGTGAATCACTGCGAATAAATGTTAACAACCCAGGAATTATGTTTTGTTTGTTACATAATTTTAATGCAAGAGTAAAATCTTGATTCAGGACTCTGTTCAGCTGAGAGAATCAATTTTAACTAGAGAGGTATAAAAATCACATAGCATTTCTGCTGAATAAGGATTTGAGAAAACAAATATTTAAAATGACTAAATATAACTTTCTAGTAATTACATTAATGTTTACAAAACTTTCACGTTTTAAACTCTTGCTACATTTGCCAAAGCTTATTCAGTTGAGATAAATAAAAAAATCACATAATTTATAAACTATTTTTATAACATAAAGTTTTGAAGAATACTATGTGAATATAATGCTGTTCATATTCATCAGTTTCTTCTAACAACAAATGTTTTCACTTTGAGTCAAATTTTTACTCTTACGTTTTTTTTAATCTACCGAAAAAAAAAATTGAACTGTTTTTTGACAACAAAAGGTAAATGCATTCCTTTCTAATGTAAAATCTGGTCTGAGCAAAATTCCAAATTACCGAATACACAATACCAAAGCATAAAAGCAAACATACAATATCTGGGCTTCTTTTACATTAATAGAACTCGAACTTATTTGAAGTAGAAAGAGGAGTCAGGAATTGCTGTTTTATAAGTCCTGGCCAATAACACTAATAGGAATTGGAAGCAGGGATTTTTAGGCAAGTGCCTTCAAAAAAATAACTTGATTCGCCCAACACATAACTTTGTTTCTTTTTCTCTTTTTTATTCTTCCTACCTGGAAATCAGAAATGATAGTTAAAGCTGCATTAGTCATTTTAAAACAGGATGCAAGAATGAGAAAATGAATCAGGATTAAATAAGGTAGAGATGAAAAATAAGACCTTGAGGCAGCAGTGATGTTGTTATAAGAAAAAGAGATAAACCTATATACTGTTTAATCTCCTTTGTGGAAGAAGGTGCATGACTCTATAACTTGCAAGCAAATATAGTCCTGATACACAGTTAAACTTGATAATTGGTTATTGCATTGCAATAAGTATTGTTCAAATAAAAAAATTAACTCTATATAAATATTTATTTCAATTTATTCATTACCAACTTATATTTATTAAGCACATAGTAAATGTCCAGGACTACTCTAGATACCAGGGACTCAATGCTAAATAAAACATAAAAGTCCTTGCTCTTTTAAAGCTTTCATTCTAATAAGGATAAACTAAATTTAAGCAAAATATACATAATGATCCAAATGCCATGTTGGAAAATAAAAAGTAATTGAAGGAATGTGAGTGACAGTTTGAATATATACTGCTATTTTAGGTGTGTATATATATATTTGTATACATGTGTATGTTTGTGTATATATACACATATATATGCACTATATATATAAATGTATATATAGTGTGTATATTTATGTATATATGTATATATACACATATATATACACAAATATATATACACAAATATATATATATATATATATATAGTGCAAACATTCTAGATAGTGAGAACAGTAACAGCAAAGGCCCTGAACCTAGAGCACACTACAGAATTCAAGAAGCAATAAAGGGGTGAGTCAAGTAGTGTGGTAGTTATATTCTTAGATCAACTCTTCTCCACTTTTAAGTGGAGTTATATCCTTAGATTAACTCTTCTCCATGTTTGCATAGGAACCACCTGGAATTTTGTACTCCTAAGCAGTTCCTTCATGATAACAATGATGTGCTCCAGGAGTCTACAAGGTCTTAGGTGAAATTATTGTCTCCATCCTTCTTCCCTTTCTATATTCACCTCTTTGCAATGTGACTTTGCAGGTTTATTTTCTAAGCAAATTGAGTATATTTTCTTGCCCATTCATTTGTGTATGGCCATATGAACTTAATCTGGTTAACTGAGCCTAGGCCTTAAGATCCTTTTTGTGGTTTTTCTTCCCCTTTCATTACGTCATTGCCATGAGACGAGAGACACATGGAACCCATCTGAGCCTAGTTAGATCACTGACCACCCCCAACCAACCCACAGATGTATGAGCAAGTCTGGTTGAGATTAGTAGAACTGCCCAGTCCAGTATAGCATAGATGAGTTCACCAGCCACAGCCAACAGTCACATGAGCCGTTACAATAAGTCATTCTCTATTAAGCCACAGGGTTTTATGAGCAACAATTTGTCTGTACAATGCATACATTTAAAGAACATTGTCATGGAGAATTTTAAAAATCCAATTACTGCAGGGCACAGAGGCTCATGTCTGTAATTCCAGCACTTTGGGAGGCGGAGGCAGGCAGATTACTTGAAGATAGGAGTTTGAGACCATCCTGGTCAACATTATGAAATCCTGTCTCTACTAAGAATGCAAAAATTAGCCAGTCAGGCTGGCATACGCCTGTAGTCCCAGCTACTTGGGAGGCTGTGGCAGGAGAATCCCTTGAACCCAGGAGGCAGAGGTTGCAGTGAGTCAAGATCATGCCAGTGCACTCTAATCTGGGTGAAAGAGACAACATCTCAAAAAAAAAAAAAAAAAATCCAATTACTATTTATATTGGAAGCCTGCTAGTTTTGTAAGGTATGTTTATGATCTACTCAGAAGTATGACTTATGGTTGATCAAGTATTATCTTCACAACTGTTCCTGTTATTTATATTTTTAATCAAATTCTTCATTAAACAAAAGTTAAATAGGCCATGACAGCTATCATATTTGTAAAATATGAAGTACTTTCTTATTTTGTGCAAGAAAAAAATACTGATAGCTTTTCTGATGGAAAAAAACGAGTTGTGTTAGCTGAACTTTATGTGAGCTATGAAAATCAGAAAATGTGAAAACAGAAGATCATGCTAATTTAGGATTGCCCAACAGCAGCAATGAATCAACTTCATTGAATGAAGTTATTCTCTTGATATCTATACAGTACTTTACAGTTATTCAGTCAAAATATAGAAAAACAATTATTTAGAAGATGAAGTGGTATTGAATGGGAATTATAGGTGTCTGCATAAACATGAGCTATATTTATACATTTATGTATGTACATATTTATAGGCATATATTAAATTGGCTGTGAAAATAGTTGTGGTTTATGCCAATAAAAGTAATGACCAAAACTTCAATAACTTTTGCATCAACCTAATATCTATACCTCTATTTCATGC
The DNA here is from genome assembly GCA_031835075.1 of Saguinus oedipus. Classification (NCBI taxonomy): domain Eukaryota; kingdom Metazoa; phylum Chordata; class Mammalia; order Primates; family Cebidae; genus Saguinus; species Saguinus oedipus. Next base: position 112,219,778 of record CM063172.1, read on the forward strand.
TCTCTGAACATTCCTGGAAGTAAATACAATCCAGGAGGAATAAGCAGAGCTAATCCCCAGACCTTGAGTTTCTGAATACCACTCTCTACTTAAAAGAACAAAGGACCTTAGGAAAATGGCTGATTCAAGTATGAAGGCCAAGAAAGTATGACCCTAGAATATCTTGCCTTGCTACAAAATAAATTGCACAAAAAATGAAAAAAATATAATTAGGGGACATAGAGACAAGCTTAAAGGGATACCCATTGGCCAAATCTAGAGAAGTTTGAACTTTAAAATAAATAAGAAAGCAACAGAATATTCGTGGAATAAAATAGGAATTTTTTTATTGCTTTATTGAATCTAGTGTCTGCTATCTTTTACTAATACACAATTACTGTACCCCTTTGACTTAAGTAATTTGAAGGGAAATATTATTCATCCATTTATTACTATTGTTTCTAAAATCACTTACTAATTTCAATGGGGTCAGTAATAGCTGTACAGTATTTTATTCCATGAATATTATTTTACAGTCTTGTTTATTTTGATGAAGAAAAATGATCAACTTTGGCCAGTGGAAGTCCTCTCAAGTTGGGTGATTCTGATGTGAATTTTATGTTGGGAATTGACTTACACAATTGCAGGGGCTAAGGGGTCTCCTTTTAAGGCCACGTCTGTGTTCAGTGATGGAACCTGAAGTTCACAGAGCACAGAAGACAAATCAGGAGGGAAAGATCATCAGCAGAATGTAATTCAAACAACACAAGCTAGAACTCCACAAGGATGGACTAAAACCCTCCATGAGAAAGGACAGAAACACATGTCTGTTCTTATTGCCTCTGAACAGGGTATCTGGTACAATCTGTTGCCTTCTGGTCATGAAGCAAAACACACACACACACACACACACACACACACACACACACACAGCTTTTTCACTAAGAGTGCAGTTGTAGAATCAGGTACTGCTCCATACCCACATGGTAAGGCCACAGACCAATAAGAACATTGAAACAAAATGTCCTCTGACTTCCTATCACCATCATATCTCACAGAAATCTCCCTTGTAGCCCACCCCAGACAGAAATGCACAAGAAATGGAATTTAGAGAAATGTAGCTCACCTTAGCCTAGTAGAAATATTACAAAGCCACCTCTTGTATACTTGGCATTCATATCTTTTACAATACTTAGTCTTGAAATAAAGTCAATATTAAAATTATAGTTCACCCTAACATATTAAAACTGTCTTCCATATAACTGAAAACACACTAACTCCTTCCTCGAAAAAGGCTACAAAATGCCTTTTTTGCCATTAAATAATGTTCACTCTTCTCAAGCTGATTTATACTTGGCCTATGATATCTTATAACTTAAATATTAAGAAGTAAGGTTAACTGTTGTAAGATATTTTATTTTGAAAGATAAGGAAGTGAAGGACAAGAAAGCAAAAATATTTTATTAATGCATGTAATCAAATTTATATCAAGATAAGAAAGAAACATTGATAACCATGTTTTTATATAGTCTTATTTCTATAATTGGTCAGATGCTTCCACTACTCATTCCATATTTTATTTGCCCTTAGCAAGTACCTGAGTTGCTCAGTTTGTCATAATTCTTTGCCTGGTGGCATGAGTAACTTAGCTCTGTGCATGTGTATGTACTTGTGTATATAAAGAATCAAGAAAGAGAGATCATATAGGAAAATATAAAAGAAACATTTAGTAATATGGAAGATAGAATAAAGCATTTAACATGTATCTTACTAGAATACCAGAAGAAGAACATTAAAAAAAGGTGATATCAATCATGATGATTTTCCAGGACTGGTGAAGAGCATGAATCTACAGATGCAGGGATAATGCATATACAATGTAGGACAAATAAAAAAAGAAGTCCACACATAAATACATTATAGAGTAATTGCTAATGCAAGAGTTAAAGAGAATATCTCAAGAGCAGTTTGATGGAAAGAACAGACCATATACACAAAAGAGAAATTAATGAATGACTAAAATAACCTATAAAAGTAGTAGATAATATACAAAAAAAATTAATTTGAAAAATGGCTGAACATAGTATTATGTACCAGAAAAATAATCATTTAAATTGAAGAAGAGAATAAAAAAATTAAATACAGAAAACTGTCACTTGTGAAAGCTAAGCTTTGGGGCTCTATAAGTCAATGTGATTGTAGGCAGAAGCAGTTTCTGAAACAATCTTAACTTTGGGTACATAAAATAGACTATATTGTGAGAATTTTCATTAACGATCAAGAGGGGAAACTTTGAATCCTGAATTTTTGAAAGATGATTTTGCCAATCTCTGCCTCTTACACAGAAATATCCTTTTAGAGGTCCATGAAACCAACCTAATTACTAAAAGCAACAGAAAAGAAATATGAACTAACCTATGCAAAGACAACACAAAAAGAACAAAATGAAGCATATAATAGCTCAATCAACAATAAAAAAGACATGCTAGAACAATGTGGCCACCATGGAGCTGAAACATGCAGCCACATGTTACAAAATAATTAAAAGAAATAAATTCAAACTAGGCTGGCATCAGTGATATTGACCAGTCCTCACGTTAACTAGCATAGGGAATTTAACAAATAGTGAAAAATATGGTCCCTGCTTCTAAAAGCTTTGAATTTAGTTTCTTAACTTTATTGATTCACTAAAATATATCAGTTTGAACCATATAAAATTGTCATTTCTGAGGATGAAATTGTCAAACTTCTACAATTTCATATTGTTCAATCTCATAAGTTCCATTAAGGCAAGCCTTTTATTCTGTTTTGTTCTCTACTCCATCCCCAGGAAATAAAAACAAGGTATGGCTTTTAGAAGAAGCTCAATAAATATTTATTTAATAAATGAATAGACTTTAGTTCTTTAATTGGCTTAATATAACACCCAAATGTGTCATGGTAATTTATTTAGTCATTTATTCTATATGTAGTAAATTTACACTATGTGTCATATATTGAACTTGGCATTGGGGAAACAAAATATAAAATGGTCTCTATTTTCAAGGAGCTGACATTCTGATGTATGATAGAAACATATGAATAAAAGTTATTGCTACAGGGAATTTATTATACAAGTGTCCTGGAAGTACAGAGGAGCAGTGTATATCTTGACAAAACATGACATTTAAATTAGGTCTTGTATAAATAACATTTTATGGGTAAAGAATTAGAAACATTAGTATCATCTGAAGATGAATATAGTGGGAATTTCCATTGTCTTACTCTAGTTTTCTGAAATATTGTATACCATTCATTACCAATAAAAGATGTAAAAAGTCACAATATAGACTATGGCATCATCTAGATCTTCTAAATAAACATGTTACTTAATTGCTTGGAGGAATAGTTGACACAGTGCAAAATTTTATAACAATAAAATATGAGACTTTTTCTTTAAGCCCATGTTTATATAAAGACAAGACCCTTTTGAAAAGAATGCCTAAAGAAAAAAATAGGATATGAGCAGAGCTTTCCTAACTTTGATACCAGAATTCCTGGAATTTATACTCAAGTAAATATGTAATTTGAGCACTTCAGTACTGTCCTTGCAAAGGAATGTTTCAGGCTGACCTATTTAGTGAACAATTTGAATTTGAAAGCATCATTCTTTCAAGAAGAATGGATAGGCTTCTAAAATAGGACAGAAATAACAGAATAGGAAGAAAAAAATGTAGGTAGTGGAAATGAGGGATACTCAGAATGACTTTAGACTTGTCCTTGTGAATCTAGAACATTTCAAGTTCATCTTATTTCTGTAATTCAGCTCTTTGTATTTTTACTGTCTCTATTAATTTAATACCCTTCTGGAAAGTCCTTATATTTGCTCAAAGATCCTCATAAAAAGATACTTTTGTAAGACAAGCATACCTGTCCAACCATGTGCTTGCTTTTGACTTCATGTCATCATCTTTAAAACTGTCATACACCTGAACAAAGCATTGTGTGGGAATGGGAAAGGGGATTGGCACAGAAGGAAGGAAAATTCCTCAAGGCAAATAATTTAGCCACTTCCTGATATGCAACTTAGTATAGTACTCCTCTTAGAAATAGTTTATATTCAGATATTTTGTATACACTGACTAAAGAGGATAAGGAAACATACTTATATAGCAATGGATGCTAATAATCCATCAGTGTAACTCATCCATGAAGGCAGGAGAAATTCCGCAGCAATCAGGTGAGCACCAAGAATTCTTTAGAACAAAGGAACATAGGAAGAAAATAGTGTCAAATAGCAGATTATGAAAATAGACTACTTCTTCTGTTTATGGTAGTTTCTATTATTCTCATTCAGATAAACTATATTCTGAGGAGCTTAAACAGAAAGGAGTAGATGTCTAATGGAAACTGACAAGGGTGCTTAGGTAGCTCTCCTATGGTGATATAAATAGAGAACAAATAAAATAATTTTTTTTCCCAATTCCAAACTTATACCTGAATCTTTACAAGCTTCATTCATACACAATTTCTTTAGTGACAAGCACAAGAAGTAGATCAAGTTGGTGTCTGAGTAGCAGTGAACTTCCCTTTCCAGGAATGACATTACTTGAAGTTCTTTCACAAATGATAATAATTTTAAAATGTTGATTTTTATTTCTCGATCACTTAAGCATAGGAGGAATTTTACTGGTAAATATGATTCCTGGAGAGCTGACCATAAGCAGAGAGGGTGAGGATTCTGTGACTTCTCAGTGACAAGAAATACCAAAGATTTCCCAAGTTTAAAACACCAGACAGGAAACTCACTTATTATTTCAACAAATGCTTATATACTAAACACTTCCGTTTGAAGTGGATATAAGTAATGTTGTTTGTAGATACAGATTAGTAGAAGATGAAGATGATTAAACAGTGTTTATAATGCGGTATATATAATTAATGAGATGCTAGAGTACAGTGGGACTTTTACAGAGCTCAGCTGGTAAATGGAAGGAAATCAGGAACATTTCTCTATGAAGCTGATGCCTGAGCAGAATTTGTATGAGTGAATAGTAAGAAATCAAGAAAAAGGGAGTAGTCAGAAGAAATAGCACAAACAGAGGTTTAGAGACATGAAAGCCTAAAATTATTCAAAGTCATAAATATTTGAAAAATGTAAGATAAACCATCACTAGTAACAGTGAAGATGCCCAGTCTAAGAGTTAGAAAAGTTAGGGAAAATGTAATAAAAATTAAATAAATGTATTGGCATTGTAAATATTGTATGTGTATGTGTGTATACATGCTTTCAGGAAAAAGCTTTCATTCATCAATATGCATAATGCAATAGGGATTGAATGTTTAGAAGCAGGAAGGCCATTTAGGTGCCTGTCTTCTAGTGAAGATACAAGTTAACTAGGAATAACTTCCAAAAACAGAGCAGTATAGGCATCTATCATATTTCTTTTTAAATTCCTTAATAAAGTATCTAAGACATTATACTACTAGAGAAAAACATGCTCCCCTAGTGGAAACTGACTATACAATAAAACTTGAAGAAACTGCTGAATATATATATATATTTTAAAGAAAGCCATTATAGATTAAAGACCCCCCGACACACACACACCCTTCCAGGAAGAGAAAGATGTTAGGAAGGTATGACTCACTAGATGATCACTGGGACAGGATCAGGATTCACTTGGATCAGAATACTTATATTTGTTGATTACAAGATAGGAACACAAAGAACACAATGGTGAATCCTTCAGATATGCCCCAGAAATGGTCACCTACAGAAAAGACTAGGGTTTTTTTTGTAGGGTTTGCATCAATATCTATGTCACCTGGATCCTAGTTGGGTTTGCCCATCTTGATGTTGATTACTTCGTATCTTAGTCCGATAGGTCGTCTCTTCCTAGGTGCTGCTGCTGTTGCTATTGTTGTTTAGCACTTTTTGTTCCAGAACTGAACTTGAAAGACCATTGGTAAACATAGTAATTAGGTATTCAGAAAAATCTCAGTCAGTGTGACTCACTTTAGTTTCTATTTGACTGGATTTTTATTAATAGATTTTACAAAATAAAGACAAAGAACCTATAAAAGTATCCTGTAAATCAAAAGAAAATGGCAAATTTTCTGAAGACTAGTAGGAACTTCATTTAACATATGCACCATCCTATTATTAAAAGAAACAGTAAACAAATAAATAAGCAAAAATGTGTTATCATCCTTCCAGCGTCAATGAGGGGAGAAATATTGATTTTGTATAATAATATGCTGAGAATTTTTAAACAAAATATTTATTTTTCAAATGTAATCGTATTGCAATGATGTGTTCTATGGTCTCGCACGTTATGTTTTCTGCCACTCTCCCAACTGTGTCTTGCCATTTACCTACTTACTCCTTACTTCCCCACTGGATTTGCAATTCCTCACATGCCACCAGTTCTTTTCAATATACAAATTATTTTGCTTGGAACAATCTTTTTTTTTTTTTTTGAAGCAGAGTTTTGCTCTTGTTACCCAGGCTGGAGTGCAATGGCACGATGTCGGCTCACCGGAACCTCCACCTCCTGGGTTCAGGCAATTCTCCTGCCTCAGCCTCCTGAGTAGCTGGGATTACAGGCACATGCCACCATGCCCAGCTAATTTTTTGTATTTTTAGTAGAGACGGGGTTTCACCATGTTGACCAGGATGGTCTCGATCTCTTGACCTTATGATCCACCCGCCTCGGCCTCCCAAAGTGCTGGGATTACAGGCTTGAGCCACCGCACCTGGCTTGCTTGGAACATTCTTAGCCACAGTTTTTATGGCTTGCAGAATATTGTGCATTAGATTTTTACTTTAATGTACCCTTTCAAAAGGCTCAGATATCTCTACCTGGTTTCAGGCTCATAGTTCATATCTTTTTACACATGTCTTTGTGTTACTTGAATACTGCAAGAGTTCTCTAAGCCACGGGAATAACATCATAGTCACAGTACATGAAAAAACAAGGGATAATATTTGGTGGCTTCAATAGCACACAGGTTACCCAAGAGCTTAAAGCTCTTCCTCAGGCAACCTGTGCAGCTCTATTTACTGCTATGCACTTTCCTGATATGCAGAACTGTCTCCAAAACTTGCTGTCTCAGAGAAATCTTTTCTTAAAATGTGCACAGACAGTCTCTATTCCTAAATCAGTGGTCCTATTTACTCCCATTTGATTTAAGCCACTTGGGATAGAGATTTTAACAACTTACGGAGCAAGACACTTCATAGAGCCATAGCCATTCAATTTCAATTTTTTCCTATGTCTGTTTTCTGCCTCCTGCTAGTAAGATCTAAATCTAGTCTGAGAAGTTATATGGACACAACAATCTTCCTAAAGCCTTCTGTTTCCAACTTAGAAAAAAGTTTTCACGTTCAGAACAAAAATTTGATGTCTTTAGTTTATGATCTCACCTTTACAACTTATCTTGGGAAAACTATAGTCTGACCAAGTAGGAAGTCAAGTACAATAAATTCAATAAAACACAGAAAAACAAATCACAAGAATGGAGGAAACAAAGTTATTGATAGTTCACTTTATCTGCCTGACTTCACCTCTTTCCATTTTTGTCTACTGTACCATTTTATACTTTAAGTTCCTGTAGGAATGTAAATCTATCGTTTCATCTTCACCTCCTTAAGCCCAAGATAATTTGTAGCACACAGTAGGTGAGGCGTGCAATAACATATCAAAAGGACATGTAATTTAACAAATAAACAGTCTTAAAAAATAACATCAAAAAATAAAAATAAATAAAAATAGAAATAAAAAGTTTCTCTGGATAAATAGGTGATAGATTAGATAAACAAAGAGGTAGCTAGAAAAGTGTCTATCTTGTTTGTGTATATAAGTGCACAGGACGAGACTGTAAATCTCCTACCTAATAAACTTAGAACATTTTAATTACATTTGTATAATACTAGAATGGAAAAGTCTATAAAATATAAAAATTGAATTTATTAAAAATAATATACATGATTATATAAACGATGTTTCTGTACACTAAAATACCATATGAAAAATTTAAAATAAGTAAATGTATAAAATATAATAGAGACAATGAATCAAGAATTACTATTCTTAGTAAATAAAAAGGACGTTTACAAGTCAAAAGTAATTTATTTCTACTTCAAGCTTAAGTATTTACCCTATTAAAACTCACTCATTTCCCTTCACAAATTCCACTTAATAAAAAAGAAAATTTCAAAACAAAATCATGATCAAAAGAAGAAATGGTTCAGATAGACAAATGCAAACATTAGTGATTCTCTGGAATGTACAGAGCAAATAATTTCTGATTGAAGACAAAATTTAGCAGAGTTCAGAAACTCCTGCCTTGGTGGCAATAGAGGAAATTTTAAGATAATTTAATAGACGGTGTTACCAACAGAACTGTGGAAGAAACACTGAGCTCTGAGACAGCACGGTTCTGGTAAGAAATCTGCCACATTTGTTTTTGAAAGTCTCCAGTTTTTTCTAGGTGAAAAGAGCCTACTAATTGCTAGACAAAGATTTTTTGAAAGAAAAACCAATAACAGATGCAGCCTCATAAAACTTCTGAACTGAAAGGATAAAACCTTTTAAAATTTTCTAAAAGAAAAAGTAGATGTCTTATAATGTAAAAAAAAAAAAAATCTAAGATTAACAATAAATGTCTCAGTATGAAATATTTGAAAACCATGGAACAATTTCTAAGAGTTCTGGAAAAAGATGATTTTAAACAAATTTATACTCAGTCAAATTATCACTTAATTGATTATGCAAGTGTGCACTCAGGTATAAACTTAATTAAAGCAATTTATCTTTGAGAATCATTACTTTGGCTTTTAAAAAGGATTAATAAGATGGATAAACTTCTGAAAAACAAATGAAAGAGCAGTAAAAATATGGAAAAATATGAGGCAAATAAAGAGAGCTTAAAAATAATATTATAAACAAAGTATACCAATAAATTTTTGAAAACTAACAAAATATGTCACTACCTAAGAACATAAAATAAATTTAATCCAAGTGTAGAGGAAAAACATTAACAAACTTACACATATATAAATGGAATTAAAATTATTATTAGAGATCTATTCAGCCAAAAGTACCAGATTTTATTATCAGGCTTATACCAGAAGTTGCAGAATTGAGAGAGGTTACCAAGGGCTGGAAGACAGAAAATGGATAATTATTCAATTGTTAAGAAATTTCAGTTATGCAAGACAAATAAGTCCTAGGGATCAAATGTATAGCACAGCAGCCATAGTTAACGATATTGTATTGTGCACTAACAAATTTGTTAAAATGTGAGATTGCATGTTAAGTGTTTGCAACACAAAAAAGAGAATGAAAAAGAAAAAAAGGTATGCAAGGAAACTTTTGAAAGTGGTAGATATATCTATTACCTTGATTGTGGTGGTTGTTTCATGTGTGTAGATGCATTTGTGCAAACTCATCAAATTTCTTATTTTAAATGTGTATAGTTTTTAAAATATCAGTTATACCTTTACAAACCTGGAGTTTTAAAAAGTAGTTGTGTGTTTATTCTATTTGTCTTTCTTTAATTTGAGGCAATTTGTATCCTATCTGGTTCAAGGATTTGATATAAAAATGTGGCATATAGATTCAGAAAAGACGAGGTTTTAAAAATAGGTTAATTTACTTTTCTTTATTCCCAGGTGAATTTAGAATTGAGAATTATAAATTTGTTCTTAGGGTGTTGTTTTTCCAGAAGCATATTTCTTATGTTTTAAAAGACAAAAGAAAACAAAATTTTAAAGTGCCGGTTGTAAGTACTTATGTGATAACCAACAGTAGAATAAATTGTTACAAAAATAATTTCAACTCTAAAGAAAAATGCACACATTTTGAGTAAATACCAGTTTGAGTATACAGTATGTTAGGTTATTACCAATTTATTAAAGAGGAAAATATTCATATCTAAGTGGTATGGACTACTTATAAATTATGATTATTATTAAAATCATGGTTTTCTAAAAATAATTGTTTCCTACAACTACAGAAAAGTTTTAAGACATATAGCCATTTATTCACTTAACAAGTATTAACAAGTATTATATTCTATGCTAGACATTTAATGATAATCAAAACTAATACCATCTTTTTTTGATAGAAGTGGCAATCTATTTGTGGAGTAATTATTAGTATGTATTCATGTAAATAAATGTAAAATTGCAACCAACATGAGTTTGGAAATTAAAAGTTATACATATGCAAAATAACTAAAATAGACGGATCAGGTCTAAACTGGGAAGAAATGATCCTGTGACAGTTAAATCTCAACTGTGATCTGAAGGGAAGCCTAAGAACTTTTACCACAGGCACAGTCCTCAGTACGCAGTGCTGAATTAAGGTGAAGACATTTTGTTGCTTGAATAAATAGGTCAGAGAAATATATTACCCTGACACAAAGAGAAAAAGCTAATATTTGTATGGTAGATGAATGAAGGGACAAGGCTGTGTGCATCTGAAGCAACTAACCCATGGGCCCTTCCAGGTGCTGGGGAGTCACCTTGAGGACTAGGGATCAAGTTCACACCAAGTGAAAAGGTCTGGACCAGAATGCAGACTCAAGAAAAGACCTTTTCAGTTTTGTTTCCTGCTCACACATGTATCTTCACAGTGTTTCCTTTCCTAGCATAAATAATTTCCTGAGATTACACATTCCATTATGTTACATGTTAGCAACTTACCTAAAGTGCTTCTTTTCTTACTTGATTGGTGAAATCATATATTTGAAATAAATCTCTTTCAAAATTTATCTTTTTATGATTATACTTTAAGTTCTGGGGTACATGTGCGGAATGTGCAGGTTTATTACACAGGTAAACAGGCGCCATGGTGGCTTGCTATACCCAACAAACCATCATCTACATTAGGTATTTCTGCTAATGCTAATCCTTCCCCTCCCCACCTCAGGCCCTGGTCTGCAATGTTCCCCTTCCTGTGTCCCTGTGTTCTCATTGTTCAACTCCTACCTATGAGTGAGAACATGTGGTGTTTGGTTTTCTGCTCTTATGTTAGTTTGTTGAGAATGATGGTTTCCAGCTTTTTCATGGCTGCATAATATTTGGTGATGTATATGTGCCACATTTTCTTTATCCAGTCTATCATCTAGAACCGGTGGTTCTAAGTCTTTGCTATTGTGAACAGTTCTGCAATAAATAAACGTGCGCATGTGTATTTATAGTAGAGTGATTTATAATCCTTTGGGTATATACCCAGTAATGAGATTGCTGGGTCAAATGGTATTTCTAGATCCTTGAGGAATTGCCACACTGTCTTCCACAATTGCTGAAGTAATTTACACTCCCACCAACAGTGTAAAAGCGCTCCTATTTCTCCACATCCTCTCCAGCATCTGTTGTTTCCCGACTTTTTAATGTTTTTAATCCTTAAAAAGGGATCATTGGCATTCAGTTTCAGCCAGCACACATGAAGTTTACTTTCAGAATCCAAATTTATTGTGTCTAATGGAGGTAATGTACAACAGATAATATAGAAAAGTATAAAACTTGGTTCTTGTTTTTGATCTAGTTGTGTAATAAGTCATAGACATGCATATAACTTTTAAGCTAAATTAAATAACAACACAATAGATTAAATGTATTCAATTTAAGAATAAGTCTTGAATAAGTGGCTTATAAATAATAAATCACTTGAGTTGAAAAGAGAACACATCACTGAAGGCTAAAATGATTTCAGGAAAATCCCTACAACTGGTAATAGTGAAGGGAAGAATGGATCCGAAGAGACTAAAACATGTTGGGAGTAGAAAGTACAAGAGAAATGAAGGAAAATTTTATGATTTTCTGCAACTCTATATACACATTCAAAAAATTATTAGCACCATTCAAAAGGCAAAGAAATTAGAAAAATAAACAAACTTAAACAAATATGATAACCCATTGGCTATTCCACATACCCACAACTTATTTAGTAACATTTCGATACTAGAACAGGATCAACCATATGCATTGAAAGCAATGAACCCTATGATAAATTCTACAATTTTAACTCAGGAATTATGAGATGCATTATGAAGTCATATGAACAAGAAGTTTCCATGTTTAGATTTTTGCCAAAATGCAAGATAGGTATTTTAATATACTTAGTTTTTTTTTAAGGTGCAAGAAGAAAAGGGTAGTATCCTGTCTCCCACCCACCCCAGCCGAGTAATTTAGGATGTGTTGCTGTAATCATCATTGTTTATCTTAAAGTCACATACATGTTTCCTACATCTACATATTCAGTCTCTCCAGAAATACACAGCCACAAACAAACACTTTCATACAGAAATGTCTTTCTTAGGGATGATGATCCTAGAGTAAAATTTGGAAGTTTAATTTACCATGAAATTGTATTACATTATTGTTAATGACACATTAACTTTACTTTTTTTTGTTATATTTTCTTTAGACTCTCAGCAATGTTTAAAATCAAGTGAATTTTCTAGATGAGAAATACACTGCAGTGTGCTTTAAAAAGAAGAACACGTATAAAATATAAGTATATGGATGTCTATAATTTATCCTCTCTGTTTGCTAAATAAGAATAAGTGTTCAGTCCTCCAAACATTTAATGTTAGCTCAATCATTAGTGGAAATGCACTAGACTACTACAATATTTTTGTTAATTTGTTTAAATAAAACAAAAACTATTTAAAACAAAATCTTCATTTTCATGGCACATAGCTTTTCAAAGCAAAATTGAACTCACAGTAACTAAAGCTATTAAGATAATGCTTGCTTTTATTTGTGATTTTATGTAATTTCTTTCTGGCTAGTGTTTTCCAGAAAATTTTCTTTGAATAGTTGCTGTTGGAGCATGAGTTCTTGGTGGAGTGAGATAGCCCTAATTCTCTACTGACCTGGATAGAACAGAAGTATTCACAAGTTTTCAAAACTATGTAGATTCCAAGACCAAACAGAATTTTTCACAATATTAAACAACAACAACAACAACAACTTTATATAGTGCCTACTAAACACTTAAAGGATCCTGCAGAGGTTCCAATGGGATCTCATCCTCCTTGTTTGAATTATTTTAGAAGTGAGAACCATGAGCATAGCCTTACATGATAGAGAGATAAATATTGCACATTTTTATTTTCAGAATTTTACATTTAGTGTGTCTCCCTTATATTCTTTATTCCTTTGCAGGATTAAAATCAGCAAGGGAGATATAAAAATATGTTTAGCGGCAAACAGTGTTTCTTTAGGAATCAAGAAAGCAGAATGCAACCAGGAGAGCCTTGAACCAGGACTTTGCTCCACCCTGACACAAGGAAGGGATGGCTCCCAAATTCTCTCTTTTTCCATTTCCTCATGGAAATTGAGAAATAAGGAACATGTGTTCTACTTTTTAATAATTATTGTGAGAATCATATAAGGAAATATTCTGGGAGAAAAATTTTGTAAACTGCAAGCTACTGAATAAATATTTAAGCCAAAATTTCTTATAATACAAATCTCAGAAATCACCAATAGTGAAGAAAAAAAAAGTTGGTGGATTGCCACCTCCTGGCAATGTGGTAATATGCTCAATACAAGCAGATCTTATCCTGTAGATGAATCCTCAGTACTTTTTAAGTTTAGTCTACTGTCCTCTTTTTAAATAAATTCAGCAGCCTGTGCTATTATACTAACTATATTCTTTGCAGTACAGAACTTTAAAAAAGTTCTACACATAAAAAAACACAAGCTTTTCAAATCTCACACAGAAATTAGATTTGTACTGCAGGTCTGAGACCTATTACTCAATATTTATTAAGATAGACATGTGATTTGAAACTAAGATGAGGAGAGAAAATGCAATCATTATCCATGTATTTGGCCTGTCTGTGAAAAGCTATTATGACCTATTTCATTACACCTTTTCATTACACTATTTACTGTGCTAATTGAGACTGTAATGTTGGAGATACAGAAAGGATTCCTTAAACACATAGCATATGCAAGAATAAATAAGACAATGCACTTAAGGACTTATTTTTATGCTATAGTACAGAATTACCCATGAAAATTCACAGAGTAAAGACAGATGATTGCCATTTAAGAGAAAGGTGACAAGTATGTCTCCTTTATCCATTTGATCGCTTCATTAACAAATTGCCAATCAAGTCAGAATGACTCCTCAGAACCAAAGCCTCCACCTATCAGAAATATAACTAGGGTCACCTTGAGTTGGAACTGCCTAAGAGACCTTCTTGTTCCCTCTGCTATACTTGCCCTTGATGTCAAAACATTTTTCAAAATACGAAGCCTTTATTTCAGAATTTTAGTTGTGGCTCAATGCACATTTTTTTATTTTAATAAAAATACTTTGCAAATTAACTTGATTAGATTTCTCATAAACAATTCAAAACTTTTAAAATAAAACAGAAATAATACTCTTAATTTATGCCAAAGGAATATGACAGCAGCTTTTCTTAGGTGAACATTTAATGTGTACAAGTTATGCTGACAAAGGTATTTCCTTCCTAAAAGTTACATTTCATGGTAATGGATTTTTAAATAGGTGACTAATGTTTTTGACAAGTCTGAAATTTCTGGAAATGTTCTCTCATTCATTGGAACAAAACGATTTAGCATTAATCTTTGGGTCATGATATTCAGAAGCCTTTAGAAAAATTCTGAAGCAAGTTTTTCAACTCATATTTAGATGAAGTAAGTATGCTTAGGTTAAACTTAACTGGCTGAATTCTGCATTCTACCAAAGGAGTGAAATATTATTTGTGACTTTAACTCTTCATGGTTTATAAGTAATATTAATTTCAAGATTTGACTTCAAAATACAGTGTAAATATGTCTCTTTATGGTTTTAGAAGAGGAGTTATGTAATAATCAAATATTGAAGAGCAGTGAGATACTTTACAGTTTGAAAACTGGCTAATCATGTCAGTTATCTGAAATGAAGTACTTACCAAAGAAACCTAACACAGATTTTGTAAATCTATAGTGGACATGTAACAGCTGCTAACATTTTAATTTTAAATACACAGTGAGTTACAGATTTAATATTTATTTTGTATGAGAGGAAAATAATAACTATTCAGCCTGTAAAAGTTTTAAATACCTGTTTTGGATCTTGTTACCAGAGCAAATAAAACAGCTCAGGGTTAGTTTTTATATAGCTAAAAAATATAAAAAATTACACAGACACACACACACACACACACACACACACACACACACACACACTCTACAATGTTTCTGTTCAACAACTGAAAATATAAAACAAAGTTCTGAATTTTGTTTCTAAAGCAATCCAAAAGCATTTCAATATCTACAGTTTGTTTTAAATAATGTGTTAATCTTACCGAATTTAATTTTTAAGCAGGTGAAATTTAGCATTGTCAGTCTAAATCAAGGAGTAGAACTTGAGATTTATTCTTTTCAGTGATTTATTTTCATTTGACAGTTAATCATGGATACTTCAGTACATTTCATTGGAATCGTATCATATAGCCAACATAAAATTAATATTTTATCATAAGGAATTATCAAAAAGAAATCCCCTTGCATGGATTTTATCCCATGATGTTAAATGCATGAATAAATGACATAAGTCAGGATTCTGAGGGAGTGTCTATGATACCACAGAGACCAGTTCCGGGAATACAAAATGGCATAATATTGTTCCTCATAAAGTAAAACCCTAGATTATTTTAGTTGGGAACTCTTGGGGCCACATGTTTGGTCTCTGCATGGCCTGCTGCTGTGACTCCATCATAACTGACCATCCCTCCACATCCCTCCCTCACTCATTACCAATGCAGTTGTGTAGGAAACAATGGGAGAGGTGAGGAGCAGTCTTCCACAAGTAAGTGTCTCCCACATCCAGGAGTTTCTTGTGTTTATCACTAGATATGGGGCTTAGGTTTGCCAATATGACTGTTCCTTTTAATACACATGCTTCTTTTCAATGATTGTTACATTATTCATTTTTGAAGGCCATGCATTATTCCAACATTTCTCTGCTGTGGGCATATGAATGGCTTTGGTTTCTTTCAAGTTTATACTTATGTGAAGTATGCAAGGAGAATCACAACTTATCCCACCTCCTTCCTCCTCTACTGTTGCACCAGCCATGTACCCTCCCTCTTTTTGTCCACCTGAACTTTCTCCGTGTCCTACTCCTCCCCACCCCTGTTACTACTACAGCATTCTGGGTACTTTTCAGTTGCTTCACAAAGGGCTGCCTAACCATAACACGTATTTTCTATCATATTGTAAATTTTCATCTTCTTCTTTTGTCCATTTTAGAGATTAAAGAACTAAGATCAACAAGGTTAATTAATTTGGCCTTGAGATATATGTAGAGCTAGTACTTGAATCTATGTCAGTCTAAAGATTTAGCAGAAATAAATTCTTCTTACTCTGCTATAAGAAACATTGTCCAACCTATAATGAAAAAGCTCTTCATTCTAAACTACATTTTCTTCTATAATCTATACTCCATTTCCTATAAACTTTTATTTCTCTATTTTTTTCATTCCTGATTGCACACTTTATGACATGTCTTATCAGTCTTCCCTCCAAGGCACTCAGAACTTAATAGCATTAAATAATCCTCACATCCAAAGAACACCATACACACTTGAAAATGTACATATAGATCTTGCTTATTTTTGTTATACACCTTTTTTTGGCACAAATGAGTAGGCTTATGAACTAATATTCTACCTGCTTTATCATTTTATTTTGAAAAACATAAACTTCCAGGGAGTTCGTGTTTACCTTGGTTATATCACTGTCTAGTAAATACTAGAATACTTAGGCAGAATTTAAAATTAAAAGAAAACATAAATGAAAGGTTTAGTGGATCCTTGCCCTTCTGTTCTACAAGTAGTAGTTTATTCCATTTCTAGAACATTATGAGGCAAATTTTAATTTATAATGTATAAACTTCATAAAAATTTACTCACAAAATATGTTATGAATGTGGCAAAATTGGCTGAGGTTAAAGATAACTGGAACTGCAGAAAAGTTAATATAAAAACACATATTTTGAAGTCAATTTATTTAGTACTTCACTTTCAAAAGTTTCTAATTTATTTGCATTCACTACAGTATCAACAAATAACCTAAATATTAATACTCTTTCACCAAGATGTTAATGTTGCATCTTTAAATACCTTGATATTTTTACCATTTATCACATTTTCCTCAAAGACTATTCATAAACATTTTTGTCATTTATATTCATATGTTTGAAGGTAGGCAGAGGAAGATATAATCACCACTGAAAGGCAATTTAAATTCAAAGAAATTATATCACTTTTCTAGTGCCTAAGAGTGGTAGAACCAAGAGTAGAGACTGATATGCAGACTATTTAAGGAAGGTTACTCTAAATTGATATGTCAGTGATGGATATTTTTACAAATTACTGCAGACTTTTGGGTGGCTCACAATTTCCTTTGCCACCCTCAGTTACGTCAATATAGTTCTTCCCTACTTTGGCTTGTAATTTAAATATGCAAATTTTTATAAGAAATTCTCTGCAAATATAATTCTGTAAGCACAATCAAAACTGATATTAAGTGCTTATTCTATATGTAACACAGTCATAACAGTCATTATGGATGTTAACCCAAAATCATAAAATTCACCTGTTTTGTATCCATGTAAAATTGTTTTATGTACTTTATACACATTCCTTCCCAGGTGCTAGATCTATTATTCTATTTTTACTCTAATAGCTCAAACTGAGATAAATATGAAAAATAAATAAAGAGAAACAACTTTTTTTTTTCAAGACTGAATGTAGTATATTTTAATTTTTTAAAAAAACATTTTATTGGTTAAGTTTTTTATGATTTCATTAAAATTATCACTGTTCTAAAGATTAATATACCTACATATTTACAGACAGGAACATTTATATTCTTAGAATAAATATTTAGTGGTGGAATTGATGTAGTAAATACTGAAGAATATAGGAAGTGTTCTTTTTTAATACCTTAAGATGGTTGCATAAATGTATCAAGAATTAATTATATTAGCCTTTAACCAGGAAGCCCAATTCATGTGCCAAGAGTAGCCAGTTAGATCATACAAATACGTAAAGTGGGCAATAACATAACAACAGGGAAGTGGCGCAAATTAGCGAGTGACTGCTCCCACCTTACAGATCAATGAGATCTGTTTGAAGGCCCGTGGCCACCAATAGAGGCTTTTACTGAAGACAGTCTAAAAACAATTAGTGTGGCATTCATTTGCTACTTCAGGAGGGTCTCTAGTGTCATTGGGGACATACCTTGCATGATTCTAGCAGGTTTAAATCCTTACCTGGATACACACAGTGACATACCACAAAATTTTAGGTAGCATTTTTTGAAATTAAAAGTGGCTTAAACTAGGCAGGTTTATTGTCTTACATGAGGTAAGTCCATGGGTGATTAATTCAGAGGCTCACCAGTGTCAGGCATCTCAATCACTTGTTCTGCCCATCTCTTGGTGTCCCCATATGTTTGCAAGTTGTACATCAGTACTGCAAGCATCATTTCTCTAAGGTAGTAAGGAAAATGATGGAGGAGCATTTCTTTACATTTCTCTTTTATTAATTCTCTGGCAAAATTACCTGACTTCCTATTAAATTGAATTGGGTCAGATGTTCAATCCCAAATTAATCCTTAATAAAGAATAAAGAATTTCCATGGTTTACACAGAGCAAAAAGTCCTAGAGTGCACAGGGCCCACTTTCTCTTAGCACATCCTCAGCAAAGCCCTAACAAAGCCAGACTCTGTTAGCAAGAAAACAGGAAGAATCTGTTAGAGGCACAATTGAAAGAGCTAACCAGTTTGTTCCCCAAAGAAGACCTGTTTTTGTCACAAGCATTTTCTCCAAATTTCTTCAGTAGTTTTCCCAATTTTACATAAATTTTGCATCTTTCAGTGAATAATTCTAAAATCTCTCATTTATTCCCATTTCTATTAAGCAAAATTAGCTATATTTCTTATAAAATAACCAAATTTGGCTCACTCTCTGAGCCATGTAACACAGAGAAGTAGAACAAATTTACTATGTCAAATGTATTATCCAGAATAGCCCACAGCTAAACCAGAGAAATGAAGACCTATCGCCTATCAGACTCATTAATGGAGGGGTGCTTTGAAGCTCACTATAGAACATCATTCACCCTCCCTAAGGCTCTTAACCATGCCAGAACACCTAAACATCTGAAACAACAAACCAAAAATATTTCAATTTTGTTTTCTACATAGCCAAAAGAAGCAAACCTTAAATACAAATAGGATTCTAGAGTTGAACAAACCTTGACAATACATTGAATCAACTTCAGACAGAAGGATTCCATGCAGATATTATTTTCCCCAAATCACCACAGCACTAAATTTTCTGGCACTGTATCTGTCCTTCTCAAACTAAAAGCCAGGTCCCAGTGAAGAAACAATTTTATTTCAATATTATAAATTTAAATGTTACCTAATCAGATAAAAGTTTCTTAGTTTAGAAAAGAAGATAAAGCAAAAAGAAAACCAAGGCTGGCTCAAGACTGAGTTCAGATGCAAAAACTCCTTATAGCAGATATAGCAGAACACATAATATCTTACATAGCAGAGAAGTGAATGATATTGTGATTCTCTCATTTTTTTTTCTCATTAGAATAGTTGATGGTCTTACATGCAAATTTATGAGTCACTTTAAAAAGCAAGTAACTTTGTCTTTTTTCTTCATTAAACTTTATTTTAGAAACATAATTATGTAAAAGTCACATTGTTCTTGCATTTTCAGTACGCAGATGAAAGATTTAATAATCACATGATAGTTTCATCAGTAAATTCCATATTGTGAACTACTAATTATTACATAGACCTATGACATATTGTGATTTTCACTTATGTGAGAAATAAAGGTCAACTTTTAAAAAGTTAATTTATACATCTTTTAAAAATTTAACAAAAGTATTATTTGAATTTGAAAATATAGATGATATATTTTAATAAAGCCATAAAAGAAATTTTTTGGTAAAATCTAATACTTTCCTACTTGCTATAGTCTCACATTTTTTTAAAAATTTTTTATTTTTTATTGCGTTTTAGGTTTTGGGGTACATGTGCAGAACATGCAAGATAGTTGCATAGGTACACACATGGCAGTGTATTTTGCTGCCTTCTGCACCTTCACTCACATTTGGCATTTCTCCCCATGCTATCCCTCCCCAGCTCCCCCCCCATTCTCCCTCCCCTATTCCCCCAATAGAACCCAGTGTGTAGTACTCCCTTCCCTGTGCCCATGTGTTCTCATTGTTCATCACCCATCTATGAGTGAGAATATGCGGTGTTTCATTTTCTGTTCTTGTGTCAGTTTGCTGAGAATGATGTTCTCGATTTATCCATGTGCCTACAAAGGACACAAACTCATCATTTTTGATTGCTGCATAATATTCCATGATGTATATGTGCCACATTTTCCCAGATCAGTCTATCATCAATGGGCATGTGGGTTGGTTCCAGGTCTTTGCTATTGTAAACAGTGCTGCAATGAACATTCGTGTGCATGTGTCCTTATAGTAGACCGATTTATAGTCCTTTGGATATATACCCAGTAATGGGATTGCTGAGTCAAATGGAATTTCTATTTCTAGGTCCTTGAGGAATCGCCACACTGTCTTCCACAATGGTTGAACTAATTTACACTCCCACCAGCAGTGTAGAAGTGTTCCTATTTCTCCACATCCTCTCCAGCATCTGTTGTCTCCAGATTTTTTAATGATCGTCATTCTAACTGGCATGAGATGGTATCTCAATGTGGTTTTGATTTACATCACTCTAAAGACCAGTGATGATGAGCATTTTTTCGTATGTTTGTTGGCCTCATGTATATCTTCTTTTGTAAAGTTTCTGTTCATATCATTTGCCCATTTTTGGATGGGCTTGTTTGTTATTTTCTTGTAAATCTGTTTGAGTTCTTTGTAAATTCTGGATATCAGAATGAAGACACAACATACCAGTATCTCTGGGACACATTTAAAGCAGTATCTAGAGGAAAACATATAGTAATAAGTGCCCATATGAGAAGAGTGGAGAGATTAAAAATTGACACCCTATCATCAAAATTGAAAGAGCTAGAGGAGCAAGATCTCAAAACCTAGCAAAAGACAAGAAATACCTAAGATCACAGCAGAAGTGAAGGAGATAGAGACACGAAAAACCCTGCAAAAAATCAGTAAATCCAAGAGCTGGTTTTTTGAAAAGATCAACAAAATAGACAGACCACTAGCCAGACTGATAAAAAAGAAAAGAGAGAACAACCAAATAGACTCAATAAAAAATGATAAAGGGGAAATCACCACAGATTCCACAGAAATTCAAACCATCATCAGAGGATATTACAAACAACCCTATGCACATAAACTAGTAAACCTGGAAGAAATGCATAAATTTCTGGACACCTGTGTCCTCCCAAGCCTAAACCAGAAGGAAGCCAAAACTATGAATAGACCAATAACAAGGTCTGAAGTCGAGGCAGCAATTAAGAGCCTTCCACACACAAAAAAGCCCAGGTCCAGATGGGTTCACAGCCGAATTCTACCAGACACACAAAGAGGAGTTGGTACCATTCCTTCTGAAACTATTCCAAATAATCCGAAAAGAGGGAATCCTTCCCAATTCATTTTATGAGACCAACATCATCCTGATACCAAAACCTGGCAGAGACTCAACAAGAAAAGAAAACTTCAGGCCAATATCCATGATGAACATAGATGCAAAAATCTTCAATAAAATATTGGCAAGCCGATTGCAATAGCACATCACAAAGCTTTTCCATCATGATCAAGTAGGATTCATCCCGGGGATGCAAGGCTGATTCAACATATGCAAGTCTATAAATGTAATTCACCACATAAACAGAACCAAAAACAAAAACCACATGATTGTCTCAATTGACACAGAGAAGGCCTTTGACAAAATTCAACAGCCCTTTATGCTAAAAACCCTCAATAAACTCGGTATTGATGGAATGTATCTCAAAATAATAAAAGCTATTTATGACAAACCAACAGCCAATATCATACTGAATGGGCAAAAACTGGAAGCATTCCCTTTGAAATCCAGCACTAGACAAGGATGCCCTCTCTCACCTCTCCTATTTAATATAGTACTGGAAGTTCTAGCCAGAGCAATCAGGCAAGAAAAAGAAATAAAGGGTATTCAAATAGGAAAGGAGGAAGCCAAATTGTCTCTATTTGCAGACAACATGATAGTATATCTAGAAGACCCCATCACCTCAGCCCAAAAACTCCTGAAACTGATAAGCAACTTCAGCAAAGTCTCAGGATATAAAATCAATGTGCAAAAATCACAAGCATTCCTATACACCAATAAGAGACTTAAAGAGAGCCTAATCAAGAACAAACTGCCATTCACAATTGCCACAAAGAGAATAAAATACCTAGGAATACAACTTACAAGGAACGTAAGGGACCTCTTCAAGGAAAACTACAAACCACTGCTCAACAAAATAAGAGAGGACACAAACAGATGGAGAAACATTCCATGTTCATGGTTAGGAAGAATCAATATCGTGAAAATGGCTATACTGCCCAAAGTAATTTACAGAATTAACGCTATCTCCATCAAGCTATCATTGACTTTCTTCACAGAACTGGAGAAAACCACCATGAAATTCATATGGAACCAAAAGAGAGCCTGCATAGCCAAGTCAATCCTAAGCAAAAAGAACACAGTGGGAGGCATCACCCTACCGGGCTTCAAACTATACTACAAGGCTACAGTAATCAAAACAGCATGGTACTGGTACCAAAACAGAGATATAGACCAATGGAACAGAACAGAGGCATTGGAGGTAACACAGCATATCTACAATCATACAATCTTTGATAAACCTGACAAAAACAAGCAATGGGGAAAGGACTCCCTGTTTAATAAATGGTGTTGGGAAAACTGGCTAGCCATGGGCAGAAAGCAGAAACTGGACTTCTTCCTGACACCTTACACTAAAATTAACTCCAGATGGATTAAAGACTTAAACATAAGACCTGGCACCATAAAAACTCTAGAAGAAAATGTAGGTAAAACCGTTCAGGACATAGGAGTAGGCAAGGACTTCATGACCAAAACACCAAAAGCATTGGCAACAAAAGCCAAAATAGACAAATGGGACCTAATGAAACTCCGCAGCTTCTGCATGGCAAAAGAAACAGTCACTGGAGTAATCAGCAACCAATAGAATGGGAAAAAATTTTTGCAGTGTAGTCTCACAGTTTTTCCTTCAACTTGAAATTATGCTTCAGAAATTTGCAGATTGACATGTATTACTGCCAGTCCTCCAAATCCAAACCTGGCCATTGTTCACCTTGGTGACCTGCATGTACACCTCTGGATGATCCCCGGGAGCCAGGAAGCCTGAAGTCATCACAAGTAACCAGGTGGCCAAAGAAAGAAGTGAAACAATTTGTTCCTGCCTCAACTAATTGCTCTCCCGCTGCAAGCTACCACCATTGTTCCTGTTCAGCCTTACAAAAATTTCCCCCCAGACATTGGGTGTCTCAAAATCCTCACCCCTGTAACTATGTAATTTACTGCAATCTCCCCTCTGAATGCAACTGATAGCCCCCATGCTTATAATCATGCCTGCTTGTAATAAATGACCCCTACCCTTGTGATCATGCATCCCATGATGCCCTTCCCCTCCCCAAAATAGATTACCTCCTTTAGCTGACCATTTACCCCAATCTATATAACCAATCCCCTCTCCTACTCCCTTTGCCTAACTCCTTGCTTGGACTTGGCCCACTTGCACCTAAGTGCAAAATAAACGGCCTTGTTAAACACACAAAGCTGTCTTGTGGTCTCATTACATGAGCCATGCACCTGCAATTATAAATCAAACCTCATGTACTAACAAAATGGAAAGGCATATATATCAAACCCAGATTTATAAAAATAATATTTTTATTATTATAAAAGGCATATATAAAAGGCATATATATCAAACCCAGATTTATAAAATAATTCTGGGTTTTATAAATTTTATAATTTATAAAATAATTTATAAAATAATATTTTTATAAAATATTATAAAAATAATATTTATACTTAAGGAGGAGCTAATTCATAGGACTACATGCATTGAAAATAGGATTAACTGTGAAGATAGAGAAGAGTTGATGTAATGGCACCAATTCATGGAAAATCTAAAAGGGGGATCCTGATGAAGAAAGAACTGCTGGTGAAAATTGGATTCACTTTCTCTAAGGATGTGCCCTTCAATGAGAAAAAAAAAAATTAAATTTAATACCGGGAATTACTCTAACTCATGTAACTTTTCAAGTGAGTTTAATGAAAGTGGTTTTTTATATAAAAATATTCTTTTCTGTTCCATTGGTCTATATCTCTGTTTTGGTACCAGTACCATGCTGTTTTGATTACTGTAGCCTTGTAATATAGTTTGAAGTCTGGTAGTGTGATGCCTCCTGCTGTGTTCTTTTTGCTTAGAATTGACTTGGCTATGCGGGCTCTTTTTTGGTTCCATATAAAATTCATGGTGGTTTTTTCCAGTTCTGTGAAGAAATTCAATGGTAGTTTGATGGGGATAGCATTGAATGTGTAAATTACTTTGGGCAGTATAGACATTTTCACAATATTGATTCTTCCTAACCACGAACACGGAATGTTTCTCCATCTGCTTGTGTCCTCTCTTATTTCGTTGAGCAGTTGTTTGTAGTTTTCCTTAAAGAGGTCCCTTACATTCCTAGTGAGTTGTATTCCTAGGTATTTTATTTTCTTTGTAGCAATTGTGAATGGCAGTTCGTTCTTTATTTGGTTCTCTTTAAGTCTGTTATTGGTGTATAGGAATGCTTGTGATTTTTGCACATTGATTTTATATCCTGAGACTTTGCTAAAGTTGCTTATCAATGGAACAGAACAGAAGCATCGGAGGCAACACAACATATCTACAACCATGTTATCTTTGATAAACCAGACAAAAACAGGCAATGGGGAAAGGATTCCCTATTTAATAAATGGTGTTGGGAAAACTGGCTAGCCATGTGCAGAAAGCAGAAACTGGACCTCTTTCTGACACCTTACACTAAAATTAACTCCAGATGGATTAAAGACTTAAACGTAAGACCTGACACCATAAAAACCCTAGAAGAAAATCTAGGCAAAACCGTTCAGGACATAGGAGTAGGCAAGGACTTCATGAAAAAAACACCAAAAGCATTGGCAACAAAAGCCAAAATAGACAAATGGGACCTAATCAAACTCCACAGCTTCTGCACGGCAAAAGAAACAGTCACTAGAGTGAATCAGCAACCATCAGAATGGGAAAAAGTCTTTGCAGTTTACCCATCTGACAAAGGGCTGATATCCAGAATTTACAAAGAACTCAAAGAGATTTACAGAAATAAAACAAACAAGCCCATTCAAAAATGGGCAAAGGATATGAACAGAAACTTTACAAAAGAAGACATACATGAGGCCAACAAACATATGAAAAAGTGCTCATCATCATTGGTCATTAGAGGGATGCAAATCAAAACCACATTGAGATATCATCTCACACCAGTTAGAATGGCGATCATTAAAAAATCTGGAGACAGCAGATGCTGGAGAGGATGTGGAGAAATAGGAACACTCTTACACTGTTGGTGGGAGTGTAAATTAGTTCAACCATTGTGGAAGACAGTGTGGCGATTCCTCAGGGACCTAGAAATAGAAATTCCATTTGACTCAGCAATCCCATTACTGGGTATCTATCCAAAAGACTATAAATGGTCCTACTATAAGGACACATGCACACGAATGTTCATTGCAGCACTGTTTACAATGGCAAAGACCTGGAACCAACCCAAATGCCCATCGATGATAGACTGGACTGGGAAAATGTGGCACATATACACCATGGAATATTATGCAGCAATCAAAAATGATGAGTTTGTGTCCTTTGTAAGGACATGGATGAATCTGGAGAACATCATTCTCAGCAAACTGACAGAAGAACAGAAAAAGAAATACTGCATATACTCACTCATAGGTGGGTGAGAAAAATGAGAACACTTGGACACAGAGAGGTGGTCTACTATACACCGGGGACTGTTGGGGGAAATGGGGGAGGGACAGCGGGGGGGGCTGGGGGGGATAGCCTGGGGATGAATACCAAGTGTGGGTGAAGGGGAGGAAGGCAGCAAAACACACTGCCATGTGTGTACCTATGCAACTATCTTGCACGTTCTGCACATGTACCCCAAAACCTATAATGCAATAAAAATTAAAAAAAAATAAAAATAATAAAATAAAATAAAAAAGAAAAGAAAAAAAAATTCTTATTTTACAAGGTAATTCACAAATAACAGAATTGAAGTGAGAGAATTTTGGTTTAAGGGCCATTTTGTTAACTATGAAAGTAAGAATTAATGTGATTGTTAGTGATGGATATAGAGTTTTTTTAAAAAAATTATGATTCTTCCTCCTCCTTAAAAAAATCTTCATCTGCTAAATTTAATATAGTATATGACATTTTTACATGTCAAGTAAATTAGCACAGGTGTTATATGTGCTTTATTAGAATAAGTTATACGTGCTTCACTGTGAAAACAGACTCCTGTAGGCAAAATATAGTTGTTGACAGTCTGGCAAAAGTGTGAACAATCCAGCAGGGAGATTCTCCAAATTGAAAATATATTGAGATTAATTTTTTTAAATATTCATTGCTACTCAGTGTCACATAAGGCATTGAGGGACTGAGAGGAGATTCTGCAGTGTTTATTACATGTGCCTTGACTTCAAGAAAATATATGCAAGACATGCTCCTCAAGGAAAGATATGGAAGGTTGAACAATTAAAAATGACAAACAATTAAATATAAAATAAATGCTTTAGATCATAATTACCCTGTGATGAGAGGATTTCTCAAGGGTGATCTACAGAATACTTACTAGTTCTGCCAGGCACTGAACAACTGTTTTGATTAAACACAACTGTAAAATTTGCCGTCTCATACTTCACTCTTAATGCTCATATTTCACATTAACACATGACATTTCTCAATCTCATAACTCATGTATTAACCAAGCGTGTTTAACAGAATATTTTTCAAATTGATTTAACAATAAAACACCCAGCATCAACTAACATTTTGTGTAAATACTTTTATTTTCTACACATTTTAGGAGATGCCACTAGAGCTGAGAAATGAATAAGCACCTTATAGATCCGTATTAGTCAGGCATCATTGTAGAAATGGAATTTCAGCTGAGTCTTGAGGCAGCAGATATTTTTGTGTTTGCAGACAGAGGTAAATTTGGAGAGTTTTATAAGCAGACAGAAAGAAACCTAACATTTTAATGAGGAGTTTCAAGAAAACCTTAGAGCTCATCACTCAATTTTTCTTTGAAAACTTCTAGTAATTGGAAAATTACTACTTTGTTCCAGAAATTAATAGTGATCTTGTCATAGGTCTGCAATCTGCAACTTTGAGGAGGTAATTAATTCTGTTCTCTTTTGATAGAACTTCCCTTGTGTTCTTCAGCTATCAAACTCGCTCACAAGACTACTGTTTTGTAAGCTAAATTTGTCTAGATTTTTAATTAAGTATCCACATCACATTTTTTTATCTATACGTTTACATATTCTCTTTGTCATCATGTCCTTCAACTTTTAACCACCTAGTGATTACAATGGGAGAACTTCTCCAGAGGAATCTAAAATCTAATCTTCAGAATTATAGTACTCTATAGAGTATAAAAATTCTGACTACACCAAATCTCTGACCTTCATTTATTCGTCATAGTGCATGAAGTACAGGTCTATGTTTGGCTAGATGGGTAAAGTCACTGATAAACCATGATTATTCTTAAAATGTGGTAGAAAGAAAACAGAAATAGATATGCTCCAAAGTTACAACCTTTTAAAAAGATTATAATAAAAGAGTCATCTAATATCTTTGACTGTCAGCCAGACCAAAGATAATTGAGAAAGCCATATCTAGTCCTATTCCATTTCTTAACGCAGTTCAGTAATGGTCTCACTAGGCATCCACTGTAGACTAGGATAACAAACAGTATGGCTGTGGTAATCATGTGAATTCTGAATTCTGATGTATTTGGAGATAAAGAGGACTATCCAGTTATCTGTGAGTTCACAATATTTTCTACAGTTATCAATCAGTAGATCAATTTAGAGATGATAAATTAACCTGAAGCATAGTAAAGAAATGTTTTCAATTCATCATGGGAACTAAAGGACTAGATACAAAGTGATCCAGTTAGTACAACAGAAACATATTTTATAAATATTATTGGAGACTTGGCTATGTTAGGATTATCTTGTTACTGATGAAGGGAAATTTTAGTTTTCATACTGATTATCCCTAGGATAATAACTTGCTGTTCAGGTGAAAGAATGTAACAATATCCATAGCTATAATGATACATGATTGTAGGACTCTGGATCATGCCTAAAATAGGAAATAGTTTTATGTGGTCCAAATCCTGTTTTTTTTTTTTTGTTTGTTTGTTTTTTTTTTGTTTTTTTGCCAATCATTGAGAGCTTGTAAGGTTGCTGAGGTTGGTTGTCCTTGAACTCTTGGCCTCGCCTTCGCAAGCGCCACGACATCCGGCCAGAGCCACTTTGGGCCCCAAATCCTGTTTTTTAATCCAAAGTTGTACATCAGCGTTCTTTCTCATGTTATGACTCTTTGCTGGTTTTAAGCTACACAAAGGCTCACATCATAAAGGGCTGCTTGTCAAACTTATAGCCAAATTTACTAGAATGCAGACTCTTAAAGAATAATCACTAGAATGAAGATTATTAAAGAATAATTAAAGAAATTGGGGGATATGATCAAGACACATTTACTAGATCTAAAGTAAAATAAGAACATAATCTAAGCTAAGAGTCAAGAAGCTTATTTTATTCAACCTCTGACTGGGGATGGGATCTCCTGCTGCCAGGGTTCCCACTGGAAGTTTATGTGTGGTTTGGGGATACATGTCTTGACTCCCCAGTTCAGTGGTCCTTCCTGCCCCACAAAGTCCAAACTCTGGCACCTCTTTCTGCCAACACCAACTAACACCCCATAACATGACAAACATTACAACGGTGGCTTTGTGCCCTCCTCAGATGTTTCTGTTCCTACTTCCTTGACATCTGGTCAGAGACAAGGTCCACTCCTCTAGCCCCCACAGCCAGTATGGCTTCCTCCAGCTTGTATCTTAGAACTCAAGCCTCTTTCTGGAGGGTGGGGGAAGCCTAGTTCAAGGTTTAATGCAAGTCTTGCCTTCATAGAGGCTCGAGATTGAATTGATTCCTAGAGTACCTTACTTATCTCATACCAGTGGCTTTTTGGCTTCCAACTGGGGATATCTAAATATCAAAAGTGGAGGTCAAAATGCTCAGTAACTTAACATTAAAAATGAAATTAAAGCAGCTAAAAAGACTTAGTAAAATGAAACATGGCCTGTGAAGATTCCATCAGCAAATCCATTTTCCCTAAGCTGCTATTAGAAGAAAAAAATGGTGAATCAGAGAGCCATTATCAAAGGGGCAAGCTGATTTGTCATCGCTTGTGTGATGAAAAACAGCTTTGGCTGAATCTTGTACCTAATCTGGCCTAAGGTTTCTATTTACACAGTGCTTTTCAACAGTTCAGCTTCAATGAACAACTAAGACAGCTGCCCTTAAATTTTCTCAAGACTGGAAACAATGTAGGATTTTCTTTTCTTCTAAACATAATGTACATTTTTATTTTATGTTTTGGGGGAAAGTTTAAAAACTATACATGATTATCTTTCTGGACCCAACTTTTCTTGAAAAATCTATCCTATTTAGGAATACCTCAAATCCTTTTAGATTTTTTCATGGGCATGAGTGGATATCTTTTATTTATAGACTACATATGTGGTGTCACCTGAGACAAAAAGATAAATTCAACCAGTCCACTGTGGCTCATGGAAACAATACTCTGTCTCTGTACTGCTGCCTCATTAAGTCAAACCACAGATATTTGTAGTTTCTGTGGTTACTCTTAGAAATTACTGTAACTACACACTAATTTTCTCTTAATGCTTCCTGAGAGAGCTGCTTTGAGTCTTGTTCATTTTCGTGTGATGCATTGCTAACATCTTCTGAAGTTATAAATTTTAATAACTGTCAAGATATCTAACTCAGTCTCCTTTGTCAAATATAGCCATGCATGAACAAATACATTCTCACACTTCTGGCTAAAATATTTCAAAAAATGGCTCTTATATCTCCCACCTCATTTATGGCACCTGCTCCTGAGAGGCTTCCAGATTCATTTAATTGAAACTTATTTTTAGAACCCTGAGAATGCTCTAATATCACCTCTGTTCTTAAGGAGAAAACATTACAATTGGCCAGAAGACTGGTAGAGTCCACATAAATGTTCTGCCACTCATGATAAAAACACCACATACTATAAACAACCCATCTGTTCCATTTATTGATATGCTAGGATGTGAGGTCTTTTGGTTTTAAGATTGTAACAGCTCAAATCTCTTTGATACACTAGCTACAACAGGTTAATACTAAGTTGGCTGCATTGCTAGCTAACAAAGCGGTCAGCAGTTCCAGGCCAGTTCCTTGATTTTTTTTTTTTTTTCCTTTTGGGATCATACTCCCTTATTTCTTTTCTCCTGAATCTATTCTCATCTCTTTCTCTATTATATTTCTTCAGCTTTTTATATTTGACTACTTCTACTAGCACATGGTCACTAGCATTGGGTTCATTGGACAAATAGAAATTTTACAATGACAAATGTGTTTTATTACTAATGATAGTACGTAAGCAAATATTCACTAATAATGAATTAGGAGTTTCTATCTGGAAGGTTTGATGAAATAATATATACTGAGAAATCCAAAATTGAGTCAATCATTAGAATATCTTTTTCCTTAAACAGTCCTGATTTTCCTTATATATTTTCTCTGTGAAGTCTGTGTGAAAAAAATTTAAAAATCAGGGAAAGTTTTGGGCAGGAGAAGCTAAAAATCTAGAGAAGCTAGTCATACAGGTTGTGATTTCAAAATTAGAAATAAATATGAGACAAGGCTCTTTCTGACTTTTACATACCCTAGGATATTTGTGTGCCCTTTAAGCTTAACCAAAGGGTTCCACTTTGCTTGATTTGCAGAATGACCTTCAGAAAAAAGAAGTCTGAAGGGTTCTCTAACTTGTTTCACATTTACTCTGGTAAATGTATTGTTATAAACAGAATTAATCAATATCAGTCAACAGTAAATTGTTAATATGCTTTTGTTATCTAAATAAATAAATTTGCATTTGCAATTTATATTTACTTTATCTCACATAATTTATTTTTTCCACCACAAAATATATCATGACATTTCCAATTTCAGAAATAAACAAACATCACATTAAACTTTTGATCCTGGTCAACTCTTCTTAGAGTTTTTCTATTTAGTTTGGAAGATTCTAACAACTAAAGAAATGATATTACTTTGTAATAAATTTAGACTTTTTCTGGATAGCGCACCACATTCGACTGCATTGTCCTCATGATGGACAAGCAGATAATTAGAAAAATCCAGAAGAGTGACATGAATGTCATATAAAATATGTCCAAAACTGGTATCTTTAGGCATAAATATTTGTCATTTGACTTGCTTGTCACAAAGTAGCTGTAGACCCTTAGGCAATGTATTTTTTAACCCTACATTTCCTTATCTGTAAAGGTGATACAATAGTTATGTGTGTTAACTAAGGATGAGTCCTAGGAATCTGTATTTTAAATATAGTTTTGAGTATCCCCTATGCAAATACCCTGAATTTGGTTCATCAATGTGTGCTGAAAGCTACTACCCCAAACCAATCCTGTTTCTTCATTTTTTTTTATCTAAGGGTGATCTACTGATTATAAAATTAAATAATTTTTTATGTTGCATGGAGAAGAATCTTAACTAAAAACAATCAGTCAAGAGGAGTAAATCATTTTAATCTGGCTTTTGAGCATAGCTTACCTATAAAATTTATTTCCCTGGGGTTTGTACTTTTTGTCTTTACAAAAAGTGATTTCACATCTACAATTTTTTTCTTTGTATTGTCTTATGATACCTGCTGTTTTACTGTTGTTTGAGAACAAATATTTAGTGCACAAAATAGTATTTGTACAAATTTTCTCTCATGTATTGCCATACAAAAGAAATGCAAAATGAAATTAAAGAAAAGCTTCAGATAGAGTTTTCATTCAAATGTTTCAACATTATCGACACGTCTTCTACAGTACTGGAAAACGATGCCTGATGCTCCTTTTTTCCTGCTATATGGTAACAAGGCAAACTAGATATCTGAAAATCCAAAAAAAAAAAAAAAATCTTTAAAAATTTGATAAAGTATATATTTAATAATTTTTAAAATGATTTATGAAAATGTTAAGAAACCTAGAGTAATTTTTCAAAGGAAAGAGAGAAAAATAGCATGAGAGGTAATTACCTTTTGGAGCCACTGACAATCCAGCAATCTATGTGTTATGGAGTTTCGGTATTAGAAGGCACATGGTTGGGGATTAAGTCAGGAATTCTTACACAAAGCTATGACTGCTGACAGAGAACTCAGACTGAAACAGAAAGCCTAGGGTGATTCCACCTCCACAGCAGAGACTTGTATGTCTCTTCGGTAGGTGAAAAGTAGAAGGTTGCAAACCGTGACTCAAAAATACAAAGGCATAAAAAATTTCAATTTTATGCTTTTATAAAGTTGTCAGAAGAAGGTGTCATAGGAACATGTCAAAATATGGATGATAAAACAAAAAAAATTGAAACAGACATTAAAGACAGGGGTCAATTTCCCTAATACATGATTAATACTTCAAAAACAGTTTTTAAAAAGACTAAAAAAATCTAAAAGCCAAAAACACGAAGTGATAATTCTCCAAATTATGATATAAAAATGATTCCTAAATGTTTAAAAACAGGTTCAATCTCCCTCAAAATAGGTGCAAATTAAAGTTACATTAAAACCTTATATATCACCCATTAGATTCACAAAAACTCAAAAGTTGTAAACACTTTAGTTAATAAAGCTATGGAAAAATATGAGCTTTTATATACTGCTGGTAGAAATGTAAATTGGTAAAGACTTATGGAGATGACGGTATATTGCAAAACTGCACATTAGTTTACCCTTTGGCTCAACAGTCTCACTTTGATAATTTTATCCTTAAATTACATATGAAATAATTAAAAATATCATATGTAAAATGTTATTCATTGTGACATTAGTTGCAATTACAAAATACTAGAAAGATTCTGAATATACATTCATAGGATATTGGTTGAAAAACTTATGGTATTTAACACAATAGAGTACTATAAAACTGTAAAAAAGGATGAGAAAGATTTTGAACAGATATGTAGTAATCTGTAGGGTACAGTCTCAAGAGCAGAAAAGCACCAAAGAAAACTAAATATATGTATAGAAGGGAAAATTACATATGTTTGTGTGTATATATAACTATATACAAACATAATTATCATAAAAGAAGACATACATGAGGCCAACAAACACATGAAAAATGCTCATCATCACTGTTCATTAGAGAAATGCAAATCAAAGCTACATTGAGATACCATCTCACGCCAGTTAGAATGGCGATCGTTAAAAAATATGGACACTACAGATGCTGGAGAGGATGCGGAGAAATAGGAAGACTTTTACACTGCTGGTGGGAGTGTAAATTAGTTCAACCATTGTGGAAGACAGTGTGGCAATTCCTCAAGGACCTAGAAATAGAAATTCCCTTTGACCCAGCATCCCATTACTGGGTATATATCCAAAGGATTATAAATTGTTCTACTGTAAGGACATATGCACACGAATGTTCATTGCAGCACTGTTTACAATAGCAAAGACTTGGAATCAACCCAAATGCCCATCGATGATAGACTGAACAGGGAAAATGTGGCACATATACACCATGGAATACTATACAGCCATAAAAAACGATGAGTTCGTGTCCTTTGTAGGACATGGATGAACTTAGAAACCATCATTCTCAGCAAACTGACCCAAGAACAGAAAATCAAACACTGCATGTTCTCACTCATAGGCAGAACAATGACATGTTTTCTCAGAACAGTGAGAAAACATGGACACAGGAGGGGAGCATCACACACTGGGATCTCTAGGGGGGAAATAGGGGAGGGATGGGGGGTGGGGAGTTTGGGAGAGATAGTATGGGGAGAAATGCCAGCTATAGGTGATGGGGAGGAAGGCAGCAAATCACTCTGCCATGTGTGATTTGCAACAATCTTGCAAAAACCTTGCATGTTCTTCACATGTACCCCAAAACCTAAAATGCGATAAAAAATTAAAAATTAAAAAACATTTAAAGATAAAAAATATTATGTAATACAAATAGACATTAATAAACCTAACTTTATTTCAAACATGCTATAAAATCCCATATAATAGTATAATTTTCATTATGTTCTGTATCTTAACTTGACATTCAAATATAGTTTATTATTGTTCCATATACCTATCATCAATGATATGTATATTAATTTGGATATGAGAAGTGTTTCACTATTATTTAAAAAAAGGATTCTTTCATTGCCATAGAGAAGCTAGTAATCCTCAGGGAGTAGTTGAAGGATGATTTGTGGTGTCTTGGACAAATTCCTTGACATTCAGTGCCTCAGTTCTTCATTTATGAAATGAGCTTATAAAAGTCTCTATCCAGTAATGTCATTATGAGGATTAAGTAGTTAGTAGACATAAACTGCTTAGAATAATATCAAGCACATAATTACAATCAATAATTATTGGTCAGTAGTAAGAGCATGGAAACCATTTCTCCAGGACCCAAAGTCTTGAATCATCAATTTGTTCCCAGTAGTGATAGCTGAAAGCACTATTTTAGTTAGTGTATTCTGTAATGGCAAATAATAGTGATTCTCAACTGGGGATGACATCACCATCATTGTTGATGTCTTAAAAATTATAAACAAACAAAACTCAGTGGAATATCACCCAAAACCTATTGAACATAACTTTTAGACCTCAGGCCCAGGTTTAGGAAAGTTCAAAAATGTCATAAGTGATACTGACAATTATAGCAGAAAAGAAATTATGCTAAGTCCTTCACCTCAGACAGAGAACTGAATCTTAGTTTCTTTCTGTAAAATGAGGATAATGATCCTTTACAAGTGGGTTTGTTGTGATGGTTAATAAAGATAATAAATAGAAAATACTTAGTTCATTGTTACAAGTCAATGAATGATGGCTATTATTTTCTGTTCTTGTAGAAGTCTGAAAAATTACATAAAAAGAGGAAATGAAGTATTTATAACAGATTATAGATAATGCAATTTACTATCATATTTAATGAGATCTGTAATTTTGGTAGAATTTTAAACTCTACTTTTAAGGCCATTAGACCAAAACTTATAAAATATTAAAATATCACCTATTTTCACAAAGGTAATTGAAGGTCTTAGTGCAATTTCAAATAATGGATTTATGCTGCTGACTTGCACACACAAATGAGTGCCCTTGTGAATTGAAAGATATTCAAGCATGTTTATCATATTCTGAGTCTGCAACTGCATACTGATCAATGCCCCTCACTCGTTAACATACAAGACTCCTTTCTTGAGGTTTCATTTGCATGCCCTTCTAAAAGCTCCCTTTTTCTTCCCTGTTCAAACAGCCAATGACCTTTGTAATCAACAAGAAAATTAGAAGCAGGTGAGAAATTATTTTTAATGATGCTGAGACCAAATTGTTTAACTTAAATCTGAACTTTTTTTTCTATCATTTGTAATGCCTGACAAATATTAATTATGTGAAGGTAAAGACCGACTCTCTCATTGTCTCTGATCAAGCTCTGTAACGAACCTTTTGCTTTCATATTTAATTAATAAGATAAAAATACCTCTGCTTTATCACTCTTTTTTCTTTTTCCTGGAGCTTTCAGTATAAACATGGTCTCTTTGGGATTTATTTAATGCTCTGGCAACCATTACAAATTTACCTAAATGATTATAAGTGAAACTGAGCACATTTACTACAGGATTGTACTTATTTATTTTAATGAGTGCATACTAGTGAATCAGAAATAAAGTTTCAACATCATAAATGACGAGTATCGGTCATGTTTTCTGTCTCTTTTGTGTCTCAATATTCTTAATCATATTTACTTAATATAATCTCATTCCCTAAAGTTTTTCATAATTACCAAACAACTTTTGTTTCAGCTTCATATTTCTCAAGTATATTATGAATTAAATAATAAGCATTGCCAATTGCAGTTATATCTAGATTATCTATAAACAAACATGTACCTGGTGAATCTAAAGCAAATTAAATTTCAGGTCAGGTTTTCTATAATATTTAACATGACCTACTCTGCTATTTCCTAATTCTCATGAAAAATATGCTCAAAGAAACAAAAATCATATCGAAATGTATCATCCAAATCTTTCAGGATAAATAGAAACTGACTTTATAGTAACCCAGAGTTTTGGATTTGTCACAACTCCCTTGTTAATTTTAAGTAATAGTATTCATTATGCTTCAAGTCTTAACCTATGCAGCTATTATTGCCATTTGAATGGAAGTAATATTAGTATTATCTTCTAGCATATTAAATTCTTATTTTACCTAAGAGATAGAATATAGAGTTTTGAGGGGGAATCTTATTAAATGTTCAGCTTTTCATTTAAAGCAATGTACAATGAATCGTTCTTGATGGTTTGACAATATTTTCCAAGACTGTCCTGTCTATTAATATTTTGTCAAAGGGCCAGGTGTTGTGGCTAATGTCTGTAATCCCAGCACTTTGGGAGCCAAAGTGGGTGATTCACATGAGCCCAGGAGTTCAAAATCAGCCTGGCCAACAGCCTGGGAAAACCTTGTCTCTACTAAAAATAAAAAAATTAGCAAGGCATGGCGGTGCATGACTATAATTCCAGCCACTTGGAAGGCTGAGGCAGGAGAATCGCTTGAACCCAGGAGGAAGAGATTGCAGTGAGCTGAGATCATGTCGTGCACTACAGCCGGTGAAGAAAGAGTGAGATTCTGTCTCAAAATATTAATAATAATATTAATACACCGGGTGCAGTGGCTCATGCCTGTAATACCAGCACTTTGGGAGGCTGAGATGGGCGGATCATGAGGTCAAGAGATCGAGACCATCCTGGCCAACATAGTGAAACACTGTCTCCACTAAAATATAAAAATCAGCTGGGCATGGTGGCAAGTGTCTGTAGTCCCAACTACTCTGGAGGCTGAGGCAGGAAAATTGCTTGAACCCGGGAGGCGGAGGTTGCAGTGAGCTGAGATGGCGTCACTGCACTCCAGTCCGGCATCTGGTGACAGAGTGAGACTCTGTCTCAAAATAATAATAATACATAAATATTTTAAATTACATATATATATAGTCAAGAGGACTGACCCTCTTCAGCTCTCCACACATTTGAATACAAAAGATTCAGTGCTATTTTAAATATTTATACCTACGTATATATTTAAATTTACACCACAGAAGTTTATTAGTGGTGTTGCCTTAAAACCTTCTAATCAAGTATGAGACTGTTTAACAGTGAATTGGCCTTTAAATACAAAAATTAAATCTACAAACCTTATTTTTGTGATTTATGTTATATTTATATATTGGCTAGTTACAAAATAACCCAAGGTAGCTTAAAATGAGACATTAAAATGTAGGTTCTAATTGTAATAGAAAATCAAGATTACAGAAAACTGTTAATGCAATATACTTGCTATGAGGGCTAACCTATGTTTTTCACAGATTTCCATATATAACCATGAGCCTATGATGTGCAGAAGAAAAATAAAAGGGATGTAATAAATGGCCTAGCTCTAAAAGAAGTTAGAGTTTATATGTATGATAATGAACATCTAAGTACTACAACATTAAACTCAAGAGTCAGCTTAAGGTTTGAATGCATGTTTTAAGCTCAATGTTCTCTATTTCAGTAAAGCTTGTATAAATGTTATATACTTCTAATATCATACAGTGTCATATATTGCTACTCTGGGAAAGTCAGAGGAAAAAGAAAATAAACAAAGTAAAAATAAACCTATATAAAGTAGAAAGAAAGGTTTAACTACTGTTTCTACAGCCTTTTCTATATTGTATGGCCCCAAGCATGGCTGAGGATTCAACATTTAATTAATGTTCCTAGCAATATTAACTCAAATAATGTGTAAGTAGACATAGTATTGGATCCAAGATAAATGAGAATTCAACTGAAGAATGTATATAAGAGCAAGCACATGTGCTTTATTGTTGACATTGTTTATGAACAAAGGAGTCACCAGTAATGTTGAAAAATAGTATCAATGAAGAATGAAAACTTGTCACGAATCCCTGAGGACAGTGTGGGCTAGCTGGATGTAAAAGGTGAAGGACTTCAAGAGGTGATGGCCTTTTGAGCCAGTGACCATTAAGCCTCTTCTGTGACTAAACATGTTTTGAATGTGGATTTGGGAAACTGCTTGGGAATCATGAGGCACTTCGTGTTGTGCCAGCTATATTGATTTTTGCCCTTGAGCATATCTTTTTTTTTTTTTTCTGCAGAGAACTGGTTTTATGCTTTATTGGGGATGATTTATATCTGTTTTACTGTTGTTCCTATTTCTTGTTTTTATTGCATTTTAGGTTTGGGGGTACATGTGAAGAACATGCAAAATTATTGCATAGGTACACATATGGCAGTGTGTTTTGCTCCCTCCCTCCCCATCACCTATATCTGGCATTTCTCCCCATGCTATTTATCCCCAACTCCCCACCCACCAGTAAAAAAGATTTGATAAAACACTGGACATCCTTTCTGTCCCTCCCCTACAAAAAGATTTGATGAAATGCTAACAAGAATAAATAACTTAGAGATGAATATGAGTGAATTGATGGAGCTGAAAAACACAACATGAGAACTTTGCAAAGCATACACAAGTTTCAACAGCTGAATTGACCAAGCAGAAGAAAGGATATCAGAGGTCAAAATCAACTCAATGAAATAAACTGAGAAGGCAAGATTAGAGAAAAAAGGGTGAAAAGGAATGAACGAAGTCTCCAAGAAATATGGGACTATGTGAAAAGACCTAATCTACATTTGATAGGTGTACCTGAATGTGATGGAGAGAATGAATCCAAGCTGGAAAATACCCTTTAGGATATTATCCAGGAAAACTTCCCCAACCTACCAATGCAGGCCAATATTCAAGTCCAGAAAATACAGAGAACACCACAAAGATATTCCTCAAGAAGATCAGCCTCAAGACACATAATCATCAGATTCACCAAGGTTGAAATGAAGGACAAAATGCTAAGGGCAGCCAGAGAGAAAGGTCGGGTTACCCACAAAGGGAAGCCTATCAGACTCACAGCAGATCTCTCAGCAGAAACCCTACAAGCCAGAAGAGAGTGGGGACCAATATTCAGCATCCTTAAAGAAAATAAACTTCAACCCAGAATTTCATATCCAGCCAAACTAAGCTTCATAAGTGAAGGAGAAATAAAATCCTTTATGAACAAGCAAGTACTCAGAGTTTTCATCAGCACCAGGCCCGTTTTACAAGAGCTCCTGAAAGAAGCATTAAACATAGAAAGGAAAAACAAGTACCAGCCACTCCAAAAATGTATCAAATGATAAAGAACCTTGACACAATGAAGAAACTATATCAACTAATGGGCAAAACAGCCAGCTAGCATCAAAATGGCAGGATCAAATTCACACACAACAATAATAACCCTAAATGTAAATGGGCTAAATGCACCAATCAAAAGACACAGACTGGCAAATTGAATTAAAAGCCAAAATCCATCAGTGTGCTGTATCCAGGAAACCCATCTCACATGCAAGGATACACAAAGGCTCAAAATAAAATAGACTTTAAACCAACAAAGATCAAAAGAGACAAAGAAGGACATTACATAATGGTAAAAGGATCAATGCAACAAGAAGAGCTAAGGATCCTAAATATATACACACCCAATACAGGAGCACCCAGGCACATAAAGCAAGTTCTTAATGACTTACAAAGAGAGTTAGACTCCCACACAATAATAGTGGGAGATTTTAACACCCCATTGTCAATATTAGACAGATCAACGAGACAGAAAAATAACAAGGATGTCCAGGACTTGAACTCAAGCCTAGACCAAGCAAACCTAATAGACATTTACAGAACTATCCACCCCAAATCCACAGACTATACATTCTTCTCAGCACCACATCACACCTACTCTAAAATTGACCACATAGTTGGAAGTAAATCACTCTTCAGCAAATGAAAAAGAATGGAAATCATAACAAATAGTCTCTCAGACTACAGTGCAATCAAGTTAGAACTCAGAATTCAGAAACTAACTCAGAATTCAGAAACTAACTCAGAACTACACAGCTTCATGGAAACTGAACAACTGGCTCTTGAATGTTGACTGGATAAACAATGGAATGAAGGCAGAAATAAAGAAGTTCTTTGAAACCAATGAGAATGAAGACACAATGTACCAGAATCTCTGGGACACATTTAAAGCAGTGTCTAGAGGAAAATATATAGTAATACATGCCTGCATGAGAAGCAAGGACACCCTATTGTCAAAATTGAAAGAGCTAGAGGAGCAAGATCAAAAAAACTTAAAACCTTGCAGAAGACAAGAAATAACTAAGATCCTATCTTAAAACTAAGTAATATCAGTGCTGGTGATACTTACTATGTTATGTTTAATTATCAATTCAAGTAGTAGAGTTCAGTGAGAATTATAGTAATTAACAGCATTTCACATAGTTCAAGTGATTGGGAGAAAACCATAGCTGAACGAATTCTTGCTTTAGATTTGAAAAGGGGAGTTGATTTTTAGTATGTGTGGTCAAGGAAGATCTCACCTAGAAAGAGATATTTCCACAAAGACCTGCAGTACAAGGTATAGGAAGTCATTTTGATTTTTGGAGGAAAAGCATTCCAGAAAGAGGAATATGAAGCAGAAAGCCCTGGAGGTAGGAATAGGCTTCAAGAGCTTTGTGTTAATATTTAAAAAATAGCAAGTCAGCCAGAATGGTTGGTGTAGAACAAAATAGGGGTAACAGAAGTAAGCAGATGAAATCAGCAAGATAATTATTGTGGGTAAGAGAGGGGCAGGTATTACAGGGATTTCTATTTCATTCTAAGAACTTTCAATTTCACTTGTAATCAGATGGGGAGTCACTAGTGGGCTTTAAGCAAAATAGAGACATAATGTGACTTATGTCTTTTTTTTTTAATTTGTATTGCATTTTAGGTTTTGGGGTACATGTGCAGAACGTGCAAGATAGTTGCATAGGTACACACATGGCAGTGTGTTTTGCTGCCTTCCTCCCCTTCACCCACATTTGGCATTTCTCCCCAGGCTATCCCTCCCCAGCTCCCTGCTGCTGTCCCTTCCCTATTCCCCCCAATAGACCCCAGTGTGTAGTAATCCCCTCCCTGTGTCCATGTGTTCTCATTTTTCTCACCCGCCTATGAGTGAGAATATGTGGTATTTCCTTTTCTGTTCTTGTGTCAGTTTGCTGAGAATGTTGTTCTCCAGATTCATCCATGTCCTTACAAAGGACATAAACTCGTCATTTTTGATTGCTGCATAATATTCCATGGTGTATATGTGCCACATTTTCCCAGTCCAGTCTATCATCGATGGGCATTTGGGTTGGTTCCAGTTCTTTGCTATTGTAAACAGTGCTGCAATGAACATTCGTGTGCATGTGTCCTTATAGTAGAATGATTTATAGTCCTTTGGATATATACCCAGTAATGGGATTGCTGGGTCAAATGGAATTTCTATTTGGAATCGCCACACTGTCTTCCATAATGGTTGAACTAATTTACACTCCCACCAACAGTGTAAGAGTGTTCCTCTTTCTCCACATCCTCTCCAGCATCCGTTGTCTCCAGATTTTTTAATAATCGCCATTCTAACTGGCGTGAGATGATATCTCAATGTGGTTTTGATTTGCATCTCTCTAATGACCAGTGATGATGAGCATTTTTTCATATGTTTGTTGGCCTCATGTATGTCTTCTTTTGTAAAGTGTCTGTTCATGTCCTTTGCCCATTTTTGAATGGGCTTGTTTGTTTTCTTCCTGTAAATCTGTTTGAGTTCTTTGTAAATTCTGGATATCAGCCCTTTGTCAGTTGGGTAAACTACAAAGACTTTTTTCCCAATCTGTTGGTTGCTGATTCACTCTAGTGACTGTTTCTTTTGCCATGCTGAAGCTGTGGAGTTTGATTAGGTCCCTTTTGTCTATTTTGGCTTTTGTTGCCAATGCTTTTGGTGTTTTGGTTGTGAAGTCCTTGCCTACTCCTATGTCCTGAATGGTTTTGCCTAGATTTTCTTCTAGGGTTTTTATGGTGCCAGGTCTTATGTTTAAGTCTTTAATCCATCTTATGTTTAAGTCTTTAATTTTAGTGTAAGGTGTCAGGAAGGGGTCCAGTTTCTGCTTTCTGCACATGGCTAACCAGTTTTCCCAACACCATTTATTAAACAGGGAATCCTTTCCCCATTGCTTGTTTTTGTCTGCTTTAT
This sequence comes from Saguinus oedipus, assembly GCA_031835075.1. Lineage (NCBI taxonomy): Eukaryota > Metazoa > Chordata > Mammalia > Primates > Cebidae > Saguinus > Saguinus oedipus. The sequence continues at coordinate 112,262,322 of CM063172.1, forward strand.
CAAAGATTATATGGTCGTAGATATGTTGATTTGCCTCCAATGCCTCTGTTCTGTTCCATTGGTCTATATCTCTGTTTTGTTACCAGTACCATGCTATTTTGATTACTGTAGCCTTGTAGTGTAGTTTGAAGTCTGGTAGTGTGATGCCTCCTGCTGTGTTCTTTTTGCTTAGAATTGATTTGGCTATGCAGGCTCTCTTTTGGTTCCATATGAAGTTCATGGTGGTTTTTTCCAGTTCTGTGAGGAAATTCAATGGTAGCTTGATAGGGATAGCATTGATTGTGTAAATTACTTTGGGCAGTATAGCCATTTTCATGATATTGATTCTTCCTATCCATGAACATGGAATGTTTCTCCATCTGTTTGTGTCCTCTCTTATTTCATTGAGCAGTGGTTTGTAGTTTTCCTTGAAGAGGTCCCTTACATTCCTTGTAAGTTGTATTCCTAGGTATTTTATTCTCTTTGTAGCAACTGTGAATGGCAGTTCATTCTTGATTTGGTTCTCTTTTAGTCTGTTATTGGTATATAGTTATGCTTGTGATTTTTGCACATTGATTTTATATCCTGAGAGTTTGCTGAAGTTGCTTATCAGTTTCAGGAGTTTTTGGGCTGAGGTGATGGGGTCTTCTAGGTATACTATCATGTAATCTGCAAATAGAGACAATTTGGCTTCCTCCTTTCCTATTGGAATACCCTTTATTTCTTTTTCTTGCCTGATTGCTCTGGGTAGAACTTCCAGTACTATGTTGAATAGGAGTGGTGAGAGGGGGCATCCTTGTCTCATGCTGGATTTCAAAGGGAATGCTTCCAGTTTTTGCCCATTAAGTATGATATTGGCTGTTGGTTTGTCATAAATAGCTTTTATTACTTTGAGACTTATGTTTTATTAGAATCACTCTGGCTATTGTTTTCTGAACCCACTGAGGGAGGCGTTGTACAAAGAGAATGACTGAAAGACTAGCACAGTTGTCCAGATAATAGTGAAAGGTGGCTTAGCCCAAGAGAGTAAAGGATGATTAAGAGTGGTAAAACTGACAAGGTCTTCTGGTGTATCTGCACGTAATGCAGAGATAGAGAGGAATCAAGGATAATTCCAGGGGTTTTCGTCCAGTTGCTGAAAGGATGGTGTTGCTATTGTGAAAGACTAATTATTCACTAGACATATTAAAAATGGTAAGACAGACTTTATTCAGACTTTGTCATAGCAGACAGATTTTTGTGTGAACTCAGTTCAATTCCATTCAAACAAAAGGAGAGAAACTTTTTCAATGCAGAGTGTGGTAAAAGTAGACTCCAGAAGCACATTAAGAGTGGGAAGCAGGGAGAGGTTGTTTAATGTGATTAGGTCATCTACATTTGTTAACATACAGAGTTGGACTCCTATCTAACCAAGGATACTAGGAGATAGGTAACTTATTTTTCATGCTGAGTACTTTTCAAACGGATGGTTCCCGGTTTCTTAAAAAGGGCATTGCTGAGTTGTAGAAGATATATCTAAAGGGGACAGTAAAAGGATTTATATTTGCACATACATAAAAAAATAATGCTTCAAAGAAAAGGATAGTCAGGGAACTATAGTCAGGTTTTAGTTGTAAAAAGGTGTAAATTCTTTTGTAGCATTGAGCTTTCTCAGGCAGGCATTTTAAGGGGCTGAGGTTGTCATCCTAGGAACACTACCCTGAGCTGATGGAAACCATACTAGTGTTTATTTAAGTCTGTTGGTATAGGTGGTAGATAAAATCATTTGTGCTAAGAGTTCATAGTTCTCACAGTATGAGGTTAAAATCTAATCAAAAAGAGGACTCAGAAGAGCCCTTGAGCAGAGTTTGGTCAAAAGAGAATCTTTGTCATTATATATAAAGTTCCAGATTAATTCTCCATTTCCATAAACATCATCTCTTGTTCTGATGTTGATAATTAAAGCCTGTTGTTTACAGCATAGCTAGCTTCTACTTTTATAGGAAAATGATTTTCTTGGTCTTCTGAAAGAATCTAATTTTTAATTCATTTCACATTAACAGTATACATATATTTTTCTTAATAGAAAGAAACAAATATTAAAATAAAGATAACATTGTATTAGCCTAACTTTATCTTTTGGGACCTTTTTCAATACCAAATTATCTCTATCTGCTATTCAATGGTAAGGATGATTTTAATTAAGTTGTATTCAAAATATTAAAGCTACATAAAAATAAGTCACATTTCATTCTTTTTTATATTGCCTTAACAAAAAGAAAATTAAAATTCATGCATACTAAACACAATAAAAGTTCCAAAAAGAGTACACCAAAAGAAAAAAAGGCTAATATATTTCCTATTAGGAGGAAAATTACCATAATGTTATAAGCATAAATTTAGGGAAGAATGAGTAAGCACTTATAGTCACAGTAAATGCATAATAGATGTTCAAACCATTTTCTGACTCCACCATACTGCTTGTTTGGGGAAAGTATTAAAAAGAGAACAATATAGCAAACAGCTGGTGGAACATTCAACTGTATTCTTGTTAAACAACATGAGAAAAGAAAGCAACTTTAAAATTTTTGTTTTCTAAGCCATAATTGCATACCTCATGCTGACAAATTAAAAGGCAAGCAAGCCTATGTGCATTCAGATAATGGGTTCTGAGGCTCTAAATGTCAAGCACTTCCTATGAAGCATTCAGTTTGCAATTGCATATTTCAACTCACATATGTTTAAGGTAAAATATAATAGTTAAGCATGAAAGGAGGCCAGTGCACAAATGTTCATATTTGCACTAGTAGACCTTTCCAAAACTATAACTGTTCAAGATGTATGAATAGAATATTGGTTTTGTAAAAAAGTCTTTAATTATTCAATTTATATTGTCATAGGCCTCCCTGCTCACAATAAAGGAAAATGAATACAGAGCCCAGTTTGGGTACAGGGAGGAAATACTTGCAAAATATATACCTTTAAATTTTTTTTTTTTACTTTTGACTTTTGTGGGTACATAGTAGGTGTATATATTTATGACATGCATGAGATATTTTGATATAAACATGCATTGCATAATAATCACATCATAGAAAATGGGGCATCCATCCCCTCAAGCACTTATCCTTTGTGTTATAAACAATCCAATTATACTCTGTTAGTTATTTTTAAATGTAGAATTAAATTATTTTGACTATAGTCACCCTCTCATGCTCTCAAGTATTAGGTTTTATTCATACATTCCTTTTTTATTTTTATACTCATTAACTATCCCCACTTCCTTCCTACACCCTCACTATTCTTCCAAGCCTTTGGTTACCATCCTTTTATTCTCTTTCTCCATTAATTCAATTGTTTTGATTTTTAGATCCCACAAATAACTTAGAACATATTATGTTTGTCTTCTATGCCTGGCTCATTTCACTTAACATAATGACCTCCAGTTCTATCCATGTTGTTGCAAATAACAAGACTCTTGTTCATTTTTATGTCAAAAGAGTACACTATTGTGTATAAGTACCATATTTCCTTTATCCATTCATCTGTTGATGGATACTTAGGTTGCTTCCAGACCTTGGCTATAGTGAACAGTGCTGCAACAAACATGGGAGTTCGGATATCTCTCCAATATACTGCTTTCCTTTCTTTCATGTGTATACTCAGCAACAGGATTGCTGAATCATATGGTAGCACTATTTTTCATTTTTTGGGAAACCTCCAAAGTGTGGTTGTACTAATTTACATTCCCACCAAAAGTGTATGAGGGTTACCTTTTCTCCACATCCTTATATTTGTTATTCCCTGTTTTTTGGATATAAGCCATTTTAACTGAGGTGAGATATCTCATTGTAGTTTTCATTTGCATTTTTTCTGATAACCAGTGATGTGGAGCATCATATCGTATGCCTGTTTGCCATTTGTGTGTCTTCTTTCAAGAAATGTCTATTAAATGGTTTGCTCATTTTTTAATTATTCAATTTTTTCCTTGTGAGCTAATTTGAGCCCCTTATATAATCTGGTTATCAATCCCTTGTTGGATGGGTAGTCTGCAAATATTTTCTCCTATTCTGTGGGTTGTATCTTCAATGTGTTGATCATTTCCTTTGCTGTGCAGAGGCTTTTTGACTTAATGTTACCCCATTTGCCCATACTTGCTTTGGTTGCCTGTGCTTGTGGAGTATTAGTCAAGAAATTATAAAATACATATCTTATAAAAGACATATCTAGATATTATATAAAGACCTATAGTACATAATACAATAAAAATGGGCAAAAGATATAAACATTTACAAAAGAAAACACTCAAGTGGCTAACGAGCCCATGAAAAGATGTTCATCATCAGTAGTTATCAGGGACATGCAAATTAAAAACAGAATTGATAGCATGCATGCAATATCTATTAGTATGACTACAATAAATAAGACAAACCATAACAAACATTGGAAAGCATCTGGAAAAATGAGATTACTCATGCATTGTTAGTGGGAATGTAATATGGTAAAGCAAGGGTAGAAAACAGGTTGTCATTTTCTCCAAAAGTTAAACATGAAACTCCTAGCAACTTTATTCTTAGATATGTAGCCAACATAAATGAAAATATATGCCCACACAAAGATTTGTGTGCAAATTAGGCTACATGTGAGGTTCATAGCAGCATTATGTATAACAGACAAAAACTGGAAACAACCTAAATATCCATCAACTGATTGACCAATAGGCAAAATACTGTATATTCCCACAATGAAATATATTCAGCAATAATAGAGGAATGGATTACTGACACTTGCTACATCCTGTGTGAGCCTGAAAGAAGCCAGTCACTAATCCCATATTATATGATTCCATTTATATGAAATTTCCAAAAAAGGTAAACTTGTAGAGACAGAAATTAAATTAGTAATTACCTAGGCCTGGGGCTAGGGGGGAAATTGTAAATGGGCCTGAGGAATATCACTGTGGAAAGAGTTGAAAATGCTCTAAAATTTATGCTGATGGTTGCATCATTTGATAAAGTTACTAAGAGACAGTGAATTGTGCACTTGAAATGAGTAAATTTTCTCATATACAAGATATACCTCAATAAAGTTGTCAAAATATTGAGCTTTTCTCTCTCTGTCTCGCTCTCTCTGTACCTGCCTATATCTATCTAGTTCTCCAAGATTTAGAATTAAAATGTGAGATGGATATCATTGGGACACTTTTTTAAAGTTTTTGAATAAAAAGGCATTCCAAGATACTTGTCCTAAGAGCAAGTAAATCTGATTAAATTGACTGGTTTATCAATAAAGGTTGGCATTTCAGATTAGATCACATGAAATATTTTTAATAAAAGGATGCATAAACCTGAATTTTCAAGGTTTTGGTGAAAAACACAAGACAAAAATACAAAATACAAATGTTTTCCAGCACTTTTTGTGTAAATTAAGGTGCCCATAAATGAAAGGATAATAAATTACATAAATATTATATTAAACCTTCATAAAGATTCTTAAGTATATTTTATAGAAATGGAGAAAGTGATGTACTCTAATGAATTTGTAATGCATCTTTTTACTACTTAGATATTTTATTTGGAAACCAAAATGCACACAAAAATTTGCAGTGTCCTATTCACACTATATAAGACTATAGATGAGAGTCAAAGATGCTCCAAAATAAGATGTAAACACAGGAATAGAGGTGGAAGTCTTCTAGGTATAATCAGAGATGAGCTCTCCAAGCCTGTGGTACAGAGAAACAGAAGACAATCAGGTGAATACATTCATAAAGGATGGGTTATAGAAAAGTCAGAGAATAAAATAATAGATTTGTATTTGAACAGCAGGGAATGTAAATATTAATATATATTAAAATTAGATTAAACTAAATAATGTCCTTTGTTTACATGCCTTGCGCTACTATTTAGAAAGTTGTATAGTAATTTATAATGAGATTTCAGAATCCATTTTTTTTTTTGTTTTTTGGAAGGATCATAACTATGATGTAATACGTAATTTCAGATGCACTAAAACCTCATGTGAAATGTTAGGCACAAATAGGAACACCTCTTAGCTTTATGACTTAGGCAAGTTTCTAGGTTTCTATAAATTTAATTTTATACTGTCATTATAAGCATTAAATAAAATAAAGAATATGAAGCATTTATTAATATATCTGGCATATAATATGCTTTATAAATATGAGGTGTTTACAGTAGTTAGTATTGGTATTACTGAATTAATCTTGGTATAGAGGCAAACACTGATCTTACATGCAATTGAAAATTGTACACTAGCAATTTAATTCGCACTGTTAAGTCTAAACTTGATTTAAAGTGAACCAAACTTACAAGATGAAATTTGAGGAATGAGTAAAACATTTACAGATGTCCATTAGGAATAGTCATAAAGCTAATGTGTCATAAGTGTACATACCATGGTAGGCCAGATTTTTATTCTAGTTATATCAAATGTCACTTGCCTGGTTAGCCTTTTATAAATTAAAAGACAAGTGAAAAAATATCTATTGATAGGATTTTTTGATGATAATGTTAAAGATAATGCATAGGAAGCACCTAGAACAGTGAAATCAACATAGTACAAGTTCTGTAAGTGGTTGCTCTTATTACAGTTATGGAGTAGATCCTGTCACTAGACATATTACCTTGTCTTCTCTATTCAACCTCCATATTTGCCTTCTTTCACCACGTGCCATTTCCACATATTCCAAAATCCTACAGCTCTGACTTTCCACCACAGTGGTATAAACAAGAGAGAATTCAAAGTTTCTTGTTTATCATTCAAATGCTAATCCTTTTAGATATTTATGCTACTGATGTTATCAAAGTGCTAGATTGGAAAACTCTTTTAAAAAGACATAAACCTTTGGTGACCAATTAAACATAGCTATAAGCTATGATACAAGACATTTTATAACACAAAATTATTATTTTTCATGTACACATAGGTGTTTCCTGGACATGTGTAGAATTTTTCTTCATGCTGACATTGAATAGGGAGTAACAGTCGCTGAACATCAGTTATAATTTCTTGTGTACTTTCCATTCTTCTTGATCTTCCCAATGCCACTATACGATGATGATGTGTCTATTGTCAAAGAATAAAATATCTTTTCGGGGGAGAGGTGTCTAAACCAGTTGAAAGTGATCCTCAGCCAATTTTCATGAGTTGTAGTGCATAAATTGACCATTCACATCTGCATATATGCCTCTCCTCCTGCACACACACACACACACACACACACACACACACACGAGAGAGAGAGAGAGAGAGAGAGAGAGAGAGAGAGAGAGAGAAAGAGAGAGAGAGAGAGAGAGAAAGTGAGAGAGAGGGAAAGAGACCACCATGAGTTAAATAGGAAATGAAAGATGCTTTTAAAGTAATCTGGGTAAAGTGTATATTTATATTTCATAACTCTCCTCAGAATTAACAACTCAGAAGTATATTTATCATTCCATGTCGATTCTAAAATATGTAGCAACCAGGCAAGAACTGTGACATTTATTGACTATCAATACTTTCAAGTACTATCTAGCACTGAAGGGCAGCCTTTATTTACAAGTTGAAGAGAAAACAGCATGGCCTAACAGAAATATTATTAACTTTAAAGACAAAAATTTTTGTTGGGTTCAAATCTGGTTTCATTACTTGCTTTTATGAACCTGAACAAAATAACTTTCTCTCCTCACAGAGTTTTTGTGATCCTCAAGGACAATAGTATATTAGGGTTGCTGACTTGGGTGAGTGGTGTTGTAAGTAATTTTTTTGCATCCATTATTCTGTGTTTAACATTATTTCTATAATGCAAGTATACTAACTTTTAGAGATCTAATGAGTAAAATGAAGAAGCATTATTGAAATGTATTCAAAATACAAAATAACTGCAAGAAGGTAGTTATAAATAAACTAGCCCCATCACACTGATAATTTTTCAGATAGATCTATGTGATTAGTTCAGTCTAATGTTATAAAAGTTTGCAGTGGTGTATATATTATCAGCTCATTCAAAAAACATGTTTATCCAATAAAATATGTAATCAAATATGTTTAGTACATTTTAGGAAAACCAGTATAATGTATAACTAAACAGAATACATATTTGAGCAGCATAAGAACTAATATAAGCTGAAATGTATTGAAGGCTTACTATATACAACACATGTCCCAAAGCTATCACATTTAATCCTGCAACAAACTTATCAAGAGGTCCCATCATCATTCCCATAATACAAACGGAAAAATCAGTGTAGACAATCAAACAGATGTGCAAACAACAAATCCTGAAATAAACTTTAAGAAAGTTGCTTAAAGTGACCAGGATAAAAGAGAGAGATGAAATCAACCATCATAAAAGTGGTAGTGGAATAATTTGCACATAGCATGTGTAGATCTGGAGTCACTCTTTGCGTGGGTATCACAGAGGCAGTTGCCATCTGTAAAGCCTCAAATAAAAAGTCTCAGTTATATATTTTTAGGAATTAGTTCCTAGTAAATACCTTAATCATTACCAGTAACTCAATATGAAAAAATGTTTTTCACAGTGTCTTAACAACCTGAAAATCCAATGAAAGTTTTTCACAACTAGTTTTAGATAAAGATGGTGATGTATAAACTGTCTAACTTGTCCTTTCACCCTGTCTCTATTTTCTGATTGAAATTTTCAAACAGAAAAAAAAATGGAAAGAAATGTAGAAGTTTGAAGTCCCTTGAACGAGCATTGTTTTTCTGTGGATACCAGTGTATATGGATGAGAAATAATCATGGCCCCAGACATGATGAAACCTGTGATTTCTATCTTCCTCAGCTGTGGACCACAACTCAGGTTCATGTTAGATTTACTGTTCTGAGGAGCTGCTCTGTGGGGTGATCAGAGCTGCTTCAAGATCCTCTAATTAGTTACCTTTTCATCTGTAACTACCCCAGATTTTATTATTCTGTAATGTCATAGATTAAGAAGTGACATCAGACAGGAAAAAATGCACATTGCCTATAGAAAGGTGAACTAAATATTAGGAAATGTTGGAGAATGGAAAAGCTCTAGAGGCTGTGCAGTTTGGTTGTTTTGCACATCTTCTGTCAAGAGTAACTGCATAGCTTGCATCATATTTTCCAAGGATATATTCACCTCAGCACAATCGGAGAACCAGGTAGCAAGAACAGAAAAAATGTCATCAGCCTTGTGTATTCACTCTGCACATCAGTAGGTTTCAGCAGAAGATCTGAGAAAGGGCCTCAAAGGGATGCAGGTGAAGAGTGGGGGCAGAAGGTGATGCAGCAGCACTGCTCCTGAGAAGCAGAGGCCTAGACTGACGTCTTCTCATTAAAAGACAAATAAAGAGAAAAATAGTATGAGGTTTATGAAAAAATTCTGAAAAACAAAATATAAAGATAATGTATTGAAGATATAGAGGAAGATACTTTGGTTTGATTTAACAGCAAAAACATAACACTTGAGAAAGCATAGTATTTAGAATATATATATATATATATATATATATATATATATATATATATATACACACACATAGGTTCACAGCATGGAATGCAAATGGCTTTTAGTTAGCTTCCCAAAATCTCTCTTGAAAATTCCCAGAAAACATTGTAAATAACAAAATACAACATCAAATAGTATATTTGGCAAGTTACAGATATACTACTGATGAAGTCTGCAGGCAGATTTCAAAATTGTAGGCAATTTTAGGGCATTAACAATAATTAAAAGGGAAATAGAGGTAAATGCCTGAGAAAAATAACAAAACATTACTCAACTATAGGGTTTATGCAGTGTAGCAACTTCATGGTATGAAGATAGCCAAACAACCTAGGTAAGACAAAGGTGGTGCTTGTTCAGAAGATGAAATTGATAAGATGGGGGAAACAAAGTAATCAGGGAAAAAACAGTCACAAAAAAGAGTCATGTAAGACTATAATGTGAAATGGTATCATTTCTAACATTTAAATTATTAATCAGCCTCTCTACTTCATTCTCCAATTGTGCTTTCCAAGACACAATGGTGTCTGAACCAAGGAGAAAGTAATCTTTTTGTAGAAATTATAAAACAGTTTTGCAAACAGGACACTATTAATTATAATGTATTAATTTTCAGAAGGAAAAAGATTTAAAAGAGATGTTAAAGAGCTAAAGAGCTCTTTATCATGCTAAGATATTAATGCAATATCCATTTTCTTAATTGTAAGAACATTTGTAATCAACATGAAAAAAAATCAAAGGAACAAAGCATTAGTAATTTTCATATAATATGTTTGCATTTTTAAATATTAGTTAATTCATTAGTAGGAAAACTCATTTAGGAAATACAATATTAGAATACTCACCTAAGGACAAATTTACATAACAAGTAAGTGAGAGCTCACTTTTAATTTGATTCTTTAAAGTATTCCTCTCAACTCCAAAAGAGATAAATATAGTTTGTCAGAGACTTCTGTCAAAGTATATGTGCTAAAAATATGCATCTACTTTCAAAGTATATGCACTAAAAAAGTACATAGTCCAATGTTTAAATAGTTTAAAAAACAAAATCACCATGGAAGATGGCAGGCAGGACTAGATTGCAGGTCCATATGGAGCAATGTACAGAGGATCTCATTGTGAATTTTAGCAAGAACAAACTAGCAATCCTAAGAGACCTACAGACCCTCTGAAGGAAGTAGACTGCTCCTGCAAAACCTAGGAGATACCTCAAATACTGTGCGTGCCACAGCTGTGGAAGTGGGACAGGGAGACATTCCTCTCCTGAACACACAGCCCCACTGGAGAAGCTGAAGGTCTGTCTGAGGGAGAAATCTCCAACCTTACCTGAAGCTGAGTCAATTTAGAGAGCTGAGTGAAATATAGGGGTAGAAGAAGTAGCAGAAAGGCCATGGTAGTTTACTGGGTCTGCAAGCAGCCCATTCCTGCCTGGTACCACAGGGATCCATCAGGAGGATGGCCAGAGGAGCAGGGGGAAAAACTCCACAGGGAGAAGTAAATCTCTAGCTGAACTTTGTAACAATTTGAAAAAGGAGAAAGGCCTTCTTGCCAGAACTTAGGGAAGGGGGCAAATCCAGTGTGCACACTCCACAGGCAGTGGAAGAACCAAGCCCTCTTCCTTCACAGCTGGGAGACAGGTAGCCTGGGGCACGGGTTCAAGCTCAGTCCCACTCATAGCCTGGAAACAGACTGTTGGGGGCTGTTTCAGGGGAGGGCAGGCATGGTGGGAGTGAGACAGGCCCTTTGGTTTGTGTGGAAGCTGAGTGAGGCCTGTGACTGCTGACATTCCCCCACTTCCATGACAACCTGCATTACTCAGCAGATACAATCATAATCCTCCTAAGTACACAACTCCAGTGACCTGGGAATCTCAGCCCCATCCCCACAGCAGCCATAGAAAGTCCCGCCCAAGGAGAGTCTGAGTTCAGACAGCCTAGCCCTGTCCCCACCTGATAGTCCTTTCCAACCCACCCTCATAGCAGAAGACAAAGGGCAGTTCTAGGGCTCCACCCACTATCAGTCCCTCTTCATACTACTATAGCTGATGCTCTCTGGAAAGTGCCACCTCCCAGCAGGAGGTCAACTAGCACAAAAATAGAGCATTAAACCACCAAAGCTAAGAGTCCTCATGGAGTCCATTGCACCCACCTGCACCCACCACCTCTACCAGAACAGGCATTGGCATCCATGGCTGAGAGACCCATAGACAGTTCACATCACAGGACTTTGTGCAGATAACTTGCTGTACCAACTTGGAGCTCAGTAGACTTGCTGGATGGCTAGACCTAGAAGATAAAGAGCCGTTTGGCTCACAGGAAGCCACATCTCTAGGAAAGAGGGGGAGTACTACATCAAGAAAACACCCCATGGGACAAAGGAATCTGAACAACAGCCTTCAGCCCTAAACCTTCCCTCTGACAGAGCCTACCCAAATGAAATGGAACCAGAGAGCCAACTCTCGTAATATGTCAAAACCAGTCTCTTTAACACCCCTGAAAAGCACACTAGTTCACCAGAAATGGATCCAAACCAAGAAGAGGTCCCTGTTATACCTGAAAAAGAATTCAGGAGGTTAGTTATTAAGCTAATCAGGGAGGCACCAGAGAAAGGTGAAGCCCCGTGCAAGGAAATACAAAAAAACAAATCAAGAAGTTAAGGGAGAAAATTTCAAGGAAATTAATAACTTAAAAAGCAATAAAAAATTCAGGAAACTTTGGAGACACTCTTAGAAATGTGAAATGCTCTGGAGAGTCTCAGCAATAGAAATGAACAAATAGAAGAAATTCAGAGTTCAAAGAGAAGGTCTTCAAAATAACTGAATTCAATGAAGACAAAGGAAAAAGAATAAGAAAATAAGAACAAAGCCTCCAAGAAGTCTGGGATTATGTTAAATGACCCAACCTAAGAATAATCAGTGTCCCTGAGGTAGAAGAGAAATCTATAACTTCAGAAAACATTATTTGGGAGGACAATCAAGGAAAACTTCCCCGCCCTTGCTAGAGATCTAGACATTCAAATTTAAGAAGTACAAAGAACACCTGGGAAATTTATGGCAAAAAGATCTCCTAGGCACATTGTCATCATGTTATCCAAAATTAAGCCAAAGGAAAGAATCTTAAGAGCTGTGAGACAGAAGCACCAGGTAACCTATAAAGGAAAACCTATCAGATTAATAGCAGATGTCTCAGCAAAAATCCTACAAGCCAGAAGGGATTGGGGCCCTATGTTCATCCTCCTCAAACAAAATAATTATCAGCCAAGGATTTTGTTTCCAGAGAAAATAAGCATCATACATGAAGAAAAGATACAGTCTTTTCCAGTCAAATAAAAGCTGAGAGAATTTGCCATTTCCAAGCCACCACCACAAGAACTGCTAAAAGAAGCTCTATATCTTGAAACAAATCCTGAACCACATCAAAACAGAACCTTTTAACACATAAATTACTCAGGTCTTATAAAACAAAAATGCAAGTTAAAAAAGCAAAAACAAAACAACAACAACAACAACAACAAAAGTATACAGCAAACAAAGAACATGATGAATGCAACAGTACCTAATATCTCAATACTAACATTGAATGTAAATGGTCTAAATGCTCCACTTAAAAGATACAGAACCACAGAATGGATAGGAACTCACTAACCAACTATCTGCTGCCTTCAGGAGACTCACCTAACACTTAAGAACTCACATACAGTAAAGGGGTGGAGAAAGGTATTCCATGAAAATGGACACCAAAAGGGAGCAGGGGTAGCTAATCTTATAAAAGCCAAAACAAACTTTAAGGCAACAGCAGTTAAACAAGACAAAGAGGAATATTATACAATAGTAAAAAATATTGTCCAACAGGAAAATATCACAATCCTAAACATATGCACCTAACACTGGACCCCCCAAATTTATAAACAATTACTATAGACATAATAAATGATATAGACAGTGACACAATAATATTGGGGGACTTCAATACTCCACTGACAGCACTAGACAGGTCATCAAGACAGAAAATCAACAAAGAAACAATGGATTTGAATTAAATGTTGGAAAAATGGACGTAACAGATATATACAGAACATTTCATCCAACCACCAGAATTCAGCACATGGAACTTTCTTTAAGAAGGACTACAAACAAGTCTCAATAAATTTAAGAAAATTGAAATTATATTAAGCAGTGTCTCAGAATACAGTGGAATAAAACTGGAAATACACTCCAAAAGGAACATTCAAAACCATGCAAGTACATAGAAATTAAATAACCTGCTCCTGAAGAAATATTGGGTCAAAAGCAAAATCAAGAAAAAAAAATTAAAACTTCTTCAAAGTGAGTAACAATAATGACAGAACCCATCAAAACCTCTGGGATACAGCAAAGACAGTTGTCATTTTGGGATCACCACCTGCCAGGGTCCGACCTGCAGACCCAGGCTCGCATGATGGATGAGTAACATACACTGACACAGATCTTTTGCCTGTCAGTCCCACTAAGGGGCTCTGCTGCCTCAGTCTGCAGCATTGCCTTGATCAGCCAGCAAGGACCACATTTATTTAGTACAGATTAAATGGCAAAGTTCGTGAGTAAATACCACTAGAAGGTACTTAACATTACTGACCCCCCAAGTGGAGAGCAATCATATATCCAAGGATGATTAAAAGTGCCACATGAGTAAACAAGCTATTTAGATAAACTCCTCTACACTCCCTTGTTATTTGCTTTTCTGCTATTAACTTAAGGTAAAGAGGATTAGGCTGCCTTCAGTCAGATCTTTTACTGAAACTATACAAAGCCCCTGGCCTTCCAAGAAGGTTTGTGACTACTTCCTATAATGTTACAATTTCTCCCACCATCCTGACTGAACTCCCACAGGCAATGATAAGAGGAAAGTTCATAGACCTAAATGCCTACATCAAGAAAACTGAAAGAGCACAAACTGACATTCTAAGGTCACACCTCAAGGAGCTAGAGAAACAAGAATAAACCAACAGAGGAAAGGAAATAAGTAAGATCAGAGCAGAGCTAAATGAAATTAAAACAAACAATAAAAAAACACAAAAGATAAATTAAACAAAAAGCAGTTCTTCAAAAAGATAAATAAAACTGATAGACCATTAGCAAGATTAACCAAGAAAAGAAGAGAGAAAATTCAAATAACATCACTAAGATATGAAACAGGATATATCACAACTGACACTACTGAAATAAAAAAGATAATTCAAGGCTTCTATGAACACCTTTACACAGTAGAAAACCTAGAAGAGTTGGACAAATTCCTGGAAAAATACAACACTCCTGTATAGATAGCCCGAACAGATCAATAACAAGCAGCCATATTGAAATGGTAATTTAAAAATTACCAACAAAAAAAGTCCAGGACAAGACTGATTCATAGGAGAATTTTAACAGCCATTCAAAGAATTGGTATCAATTCTTTTGACACTATTCCACAAGATAAAGAATGAACCCTCCCTAGTTCATTCTATGAAGTCAGCATCACCCTAATACCAAAACCAGAGAAGGACATAACCAAGAAAGAAAACTACAGACCAATATCCTTGATGAACATAGATGCTAAAACTCTTAACAAAATGCTAGCTAATTGAATCTAACAACATATCAGAAAGATAATCTACCACGATCAAGTGGGTTTCATAAGAGGGATGCAGGAATGGTTTGACATACACAAGTCAATAAGTGTGTATGCCACATAAGAATAATTGAAAACTAAATTACTTGATCATCTCAATAGATGAAGAAAAAGAATTCAACAAAATCCAGCATCCTTTACGATTAAAAGTATCAGCAAAACTGGCACACAAGAGACATTGCTTAATGTAATAAAAGCCATCTATGACAAATCCACAGCCAACATAATACTGAATGGGGAATAACTGAAAGCATTCCTTCTGAGAAATGGAACAAGGCAAGGATGTCCACTCTCACCACTAGAAAACCTAGAAGAGTTGGACAAATTCAACTAGAACTTCAACATGGTACTGGAAGTCCTAGCCAGAGAAATCAGACAAGAGTAAGAAATAGAGGGCATCCAAATTGGTAAAGAAGAAATCAAACTATCACTGCTGATGATATGATTGTTTACCTTGAAAACCCTACAGACTCCTCCAGAAAGCTCCTAGAATTGATGAAATATTTCAGCAAAATTTCCAGATAAAAGACTTATGTACACAAATTAGTAGTTTTTCTATACACAAACAGCAACCAATTGGATAATCAAATTAAGAACTCAAGCCATTTTACAATAGCTGCAAACAAACACAAAAAACTTAGGAATATGCCTACCCAAAGAGTCAAAAGATCTCTACAAGACCTCTGCAAAATACTGCTAAAAGAAATCATAAATGACACAAAGAAATGGAAATGGAAACACATCCCATGCTCATGGATGAGTACAATCAATATAGTGTAAATGATCATACTGTCAAAAGGAATCCACAAATTTAATGAAATCTCCATCAAAATATGACTATCTTTCTTCAAAGAATTAGAAAAAACAATTCTGAAATTTATATGGAACCAAAAAAGAGCTTGCATAGCCAAAGAAAGATTAAGCAAAAAGAACAAATCTGGAGGCATCACACTACCTGATTTAAAACTATACTATAAAACCAAGGTCACTGAAACAGTGTGTTATCTATATATAAGCATGGACAAAGACTTCATGACTATAACATCAAAGGCAATGGCAACAAAAGCCATAATTGACAAATGGGATATAATTAAACTAAAGAGCTTCTACACAGCAAAAGAAACTATAATCAGAGTGAACAGGCAACCTACAGAATAGGAGAAAATCTTTGCAATCTATCCATCTGACAAAGGCTAATATCCAAAATCTACAAGGAACTTAAACAAATTTACAAGAAAAAAATAAACAACCCCATCAAAAAGTGGGCAAAGAATATGAACAGACACTTCTCAAAAGAAGACATTTATGTAGCCAAAAAACTTATGAAAAAAAGCTCATCATCACTAGTCATTAGAGAAATGCAAATCAAAACCACCTTGTGATACCATCTCATGCCAATTAGAATGACGATTATTAAAAGTTGGGAAACAACAGATGTTGGAGAGGATGTGAAGAAATATGAACACTTTTACATTGTTGGTGAGAGTGTACATTAGTTCACCCATTGTGGAAGAAAGTGTGGCAATTCCTCAAGGATCTAGAACTAGAACTGCCATTTGACCCAGAAATCCCATTACCGGGTATATACCCAAAGGATTATAAATCACTCTACCATAAAGATATATGCACATGTATGTTTATTGTGGCAATGTTCACAATAACATAGACTTGGGACCAACCCAAATGTCCATCAGTGATAGACAGGATAAAGAAAAGGTTGCAGGTATATACCATGGAATACTATGCAGCCATAAAAAAGGATGAGTTCATGTCCTTTGCAGAAACATGGATGAAGCTGGAAACCATTATTCTCAGCAAACTAATGCAAGAACAGAAAACCAAACACTGTATGTTCTCACTCATAAATGGGAATTGAACAATGAGAACACATGGACACAGGGAGAGGGCAATTGTACAATGGGCCTGTCGGGGGATGTGGTCCCAGGGGAGGGATAACTTTAGGAGAAATACCTAATGTAGATGATGGGTTGACGAGTGCAGCATATCACCATGGCACATGTATACTTAGGTAACAAATGTGCACATTCTCCACATGTACCCCAAAATTAAATATAATAAAAAATATAGACATATAGACCAATGGAACAAAATAGAGAATGCAGAAATAAACCCAAATACTTACAGCCAACTGATCTTTGACAGAGAAAACAAAAACATAAAGTGTGGAAAGGACACCCTTTTAAACAAATGGTGCTGGAATAATTGGCTAGCCACATGCAGGATAATGAAACTGTCATATCTCACTTTATCCAAAAATCAACTCAACATTGATTAAGGACTTAAACCTAAGATCTGAAACTTCAAAAATTCTGGAAGATAACATTGGAAAAACCTTTCTAGACATTGTCTTAGGCAAGGATTTCATGACTAAGAACTCAAAAGCAAATGCTATAAAAACAAAGCTAAATAGCTCGGACCTAATTAAACTAAAGATCTTTTGCATGGCAAAAGGAACAGTTAGCAGAGTAAACACACTACCCACAGAGTGGGAGAAAATCTTCACCATCCATATATCTGACAAAGAACTAATATCCAGAATCTACAACGAACTCAAACAAATCGGTAAGAAAAAAGCAAACAGTCCCATCAAAAAGTGGACTAAGGACATGAACAGACAATCCTCAAAGAAGTTATACAAACATATGAAAAAATGCTCATCATCACTAATGATCAGGCCAACAAACATGTGAAAAATATGCTCAGCATCATTAATGATCAGGGAAATGCAAATCAAAACCACAATTTAATACCACCTTACTCCTGTAAGAACGGCCTAATCAAAAAAAAAAAAAAAAAAAAAAAAAAAAAGTAGATGTTGGTGTGGATGTGGTGATCAGGGAACACTTCTAAACTAAAGGTGGGAATGTAAACTAGTACAGCCACTATGAAAAACAGTGGAGATTCCTTAAAGAACTAAATGTAGAACTACCATTTGATCCAGCAATCCCACTACTGGATATCTACCCAGAGGAAAAGAAGTCATTGTATGAAAAAGATACTTGCACATATGTGTTTAGAGCAGTTTAAGTCACAATTGCAAAATTGTGGAACCAACCCAAATGCCAGCCAATCAATCATGAGTGGATAAAGAAACTGTGATATATATATATATATCACAGTAGTATTCGATGGAATACTACTACTCAGCCGTAAACAAGAATGGATTAAAAGCATTTGCAGTGACCTGGAAGAGATTGGAGATTATTATTCTAAGTGAAATAACTCAGGAATGGAAAACCAAACATTGTATTTTCTCACTCATAACTGGAAGCTAAGTTATGAAGATGCAAAGGTATAAGTAAGAATGATACAATCCATACTTACTTAGGAGTAAGGGTGGGAGGTGGGTGAGGGATAAAAGACTACAAATAAGGTGCAGTGCATACTACTTGGGTGATGGGTGCACCCAAACCACCACTCAATCACTTATTTATGTAGCCAATCCCTCAATAACTTGTGGGAAAATTAAATAAATAAATAAAGGACAATAAAAATCGTTTGTTTCAATTGGTGTTTTACAATTTTCATCTTTTTGTCCAGCTTAGCAGACTTGCCTTCACTGTCCACAAGCAAATAGCTTTTTTAACATTCTGTAAAAATTTGTTCAGCTAAATACCAATGGTTGCCAAGCTATCTGGACAGGGCACTTCTTCAGGACCAGAGACTGCTGAGAAAAAACCTTGTGAATACTCAGTGCTAAACCCACTTGTTCCCACGTCTTCACCATCCTTGCCAAGGATACTGTTGATATTCTTGCTATCCTGGATGTGTGAGCCCATCTAATTAGCTAACCTCTCTGAGTAAAGACTAAAGCCTTCAACATTATTGACGGGCTCAAATGAGGTTATCCCAGATAGCTCTTTTTCATCATACCTGAGGCACCAGCCCTTCTAACTTGTTCTTATCTCTTTGTCCTGCTCACCTCTCATACCTCCCAGGTTTCCTGTGCTTTCATAGTGGAAAAATCTTAATGAACAACTTCTTTTCCTGGCTAACTCCTTTTTATTCTGTGGGTCTCACCTTAAATGTTACTTCTTCTGGGAAATCTTTCATAAATTGCAAAGTCTAAGTTTGGTAGCTCTCCTGTGAGTTTCTTTATCCTTTCCCCATAGCATCATTTACCAAGCACACTGTGGAGTATAATACAGTCTGTCTTCTCATTAGATTTTAAATGTTCCTCATGCACCATTGTATGGTCTGTATCTATTATAGAACTGGACATACAGTCAGCACACATGTCAGAGGGAAAAAAGGGAAGGAAAAGAAAAGAAAAAGCAGAGAAGGAGAAAGGGGAGAGAAAAGAAGAGAAGGGAGAAAAAAATGTGGCTAAAGCCTTAGATGATTTTTGTTTTTAATACGGTAATTAGCACTATAATTGTATTGAGAGCCAGAATATATGCGTTTTTGTCAATGTATTATAACCAATTAAATTCTATTTCATTTTCTCCATATGTCATTCTAAATTAAGGAGACAATAAAGAGTATGTCCACAAATGAGAATTCTACCTTGTTTGGGTGTTAGCTACTGAAGTAAGTAATACTATGATCGCTTCTTTAGACTTCAGTACATAATTATCCACTCAGATTCCTGTGTCTTTCAAATTAAAGTTGGTTATCCAATTTGCCACTAATCTGTTTATTTAACAAATACTTCATATGTACTTATTCTGTGATAAACATCATGCTACTTACTGTAGCAAATAGTATCTCATTTATTTCTCAAACCAATCATTTAATGCAGATGATGTTACTATCACTTTATCAGATGAGTAAATTGTAGCACAATTATCTAATTTGCCACTCAACACAGTCTTATAATTTTTGACACTATTCTAATGCATTAGTCATTTTGTCAAACGTTAAATAACACTAATAGTAATCTCTCAGCAAACTAGGGATACAAGAGAATTCTCTCAACTTGTCAAATGGCATCTTTAAAATACCCACTGCTAACATCCTATGTAATGATGAAGGATTGAATACTTACTTCTAAGATTGAGAGTAATACAGAGATAACAGCTTTTACCATTTCTGTTCAACATACTGGAAATTCTAGCCACTGCAATCATTTTCTAATTAGGAGTGGAGAGAAGGAAGGAGAAAAGAAGGGAAGAAGGGAAGGAGAAAAATAAAAGTCATAAAGATTGAAAAGAAAAATATCAAGCAAATAAATTTTAAGAATTCACAAGCTAATCTCTCTCCTTCTGCCTCCTCACCTAACCCTCTCTCTGTCTTTCTATATTTTCAGAGTCTCATGCAGATATGATGCTCATTGCACAGGAAAGAAATATGCAAAATATGGTACTTGCCTTCATGACAATTCATAATCTATGTAACAAATATATTTGATTGTAAAACAAAACCACTAAATTCAACACATTTATTGTGTCCCTACTAAGATGCCTGCATGTTTATTTCAGGTGCTGAAAATGAATAGAACTAAAAGAAAAGACAGATCATGATAAATTGTTTCAAAGAAAAAAACATGTCATGAGAGCAAACAGGAGTAACTCCCAATGATATTGATGAAAAACTTGAGAAGTGCTGTAGCACCTGAGATAGTATCTGATTCTGCCTCCCCACACATAGGCTTGCTCTCTCAGCTCATCTACCTGACATGTAGGGGACCCAGAGACAATAAATGGCCTCCCATTTCACGTAGGAGCTGTGATGGCTGCAGTCAGCCTCTGGCCTTCTCACATTTAAACAGCCACTCACTCCACTATTGCTACTCTGCCACACATTTCATGTCTCTAGGATCTTCTTTCAGAGGTCATGAGTTTCCTCAAAGGCATAAACTAAGAGAGAGAAAGGAGGCCCCGTCCCCTACGATTCCAAATTTATAGTGGATTGTCTACACTGACAACCCTTCAGGGCCAGGTGGTCTGCAGAGGATGAGGATGCCTCTCACTCACTTTATCTATTTCCCATTTCTTCCAAAAATTCTCACTCTTTTAAAAGTTTGCACAATTCTCACATGGGGACAGCTGGGAGGGAGGCTGAGAGGAGAGGTTGAAAAAGTGGGAGTTCAAAAATAACTAGTTTTGTGACTATGAAATAAAAACTTGGGGTCTTGTGCTTAACATTTAGGCTCTTCTTTATAGAAGCAAAAGCTTTTGTGTTGTTATTCTCCATCACTGATCTGATAGCTCCTCCCTAAAATTAGTGATAGCTTGAGTATAGGTGCTTGATACAGGAAGGGAAAGGAGGAGAAAATGCTGATTACTATCTCAAATTATTTTTCTATTCTATAACATGTGATCAATATGACCATAAAACAAAAAGTCTAAAGAAAAAAAATACCTGCAGCCCCATTGCTGGTTAATATTTGGTCTCTTTATTTAGAATCCATTTGAATAAGTACACAGAAATGATGACAAACACCTGGCTATCACATTATTTTGGGCATGGGTGTTAAAAAAAAATCTGTCGTAAGCAAAATACGAGGATTAAGTCCAACTTCTCTAAAGTATCCTGCAGGAAAATAAGATGATAAGAAATTGGCCTCCTGGTTTGATTCATCAGGCTTGGAGAAATTGGAACAATGAGAATTACCGACAGAGAATCGAGAAGAAAGAGCACCATGAAAGGTCCAACTTCCTGTGCGGTCTGGGCCACTACAGTGGACATCTGTACTTGGTAAAATACTTTTTTGAGACCAGTTTATGCAATGCCCTATTCAAATTTAATCTCAGCACCCATAATTAGGAGGCCAGTAAATGGACATTTAAAATTCCTTGATGAGCGCAGTGGCACACACATGTAATCCTAGCACTTTGAGTCTCAGTCTGGGTTACAGAGTGACACCCTGTCTAAAAGTAATAATAAATAAAATAAAATTCCTAAGCACACTGTTTTTCAGAGAAATATATAGACTCCATATTATTTTGCCTTGAAGCCAGGAATAAGAAAGAAATGACGACACACAGTTTTGCAACTTAAAAACATTGTCTCTGTGTCAGCTTTTCCCATTAAATAGTAATCTTTTCTTTATTTAAGAATCTGACATTAAGTCTCTATCTCTATGTGCCCTGTCAATGAATAATAGGGTGTGAGTGCTTGCCCATAAGCCATATTCATCAGTGCACAAGTCAAAGAGAATTGAAAAATATGTGTTAAAATAAAAACAACAATAACAGTTATATTACCTCAAAGAAAAATCTGTCACTCACCATCATTTATGGAGTAGATTGGCATTAGAGAGGCTGTGCCCTTACTTTACCATATAAGCAAATAAAAGAAAAATGGAAATAAAGCACAGTACAGAGCAATACATACTAAATCTCTAATTGCTTTCCTGTCGCCCATTTGCTTATAATGTGCGGAGTACATTGACGGGATAATAACTGAAGAGCATGACAAATGTTTGAAATGCATACAAAGAGTGCAGATTCACTGCCAGCATAAAACAATCACTTCATGACTCAGCTAGTGTTTCCACTTTTAATTGATGCAATAGATTTGCAATTATGGACTTCTCTTCTGAGGTTGGCTTTTATTTTGATTGAAGAAGAAACACCCGCCAAAAATTTTTGCATTAAGCTTTTTAAAAAATTTAAACTGGTTTTTCAATGTGAGTACTCATTCTGATAAACCGAGATCTTTCTGACATGTTTTCTGTCTTAAAGAATGTATTTTGCCCACAGTGTGAGGCACATGTGCCATGGCAGGCACTGGAAAAGTAGCTTAGCCAGGAGAAACCAAGGAGAGACAGAGATGGACAATATGGTGCTCTGCCTCATCTCCCTTCACACTACATAATTCTGGGGCTGATGTCTCTACTGTAACTTAGGGTCATAGAAAATTCTTTTTCAACTACCATTCGAACTGGAAAACATCTGTGCCGGTAGCTTTGTGATTCTCTGAGGATGGATAAGATCTCAAGGGCAATTGGTGGGAACTCTTCTCTTCTTTAAATCTCCATACACACTATTGGTGTACAGGATCAAAAAGGCAGATTAGGGTAATTTGCATATTATGCATTGTATATATGTATCAAAACAGCACGCTGTGCCACATAAATATGTACAATTATTATATGTTAATTGAAAATAAAATAAAACATTTTTAAAAGTCAGATTGTTTTGCCTTCTTATTTTATAGGAGGATGCAAGGGTTTACTTTTACTTTCATTATATCAAAAATGAAGAGCTATTATAGAAACATTAAAAATACACTAAAAAGACTTGCAAGCCAATACACCAGATTGGACACATATTTTTAACAACTAACTCCAATACACTGAAATAAAATTGAGAACTTAGATATATAATATAATTAAATTAAAAGGAAAATAAGTATAAATTAATGGAAAAATTAAAGGGAAAACAAAGAAAATCAATAACCCCAGGTGAAAAGAACTGAATGAGAGTACAAAAAAGTCATTGTCCGATGTTGAAACAAAATTAAATGTGGCATGAAACCTCAAAATAAGAGGAAGAAATGATTAAACAGAGCAACTCTCAACTTTAAACTAATCAAAAAGGAATTGATACGGGAGCTTAAGTTCAGGAATGAGAGACACATTTTTAAAATTCAAAGTACTGAATCTTATACCTGCAAAGGAAACACTAATCTTAGTTGTGGTCCTGAAAAGGACTTGGAGATTAACTCTTACGCTGTTAGATACATAATTTTTAAAACTCTGGGAAATAAACCACAACTAAAACTTAACATGGAGAGAAGGATCATACTAGCAACTCATGATACTTGAGTCCATAAACAGTCTCAATCCCAAGGATAGACTGGGCAACTATTAATTTCTGGGAAAAAGTCTCTCACTTAACACACAGAGATGGAGACTAAGTAGGTAAGAAAAGAGAAAGAGCCTAAGGATGAAAGCATTGCAATGAAGGGAGAATAAGGGTAACATGGAATAGTATTCTGGTTTGTTCTCCCACCTCTAAGGGAGCATCTACATGAAGGAAATCTCACTGCTATGGGATAATATAGTCAGTGAAATCTTGAGCTCTTACACAGTGCCTGGGAACAAGTTAGTTTGTTAGCAGTGATGCGCATGCATGGTGCTCGACTTATTAACCCTGATCCCTCTCCTCCAATAAAGTTCATAGAACTATTGATAATTCCTGATAGCAGGAAATCCAGCAAGCCTTCTTAGAGAAGATGTTGTTGAAATTCATTTACACAGAGTTAAAATGTATAACTACAACATATGTTTACATACGTATGTACACATATCAACATTTTTTTTGGAAGGGAATGGGCTTTTTAGATTGAATGAATACCTTGAACCAAGGCACATAAGCAAGATGACATGATTAATATAGTTTTTTAATGAAGTTTACAAGAGAGTAACAGTAGAGGTTGCTAGGAAATTACATAGGGTTAAATGAATGATTTTATGTGCTATACTAAAGACTTTGCATATTAATTTATAGGAAAATAAATTGGTAAAGATGTATAAAGTAAGATTTTTAGTAACCTCAGTCTTTTAAAGCTATGATCTCTTATGAAAAAATAAATACTTCATATCTCCCTTGAAATTCTTATTTATTTGAATAAAATGAATACTGTGGGTCAGAAAAGAAACTAATACTAAATAAACTTTTCTTTTTTTTTAATTTTTATTGCATTATAGGTTTTGGGGTACATGTGCAGACGTGCAAGATAGTTGCATAGGTACACACATGGCAGTGTGTTTTGCTGCCTTCCTCCCCTTCACCCACATTTGGCATTCATCCCCAGGCTATCCTTCCACAGCCCCCCCTCGCTGTCCCTCCCCCATTTCCCCCAATAGACCCCAGTGTGTAGTAGACCCCCTCTCTGTGTCCATGTGTTCTCATTTTTCTCACCCACCTATGAGTGAGAATATGCGGTATTTCTTTTTCTGTTTTTGTGTCAGTTTGCTGAGAATGATGTTCTCCAGATTCATCCATGTCCTTACAAAGGACACAAACTCATCATTTTTGATTGCTGCATAATATTCCATGGTGTATATGTGCCACACTTTCCGAGTCCAGTCTATCATCGTTGGGCATTTGGGTTGGTTCCAGTTCTTTGCTATTGAAAACAGTGCTGCAATGAACATTCGTGTACATGTGTCCTTATAGTAGAATGATTTATAGACCTTTGGATGTATACCCAGTAATGGGATTGCTGGGTCAAATGGAATTTCTATTTCTAGGTCCTTGAGGAATCGCCACACTGTCTTCCACAATGGTTGAACTAATTTACACTCCCACCAACAGTGTAAGAGTGTTCCTCTTTCTCCACATCCTCTCCAGCATCTGCTGTCTCCAGATTTTTTAATGATCACCATTCTAACTGGCGTGACATGGTATCTCAATGTGGTTTTGATTTGCATCTCTCTAATGACCAGTGATGATGAGCATTTTTTCATATGTTTGTTGGCCTCATGTATGTCTTCTTTTGTAAAGTGTCTGTTCATATCCTTTGCCCATTTTTGAATGGGCTTGTTTGTTTTTTTCCTGTAAATCTGTTTGAGTTCTTTGTAAATTCTGGATATCAGCCCTTTGTCGGGTGTGTAAACTGCAAAGATTTTTTCCCATTCTGATGGTTGCCGATTCACTCTAGTGACTGTTTCTTTTGCTGTGCAGAAGCTGTGGAGTTTGATTAGGTCCCATTTGTCTATTTTGGCTTTTGTTGCCAATGCTTTTGGTGTTTTGGTCATGAAGTCCTTGCCTACTCCTATGTCCTGAATGGTTTTGCCTAGATTTTCTTCTAGGGGTTTTATGGTGTCAGGTCTTATGTTTAAGTCTTTAATCCATCTGGAGTTAATTTTAGTGTAAGGTGTCAGGAAGGGGTCCAGTTTCTGCTTTCTGCACATGGCTAGCCAGTTTTCCCAACACCATTTATTAAATAGGGAATCCTTTCCCCATTGCTTGTTTTTGTCTGGTTTATCAAAGATAATATGGTTGTAGATATGTTGTGTTGCCTCCGATGCTTCTGTTCTGTTCCATTGGTCTATATCTCTGTTTTGGTACCAGTACCATGCTGTTTTGATTACTGTAGCCTTGTAGTATAGTTTGAAGTCTTGTAGTGTGATACCTCCTGCTGTGTTCTTTTTGCTTAGAATTGACTTGGCTATGTGGGCTCTCTTTTGGTTCCATATGAAGTTCATGATGGTTTTCTCCAGTTCTGTGAAGAAATTCAATGGTAGCTTGATGGGGATAGCATTGATTTTGTAAATTACTTTGAGCAGTATAGCCATTTTCACGATATTGATTCTTCCTATCCATGAACATGGAATGTTTCTCCATCTGTTTGTGTCCTCTCTTATTTCATTGAGCAGTGGTTTGTAGTTTTCCTTAAAGAGGTCCCTTACGTTCCTTCTGAGTTGTATTCCTAGGTATTTTATTTTTTTTGTAGCAATTGTGAATGGCAGTTCATTCTTGATTTGGTTCTCTTTAAGTCTGTTATTGGTGTATAGGAATGCTTGTGATTTTTGCACATTGATTTTATATCCTGAGACTTTGCTGAAGTTGCTTATCAGTTTTAGGAGCTTTTGGGCTGAGGTGATGGGGTCTTCAAGGTATACTATCATGTAGTCTGTAAATAGAGACAATTTGGCTTCCACCTTTCCTAATGGAATACCCTTTATTTCTTTTTCTTGCCTGATTGCTCTGGGTAGAACTTCCAGTACTATGTTGAATAGGAGTGGTGAGAGAGGGCATCCTTGTCTAGTGCCGGATTTCAAAGGGAATGCTTCCAGTTTTTGCCCATTAAGTATGATATTGGCTGTTGGTTTGTCGTAAATAGCTTTTATTACTTTGAGATATGTTCCATCAATACCAAGTTTATTGAGGGTTTTTAGCATAAAGGGCTGTTGAGTTTTGTCAAAGGCCTTCTCTGCGTCAATTGAGATAATCATGTGGTTTTTGTGTTTGCTTCTGTTTATGTGGTGAATTAGATTTATAGACTTGCATATGTTGAACCAGCCTTGCATCCCTGGGATGAATCCTACTTGATCATGATGGATAAGTTTCTTAATGTGCTGTTGCAATCGGTTTGCCAGTATTTTATTGAAGATTTTTACATCTATGTTCATCATGGATATTGGCCTGAAGTTTTCTTTTCTTGTTGAGTCTCTGTCAGGTTTTGATATCAGGATGATGTTGGTCTCATAAAATGATTTGGGAAGGGATCTCTCTTTTCGGATTATTTGGAATAGTTTCAGAAGGAATGGTACCAGATCCTCTTTGTGTGTCTGGTAGAATTCAGCTGCGAACCCATCTGGACCTGGGCTTTTGTTGTGTGGTAGGCTCTTAATTGCTGCCTCAACTTCAGACCTTGTTATTGGTCTATTCATAGTTTCGGCTTCCTCCTGGTTTAGGCTTGGGAGGATACAGGCGTCCAGGAATTTATCCATTTCTTCCTGGTTTACTAGTTTATGTGCATAGAGTTGTTTGTAGTATTCTCTGATGATGGTTTGAATTTCTGTGGAATCTGTGGTGATTTCCCCATTATCATTTTTTATTGCATATATTTGGTTGTTCTCTCTTTTCTTTTTTATCAGTCTGGGTAGTGGTCTGTCTACTTTGTTGATCTTTTTGAAAAACCAGTGCTTGGATTTATTGATTTTTTTTGAAGGGTTTTTCTTGTCTCTATCTCCTTTAGTTCTGCTCTGATCTTAGTTATTTCTTGTCTTCGGCTAGGTTTTGAGCTTTTTTGATCTTGCTCCTCTAGCTCTTTCAATTTTGATGATAGGGTGTCAATTTTGGATCTCTCCACTCTTCTCATGTGGGCACTTATTGCTATATATTTTCCTCTACAGACTGCTTTGAATGTGTCCCAGAGATTCTGGTACGTTGTGTCTTCATTCTCGTTGGTTTCAAAGAACTTCTTTATTTCTGCCTTCATTTCTTTGTTTATCCAATCAACATTCAAGAGCCAGTTGTTCAGTTTCCATGAAGCTGTGTGGTTCTGAGTTATTTTCTGAATTCTGAGTTCCAACTTGATTGCACTATGGTCTGAGAGACTGTTCGTTATGATTTCAGTTGTTTTGCATTTGCTGAGGAGTGCTTTACTTCCAATTATGTGGTCAATTTTGGAGTAGGCGTGATGTGGTGCTGAGAAGAATGTATATTCTGTGGATTTGGGGTGGAGAGTTCTGTAAATGTCTATCAGGTTTGCTTGTTCCAGGTCTGAGTTCAAGTCCTGGATATCCTTGTTAATTTTCTGTCTGGTTGATCTGTCTGATATTGACAGTGGAGTGTTAAAGTCTCCCACTATTATTGTGTGGGAGTCTAAGTCTCTTTGTACGTCATTAAGAACTTGCCTTATATATCTGGGTGCTCCTGCATTGGATCCATATATATTTAGAATCGTTAGCTCTTCTTGTTGTATCGATCCTTTTACCATTATGTAATGACCTTCTTTGTCCCTTTTGATCTTTGTTGCTTTTAAGTCTATTTTATCAGAGATGAGAACTGCAACTCCTGCTTTTTTTTTGCTCTCTATTTGCTTGGTAAATCTTCCTCCATCCCTTTATTTTGAGCCTTTGTGTATCCTTGCGTGTGAGGTGGGTTTTCCGGATACAGCACACCGATGGGTTTTGGTTTTTTTATCCAATTTGCCAGTCTGTGTCTTTTGATTGGTGCATTTAGCCCATTTACATTTAGGGTTAATATTGTTATGTGTAAATTTGATACTGCCATTTTGATGCTAGCTGGCTGTTTTGCCCGTTGGTTCATGTAGATTCTTCATTTTGTTGATGCTCTTTAGCATTTGGTATGCTTTTAAGATGGCTGGTACTGGTTGTTTCTTTCTATGTGTAGTGCCTCTTTCAGGAGCTCTTGTAAAGCAGGCCTACTGGTGACAAAATCTCTGAGTACTTGCTTGTTCATGAAGGATTTTATTTTTCCTTCACTTATGAAGCTCAGTTTGGCTGGATATGAAATTCTGGGTTGAAAGTTCTTTTCTTTAAGGATGTTGAATATTGGCCCGCACTCTCTTCTGGCTTGTAGAGTCTCTGCCAAGAGATCTGCTGTGAGTCTGATGGGCTTCCCTTTGTGGGTGACCCGGCCTTTCTCTCTGGCTGCCCTTAGTATTTCCTCCTTCATTTCTACCCTGGTGAATCTGACGATTATGTGCGTTGGGGTTGCTCTTCTTGCGAGGATTATCTTTGTGGTGTTCTCTGTATTTCCTGGAGTTGAGTATTGACCTGTCTTGCTAGATTGGGGAAATTTTCCTGGATAATATCCTGAAGAGTGTTTTCCAGCTTGGATTCATTCTCTTCATCACATTCTGGTACACCTATCAAATGTAGGTTGGGTCTCTTTACATAGTCCCACATTTCTTGGAGATTTTGTTCATTCCTTTTTGTGCTTTTTTCTTTAATCTTGGTTTCTCATTTTATTTCATTGAGTTGATCTTCAACTTCTGATATTCTTTCTTCTGCTTGGTCAATTCGGCTGTTGAAACTTGTGCATGCTTCGCGAAGTTCTCGTGTTGTGTTTTTCAGCTCCTTCAATTCATTCATATTCCTCTCTAAGTTGTCCATTCTCATTATCCATTCCTCAAATCTTTTTTCAAATCTTTTTTCAAGGTTCTTAGTTTCTTTGCACTGATTTGGAACATGTTCTTTTAGCTCACTGAAATTTCTCATTATCTACTTTCTGAAGTCTGATTTCGTCATTTTGTCACACTCATTCTCTGTCCAGCTTTGTTCCCTTGCTGGTGAGGAGTTTTGGTCCTTTGTAGGAGGTGAGGTGTTTTGGTTTCGGGTGCTTTCCTCCTTTTTGCGCTGGTTTCTTCCCATCTTTACGGATTTATCTGCCTGTCATCTTAGTAGTTGCTGATTTTTCAATTGGGTCTCTGTGTGGACGCTGAGATTGTTGATGATGAAGTATTTCTGTTACTTAGCTTTTCTTCTAATCGTCTAGCCCCTCTGCTGTATGAGTGCTGAGTTCCACTCCAGGCCCTGCTTGTCTGGGGTATACCTGTAGCAGCTGCAGAACAGTGAGGGATGATACCAGTTTCTTCTTCTGCTGTCTTTGTTCCAGAATGATGCCCGCCAAATGTCAGTCTGATTAGTCCTTTTTTGGGGTGACTCTTTGGATATACAGGGGTCAGGGAGCTACTTGAGGAGATGGTCTGTGCTTTATAGGAGCTCCAGTGCTGAGCTGTGAGCTCCGTTGTTCATTCAGGGTTGTTGGGAGGTTGTTTATGTCTGCTGCAACAGAACTCATAAAACACCACCCTTTCCCCCCCCCCCCTTAGATTCTCTGTCTCAGGGAGTTGGGGCTTTCTTTATGAGTATCTGTTGTGCTGTCCTGCCCCACTAGGAGGCAGTCTATTCACTATTTGCCTGCCAGGGGTCTGCCCTGCTAGCGTGGGTCTGCCCTGTTGCTGCTGGGCTCCATTCTGCTGTGGAGCACTCCCCACTCCTGGCGGAGTCTCTCTGTTATGGCAGGTTGCCTCGGCAACGGCAGGCTGTGTCAGCCCTGCACGGTACTTCAGTAGGGGCGGATTGCATCTAAATAAACTTTTCTAAACAATCATGGTTTTTTTATAGACATAGACACACATACAGACACACACACACACGCATGCATGCATGCACACACACACACACACACACACAGAGAGTGTCTGATATGCTTTACCAAAAGTCATTTATTTTTTCCAAGTATGCTTTAGAAATAGCATGCTAAAGAATGAATCATAAAGGAAAGGTAATTCTGGAGATGGACAAGGAGAAAACTACAGTAGTTTCTTTGGTTACAGAAAACAGGAATTGACTCAGACTAAATTTTTAACACACTTCTATATATTTCCAGTAATGAGAAAAGTTAAGCGGTATCCATGCTATCTGTTATATCAAAAGCAACACATTAGAAAAATGCTACCTAAACTTATCTTCTCTCTATTTCAAATAAATCCTATTTTGTAGTACCTGCAGTTTTAGTTAGAAATTGTTATTAACTTTTGCATTAAAAATAATTAGAGTTAACATTTATTGAGTGCTTATCATTTGCCAGGAATGGTTCTAATCACTTGACAAGTACTAATTTACTTAATGCTCATAATACCCTTATGAGGTGAATACATTTATTTTTCCCATTTTACAAATAAAGACATTGAGCCAGAAAGAAGTTAAGAAACATGTCCAAGGGCACACAGATAATTAGTGGGAAAGCTTGAATTCCAATTATCAGTCTGGCTGAGTTTCCATGCTCTTTAACACAATACTTTAATACTTCATAATATTCTATACTCATAAGTTTGTTAATATTTTGCAAATAATTATGGTTCCCAGTTACTTCTCTGAGATTCATATTGTCTTCTCTTTATTGTACATATTCTTTAGGAATTATTTCCATGGTTCTATGCATAATAAATTTCCTGAATCCATGCGTACATAGACTTTTATATACAAAAATACTTCTATTTTCCCAGACAATAGATACAATTTGACTAAGCCTAGAATCCTAGGTTCCAAATTGTCAGAAATTTTATATAATTTTCTGTGTCTCTCCCAAGACAGTATTTTTTTAGTGTTTGAAATTATGGTGATTATTGTCATCAAAAATTCTGACCACCCTGTGCACTGGGAGGATGGGGTGGAGCCATAAGAAGTCCACCCCCTTTGCGGTAGGGAGGAGACTGGCCTCTCCTGTTTTGGGGTGGGATTGAATCTGTGAGGCAGGAAAACAGCTAGCAGGACTCTCTCTTTACTGAGACTCCCCATTTCTCTTTTTT
The DNA here is from genome assembly GCA_031835075.1 of Saguinus oedipus. Lineage (NCBI taxonomy): Eukaryota > Metazoa > Chordata > Mammalia > Primates > Cebidae > Saguinus > Saguinus oedipus. Next base: position 112,294,122 of record CM063172.1, read on the forward strand.
TTTTCTTTTCACCCAATAAACCCAGCCCCTTTTCACCTTTCAAAGTGTCTGTGAGCCTAACCTTTTCTAGCTGTGTAACAAGAACACTAAGGAGACAGTCGTATAACACCTATCTATCTATCTATCTGAAACAAATCTTGTAGCATTCTAATTTCTTATGCTACGAGATTGCACCAAATATGTATATTCATACATACATACATTAGGTTGCCTAATTTATAATGCCACAAGATTTTATATATATATAAAATATGTATAAGAAACATAAATATACATAAATAATACATAGATAGAACTTTTTTGTGTTTTATGATTTGTATGCAGTTGGTAATGTAAATATGTATAATATAAGTAATATTTTCCAAAATAAATAAATAAAATAAATAAAATGATTGCAAGTTATCAATTACATTAATTTCAAAAAACACTGTTTAATCTCAGTTACATCAGAAAACTATATGGAAGAGAAAATAGATTGCTGAATAAAATAATTGTATTAGAGACTTTCATAAAATTCGAGGGCTTGTATACATGTCAGCTTCCTGGTTGCGATATTGTACTATAGTTTTGCAAAATGTTATCATTTCCAGAAAAAGATGTTTATCTACAATTATTTCAATCAAAAATAATATTCAAGGAGCACTTGGAAATGAAATTAACTCTCTGATGCCCAAGAAGCTGCTCTCATTCACCATTTCACAACCTGCATCTTCACTGTTTCAAACCATTCTATTCCCTCTTTCTCTTCTGACACACCTACTAAAAGTAAAGTAAACTGCATTAAACAATTTTTTACATAAGTTACACAGGAAAATTCATTAATCAACACTTCACCCCCATAGTTATTTAGAAAATAATAGCTCAGGGCAGAATTTTCTCAGAAATTTTACTCTCTATATTTTATATTGCATTTTTGATTACATTATTATTATTATTAGAGACAGAATCTCACTCTATTATCCAGGCTGGAGGGCAATAGCATGATTTCAGTTCACTGCAACCTCCACTTCCCAGATCAAGCAATTCTTGTGCCATGGCCTCCTGAATAGCTGGGACTACAGGAACCCACCACCAACCCCGACTAAGTTTTGTATTTTTAGTAGAAATGGGGTTTCACCATGTCAGCCATGCTAGTCTCAAACTCCTGACCTCAGGTGATCTGCCCACCTCAGCCTCCCAAAGTGTTGGGATTACAGGCATGAGCCACTGTGCCTTGCCTATTATTATTGATTAATATATCAATTTCTGAGAATAAAAAGCAGCAATCAAAAATGATGAGTTCGTGTCCTTTGTAAGGACATGGATGAATCTGGAGAACATCATTCTCAGCAAACTGACACAAGAACAGAAAATGAAACACCGCATATTCTCACTCATAGAGGGGTGATGAACAATGAGAACACATGGACACAGGGAAGGGAGTACTAGACACTGGGGTCTATTGGGGGAATAGGGGAGGGACAGCGGGTGGGGGAGTTGGGGAGGGATAGCATGGGGAGAAATGCCAAATGTGGGTGAAGGGGCAGAAGGCACCAAAACACACTGCCATGTGTGTACCTATGCAACTATCTTGCATGTTCTGCACATGTACCCCAAAACCTAAAACGCAATAAAAAATTAAAGAAAAATGCTAATAAGTTAGAAATATATTATACTTACAATATCAAATTGGACAGTAATATTTAAAAATTGTATTACTCTTAATTTGATGCAAATGTAATGATAAAAGGAAAAGATAAAGAGATTAATGTCTTATTTCACCTGGAATTTATATTTTTACTTTAAAAAAATTCTCTTACCAGCAGATATTCATTTTATTTCATTGGACATATTAGTGTTATGAATAGGTATCAATTTCAAAAACTGAGTATAAGTAGTTGAATTATTATTCACATTTATTTGCATTATTATTTCAAGTGCAACATCACAGAAGAAAATCAGGTTATTTCACACCCCATTTCAAATCACCAAAAATAATCATGCATATATTTGAGCATTTTATTACCCAATTTCACAGTGAAATATGAAGAATATATATTTTTTCTAGGGTTTAAGCTTTTTTCCTCTACTCATTTGATTAACAAAATCAACTGTATATAGGCCATTCAATGCTCTGTTTCCTTCTGTAAAATTTCAAACACAAAATCACAAGATATGTCATTACAAAGACTACCAGCAGAATTAAATATGACAAACAAAACATTACATCATTTTCCTTTTACCCTTTCAAAAAGAACATGTTGTATTGAGCTAATTTTAGGTTTCAGATGAAATGTAATCACATCATTTCACCCTCACCTAGGGAAGTAAAAAATTAAACTTCATGCATTAGGCTATAACCTTAAGATTATGAAATGATCTCTTTTCTTTAATTCACTAGCAATATAATAGTTACATCACTTTAGAAAAGATTAGAATTTCAAGACAAGATCCACAGAGAATTTTAATTTCCCTGACTGGTTTCCTGCTAGTTTTAAACAGATGACTATCAATTCTTTATAAAATGTAGGAGAGTTACATTAACCAGATAACTTCAGTCCTGAAAAGCAAAACTGGTGTAATTCATTTGGTAGCCTAACTAAGCTTTTTATACTTGTCAAAAATGTGATTTAAAAATTTAATTAACAAATAACTTTGGTGTAGATTAAATATTGTTTCAGATACTATTCAAGATGAACAGTTAATTCAGTATAAAGAAAACAAGTCTCTGAATTTAAAGATTCCTGTTATACTAGGATTACAAAGAACTATTGGGCAATTATAACTAAATATAGGAAGTGTGACAACTAGAGTAATGATTTGGTGATACAGGCTTACAAATAAAATAATTAATCCAGTTCAATATTGAGAGATATGGAATGCCTTCTAAAAAATGTCATGTTTAAGACAAAACAATAAACTGATTTCTGCTAATGGTTTGTACTTTATCTTGAAGACAAATGGTGTCTATTGACTAAATTTAAGGAAGGTGGAGTTAAACCAGATTGTATTTTTTTTTTAGGCTGGGATGATGATGACGTTTATTACAATTTGAATGAAAAATACTGTGATAAACAATACAGACATTTCATTTGTTCTCACAACAACTTTTTGAGGGCAGTACTTTTATGATTTTTTTTATTGCATTTTAGGTTTTGGGGTACATGTGAAGAATATGCAAGATAGTTGCATAGGTACACATGTGGCAGTGTGATTTGCTGCCTTCCTCCCCTTCATCCATATCTGGCATTTCTCCCTCTGCTATCTCTCCCCAACTCCCTACCCCCCGCTGTCCCTCCTCCATTCCCCCAACAGACCCCAGTGTGTAGTGCTCCCCTCCCTGTGTCCATGTGTTCTCATTTTTCAACATTCGCCTATGAGTGAGAACATGCGGTATTTCATTTTCTGTTCTTGTGTCAGTTTGCTGAGAATGATGGTCTCCACGTTCATCCATGTCCCTACAAAGGACAGGAACTTGTCATTTTTGATTGCTGCATAATATTCCATGGTGTATATGTGCCACATTTTCCCTGTCCAGTCTACCATTGATGGGCACTTGTGCTGTTTCCAGGTCTTTGCTGTTGTAAACAGTGCTGCAATGAACATTCATGTACATGTGTCCTTATATTAGAATGATTTATAGTCCTTTGGATATATACCCAGTAATGGGATTGCTGGGTCAAATGGGATTTCTATTTCTAGGTCCTTGAGAAATTGCCACACTGTCTACCACAATGATGGAACTAATTTACACTCCTACCAGCAGTGTAAAAGTGTTCCTATTTCTCCACATCCACTCCAGCATCTGTTGTCTCCAGATTTTTTAATGATAGCCATTCTAACTGGCGTGACATGGTATCTCAATGTAGTTTTGATTTGCTTTTCTCTAATGGCCAGTGATGATGAGCATTTTTTTCATAGTTTGTTGGCCTCATGTATGTCTTCATTTGTAAATTGTCTATTCATATCCTTTGCCCACTTTTGAATGGGGTTGTTTGTTTTCTTGTAAATCCATTTTAGTTCTTTGTAGATTCTGGATATCAGCCCTTTGTCAGACGGGTAGACTGCAAATTTTTTTTCCCATTCTGTTGGTTGCCAATTCACTCTAATGACTGTTTCTTTTGCCATGTAGAAGCTATGGAGTTTGATTAGGTCCCATTTGTCTATTTTGACTTTTGTTGCCAATGCTTTTGGTGTTTTGGTCATGAAGTCCTTACCTACTCCTATGTCCTGAATGGTTTTGCCTAGATTTTCTTCTAGGGTTTTTATGGTGCCAGGTCTTATGTTTAAGTCTTTAATCCATCTGGAGTTAATTTTAGTGTAAGGTGTCAGGAAGGGGTCCAGTTTCTGCTTTCTGCACATGGCTAGCCAGTTTTCCCAACACCATTTATTAAATAGGGAATCCATTCCCCATGCTTGTTTTTGTTGGGTTTATCAAAGATCGTATGGTTGTAGATAGGTTGTGTTGCCTCCGATGCCTCTGTTCTGTTCCATTGGTCTATATCTCTGTTTTGGTACCAGTACCATGCTGTTTTGATGACTGTAGCCTTGTAGTATAGTTTGAAGTTCGGTAGTGTGATGCCTCCCACTGTGTCTTTTTGCTTAGACTTGACTTGGCTATGTGGGCTCTCTTTCGGTTCCATATGAAGTTTAAGGTGGTTTTTCCCAGTTCTGTGAAGAAGGTCATTGGTAGCTTGATGGGGATAGCATTGAATGTATAAATTACTTTGGGCAGTATGGCCATTTTCACAATATTGATTCTTCCTAACCATGAACATGGAATGTTTCTCCATCTGTTTGTGTCCTCTCTTATTTTGTTGAGCAGTGGTTTGTAGTTCTCCTTGAAGAGGTCCTTTACTTTCCTTGTTAGTTTTATTCTTAGGCATTTTATTCTCTTTGTAGCAATTGTGAATGGCAGTTTGTTCTTGATTTGGCTCTCTTTAAATCTGTTATTGGTGTATAGGAATGCTTGTGATTTTTGCACATTAATTTTGTATCCTGGGACTTTGCTGAAGTTGCTTGTCAGTTTCAGAAGACTTTGGGCTGAGACCATGGGGTCTTCTAGATATACTATTATGTTGTCTGCAAATAGAGACAATTTGACTTCCTCCTTTTCTATTTGAATACCCTTTATTTCTTTTTCTTTTCTGATTGCTCTGGCTAGAACTTCCAGTACTATATTGAATAGGAGTGGTGAGAATGGGCATCCTTGTCTAGTGCCAGATTTCAAAGGGAATGCTTCCAGTTTTTGCCCATTCAGTATGATATTGCCTGTTGGTTTGTCATAAATAGCTTTTATTATTTTGAGATACGTTCCATCAATACCGACTTTATTGAGGGTTTTTGGAATTAAGGGGTGTTGAATTTTGTCAAAGGCCTTTTCTGCATCAATTGAGATAATCATGTGGTTTTTGTTTATTGTTCTGTTTATGTGGTGAATTATGTTTAGACTTGTGTATGTTGAACCAGCCTTGCATCCCTGGTATGAATCCTTTCTGATCATGGTGGATAAGCTTTTTGATGTGCTGTTGCAATCGCCTTGCCAGTATTTTATTGAAGATTTTTGTGTCTATGTTCATCATGGATATTGGCCTGAAATTTTCTTTTCTGATTGAGTCTCTGCCGGGTTTTGGTATCAGGATGATGTTGGTCTCCTCAAATGATTTGGGAAGGACTCCCTCTTTTTGGATTATTTGGAATAATTTCAGAAGGAATGGTACCAGCTCCTCTTTGTGTGTCTGGTAGAATTCAACTGTGAACCCAACTGGACCTGGGCTTTGTGTGGTAGGCTCTTAATTGCTGCCTCAATTTCAGATCTTGTTATTGGTCTACTCAGGGTATCGACTTCTTCCTGGTTTAGGCTTGGAAAGAGGTAAGTGTCCAGGAATTTATCAATTTCTTCCAGGTTTACTAGTTTATGTGCATAGAGTTGTTTGTAATATTCTCTGATGATGGTTTGAATTTCTGTGGAATCTGTGGTGATTTCCCCTTTATCATTTTTTATTGCATCTATTTGGTTATTCTCTCTTTTCTTTTTTATTAATCTGGCTAGTGGTCTGTCTATTTTGTTGATCTTTTCAAAAAACCAGCTCCTGGATTTATTGATTTTCTGAAGGGTTTTTTGTGTCTCTATCTCCTTTAGTTCTGCTCTGATCTTAGTTATTTCTTGTCTTCTGCTAGTTTTTTAGTATTTTTGATCTTGCTCCTCTAGCTCTTTCAATTTTGATGATAGGGTGTCAATTTTGGATCTCTGCCTTTTTCTCATGTCAGCACTTATTGCTGTATATTTTCCTCTAGATACTGCTTTAAATGTGTCTCAGAGATTCTGGTATGTTGTGTCTTCATTCTTGTTTGTTTCAAACAAATTTTTTATTTCTGCCTTCATTTCATTGTTTATCCAATCAACATCCAAGAGCCAGTTGTTCAGTTTCCATGAAGCTGTGCAGTTCTGAGATAGTTTCTGAATTCTAAGTTCTAACTTGATTGCACTGTGGTCTGAGAGACTATTTGTTATGATTTCCATTATTTTGCATTTGCTGAGGAGTGATTTACTTCCAATTATGTGGTCAATTTTAGAGTAGGTGTGATGTGGTGCTGAGAAGAATGTATATTCTGTGGATTTGGGGTGGAGAGTTCTGTAAACGTCCATCAGGTTTGCTTGTTCCAGGTCTGAGTTCAAGTCCTGGATATCCTTGTTAATTTTCTGTCTGTTTGATCTGTCTGATATTGACAGTGGAATGTTAAAGTCTCCCACTATTATTGTGTGGGAGTCTAAGTCTCTTTGTAAGTCATGCAGAACTTCCCTTATGTATCTGGGTGTCCTTGTATTGGGCCCGTATATATTTAGGATCGTTAGCTCTTCTTGTTGTATTGATCCTTTTACCATTATGTAATGTCCTTCTTTGTCTCTTTTGATCTTTGTTGCTTTAAAGTCTATTTTATCAGAGATGAGAACTGCAACTCCTGCTTTTTTTTTTTTTTTTTTTTTTGCTCTCCATTTGCTTGGTACATCTTCCTCCATCCCTTTATTTTGAGCCTTTGTGTATCCTTGCATGTGAGGTGGGTTTCCTGGATACAGCACAGTGATGGGTTTTGGCTTTTTATCCAATTTGCCAGTCTGTGTCTTTTGATTGGTGCATTTAGCCCAGTTACATTTAGGGTTAATATTGTTATGTGTGAATTTGATACTGCTATATTGATGCTAGCTGGCTGTTTTACCCATTAGTTGATGCAGATTCTTCATTTTGTTGATGCTCTTTACTATTTGGTATGTTTTTGGAGTGGCTGGTACTGGTTGTTCCTTTCTACATGTAGTGCCTCCTTCAGGAGCTTTTATAAAGCAGGTCTGGTGGTGGTAATGAAATCTGTGAGTACTTGCTTGTTTGCAAAGGATTTTATTTTTCCTTCACTTATAAACTTAGTTTGGCTGGATATGAAATTCTGGGTTGAAAGTTCTTTTCTTTAAGGATGTTTAATATTGCCCCCCACTCTCTTCTGGCTTGTAGGGTTTCTGCTGAGAGATATGCTGTGAGTCTGATGGACTTCCCTTTGTGGGTGACCCGACCTTTCTCTCTGGCTGCCCTTAGCATTTTCTTCTTCATTTCAACCCTGGTGAATCTGACAATTTTATGCCTTGGGGTTACTTTTCTTGAGGAATATCTTTGTGGTGTTCTCTGTATTTCCTGGACTTGAATATTGTCCTACCTTGCTAGGTTGAAGAAGTTTTCCTGGATAATATCCTGAAGAGTATTTTCCAGCTTGGATTCATTCTCTTCATTGCATTCAGGTACAGCTATCAAATGTAGATTAGGTCTTTTCACATAGTTCCATATTTCTTGCCAAATTTGTTTATTCTTTTTTGTGCTTTTTTTCTCTCATCTTGCCTTCTCATTTTATTTCATTGAGTTGGTCGTCAACCTCTGATATCCTTTCTTCTTCTTGGTCAATTCAGCTGTTGAAACTTGTGCATGCTTCATGAAGTTCTCATGTTGTGTTTTTTAGCTCCATCAATTCACTCATATTCCTCTCTAAGTTGTCCATTCTTGTTAGCATTTTGTCAAATCTTTTTTTCAAGCTTCTTAGTTTCTTTGCATTGATTTAGAACATGTTATTTTAGCTCACAGAAGTTTCTCATTACCCAACTTCTGAAGGCTGATTCTGTCATTTCATCACACTCATTCTCCATCCAGCTTCTTTCCCTTGCTGGTGAGGAGCTGTGATCCCTTGTAGGAGGAGGGGTGTTCTGGTGTCAGGTGTTTTCCTCCTTTTCGTACTGTTTTTTTTCTCATTGTGGATTTATCCACCTGTCGTCTATGTAGTTGCTGATTTTCTGATTGGGTCTCTTAGTGAACATCCAGATTGTTGATGACGAAGTTATTTCTGTTTCTTAGTTTTCCTTCCAACAGTCTGGCCCCTCTGCTTTAGGACTTCTGAGGTCCACTCCAGGCCCTGCTTGCCTGGGGATCACCTGTAGCAGCTGCAGAACAGTAAGGGTTGCTACCAGTTTCTTCTTCTGCTATCTTTGTCCCAGAATGATACCCGCCAAATGTCAGCCTGATCATCCTTTGTGAGGTGATTCTTTGGATATATGGGGGTCAGGGAGCTGCTTGAGGAGACACTCTGTCCTTTATAGGAGCTCAAGTGCTGAGCCATGAGCTCCATTGTTCATTCAGAGCTGCTAGGCAGGTACACTTAAGTCTGCTGCAGCAGCACTCATAACCCCCCATTACCCCCCCCAGGTTCTCTGTCCTGGGGAGTTAGGGCTTTATTTATGAGTTTCCATTGTGGTGCTGCCTTTTATTTTCATGGCTGCCCTGCCCAGCAAGGAGTCAGCCTAGTCACTGTCTGCCTGCAGAGGCTTTGCTGAGCTGCTGTGGGTTCTGCCCTGCTGCCATGTGAACTTCCCTGCAGTCCTGTTTATATGGGTTTGGTTAGAACTGCCTCGGCAATGGTGGCCCGCCTCTGTAATGGCAGACTCTCTCTGTTATGGTGGGTTGCTTCAGCAACAGTGGGTTACCTCAGAACTGGCAGGCTGCCTCAGCAATGGCGGACTACCTCTGTAAGGGTGGAGTGCCTCAATATTGGCGGATGCCCCTCTCCCACAGAGCTGCACCTTCCAGGTTCAGCTGTGCTTGATGTGAAACTCTCTATCCTGAGCTTTTCCAATTGCTGAGGTTTTTTGTTTTTATGGGTGTGGAACCTGCCGAGCCTGATCACCTGGCTCCCTGCCTCAGAGCCTTTTTTTTTTAAGTTGAACGGTTGATTCTCTTGCAAGTATTCCAGTTGCCTGCTGAAAAGACGCTGGGATCTGTGTGATTTTCCACGTGGTGACCCACTGTGCTGGCTGAAACAATGGCACTGAGATTTGTGGTGCTTTTTTGCCTGGGAATCTCCTGGCCTGACTTCCTGTTTGAGTCCCCTGTTTAATTAGATGAATGGGCAAATCTGCCTACCCAGAGCTCCAATTGCCAGCTTAAAAGGGCAACCAGACCAGTGTGTTTTGTATGGAGAACCACCGTGCCGGGGTGCCAGCAAAACAGTCACGCTGGCCAAAACAGCCACGATGGCAACCCATGGGGCTCCTCCACCTGGGAATCTCCTGGTCTGTGGGCAATTAAGATCCGTCTGGAAATGCAGCGTCCACTCACCCTCTGCGCTTTCACTGGGAGCTGCAATCCTGAGCTGTTTCTAAATGGCCATCTTCCAGATTTGTATTTTTAAAAGATCCTTTGGGTCATTCATGGTGGCTCTCACTTGTAATCCCAGCACTTTAAGATGCCAAGGTGGGGTGGATCATCTGTGGTCAACAGTTTGAGACCAACCTGACCAACTTGAAGAAACCATGTCTCTACTAAAAATACAAAATTAGTTGGGCCCGGTGGCACATGCTTGTAATCTCAGCTATTCAGGAGGCTGAGGCAGGAGACAAACTTGAATCCAGGAGGTGGAGGCTACTGTGAACCAAGATCATGCCATTGCCCTCCAGCCTGGGCAACAAGAGTGAAACACCATCTCAAAAAAACAAAAAAATCCTTCAAGCTGAAGTACAGACAATGGACTAGAGGGAGGGTAGCTGACAAGATGTCCAAAACACTTTTATACTCCTGACCTCGAGTGATCCACCTGCCTTGGCCTCCCAAAGTGCTGGGAGCCATTACACGTGTGAGCTATGGTACCCGGCCAATATTTGTCAAAAAATATTTAAATCAATTGTGATATAGTGTCTTTAAGCCTTTAACAGACTGCTATTGGGAAAACTGCTAGGCTAGAAATAGGTCCCTATATTTGGTATTACAGAAATTGATCACAAAGAACAAATGGTGTTAAAAGTCTAAGAAATATTGTTTAGAATTCTTTTAAAAATGAGATGCAAATATGGGCGAGCCATTGTAATTGCAGCAGTGCAACCTATCTTCTGATCTTACTGAACATGACACAAATTACATCAGTTTGAACAAAGGCAACTACTAAAGAGGACAGCAATACTGTAATGTGGATAAAAAGTGGAGATAAATCGTGTACACCAGGAGGTGGCAAACCTTTTCCACGAAGGGCTAAAGAGCAGATATTTTAGGTTTTGTAGGACATGTGTGTTCTTTCTTGTTATTCATCTCTGTTCTTGTTATGTGAAAGCTGCGGCCGGGCGCGGTGGCTCAAGCCTGTAATCCCAGCACTTTGAGAGGCCGAGGTGGGTGGATCACGAGGTCAAGAGATCGAGACCATCCTGGTCAACATGGTGAAACCCCGTCTCTACTAAAAATACAAAAAATTAGCTGGGCATGGTGGCACGTGCCTATAATCCCAGCTACTCAGGAGGCTGAGGCAGGAGAATTGCCTGAACCCAGGAAGCGGAGGTTGCGGTTAGCGGAGATTGCGCCATTGCACTCCAGCCTGGGTAACAAGAGCGAAACTCCGTCTCAAAAAAAAAAAAAAGAAAGAAAGAAAGAAAGAAAGCTGCTGTAGACAATATATAAACAAATTAGTGAGGCTATGTTCTCATAAAGCTTTATTTATGGACACTGTAATTTGAATTTTCTAAGATTTTCATTTGTCATGTTTTAATTTTTTTTCAACCACTTATAAAAAAGTTCTTAGCTAGTGGGCCATACAAAAACAGCTCCAGCCAGATTTGGCCTATGGGCAGTAGTTTCCTAATTCCTATTCTACACAATAAAATTAAACGAGAGTTTCAGCTAGGTAGAATCAAATTCTCCAAATTAGGACATTTGCAGCAGTTTCAGTCTGCTATTTAACTCTAGGGAACAATTTCAACTATTTAAATTTAGAATTTTAAATATCAAGTATGTGAAATAAATGAAAATTCCATTGAAAGGAAGCAAATGGGGGAACACCCAATCATATGAGTTATCTTTTTTTTGATTAAGAAATGAGAGAGCAATGATACTTTTATCAAGTGATGCAGGAATTGGTACATGTGTCACTAAATGCAAAATTGCCTACCTGTATAAGGTCATGTTGTTAAATAAATAAATTATCTAGTTTATTCATGTAAATCTTACCTTATGCATTGATCTAGAGAATTTAGGCCATGAAGTTCTTAGCCTTACTTCTCCATTTCACTTTGCACATATAAAAAATTACTTTATTGGCTTCTATACCTAAAAAACAAGGCAATGCTAGAACTTCATTATAACTATCCTTTGTAAAAGACAAAACAAGTTGCAATATATTGATTCAACTTACATTTATTGCTTACCCTGTGCTGTGTGCTGTTCCAAGTAGTGGGGTTAGAATTATAAACACTGGCAGCAAGCATTTTTATTTAACCTGTGTCAAGATAGCATTAATCAAAGTGGTAACAATAACATTGTTTTGGACTTCAGAAAGACTTGCATTAATTAAAATGGTCCATTTGAACTTAATTCATTAAGTGGTTAGATTATCAAATATGATGGATTTATTCCCAATGAAGATTCAGATGTACAACATGCATTTTAATACTTGTATGACATTGATAAATTAAATAGAAAATTGTAAATCATTCTACATACTTGTAGTATAGGAACAATTTGTTTACAAAGCTATGAATAGAAGGGCATTCCACTAACATCCTTCTGGACAAATAAATGATGTATTGGAAGGGCTGAGACTGGTTCCCATAAAAATGCATTAAAACTTCAGTGCCTGCTTGGGACATATTTGAATCTGCCATGCAGTATTTCCAGAGACTGTAAAAGGAAACTTTTTGAAATATGATATAGAAGGAAACATATAATCAAAATAAGCTCAGGGCATTGATCATCAAAATAAAGGTGAGTAAGGAAGAACATCAAAATTGAAAATTACCTTTTAGTTTTCCTCAGTAGGAAATTCATTATATCATATATTTAAATCCATATTTAATTTGAAGATAATTTTTAAGAGGGAGAGGAAAATGTCTTTTTTAGTTTCTACTAAGTGCTCCAGGTAAAATTGATCACTTAATAACTTTAGCTCACTTTTTTTCACTTGATCCTTGCACAAGATTCTGGGTAGAAATAGGCAAGATGTGTTTTCTCTCTCTCTCTCTCTCTCTCTCTCTCTCTCTCTCTCTCTTTTTCCTTATCTTGTTTGAATGGACAGAAACATGGCAATATGCCATATACCTCTTAGGCCCATGTGGGATATTTGTATTTTAGGTGACATTTCAACATTTTCAAAAATTCACATTATGTTTTAAATTAGCCTGAGGACTCAACTAGATCATAGCAAGACAAACTAAATAAAAGCATGTAGAAAATATTTGGCTTTATATTCCACTTTGAAATTTCATTGCTGTTTCTTACAATTGTATCTAGCTTTTCTTACTCAGAGTATCTCCATGATTAAAAAGAACATCTGGCAAAATAACTAATATATGCAAATGGTCATAAATGTTGCTAACTCCTTATCACTGTTGCCTTGTTTTATTAAATTTATGCCTTTTGTGAAATGCCACTCTGAATTGTTTCATCACAATATTTATTTTGAACATGTACATGATCTTGCTATCAAAATACTGGAAGGGATTGATGTGAACCTAATGTTCCATGTAGATTGAAGGATATAATGAGATTGAAAATATTTGCGTTATTGACATAATGATCTAAAAATACAAATTTGACAAATACTCTTGTCAGGCATTCTAAAAAGAATACTATCTCCTTCTGCGTCTCCCTCTTTTATTCCCATTCACTTTTTCCTCTTCTCCCTGCCTTTTTCATTATGTAAGGTGAAGAAGAGTATATTTTCAAAAATATTAATGTAAATGGTTTCACTTTGGGTACACCCCCAGATAAACATCTCTTAGGAAGATTGTATCTGTTGACATTGAAGTGTTGTCGATATGCCAAACCATGAAAAATGGACTTTCCTTGTCAAAGATTAACCTGATATCACTGTAACTTTTAGCTGATAACGCAATGGATTCAGGAAATTTAAAGTAAACATGTTTTGTAGTTCTCCTTGTACAGATCTTTCACCTCCTTGCTTAGCTGTATTCCTAAGTATTTCATTTTCACTGTGGCTATTAGACAGGATTGGTTTGGTTTTACTCTCAGCCTGGACTTTGTTGGTGTATAGAGATGCTACTGATTTTTGTATGATGATTTGTACCCTGAAACTTTGCTGAAATTGATTATCTGATCAAGGAGATTTTGTGCAGAAACTATGAGGTTCTCTAGGCATAGAATTATATCATCAGTGAAGACAAATAGTTTGACTTTTTCTTTTCCTATTTAGATGCTTTATATTTTTCTCTTGCCTGATTTTTCTTGCTAGGACTTTCAGTTCTATGTTCAATAGGTGAGAGGGGACATCCTTGTCCTGTTCCAGTTTTCAAAGGGAATGGTTCAAGCCTTTGCCCATTCCATTTGATGTTGGCTGTGGGTTTGTCACAGATGGTTCTTATTATTTTGATGTATATTCCTTTAATGCCTAGTCTGTTGAGAATTTTTATGAAGAGATGTTGGATTTTATCAAAAGATTTCCTGCATCTTTTCGGCACACATGGACATAAATATGGGAATAATGGACACTGTAGACTATTAGAGGTTGAAGGAGGCAGGTAAAAAACTGCCTATTGGGTACTATCTTCACTAACCAGGTGATGATATTTATACTCCAAACATCAGCATCATGCAACATTCCCATGTAACAAGTCTGCACATGTGCCTTCGGCATCTAAAATAAAAGTTGAAATCAATTCGTATGAAGAAAAACTCACCCCTGCCTTACACCTGAAACTGAACCTCCTTTTGTATCAGCCCCACTTACTCACTCCTCTGTCTTTCACACAAAAGTAAACTGAACTGAAATGGGCATTTAAAATGGAGATTGACTAGCTAAGGGAAGGAGTGAGGATGGTAGTAGCTCTAAAGAAGAGCTATTCTTTGAATGAGACTACAAATATAAATTGAATTTCAATATGTAGATATGAGCACCATAATAATTGCTGGGTTTGACTGAATATCTACAGTATGCCAAACATTGTGGAGAGCATATGCAAATTTTAATTATTTGAGCCTCACCAAAAATATGAAGACAGATACTATTATTATCCACACTATTCTGATGAAGAAAAGATGATCAGTAGTAACCTGATGTAAGCCAAACAGCTTGTTGCTGATAGCAGCACTTAAACAGGGTTGGTTTGTTTTAGCAGCATGCTAGGTTGCTTGTAGCAACTCCTAAGTTTCATTCACTTGTTCTGTCCTCATTCTCCCAGAGAAAGGTACAAGGACAAATGAGCCAATCCTGGGTACTGGAAGTAGCAGGAACAAATTTTAAACCTCTTATTTTCTGTCCTATTGATTGGCCTTGTCTCCAGTCTTGTCTCCTATGAGTTATTATATTTCACTGTACTGACTTTTCATCTCTTTCATTTGAAGCAGCACATAACTGACAAAGCAAAGTGTATCTCATGGCTTTGTTCATGGGAATAATCTTCCCCATTTTGTGAGCAATCCTTCCCCGCTGACCCAAGCTTGCTCTGGAAAAACAGGCAAGACCAGAGTGGGTTCCATGCAAAAAGGCACATAGAAGTCATTTATGGCTTCTACTAATGCAATGGTGATATGGTTTGGCTGTGTTCCACCCAAACCTCATCGGGAAATGTAGTTCCCATAATATCCATGTGTCGTGGGAGGGAAGCAGTGGGAGGTATTGGAATCATAGGATTGATTACCTCCATGCTGTTTTTATGATAGTGAGTGAGTTCTCATAAGAGCTGATGGTTTTATAAGGGGCTTTTCCACCTTTGCTCAGCACTTCTCTCTCCTGCTGCCATGTGAATAAGGATGTGTTTGCTTCCCATTCTGCCCTGATTGTAAATTTCCTTATGCCTCTAGCCATGCAAACGTGTGAGTTAATTATATTTCTTCCCCTTATAAATTATCCAGTCTTGGGCAGTTCTTCATAGCAGTGCAAGAATGGACTAATACAAACAGTCTTCACAAGGGGTAACCATACTTTTGGTGTCATATAAAAACTTTCCAGTGGGTGATCAGACACAGATTTAAGGAAGTCTGTTTCCATATTCTCAACTTCTACATGTTTCCTTGAAGAGCCTGGGATAGAGGCATCATGCTGGTTTTCTTTTTAACTCCCCTGTCTCCCATTTTCCCAAATAATTTTACACCTTTCCCACAACCTGAGATCTTCGGGATGGTAAACAAAGAAAATATTTAAATAGGCTGGGCGCGGTGGCTCACGCCTGTAATCCCAGCACTTTGGGAGGCTGAGATGGGTGGATCACGAGGTCAAGAGATCGAGACCATCCTGGTCAACATGGTGAAACCCCGTCTCTACTAAAAATACAAAAAATGGGGCATGGTGGCACGTGCCTGTAATCCCAGCTATTCAGGAGGCTAAGGCAAGAGAATTGCCTGAACCCAGGAGGCAGAGGTTGCGGTGAGCCGAGATCGCACCATTGCACTCCAGCCTGGATAACTCCGTCTCAAAAAAAAAAAAAATTAAATAATGGTCACAAAATTGCCCTATTTTGGAAACATACACCCTCCCAAGACTGAACCAGGAAGAAACTGAATCCCTTAACAGACCAATAATGAGTTCCAAAATTGAATCAGTAATAAATAGCCTACGAACCAAAAAAAACCCCACAAGACCAGGAACATTCACAGCTACATTCTATCAGATGTACAAAGAAGAGCTGGTATCATTCTTATTGAATCTATTCTAGAACAATGGGGAGGAAAGACTAATCCCTAACTCATTTTCTAAGGCCAGCATTATCCTGATACAAAAACCCGGCAGAGACACACACACACACACAAATATAACTTCAGGCCAATATCTTTGAGGTACATAGATGCAAAAATCTTTAACAAAATACTAGCAAACCAAATCCAGCAGCACATGAAAAAGCTAACTCACCACAATCAAGTAGGCTTTGTTTCTGAGATGCAAGGTTGGTTAAACATATGCAAATGAATAAATGTGAGTCATCACATAAACAGAACTAAAGACAAAAAGCACATGATTATCTCAATAGATGCATAAGAGGCTTTTGACAAAACTCAACTTCCCTTCACGTTAAAAACATTCAATAAACTAGGCATTAAAGGAACATATTTCAAAATAATAAGAGCCACCTATGACAAACCCACAGCCAATGAATAGGCAAAAGCCTAAAGCCTTTACCTTGAAACCCAGAACAAGACAAGAATGCCCAGTCCTACCACTCCTATTCAATATAGAATCGGAAGTCCTGGTCAGAGAAATCAGGAAAGAGGAAGAAACAAAAGGCATCCAAATAGGAAGAAAGGAAGTTAAACTATCCCTGTGTGCAGATGACATGATTCCATATTAAGAAATTCCATAATTTCTATCCGAAAGTCCCTTGATCTGATAGACAACTTTGGCAAAGTTTCAGTATACAGAATCAATGAACAAAACTCAGTAGCAGTTTAATATGCTAGCAGTACCCAAGCAGAGAGTGAAATCAGGAACGCAATCTCATTCACAATTGCCACAAAAATATGAAAGTACCTAGGAATACAGCTTAACCCGAGAGGTAAAAATTCTCTGCAGTGAGAATTACAAAACACTGCTCAAAGAAATCAGAGATGACAGAAATAAATGGAAGAGCAATGCATACTTATGGATAAGAAGAATGAATGTTGTTAAAATGCCCATAATGCCTAATGCAACTTATGGATTCAATGCTATTCCTATCAATATGCCAATGCCTTTCTTTATAGAACTAGGAAAACTGTTCTAAAATTCATAAGAAACCAAAAAAGAGCCCTAATAGCAAAGACAATCCTAAGACAACAGAACAAAGCTAGAGGAATAACACTGCACAACATAAAAATTGTACCACAAGGCTACAGTAACCAAAATAGCGTGGTACTGGTAAACACAAACACATAGATCAATGGGACACAACAGAGAGCCCAGAACTAAGCCACACACCTGCAATCATCTATCTGATCTTTGACAAAGCTGGCAAAACCAGCAATGGAGAATGGATTCACTATTCAATAAATGGTGTTGGGATAACTAGCTAGCTATGTGCAGAAGATTGAAAATGGACTCCTTTCTTATACCATATTTGAAAATCAACTCAGGATGGAAAAACTAAATGTAAAACCAAAAACTATAAAAATCCTGGAAGATAACCTAGGAAATACTATTTTGGATGTAGGAAATGGCAAAAGATTTTATGACAAAAATATCAAAAACCATTGCAACAAAAGCAAAACTAATTAAACTAAAGAGTTTCTGTAAAGCAAAAGAAAATGTCATCAGAGTAAACAGACAATCTATAGAATGTGAGAAAGTATTTGCAAATAATACATCTGACAAAGTCTAATATCCAGAATCTACAAGGAACTTAAACAAACATACAAGCAAAAATACAAACAACCCTATCAAAAAGTGGACAAAGAATAGGAACAAACATTTTTGAAAAGAAGACCTACATGTGGCCAACTGGCATATGAAAAAAATGCTCAATGTCACTAACCATCAGAGAAATGCAAATCAAAACCACAAGGAGATACTATCTCACACCAGTCAGAATGGCTGTTATTAAAAAGTCAAAGAATAAGAGATGCTGGTGAGGTTGTAGAGAAAAAGGAGTACTTATTCACTGTTGGTTGGAGGTAAACTAGTCCAACCATTGTGAAAAACAGTGTGGTGATTCCTCAAAGAACTAAAAGCAGAACTACCACTTGACCCTGCAATATTACTACTGGTTATAAACCCAAATGAACATAAATAGTTACATCATAAAGACAATTGCACATGTATGTTTATTGCAGAACTGTTTACAATAGCAAAGACATGGAGTCAACCTAAATGCCCTTCAACAATAGACTGGATAAAGAAAGTTTGGCACATATGCACTGAGGAATGCTATGCAGCACATAGAGAGAATGAGATCATGTCCTCTGCAGCAACATGGATGAAATTAGAGGTCATTCGTTTTAGCAAACTAATGCAGGAACAGAAAACCAAATAGTGCATGTTCTAATTTATAAGTGGGAGCTAAATAATGAAAACAAGTGGACAGAAAGAGGGGAACAAGAGACCCTGAGACCTACTTGAAGGAGAGAGTGGGAGAAGGGAGAGGCTCAGAAAAAAATAAAAGCTAGGGCCGGGTGTAGTGGCTCACACCTGTAATTCCAGCACTTTGGGAGGCTGAGGTGGGCAGGTAACAAGGACAGGGGATTGAGACTATCCTGGCTAACATGGTGAAACCCCATCTCTACTAAAAATACAAAAATTAGCTATGTGTGGTGGCAGGTGCCTGTAGTCTCAGCTACTCGGGAAGCTGAGACAGAGAATCACTTGAATCCAGAAGGCGGAGGTTGCAGTAAGCCTAGATCAAGCCATTGCACTCCAGTCTGGGTGACAGAGCGAGACTCCATCTCAACACAACAAAATAAAAAATGAATAAAATAAATAAAAGCTGTCAGGTACTATGTTTAGTACTCAGATATACCTGAGTACTAAAATATTCTATACAGCAAACTCTCAACTAATGAGTTTACCTATGTAATGAACCTGCACATGTGCCCCTGAACCTAAAATAAAATTTAAATATTAAAAAAGGAAGATTATGCATTTAAAAAATGGTTTTATTATTATATATTTTATTGCTTATGTTTAAAAGAATTATATTGACAATTTTATATATAAAATTTCAGTGAAATATAGTAGAAAGTACATTCTTTAAACATAATGAGAAAAATTCAATGTTAATATGAGAAGGAGAGGTGACACATTTTTCAAACTTCTTTAACGGGTTGTTATGAGCTGAATTATATTACTCCAAAATTCATATGTTGAAGCCTTAAACATCAATACCTCAGAATGTAACTGGATTTGAAGATAGGGCTGTTAAATATGTAATTAAATTAAATTGAGGTCATTAGGATGGGTCCTAATCCAATAAGATTGGTGTTCTTAGAAAAAGAAGCAATCTGGATGCATATATACATGCAGAAGGAAGATTATGTGAGGACACAGGAAGAAGATGGTCATCCTGTGGCTAAGCCAACAGGAGAGAGGCTTGAGAGTAAATGGAAATAGAAAAGGGAAATGGTCTAGTCGCCACAAGCCACGAGTCCTGGAATAGAGCCTTTCCTCACAGCCCTTAGTAGGCACCAACCCTGGCAACACCTTGATTTCAGACATGTAGCCTTCAGAAGTGGGACAACAGATTTCTATTTTTTAAGCCACCCAGTTGGTGGTAATTTGTTAGGGCAGCCCTAGCAAACAAATACAAGGGTCCTCAAAGCAAGAATATTTGAGACCATCTCTATAATCTAGGCTGAAGGGATTTTCCTAATTTATGGAGCAACCAACAGAGAAGAAACTTGGCCAGGCTTTACAGGAAGCCTTGTAGTAATAAAAAGAGAGCACTTGCTTTGAATGGTCTCTCTACATACATTCCTTAGAGGTCTGTGATTGTGGCAGACATAAACCTAAAGCCTTTCATCATGGCAACAAAATGGCATCAATTACACTGTCTGAAGACTTTACATCTATACTTAAAGCTCAAAATGAACGATAAAGTGATAAATTACTAGTATGAGACATAAATTGCAAATAAAATAATAAAGCTTATCTACTTAAGAATGAGATCAGTCAAAATTAGCTACTTTGACTTGAGCAGCAATATGGAGATCTTATAAAAACAGCTCTTTTTTTATTACGGTTGCCTATAGTTTGATTTTCTTAGTTGAAGAGATTTTCTTTTTTAATAAGAAAGTTTGATTAGTGCATTTGTGTAGGGGGAGGGTTAGGAGATGTTTTTTCTTGAGGAAAGGACCCTAATTTAATGTTGTTTTCTGTTCCCTTTGTTCATTTATTTTTGATGTTCAAAACTAATTTCTTCCTCAACAGGCAATCTTCAGTTGGAAATACCCCTGTTGACCTCTGTCTTCAGTTTTGTGTAAAAATGTTTGTGTGCCATTTTTTAAGTTCACAAGTCTAATTTTCTCCCCAGAGGGTGTTCACAGTTTCTTCAAAGACTTCAATGCTTATCTGTTGTTTGAAGTTTTTTTTTAATGGCTCACACATTTTGCCTTGAAGGTCTCCCCTGGTCAGCTCGATGAAGAAAAGGAGATCCGAATAAGGTTGCTCAAAACTCACTGTTGTTAATTAGGTAGGTTAGAACACAGTACATTTCACTCTGCTGTTTTCACTTCCAATAGTTTACCCAGTATCTAAATTGGAAGCAGCAGGTGCCTGATCTGAAAATAAATATTTTTTCTCTTTTTGATCTCAACCTTTTAAACTTAGAGATGATAGCACTAAAATACAATTTATTTTTTTAAAGCAGATTCTAGAATGTAATTAGCAAATAGGCCTCTACTGTATGAGATCATAAAAGCCTACATTCTCATTAATAGTAGGATTAATTTTCCAGATTTGTAGTGCTAGAACAATTCTGACTAATTTCTGTATAGCTCAGAGTCTTCTAATATTAAATTTATTGTATGGATGATTTAAAAGTCAATTAAACACACTGATAAACAACATCATTAGAAGGGATCAAGAAGGAGCACATATGTTAGAAGCCAACTGCCCTATCCATGTACCCTCACTTCTCAGGCCTATTCTCAGCCTTGCAACTTTCAAGACCAGTTTTATCATGCCCATTATTTTCATTTGTGTAGGTCACCATACTATTTGTCTTCCAATAGACTCGAATCTTGACAGAGCTTTGTGCAATTCCCTTTTGCATATCATGAAACACTTTCACTGTGTTTTTGAATCATATATCTCTCTCCTCTGTGAAATTTTCTTCCCCTTCTTGGTTTTCACTTTTAAAACCTATCTGTCTTCTAAAGACACTGCTCCTTTGCATCACTTCTAGGTAGTGGATGTTCCTTGCTGCGTCTTTTGGACATTTGGGCTTAGAGATGGGATGGTCTTTTTCTTGTTCCTCTTTCCAACTTCCAACAATTCTCCACCTCTTATCTCTAAAAGCCAGCTGCATGATGCTTTTTACATGAAATGTTATTACTATCCTGCCTTGTCATAAAGTCATCTACTTACCCTGAACTGCCTCCTTTCTCATTTTAGTCTCTCCTCTTCATTTCTTAATGATTTTGGCCCATGACTCTGTGCTACTCTAATCCAACCTAGATCATTATTTTTGGAGACTGCAAAATCAATGTAGATTCTTATTCCAATCCCCTAGCCTCTTGTTTCTCAATCTTCTCTGCCTCAGCAATCCTGTCATCAGCCACTCACCTTTATGTCATGTTCTAGACCTTATCATTAAAAATAACTACATCCCCATTATAATATCATTGTGAAGCATCCCATTCTTCTGACCACCCTGTTCTGTCTTTCCACGTCCTTCTCTCTCCTAGCCCAAATCTAATAAAACTCTGACCAAGTAAGTGCAAAATTCACTGATCTTATAACTTTTGACATGTGTGTCTCTCTTTCCTATTATTTATCACAAGTTCCGTAATTTAGTACTACAGTTGCTTCCTTGATTATATTCCCACTTCCCTTGCAAACTCTTCTCGTGACTAAAACACAACCTCGGTTAAAAACAAATTTTCTCCTATGCCATGCATACATTCTTGTAACCGAACATGGCTGAAAAATGAAACAAATACAGATACATGCTGATTGTCTCATCTTAGATTCATGATCAGGATAATGATTGCGGTTTGGCACTCATATTTCCCGAGTCAATTAATCTCCTACTCTTCACGATACTGTGTTACTTTCTTCACTTTCATAGACTTCTAAAATCATTCTACCATCCCTCAGCTGATGAGCATGTTACTTACATCATGTAAAAACTAGAGAAACTTAAAAGATAACCTTTACCCCTTCACCACATTTACCCATCTATGCCCACAGACTCTCCCTTGCCTCTTGTTACTGCAAACGAACTCTTCGTATACCTCTAAGGTAGCTCTTCAAGTGCCCATGAGATCCCATCCCCTCAAGTCTACTCAAGAACATGTTCTAGCATTTTATCTTTTCCCTCCTGCAACTGCACTCTTTTCAATTCAACGTTTCTCATCACTCTACAAGTGTTCTCTAGTTTCCCTGTGTAGAATAGTAACATCAACAAATGAAAACATAAATTTCCTTTGGATTTCTTCTTTTTCCCTCATTTTTTTTCCTTTAAAATGCAAAATCCTTGAAAGAGTTTTCTAGTATTCTCTTCATTAATTCCTCCTTTAGCATTGTTTCTTTAATCATTCTAATCAGTATTCTTCTCTCACATTGTATTAAGCCATTCTTGCACTGCCATAAGAAAATACCTGAGGCTGGGTAATTTATTTAAAAAATAAGTTTAATCGGCTCACGGTTCTGCAAGCTGTACAGGAAGCACAACACCAACATTTTCCTGGCTTCTTGGGAGGCCTCAGGAAGCTTCCAATCATGGCAGAAGGTGAAAGGGGAGCAGGCATCTCATGTGATGAAAATAGGAGCAAAAGAGATGGGGAACATGCCACATACTTTAAAAAATCCAGATCTCACAAAACTCACTCACTATCACAAGGAAAGCACAGGCCAGGAAAGGTCCTCCTCCATGGCCCAACACCTCCCACCAGCCCCCACCTCCAACACTGGGAATTACAATTCAACATGAAATTTGTCAGGGGCATATATTCAAACTATGTCACACATCTTCACTGAAACTATTTCAGTCAAATTCACCAGTACCCTCTAACAAAATTTTTATGACCAAGTGTGAATTCTGACTTCATCTTATTTAAATTTTCTGTAGCATTTGACATGGTTGATAATTCTATCCCCATTTGATTTCTAGATGTTTTAATGGTTATACTTTCTTATTCTTTTTTATCTACACCTCTTGTCCCTGACCTTTTAACGTGGGAGTATACAAGGCCTCAGTCATTGCACCACTTTCCTTTTCTATTTCCATTTACTCTCTTGATTCTTGATGACTCCTTTCTGTGTCAAGGTTTTGAAAACATTGGTCACTCTTACATTTACATCTTCGTTCAGGTCAGTCCCTAAATTCAAGAATCAGATATTTAGCTGTCTTCTTGTATCTTCACTTACATTCTCAACTCCTTTATTTATAACCCATGTATCAAACATACATCCAAAACTAAACTTTTAATGCCACCAATATTCTGTTAACTACTATCTAATTTTGGAATTTTTTTAAATCAGCTTCAAAAGAAATCCTGTACTCATTAGCAGTCATTCCCCGATTTTGTCTTTCATCTGCCATTGGTAACTACTAATCTACTTATTGTTTCTATGGATTTGCCTATTCTAAAAATTTCATATAAATATGATCCTATAGTATGTGGTCCTCTGTGTCTGGCTCCTTTCATTTAGCCAAATGTCTCCAAGCTTCTGCCATGTTGTATCAGTAATTTGCTCCTGTTTATTGCTGAATTAATATTTCATTGTGAGCTTACAGTGTTCTCCAGCTTACTAAATGGTAACTCAAACTTTTCATTTGCTAATCTTGTGATATAGTTTGGATATGTGTCTCCACCCAAATTTCATGTTGAATTATAATCCCCAGTGTTGGAGGTAGGGCCTGGTTGGAGGTAATTGGATCATGGGGGTGGATTTCCCATGAATGGTTTAGCACTCCCATCCCCTTGGTGCTGTCCTCATGACAGTGAGTTCTCATGAGATCTGGTCATTTAACCCTTTTCCCATTTAAGAAAAATAAAAGTGCAAATTGCTGGCAGTGCTTATTTAATTTTATATGAATATGCTCTTTGAAGCTGAAGCAAACCTGACTAATTTTTAATGTGAAAATAAAATGTAAAAACTGTTCTTGGAGTTATTTCTAAACAGAAATAACACCAGAATCATCTCTTTTGGAAAAATTGGGTTCATTACATGAATCTGTGGCCGATAATTGAGAATAATGTCAACGTCATGTATAGGAATGCTATGTTTTCTAGAATTTGATATTTTCAGTGATCAAGAATTACTATATTTTGTAAATGGAAATACTGCTATTAAAAGCAGAATGCTATAAATAAAATGATGCCTTTTGTTTCCAAAGTCAATATACTAAAGTGATGTGAAAATAACAATAAAATATATTTTGTGGCGAAGTTATCTTAGGGCAAGCACTGCAGCTACAAGTGCCACTGGTGAGTATCCTTAGTGCAGATGGGAAAGAGGTTAAGAGAATGTAGTGCCTCCCACCTGTCTCTCTTGCTCCTGCTCCTGTCATGTGACGTCTTCCTTGCCCCTTGCCTTCTGCCATGATTGGAAGATTCCTGAGGCCTCTCCAGAGGCAGAAGCTGCTATGTTTTCTGTACAACCTACAGAACTGTGACACAATTAAAACTCTTTTCTTTATAAATTATCCAGTCTCAGGTATTTCTTTATAGCAAAGTGAGAATGGACTAATATATCTTGTTAACACTATCTTCAAAATATACCCCAAATCTGACCACCTTTGTCTACTTTTAATGGTCAACTCAATAAAATGTCTTTATTTTTGTAAAAGGCTTTCTTACATCTTTCCTTGGCCCTTTCAGTGTATTTCTAATACAGCAGCTGAAGTAATCCTATTTTTTAAAGTAAAATGAGAGTACCTATTATTAATTAAATAAAATTTTTCATATTTTCTTAATTTTTACTTCATTTTGTTCTCTAGAATTCCTTCCAGGACATCATGTTACATTTCATTGTCATATCTTCTTAGGCTCTTTTTGTGTATGACAGTTTTTCAGACTTGTCTCGTTTTTGATGACCTTGATAATTTAGGGGAGTGCTGGTGAGGTCTGTTGTAAGATGCCTCTCTAATAGAGTTTGGATATTTGTCCCCACCCAAATCTCATATTTAAATGTAATCCTCAGTGTTGGAGGTGGGACCTAGTGGGAACTGTTTGGGTCATGGAGGTGGATCCTTCATGTCTTGGTGCCATCTTCGTGGTAGTAAGTGAGTTCTTGAGAGAGATCTGATTGTTTAAAGGTAGGTGGCATCTCCCTGCTCCTCTTTTGCTTCCTCTCACCATGTGACATGTCTGCTTCTGCTTCACACTCTGCCCTGAGTGAAAGCTCCCTGAGGTCTCCCCAGAGGCTGAGTGGATGCTGGTGTCATGCTTACTGTATAGCCTGCAGAACCATAAGAGCCAATTAAACCTCTTTTTCTTATAAATTACCTAGCCTCAGGTATTTTTTTTTTTTTAGAGAAACACAAGAATGGCCCAATATACTCTGCTGGAATCTAATTTTTCTTTCATGATTAGAGTTATGAAAATTGGGGAGGGAGATTGCAGATGTAAACTGCTATTTTCATCCATTATATCAAAGCTGTATGCCATCAACATAATTTATACCTCTTGATGTTGACTTTTATTAAGTGCTGAAGTAGTGTTTTTCGTGTTTCTACATTGTTAAGTTGCACCTTTTAATCCCTTTCCAAACTATGTTTTTTGGAAGGAAGTCACTATGCCCAGCTCACATTTAAGAAGGTGAGAGTTACAATTCATTTATGGGGATATCCTTAGACAATCTGCTTGGAATTCAGCACAGGTTTGTCTCTTTCCCCTATTTCTTTCATAATTTGATAATTTATTTATATTAATAATACTCACTGATATTTATTTGATACTTTGAATTTTCATCAGTACTAGTTTATTTTTTTATTTGCTTATTTATTTCTCAAATTACCACAGCTTTGGCCATCAGAAGCCCTTTCAGTTGGCTTCCTTGTCTATCAGTCTATCCACCCCCACCAATTATGTGTGTGTGTGTTCTTCACCTCCTTCCTCCTCCTCCTCCTCCTCTTCTTTTCTTTGTTATTCTTGTTTCTCTCTTCTTCCTTCTTCATTCTTCTTCTTCCTTCTTCTTTCTTCTTCTTCTTTCTCTCTTCTTCATTGTCATCATCTTCTTCTTCTTCTTGCACATCCTTACTTTTTGGTATTACAGGATGGTTCAGGCTCACCTCGTATACTTGTTGCTCTTTCTTCTTCTTCTTTCTCTCTTCTTCATTGTCATCATCATCTTCTTCTTGCACATCCTTATTTTTTGGTGCTACAGGATGGTTCAGGCTTACCTCGTATACTTATTGCTCTGGGTAAATGTGATATACTTAGTCCTGGAATTATCCATTTCTACAAGGATATCTGTTTGTTTGTTTTAATTGGAGAATAGAATAGTATTAGAAACCATGATTTCTGTACAAGATGTGCTCATTGCTCCTGAATCTCATTGCTTCTAGGCTCTCTAAGCTGAAAGAAAGGGAATAAGTGTGTATATAGTAACCCATGTAAGTACATGTATCTATAAATATTCTTTACATATAAAGTTCATATAAACTTTACATATAAAGTTCATATAAACTTTACATATAAAGTTCATGTAACCATCTATATCTATATTAAGCTAAACATGGGTTAATACTGATATCTCCAACCCTATTGCATTACCTGGATCATTCTAGTCTCTTCTCCTTGCTTGACTTGATATAGATATGGATGGTTACTAAACCTAAATATTTATAACTCCCACTTCAATAGTGAAAAACTTGACTCCTTCCATAGACAAATGCTTACTTAACTGTTTAGTTCAAGTATATGTGTATAACAGTATCAGAATTGTTAACCTGTAGCATAAAAAGGAGCAACATTATCAACTAGAGTATAATACTTGCATACATATGCTTTTGTCTTTAATTTTACAAACTCCACTTATTTTTAAAGCTACATAAGTCAGTGTCTTTTCCCCCACCACTTCAATGATGGTCTATAATATGTTTATAATACAACGAGATAGTTTTATCACATCTGCATTCTGTCCTGGGATTCCTATGATCTCTATAATTTATATATATATATATATTTTTTTTTTTTTAATTGCATACTTTAAGATTCACTATGCTGTAAATCCAATGGATTTTGAAAAATTCGTATCATATATCCACAATTACAGCATTATACTAGTTTCCTCACAGTAAAAAGATCACCTGTGTTCCATCTTCTACTTAACTCTTCCTATGATCTCCTCAGTATCCTGTCAGACACTGGTCTTTTTACCAGCCCTACAGTTTTGCTTTTTCCAGAACACGTTGTAATTGGAATCACATAATGTGTAGCCATTTTTATACTAGATTATTTTTCACTTAGCAACATGCTTTTAAGGTTCATTCATTTCTTTTTGTAACTTAACAGTTCATTTATTTTTGTGTTTTTAAATTTTATTTTCAAAAATTGGTAGAATCACTGGTAAACTGAATCTGATGGTTTCTTTTTTGAAAGTTATTAATTATTCATTTAATTTATTAATAGATAAAAAGTTATTCAGGTTATCTCTTTCTTCTTGTGTAAATTTCAGTATTTTGTGTCTTTTAAAAAATTGGTCCATTTCATATTTATTAAAATTATAAAAATATAGTTGCTTATGATATTCCTTCATTATTCTTTTAATGTCTATGGGATCAGTAGTGATCACCCATCTGCAAGACAGTTCTCTGGGTGGCCTTAGGTTTACCTAGATATCTGCATTTTCTCACTTGTAATTCTCAAAATTAACTAAAGAATGTGCTGGGAATGAAATATTCTGAGACAAAGAGGAACTGACCAGAACAGTCTGGGCTCTGTTCCTGTCCCTTCTAGAATGGAAGGTCTTACAATACTTTTGCTCAGCAACTCACATAAGCCTAGGACATAAAACCCAGGAAAGGCTAATTTTTGGTGTCTCTCAACTGCAGTGCAAATGGGTTCATGCAGAAAAAACTTCACCTTGGGCATTTTTCCTGAACCTTGAGGAGCCAGTGCTCTGTGAATCCTATGCTTCTGTTGTCCCTAATGCCAGTATGTAAGTAATAAAGTGGTTTCATGTAACTGGATGTGTGTGAGTGTTCTGTCTCACTAGACTACAGAAAGTGATGGAAGTTGGCATAGTCCAACATGCAATGGATGGAAGTTTAGAGTCTTCTCTTGGGACTGGTATCCAGGGTATGGTGAATCTTCTTTGCACTCTCTTTCATTAAGTATTGGTAATTTGTGTTTGTTCTATTTTTTCCTGGTTAGCCTGGCTAAATGGTTCATTCAAACATACCAACATTTGGGTTTGTTGATTAACATTTCTTTTATCAAATTTCAATGATTTTTGCTCTAATTTTTATTATTTTTTTAATTCTATTTCCTTTAGGCATAAGGGAAGTGGAGTTTTGTTTTCTTAGAGTTTTGAATACAAAGTTTTAGGTCCATCTTCAAATCACACTGTTCTACTTATTGTACTAATTCCTCCCTTCCATACCTTGTAACATTGCTCTTCTTGATCTAATAATCTAAGGTAAATGCTTAGGTTACTGATTTTATGTATTTCTTCTTTTCTAATGTATACATTTATTGCTATAAATTTTCCTTTAAGGGCTACTTTAAAGAGAACCGTCTAACAAAATTATAAAGAGTTACATTTCATTTTCATTTATTTCAAAATGTGTTTTAATTTGTCAGGAATTCATTTTTGGTTCATTCAGAAGTTCATTGTTTTGTTTCTAATTATTTGAGTATTTTTCTAGTTATTGTCTTGTTCGTTTTTAATTTAATTTGTTTCTAGTTAAATTCCATGTGTCCTCAGAACATACTTTGAGTGGTTTATATTCTTTTTATTTATTTATTTATTTATTTATTCATTTATTTTTAGTGATGGGGTTTTGCCATGTTGCCTTTACTGGTTTTGAACTCCTGGGTCTAAGTTATTCTCCCTCCTCAGCCTTTCAAGTCGCTTTAATTGCAGTCATGAGCTACCATGCATGGTGTTATATTCATTTTAGCTCTTAACTTATGATTTGTGGTCAGAATGTGGAATATCATGGTGAAAGTTCAATGTTAGTTTCAAAAGAACGTATATTCTGCTGTTCATGGATGAAATGTACCATAAATATCAATTAGATCAAGTTGATTGATAGTGATTTTTTGATTAATTACATGCTTATTGATTTTTGTCTGCTTGATCTATCAATTACTGACAGGAGTGTTGATTTCTCCAGCGATAATAGCATATTTGCACATTTCTCTTTTCTGTTCTTTCAGTTTTTACCTCACCTATTTTAATATTCTATTTTCAGGAACATATATATTTAGGATTATATGTCATCTTAGACAATTGAAAAATTTACCATCATGCTGTTTTATGCCTGATACTTTTCCTCGTATTGAAGTCATTTTAACATTAACATAGCTGTTCCTGATTTCATTTGATTAATATGGTATACCTTTCTCCCTCCTTTTACTTTGAAATTCATTGAAGCCTTTATGTTTAAGATAAGTTTCTTGATGCCAACATTGAGTCTTTTTAAGTTTTATCCACTATGGCAAATGCTGTCTTTGTTTTATTTTTATTTATTTATTTATTTATTTGAGACAGAGTCTCCCTCTGTTACCAGGCTGGAGTGCAGTGGTGTGATCTTGGCTCACTGCAAACTCTGCTTCCAGGACTCAAGCAATTCTCCTGCCTCAGCCTCCAAAACGCTGTCTTTTAATTGTGTATTTAGACCATTCATATTTAAATAGAATATTGAGATATTAGGATTAATATGTATCATGTTTATATATGTTTTCTATTTGTTGCTAAGACTTATTTTCCATTCTCTGTGGTTTAGTTAAGCATCTTGTACAACTCCATTTTATCTTGTCTCTTATTGTATCAGTTTTAAATGAATGCTTTTGTTGCTTTCTTAGAGCTTTGAATACAAATGTTTTTACAGGTAATTTTTTTTATTGTACTTTAAGTTCTGGGGTACATGTGCTGATGGTGCAAGTTTCTTACATAGGTATACATGTGCCACAGTGGTTTGCAGCATGCATCCCCCAATCATCTACATTAGGTATTTATCCTAATGTTATCCATCCCCAATCCCTCCACCCCCTGCTATCCCTCCCCTAGCCCATCCACCCCCTTACAGGTCCCAGTATGTGATATTCCCCTCACTGTGTCCATGTGTTCTCATCATTCAACACCCACTTATGAGTGAAAACCTGCCGTGTTTGGTTTTCTATTCTTGTGTCACTTTGCTGAGGATGATGGTTTCCAGCTTTATCCATGTCCCTGCAAAGGACATGAACTCATTCTTTTTTATGGCTGTATGGAATTTTTATTAAGTCCACCTTCAAATCACCCTGTTCTACTCATTGTGAAACCCAGGTATGTTATAATTCCTCCCTCCCATTCCTTGTAACATTTCTTTTATTCGTTTTCACTTATCCACATGCTGTAATCACCCATTGCACTGCTACTGTTATCACTTTAAACAATGTTATATTTTTTGGTCAATTAAGAAGACAAAATATTTTATTTTGTCTTTATTTCTTTTCTGACACTCTTTTTTTGTGTGTAATTATGAGTTACTAACCTCTATCATTTTCCTCCTGGCTAAAAAGAGATACTTTAAAATTTCTTTCTGCTGGTGATAAATACCCTCAGTTTTTGTTTGTATGAAGAAGTCTTCATTTCACCTTCACTCTAGAAGGATAATTTCACTGGATATAGGATTCTAGATTTGCATAATTTCTTTTAACATTTTAAATATTTCACTATAGTCTCTCCTTAATGCACAATTTCCTTTTTCTTTATTTTATTTACATACATTTATGGGGTATAAGTGTAATTTTGTTATATGGCTATATTGCTTAATGGTGAAGTAAGGGCTTTGACTGTTTCTGTCACTGGAATAATATACATTGTACCTATGAAGTAATTTCTCATTATCTACTTCACCTCCCAGACCCCTACCCTTCCAAGTCTCCATTGTCTATCATTATACACTCTACATCCACATGTACACATTCTTTAGATCCCACTTAAAAGTAAGAACATGAGGTATTTGTCTTTTTGTGTGTGAGTTGTTTCACTTAAGATATATGATTCTTGTTGCCCTTAGTTTCACCCCGATGCCATAAAAGACAAGATTTCATTCTTTTCATTCTTTTTATGGTAAGATAGTATTCTGTTGTGTATATACACATTTTCATTTCTGGTATAAATTTAAGAGGTAACCAAAGTTTCTTTATTCAATCATTCATGATTAGACACTTAACTTGATAGTGCGATGATAAACATATGAGTCCAGGTATCTTTTTGATTTAATACTTTCCTTTCTTTTGGGTAGATACTTAGCAGTGGGATTGCTAGGTCAAATGATAGTTGTATTTTTAGTTATTCAAGAAATGTCCTTACTGCTTTCCATAGAGGTTGTACTAATTTAGAGTCCCACCAATAGTGCATAAGCATTCCTTTTTCTTCACATCCTCACTAATTAACATCATTTAAAAAATAATATTCATTTTTATTAAAATAAGATGATACCTCACTTTGGTTTTAATTTGGATTTCTCTGTGGTGCTGAGAATTTTTCATTTACTTGTTGACCATTTTCATGTCTTCCTTAGAAAAATGTTTATTTATGTCCTTTGCCAACTTTTTAATGAATTTATTTATATGTTATTTTTTGAATGGTTGGAATGTCTTGTAAATTCTGGATAGTACTTCTCTGTCAGATGTATAGATTGTAAATATCTTCCTCCATTCTGTAGATTGTTCTCTCTGTTGATTATTTCTTTTGCAGTGCAGAGCTTCTTAGTTTAAATAAATTCCATTTGTCTACTTTCCGTCTGTATTGTTGTCTGCACTTTTGAATTATTTGCCAAGACTACTGTCCTGAAGAATTTTCCCTGGGTGTTCTTGTTGCATGATTTCTAATGAGAAGTCCACTGTATTTCTTATATTTTTCTCCCACTGGTAAGCTGTTTTCTTCTTCAGACTTCTTTCAATGCATTCTCTTTGTCTTTTGTTTGCTGGAGTTTTAAGGTGAAAATGTTAGGTGTAGTTTTTGGAATTTATTCAGTTTACTGTTCTCTGAGCTCCGTGAATCTATGGTTTGGTGTTTGTCATTAATATTGGAAAGTTGATCATTATTATTTCATATATATTTTTTCTGTTTCATTTTCTCTTTTTTCTCCTTCCCAGTTAAGTATATGTTACTCCTTTGAAATCTTCTTACAGAGCTTAGATTTTTAAAAAACTCTCTTTGTATTTCAGTTTGGAAAACTATTAATTTATCTTCAAACTCATTAATTCTTTCTTCAGCTTTGTGTAGTCTCCAATGAAGCCATTAAAGACATTTTTCCTTTATGTTATAGTGTTTATGATTTCTAGCATTCTAAAAATTCTTTTTTTGTCATTTTCATCTCTACTTACTTTAGCTATCTGTCTTTCCATGTTTGCAATTATATCTTTTAACATATTAATTATAATTATTTAAAATTCCCTATGTGTCAATTTTAATATTTGCAACATATCTTAGCCTGGTTCTAATGTTTGCTTTGTCTTTTAGGAATGTTTCTCTTGCCTTTGGTGTGCCTTGTAAATTTTTGTTGAATAACAGAAATACGTTATCAATTAGAAGATACACTAGAGATAAATTAGCTTCTTGTGTGAGGATTTATGTTAATTCCTCTAGAAATTTGTCTTTATTTAATGTTTGTTACAGCTATAGGTGCTACAGGCTTTCTATATCTAATGTTCTTATTTTCTTTCCTGTACTCACCTTGGGTTTCTCTAAGTCCTTTTCTTTTAAGACGGCTGGCTGGGTTTTGCACTTGTTTCAAATGTAACCTACTATTACTGTGTTGGAGTCGTTCTCTCACTAGTCTAAATCAGCCTGCAGAAATTCATTAAAGTAACCACTAAAGCTTTCCTATTATTCTGTGGGTCAAGTGGCCTCTCCTCCAGGTACACACATCTCTATTACGATTTTTTGGATTTGCATATATCTTCAAATTTTGGGGTGGTGGTGTGTCCAGAAACTCAGGTTTCTACGGGTCCAAAATAGTTACTTGATAAAAAAAATAATAATAATAAAATAAAATAAAATAAAATAAAATTACTGGAAATCAAAAAAAGAAAAGTTACTTGATTTTCAGTTTTCTCAGTTTTTTCCTGTAGAAATGGAAGGAATGACCTCTTTCCAAATTCTTTACAGAAAATCTGCTTTGACTACTATAGTTTTTAACATACTGTGTGTCAAATAATTTTATTTATTGTTTCTTGTCCTATGACTTTGTAGCCAGGAGTTGGATTTAGACTAAGCACATCATAAGCGGGTTCCTTAAGTCCTTTAGAATATTAATTTGCATATTACTTTAGAGTTGAGGTCAATGGGAATTTTATTATGATAAATTAAATAACAAATTTCAAATAATATTTCACAGCACCTTTTTGGGCTCATTTATTTTTACATTGGATTTTAATATTTGTAGTAAAAAATAGCCAATATTTCCTGAATAATTTACTATGGGACTTGTACTATGCACAAGAGGTTTACTTAGATCATTTAATTCACTTTACACAAAATATGTATTTCCATCATTTCTATTATATTCATAAAGAAACAAATTCAGAAAGATTATGTGACTTGCTTATGGTTACAGAGCTAGTTAAGAGGTAGTAGAACTTGAATTTAGACAGTCTGATTTCATTCTTCACTCTTAATGTCTACATAATATTGACTCTCAATAGCCCTTTAGGATTAGCCACGAGTTACTCTCTATAATGGCAAAATACAACATAATATATTCTTTTATATGCTATGGTCATAAGGTGAACAGATGGGTGGTTCTAGTACCTAGTACTACTCCCCACTTCTTAAAAAATGACAGACATTTCTCACACTAAAAGCAAAACATTTTGACTAACTATAAATAGCAGATTAATTCTATTTAATTTATTCACATAGAGTAAAAATTTTACACCTAATATGTATTAAATGTGTCATCACACTACTTTAAATTAGATTTTTCTTTTGAGTGGCTTATTCAAACTTTTGGAAGGTCATTTTGGGGAGTTTTTAGACTTCTTAATAATGTAGTACATGATAAAAATGGTAAGACATTTCCATTCTTCTCAGTATCTCAATTTTTTTTTGCAATGTAACTTTGAAGCTTCTCCCATGAAGAGCTGTGGTTTGTTTCTTTACTTTTGGAATTAGTTTAGACTTGTGACTTGGTTTGCCCAATTACATTTGGTATGACTGGCATTGTACCAATATCAAGTTTAGGACTAAGAAAGACTTGCATGTTTCTGTTTTCTCCTTTAGAAATTTCCTGAGTCACCATATGAAAACGCTATCTTTTTGGATGATGAACTACATATGGTTCAGTTAACCCTGGCCCAGTCAATAACTGGAAAATCAGCAGAGCTGTGATTAAGTTCATCTTAGATCAACCAGACTCAGCTAACTTGCTAATGACCTCAAATACATGAGCAAGTCTAGCCTACATCAGCCCAGCCTGGCTCAGAAAGGACCACTTGGCTGACTTGTAGACTTAGTGGCAATATAAAGTGATTGTGGTTTTAAACCTCTAATGTTGCAGTGATTGCATGTGCAGAAAAATTTTCTGATACAAATCATATCCTACTTCAAATATCTAACAAGTATGCTATATAATATAGAATCTGTGTTTGTTTGATTCAAGGTAAATAAAGCAACTTTAAAGGGAAATATCTCAGATATACTTGTAGTTATTCAGCTTTTCCACATAGTTGCAGAATGTAAAGTAATAATGATAATAATAATAATTAGAATCATAACAACATGTTTATAGTATTTATCATATAGTAAATTATAAGATCTTTACATGTAATAACTATATTATTTTTCCTATTTAACTGTGTTCTCAGGCACAGATAATTTGATAATTTTTGTCTATCTCAATGGTTTAATACTTAGTCTTATTTTCTTGGCTATCTTCAGGCCTTTCATAACTTTCAGTCTTTTACTTAGAAGGTTTTTGCTTTCTTCAGAAGGTTTCAAAAGTCTATAATTATACACATAATTAGTAACACAGCACCTGTACTTCATGCTCCTGCCAATGTCCATAACTTCAGTCACTAATTTGCTGCCTTAACACATTATAACTTGAGTTCTAAAAAATAATCCAAATGAAATATTAATGGCAAGATAAATATTTCACCAAATTCTTTTTTTACATAGATGGCAATTTGGGGTCAAGGATCCTGAAAAATATAATGGAAGGTACAAATTTTCCCTCAAAAAATGTGAAAACATACCAAATGTGCATTGAATATTAAAAATCCTTGATGCCTCGCTGAAGCCCATCTTTAGGCCTCAGGAAAAAAAACTGTTATTATTTATAAATAGAAACATCTGTTTTTGTGTGAAACAAAAACCATCACAGAGCTTTAGAGTTATGTATTTAGAGTTCCATTACCACTACCCATGATAGCCCCTACATTGCCCATCACATAGTTGAAACTCACAGGACACTGGGTATTGTATACTGTAGTTTGTCTAAGAAGTTTGTCCACTTCATCAGTTAATGACTAGATCTTCTATTAATCTAGGGGAAATATTGTTTAACCTTCATTGTTAAGAAAACTGTTGCTTCTTTTAAGCCAGTATTATGTATTTATCTTGTCAGAGAAGTAATTTTGTAATTGTTCATTATTTCCTTTGTGCTGTCTCGAGCATGTTTACTTAGGCATTGTAGCATACATTACCATATACTTACTTTCTTCTATTTTATTTTACTATGTGAACATCATTTTCCTTTTAGTTTAACTTATTTGCCCTCTTCTCTCTTCCCACTCCTGTTTATCGAATAATACTTGGTTGTGTATGAAATCTCAGTTCCTTTGTGGAATAAAGTGGAATATTGATTCATAAGTTAAAAAATGAGAGCAATAAATATCCTTTTTGAAATATTCAAGTCACAGTGTATTCTCATAATTTCCAGGGAATATGAATTTCACAAAGGAATTTGTCAATCATCCCTAGGTTTTAAGTTTCTGTAAAGTAAGTGTCTTCACACTGGGATTTTACAGTTTGATTTACATTTGTTTGTGTAACATTATTTTGGAATAATATAATATCTCAATGATAAAAGAATTTGAGTTTTCTTTATTCCCAACTCTGGTGCTGGCCTGTTTTTGGTAAGTTGCCAAATCCCTCTGCAGCTGTGTTGCTCTGTGTCTGAAAGTGGAGTAATAAAATATGCTAACACCCTTCCTCTTAAAAAGTGTACCTTTCTATATAAAAGATTTAAGATTCTTGAAACAAAATCCTTTGTGCATAAAAGAACAGCATGGGCCATTATTTCCACTTCATACTGTTTGCCTCCTCTGTTATAGTAACTTGAGTGTCCCTAGAGTGACAGCAACAAACATTCTGAGAATGCACCAAGAAAAGTTAAGATGTTCATCATTCAATCAATGGACATGTTGTGGTTGTGACTTTCTGTAGTCAGAGCTCCTTAAAGTTACTAGAGCATCTGTATGAGGAACAACTTGTGGGCTCTCAGGGTCTGTGAGACTAGTTTATTAGGGCATGGCAGTAGTGAAGACTTCTGTCCCACTAGGCTTACTCTGTGTTTTTAGATTGCTCTTAAATCTCCAGCTGCCTCTTGGATCCTCATTATCTGTGTTCCAGAGGAGCAGGTGTTCTGTTTAACATTCCCAATGGCATAAAAACTCAAAGAGCACCTGATGGTAAGTCACTACCATTCAACATTTAGTATGTTAAAGGAATGAAAGTTGCTTGCTCATAAGCTCTTCAACGTCACAAGTTACCTGATAAAAATACAAAAATACTGGGGAACCCGTTTACCCAGGGTAAATGGACTAGAGCAAATGGTTAAGCACATATATGTAATGCATATGTACCCAAGAACATAACATGCTACAAAAGAAGTGAAAGAAAATATAGGTTTTTAGAATTTACCTTCCTCTCACAAATGAGAAAACAAAGGCACGGTAATTTCTCTAATATTATAAAGAAGTAGTATAAGAGCAAGAAATAAAACCTGGATTTCCTGACATCCTAATAGGTGCTCTTTCTGTGTCCTATATTTGTTTTTCTTACAGAAGCACTATTTTTGTTTTCCAAGGTTTTGTGGTTTCCATCTAACATCTTTTTCAAATTTTAGTGATGATATCTTTGCTCATGGAATCTAGTTAGAGAAGAAATGTTGCTGATTTCCAGTACAAAACAATTTTTATTTCTGTTTTATAGCTACTTTAATATGTAATGTATTTATATTTAAATCAATCAGTAACTCATGTGGGAAGATTTTGAAATACAGTATGTTTTGTCGTATACAATGTAGAGCTTTGCAGATCATAAAAGTCAATAATTGTGTTGTTAATGAGCAAATGCATAGTTATATGAATAAAATAAAATAAAAATCAGAAATGAGGTTATTAGTCTTATTGTCAGTTTGATATGATCGGTTCAATTCAAATTGACAATAAATTTAAGAATATTCCAAAGGACAATATTTAGATCATTAGATAGCACATGTATTTCACTGTAGTTTATTTATTTATTTAGTTAGTTAGTTAGTTTTATAGAATTTTAGGTTTTATTAACAAACTAAAATTACTTTAGTTATTCATTGCTTCAGAGAACCAACATTTTAATGGAATTTATATATTGCCAAACTACACATTTGTGTATGTTATTCATATCTACAATTGTTTATATCTAGTATTTTGTAGACACATCCTTATTCTGTATTTACACATGCTATTTATCATAGTATTCAAATTTTCATTTTCAAATGTTTACAATTCTGTAAACTGATCTTTCCCCTAACTTTTTTATGGTGAGGAAACAACATATTTGTTACTTAGTTTTTAAACTTCCTCTGAATAGTGCTTAGAAAGCTAAAATTTTGGTGTTTCATATTTTATACTATCTAGTTAGCCTAATTTGTTGAAACTTTAATTAAACACTGTTGTCATAATTAATACTTATTTTTGAATAGTCACATCTAAGCCTGTTGAGTAAAGAAAGGAAAAGAAGAACTTTCCACTTAATTTGTCATTCTCTTGGTATTTTCTGATGACTGTGTGAGGTGACACTTTAGTTTTACATCCAGTAATGATAAATTAATTCCAGATTTAACTTTAAGCTTTTTCTAGCTGGAGGTTCATATTCAGTGGAATATGTGTTTTATCATTACAATAATATCCCAAATAAAAATATCTTGAAAAAAATACATATGTGTATATAATTATATGCTGAGTATAAGTAGTCCAGGGCTGACATGATAGGTTTATGATGCCAGGGACCCAGGTTTTTATAAAATTGTTCGTTTATCATCCTCAAGGAACTCCTCCCATTTAAGCCTTTTGAGTAGGGTATAGAAAGGAAAAGAAAAGCTTTCCCCTTAGTTTTAAGAGTATGATCTAAAAGATCACACATACAATATCTCCTAAAATCCGATTGACCGTAATTTGGCTTCATGGTTACTCCTACATGCAAAGTAGGCTGGTAATTTAATCTTTAGCCAAGTATTCATATGTCTCATTATAATTTCACCATCATGGCGGAAGGGAAGAAGTGATACTTAAGGAAAACGGCAATTTATGCACAGCAATTCATTGATATTACCTTCTGTTTTGTTTTTTGTTTGTTTGTTTTCCACTAATATTTTTCTCTGTTTTGGAATTTTAATTATGATGATTTCTACTGATGTACTTTTAGGTTTGCTGATTCTGTCTTCTGTTGTACCTCCTCTGCTGTTAAAGAAGTCTTCATTACCAATATCATACTTTTTAACTCTAGCCTTTCAATTTGAGCACTTTTTATATTTTCCATCTCTCTGTTTAAATTCCATGATGATTATTCATCCATGTTGTCCTCTACTTTCACTGGATCCATTTATATATTAATTATAATTAATTTGAAGGCTTTGATTTTTTACTCTGTCACCACTGTGTCTGGTTCTGTTGTCTATTTTATCTCTTGACAAAGACTTATTTTATTCCCCTGCTGTGAGCGTTTCATTTTTTTTTGTTGTTGAATTCTAGAATTACGTGTGAAAGAACAGTACAGACTAAGGTAAATAGTAAAATCACACCTATTCTATAAAGATTCATGCCTCTTCTTCTGTCAGGCTATTACTGTACAGAGTTGAGTCAAACTAGACAGTGATTAAGCTTGGTTTGGTGTTATTATGGCTGTAGCAATCTGTAGTGCATCAGGCTTCAAATTCCCTAACAGTGGGCTAGTAACATATTTTGCTTACTGTGGGGCTAGTATGTCAGTAAAATTTTCTTTATTTGCCTACTCTATACTCAGATTTCAGTAGATCCTACACACCTGCACCATAGAGGGCATTTTTCCATGCTGTCCTCTCTCTGCCAATGGTGTTACTGTTGCTTGTATGAGACATGCAGTAAGTGTAAGAATTGTCTTTTAAGTTTTTGTGTTCAAGCTTCAGTCTTAGAGAATCTTTAATTAAATTAAATCTTCTCTATATACATCATGATGAAGGATCTTTGTTACTATTTCTGTTGGTCCCCATGGCAGTCAAACTGTATCTTATATCTGTGAGATTCTCGATTTGAAGAGACTTTAGTGCCCCTCCATTAAAAGAAGTAGATCTCGCTAACAGAGCCAAGTTTGCTTCTACATCTCCACCAGTAACCTTGTACTGTTGCCTGGGACTGATGGAAGAGGGTTTTCTCACCTTGTTGTGTGGGAGATTAGTGTTGTTTGTTGTTTGAGGCAATGCTTGTGGTAGTAGAAGGGCTAGTTTTCTGCCCCTTCCCAAGGGTCACACAGTTTTTGCTTCTATTTACCCTTGCCTGGAAGTAGAGGCTAGAGTTTCCTTCCCTTCACCTAGTGGTTGATAGCCTTGATTCATATCAGAAAAAGCTTCAGAACTGGACAGAGATTCATGCCTGTGCCCCACACAAGCACAGGAACTTTCTCAGATCTCCTTTCCTGCCCCCAATCTTTCTCAGGAGTACAAGATGGAGGCTTATAGTAAAGAACCAGAGAGTGATTGCAGAATCACCTGTGCCTGAGGCTCCCCGGTAATTCTAAATGTTCATCTGAGCCCATTCTTTGTCTTTAAGAATGCATTCATGTTTTATCTGTTTTCCTATATTTTTATGCTGGTTACTTCTTACTCTTGTGCTCTGTAAAGGTAAAACAGTTCATGTGTCTTTTCTTTCCTTAGAAGGTTTTTCATCTCTTGGAATTTACTTTTCCCTTCACTTCAGTTCTCAGATAGATTTGAAATGTTGTGATTTTGTAGTTGTTTTCTGGCCTTTTCTTGTTTAGGAAAGAAATGATATTTTCTTGTGGATTTATACATCTTAAGTTGGATCAGAACCTGTACCAGGATTTAAACAGATTGTGGAGAGTATTGCCTTTTACTAAAATAGTTTCTTGGCATTCATGGACTTAGAATTTATAGTATTAACTGTGTATGGTCTATTATAAAACAAGTTCAGTAATTTCTAATTGAAATTTTGGTGTTAAAATTGTCTGACTTATATAGTGAACCTAGGCCAATCTTAACTAGTATGTAAACCTAGCTAAATCTTTTAGAGTCAGTATCTCAACCAGTCTTTGTTGTTTTCCACTATTTCTCACATATGCATGCAATTTGAAGGGGAGAGGGATGTTTGTTATGCTGGAAATTATATGCTCTAGTGGTGTGAATAAATTTAGTTATTTGCAAAGATCACAAGACAATATTAACAAATGTCAAGAGTCAATTCTTTTTTAAAAAAGAGAATATATAGTAGACTACAAATATGTTTATGTATATTCTGGAACTTCTATGGAACACACAAATTCATCAAGCTAGACATAACAGCATAAGTGTGGTTTCTTTTAAATAATATTTGGGATTGCTATCATGTGTTTTATATAGATATCAAACACAGGTTAACGTGATACCTTTTTAATCTAAGAAAGTTCTTTTTATCACTACCCTAGAATGATTGACTTCCTCAGTCAGCTTTATAGCACACCCGATTCAAATTTGCACCTGCAAACAGTAATAATCCATGTTACTGACAATCTTCATAAGTAGCATATAAGCAAAACACTAAATATTAAATCTGTAAAGGAAAAACACCTATTGTATCATAACAGTGGAGTTGTAAAATCATTATTGGGTTTTAGAATAGAATTAAGTAATATTTAAAAACAGGCTCTAGCTTAAGCTATTAACATTTTACAAGATAAATGCCAGCTTTTTCTTTTCTACTTTCCATTTTAAAAATTACTAAAAAGCATATTTTACTTGAAGCTTAATAAATATATTTACTTGTAGAGTAATGGATATCTTACAGAAGAGATACAATCAAATTAATGATGTGTGCCCAGTAGAAATAGTCTTATCAAACCATAAGAGCCATCTTTTCTGTACAAGGAACCAATCTTCATAAGCTATAAGAACTACCCATTTGACACACTGTATTAATTGTAATTAAAACATACATGTCTACTTTGCTGTGCTGTCACTTAATAGATTTTGATTAGGTTTCATATTTGTTCATGAGTGGTGGTTTGCGTATTTTGATTAAGACTCATTTTGAACCTTGATACTATGTCATTATTTGTGATAAAATAAACTCTGAGATCAGTTATTTGTACTGTTTTTCTTTATGCAAATTTTTAAATCTGTCAATATAATGACATTTGAATACTTAGTTTTATTTGGAAATAAATGCTCAACTACCCTAGTCATTTAATATTCACTGCCATAATGTTAATCATAATGATCTTATATGAGGTTATTTGGATGTAATTTTGTTGTAAGATCATACAAAATCCCCTATTACTTGTCTGAATTTAGTCAAGTGTATCTGCCTTAGCATATCTGGATTTGGCAAGATTCCAGTTCCTCTGAAACTTCTTGTAGAGGGATATTTGAAAAGTGGAAACCAGTGTGCAGGGAGGAACAAATCTACGCATCAGGCAGTTTAATTTAGATGCCCTTAATCTGATTCAGGTTCAGTGGCTTGATTTTGAAAATGGGTTTCCTCTAGGTCTTCAAATTTTCTTCTCTATAACTTGGATAAGGTCAATTAGACCCAGAGAGGAAATGTCCACACCTAATGTGAAAATGCAAATGATTGGCGTGCTGTTCTTGTAAAAATGCCAGAAATTGCATGTGTTAGCATTATCTTACATTGTAGAAAAAGCCAATTTAATAATTGCGAACTGCTTTCTGCAGCTGTGAATACTCCCTTTCAAACCAATAGAAAACAACAGGAGGCCCAACTGTGAACATTCTTTTGAAAATTCTATTTACAAAGTGTATCCATTAACAAACTACCCCACAGCTTCCTTGGGAATTAAACAAAGACGGATCTGGTAAAGTAACAGTGCTACTAAATAGGGCTTGATCGTATTGGGTCTATTGTATTCAAGTCCCAGCAGAGTGAAATTGATAGGTTTTCTCAACATTTTATAAAATTATTCTATTAACATGGATAGATGGCCTAACCAGTGTAATCACCAAAAGCCAAAAGTCCAAATGTGGCTTATAATAAATATTTAAATGATACTGTGTCTTAAAGAAGTACCTATACATTTGATTCCAAATATTTTATGTACCTACTGAAAAATCACTGAAAACGTATTACTTGATCCCTAGTATTATTTGTTTTTCTCAACGTTTATTTTCTTCACCATATCGTAAGCATTTCGAGGGAAGAAAAAATGTTTTTTTTTTTTTTTTGCATAGGTCTTATTACTTTGTGGACTCTCTGTTGATTGTATAATTGATTGAATATACAAAGGTACTGATATTAGAAAATAAAACAAGGTGTGTTGCAATATATTGGAAAAAACTTAGGATGTCAAATCAAATATTTATTTCTTTTTTGGGTGGAAATTTTCACTCATTTTTATAATTCCTAGTGTTTGTCAATGTGAAGTCTACCAACACAATATGCCATGTGTTGAGCTATATTGCTCATTTTTAAAATAAAATTAATGACACTAAAACATACCAAAATCTGTTATTTAGCCAAATTGTGTACTTTTCAAAAAATTCTTATGGTTTCTTAAACAGAGATTAACATTATGAGGCATTTAGGAAAGGCAAGAAAGCTTCTAGCTCATCATAATGACCCCAGAAAAGCTACAAGTAAATAACCTGACAGTGGGTTTTGAGGGCTACTGGCAATGGAGGTTACTTTTTTCCTCTTTTTAGTCTGTTTCATTTCAATGAGATTAAAATATTTTTAAGCATTTTAATAGAATTTCTTTTACTAGTTCAGAATATGAACCCAATTTCACAGTCTGGATACTTCTACATATATCCAAACTTGTCTCATTCCTATAAATTCGTCTCAGATCCTATGTAACATAGTAGATGAAGGAAATTTTTAAGCAAAAGAAATGGCAAAAGTTCACACAGTCTTTGGGAAGGTAACAGGTAATTTCTTCCTGTCCAAAGGAACAGAAAAGACTTAAATCTAGCTATAATCTGTGAACAATTATTTTGAGTTTTTTTCCATCCCTCCCCAGCATACAGAATACATACAAATAATCAAAAACAGTTCCAAATTATGGATCCCCCTGAAGACAAAATAATACTATAAATAAGTGTTTTTAGAAACATAAAATATATATTGATGACGATTTTTAAATATACAGCAAACAAGGATTAGGTTGCTAAAAGCACATTTAATATTCATTGGCAATGTGTGGTTATTTTGTTAAGAAAATTGAAGCATTGGTCAGATCAGAATGGACTGAATAAATGCCATCTCCTAGAAGATGAGAAAGAAGCTTAAAGTCAGCTTTATATTAGACATTAAATATCAATATTATGAATATTCAAGACTTTTATGAAACAAGAAAACCATTGGTTGAAAGTGACTGAACTTGTGTTTTGAAATAAGAACTGTTATTTTAATGATACATTAATTTGATGGCTTACCCATGACATGGATAGAAATTTCTATTCTTTTTCACATACAGCATATAGGAAGGTTAAAACTTTACTAAAATCTGCAATTAGTAGGATTAAAAGATAAGTTGCTCACTTCTGATCTGATATTTCATCTCACACTATCTCATTCTCAGCTGTGGGTTTGATGTTATTATTGCTTCATACTGACCTACCAGTGATAGTGCTTCAGTGATCAGTTTGCTAATTAGTAGTTGTAGAAAGTACTCAGTGTTTGCAGATGAAAGTTTCTAAAGTTTACTTCCAGAATTAAGTATCTAATCCTACTTTCCTTCACTATGTTCTGTGAAAGTACCAATTGGTTTTAGGTAAAGCCATCTGTCTCTCTAATGTTTACCATATGCATTCTCTATTTTTTGTGTGTTGCATGTCTTTTCTGTGGAAAAGGAAAAAAGGAAACAAAGAAGAAGGAAAAAAACGCTGAAAGGTAAGAGTAAGAGTGCTTTCTAACTGGATTGCATTATGTCACTTCCTGTGCAGCATCATTAAACAGCCC
This sequence comes from Saguinus oedipus, assembly GCA_031835075.1. Taxonomy (NCBI): domain Eukaryota; kingdom Metazoa; phylum Chordata; class Mammalia; order Primates; family Cebidae; genus Saguinus; species Saguinus oedipus. The sequence continues at coordinate 112,338,785 of CM063172.1, forward strand.
TAATGATTCTACCCCTCAGCCATTATTTATACATTATGTTCCATTATTTGCAAGATGTGGGTTGTATTGACATTATTATATGTGAGGTTTGTATTGTTTTCTTTTCTTCTTCCTTTTTTATGTATCACTCTGTTATTCTCGTCCTACAGACAAATTATAAATCGACAGTAATCATTCATGCATTGTTTTTCTTTTATATATTCCACCGTTTAGGGCATTATAAGCTATCAAAATGTACCTTATTATGTAGCTGAAATTACCAACATGACTATTTGAAAAGAGAGGCTCTATATTTTCCAAGGAAATTACTAATGGAAGAAGCAAATGGTGAATTGTGTGGGAAATGTCCTATCAACCTGAATAATCCATTTATATAATGATGGCAGATTTGTCTCTTGAGGTGCCTTATGCTTCTATCATGCTATAATTATGGATATTCAAATTGGATCACTGCAAAAATGATTGCTTTGAGCACTCTGAGATATTTTTGTCTTAATAGCAGGGCACCTACCTCTTCAACTGCATCTCATGCTAATCTTTCCCTAGATCAGGGATTAGCAAACCTTTTCTATAAATGGCTAGATAGAAAATATTGTAGGCATTGCAAGGCATACAGTTCCCATTGTAACTAGTCAATTAGTCTTTTTGTCATAGTGTCTGACATTTGCTGAAAATAAGAAATAGACTTTTGTCCAAGTAGTGTTGAGTTGGGCAGAGTGCAGGAGTTACTTTGTTGACCAACAGGCACATAACTGAGAAAATGTTGCATATTCAGAAGTTGGAATCTGGGCAAAACTAACTGATTCAAAGGTGAAATAACTTGATTTGGCTGCCAAGCACCCTGGGCCCTAGATGCCATATGGAAGGAGCTTAAAAGGTCCCTGTGAGGAGGACAGGAATGAGCCTCATTGAAGGTGAAAGGCTGGAGCCTTCAATGGGGTGGCAAACTGTCCACATCATTGCCCAGGAGCTGTGATCAGTTCGGAGACCTCCTAGTGAGCCTAGATTACTAAAGGTGGTGATGTCTCAGTGGGACAAAGTATATGGTAATGGCAGCGAGAAGCTCATGTCTCCTTACAGATAGATCCAGGCCTATTCGTTTTTTCTACAAGTTCCTTCACTCTGCCATTGCAGCATGAAAGAGCAATAGAGAATAGTACACCAAAGTGTTGTGGCTGTATTCTAATTTGATTGTTTATAAAAGCGTAGATGGCATTTGAACTAAGAGCCATAGTTTGTAGACCTTTGGTCTAAGTCAATCTGCGCTGGCCACATTAGCCATTTTTCATTCTTAAGGCAGAGAAAGATCTCACTTTATGTGCTATTCTACCACTTAAATATTCTTGTCCCTGATTTTCTACTTTATTGATTTCTTTTCCTTTTTTTTTTTAAATCTCAGCAAAACTGAAACTACATTCGAAGACAGAGTAACCATACATCCTGATTACGTTCTGCTTAGTTTGGATTTACAACTGTTGTCCCAGTGTAATTGCTGATGTGTCACCTGCCATTTTCAAATGTGACACCGTGGGGATGAGAAATTACTGGTCACTTTAGTCAAAGAGAAATTCTCTGACAATTCTATGAAATTAGGACACTATAAGAGAATCTACTCTTTATATGAGAAACACTAGAATTTGCTTTTATTCATTTATTATTTACTTTATGCCTCTCTCTAGTGGAATGTGAACTGCATGGGGATAGGGTCAAGTCTGTCCTATTTATACTATATTTCCATTCTAAGTATACTATAGGCAAGATATACACTATACTCAAACCAATGGGATCTAATTAAACTTAACAGCTTCTGCACACCACAGGAAACTATCATTAGAGTGAACTGGCAACCAACAGAATGGGAAAAAAATTTTTGCAATCTACCCATCTGACAAATGGCTAATATCCAGAATCTACAAAAAGCTTAAACAAATTTACAAAAAAAAAAAAAAAAAAAAAAAAAAAACAAAAAACAAACCAACCCATCAAAAAGTGGACAGAGGATGTAAACAGAAACTTCTCAAAATAAAACATTTATGCAGCCAACAAACATATGGAAAAAGCTCATCATCACTGGTCATTAGAGAAATGCAAATCAAAACCACATTGAGATACCATTTCATGCCAGTTAGAATAACAATCATTAAAAAATCAGGAGACAACAGATGCTGGAGAGGATGTGTAGAGATAGGAGCACTTTTACACTGTTGGTGAGAGTGTAAATGAGTTCAACCATTGTGGAAGACAGTGTGGGGATTTCTCAAAGATTTATAACTAGAAATACCATTTGACCCAGCAATTGCATTACTGGGTAGATACCCAAAGAATTATAAATCATTCTATGATGAAGACAAAAGCACACATATGTTTGTTATGGCACTGTTCACAATAGCAAAGACTTGGAACCAACCCAAAAGCCCATCAATAATAGACTGGATAAAGAAAATGCTGCACATATACACCATGGAATACTATGGCACCATAAAAAATAAGTTCATGTCCTTTGCAAGGACATGGATGAAGCTAGAAGCCATGATTCTCAACAAACTGACACAAGAACAGAAAACCATAGCACTCATATTCTCACTCGTAAGTGGGTGTTGAACAATAAGAACACATGGACATAGGGAGGGGAACATCACACACAGGGGCCTGTTGGGGGTGAGGGGCTAGGGGAGGGATAGCAGAGGGTTGGGGGATTGGGGAGGGATAGCAAGAGGAGAAATACCTAATGTAGATGACAGGGTGATGGATGCAACAAATCACCCTGTCATCTAGATCCTTGAGGAATTGCTACAAATCTAGATCCTTGAGGAATTGCTACACTGTCTTACACAAAGTTTGAACTAAGTTACACTCCCATCAACGGTGTAAAAGCATTCTAATTTCTCCACAGCCTCTCCAGAATCTGTTGTTTCCTGAGTTTTTAATGATCACCGTTCTAACTGGTGTGAGATGGTATCACAATGTGGTTTTGATTTGCATTTCTCTAATGACCCATGATAATGAGCTTTCTTCATATGTTTGTTGGCTGCATAAATGTCTTCTTTTGGGAAGTGTCTGCTCATAAGGTATAAGGAAGGGATCTGGTTTCAGCTTTCTATATATGGCTAGCCCGTTTTCCCACCTCCTTTGTGTGAACATGTATGTTTGACTGCGAGTTTGGTGCCATAATTCCCTTGGCTACCAAGCCACGTGCTGCCGTTCTCTGTCCTCTGTTTCATAAGCACACTGAGAAATCTCACAGCTATATTCTTTGGTCTTCCACCTGCCCCACCACCTGCTGACTTGACATTGTATTATAACCATTGACAGTGACTGGGGCCGTGACTTCACAGATGCCTGGACCATGGCTCAGCCCAGCCGGGCAGGTGGAATGAAGAGAGCAGTATTACTGTAAGAAAACACAAGGACAGCCAGGAGTCATGGTGGGGTGGGTGGGATGGGAGGTATTGATTTTCGTGTGTTTCTGTGTGTGTGGTTTTGTTTTGGATTGGTAGGTTTCACTGTGGTGTGATTTTGCTGTTGTTATTTTGCTTGATTCTGGAAAATGCTGAGGAGATGGACTAAGCTATGAAGTTCAGTGGTTCATACTTTACCGTGTTTGCAGGAGATGATCGAATACAGGTGACCCTACTGTGGTGTCTTCATTTATAAAATCCTATGAACGGAGACATTGAAGGATTATGTGTATGGAAATTTTTACAAAAGTCCTTTCTGTACCTATTCTGTAGATGCCTGTATAATCAGTCTGGATGTACAGCTATAAATGTGTTGTGAGTACGAGAGAGAGAATGCGTACAGCCTGCTGTACCTTTTTTCTTTAAGTTCTTCGAGTTGGTAAATAAGACATTGGAAACCTTAATGAAAAGCTGCTGTTCATGATTTGTGTGTATAGTGAGCTGACTGTAGTATTTTACTATTGTCTGTTTTTTTTAAAAAAGAAAAACTGTAATTAAAAAAAAAAAAGAATTCATTTCCCTATTCCTTGGTTTTGTCAGGTTTGTCAAATATCAGATTGTTGTAGATGTGTGGTGTTATTTATGAGGCCTCTGTTCTGTTCCATTGGTCTATATGTCTGTTTTGGTACCAGAACCATGCTGTTTTTGTTACTATAGCCTTGTAGTATAGTTTGAAGTCAAGTAGTGTGATGCTTCCATCTTTGTTCTTTTTGCTTAAGATTGTCTTTGGTTCCATATGAAATTTAAAGTAGTTTTTTCTAATTCTTTGAAGAAAGTCAATGGTAGCTTGATGGGGATTGCATTGAATCTATAAATGACTTTGGGCAGTATGGCCATTTTCATGATATTGATTCTTCCTATCCATGAGCATGGAATGTTTCTCCATTTGTTTGTGTCTTCTCTTTTTTCCTTAAGTAATGCCTTCTAGTTCTCCTTAAAGAGGTCCTTGACATCCCTTGTAAGTTTGCTAGGTATTTTATTCTCTTTGTAGCAATTGTGAATGGAAGTTCACTCATGATTTGGCTCTCTGTTTGTCTGTTATTGGTGTGTAGGAATGCTAGTGATTTTTGCACATTGATTTTGCATCCTGAGATATAGCTGAAGTTGCTTATCAGTGTCTCAGACCTAAATTTGGGTCTGAGACAATAGGATATTCTAAATATACAATCATGTCATCTGCAAACAGAAACAATTTGACTTTCTTTTTTCCTGATTAAATACCCTTTATTTCTTTCTCTTGCCTGATTGCCCTGGCTGGATCTTCCAAAATTATGTTGAATAGGAATGGTGAGAAAGGGCATCCTTGTCTTGTCCCAATTTTCAAAGAGAATGCTTCCAGTTTTTGTCCATTCAGTATAATCTTGGCTGTGGGTTTGTCATAAATAGCTCTTACTATGTTGAGTTACTGTCCATCAATACCTAGTTTGCTAGAGTTTTTTGCATGAATGCTCTTGAATTTTGTTGAAGGCCTTTCCTGCATCTATTGAGATAATCATGTTTTTTGAAAAGATCAACAAAATAGATATACCACTAGCCAGACTAATAAAAAAGAAAAGAGAGAAGAATCAAGTATATGCAATAAAAATTGATAAAGGGGATATTACCACCAATCCCACAGAAATACAAACTAACATGAGAGAATACTATAAACATGTCTATGCAAATAAACTAGAAAATATAGAAGAAATGGATAAATTCCTGGACAGATACACCCTCTAAAGACTGAACTAGAAAGAATTTAAATCCCAGAATAGACCAATAACAAGTTCCAAAACTGGGGCAGAAATTAATAGCCTACCAATCAAAGAAAGTCCAGGACCACATGGTGTCACAGCAGAATTCTACCAGAGATATAAAAAGGAGCTGGTACCATTCCTTCTGAAACTATTCCAAACAAAAGAAAAAAAGGGAATCCTCCCTGACTCATTTTAGGAGGTCAACATCATTCTGATACCAAAACTTGGCAGAGACACAACAAAAAAAGAAAATTTCAAGCCAATGTCCCTGATGAACATCCCTGTGAAAATCCTTAATAAAATACTGGCAAACTGAATCCAGCAGCACAACGAAAAGCTTATTCACAACAATCAAGTTGGCTTCATCCCTGTGATGCAAGGCTGGTTCAACATATGCAAATCAATAAATGTAATTCATTACATAAACAGAACCAATGACATAAACAAAGATTTTTTTATTACATAAACAGAACCAATGACATAAACAAAGATATTTTTTTCATTGTATCCAGATTGCTTGATGAAAATCTCATCTGCTCTATGTTATTAAAGGAATATAGTAATGTTCACTGTCAATAAAAGAGTTTGTATAGGCATGTAAATTCTAAATAAGAACATAAAGTTTATATACAGCTTCAAATTATGAGAATGCATTTATGTCTGTAGCTGAAAAAGCTGTAGTATATTCTTTCTGATTAAAATGAATTTTTATTAACCTTTGCTGCTTTGAAAAGCTGAAGAAACAAATAAAAGTTTCTACATATTTTGGTGGAGACTTAAGCAACACAAAACAAAATTTAGTAGCAATCAAAGTTTTATTTACTTCTAAATATATGAACATATTAATGTTTTATCTCAGCATCCTTATTTTACTTCTTGAGTATGTTAATTTCTGCCTAAGATAATCTGTCTCCAAAGAAACAAATACTACCTTCATATTCAAGGTGGTAAATAACTAAGTTGCTATACTCTTTTTTGTTTTTAAACACATCTTCTTTTCTGTGAAAAGGAAGCAGCAAAAGGTAATTTTGGTTACATAATTATTTATCTTATTTAATATTGATATAATTTGATAATTATCAATGAGATATGATCATTTTGATAACAGAAATGATTCAATGTTGAATCATCAAAAAAATCAATGTCTAATATTGGCTATATACAAAATTGCAAAAATAAATGACATGTTTTTCTTGTTATTAAAGGTAACAAAGAATAACTAATAATAATAAAAAATAGATGATGTCTTAGTGCATTTTCTGCTGATATAACTGAATACCACAAACTGGGTAATTTATAAAGAACAGAATTTTGTTTGACTCACAATTAGGAAGGCTGAGAATTTTTAGAGCATGACACTAGCATTTGGCAAGGGTCATAATGTGATAGGAAGGGAAGCGTGACAGAGAGAAAATGAGTGTCAAACTTATCCCTTTAATAGGAGCCTACTCCTGAGATAAGGACTTTAATCAATTCAAAGAGTGGAGGTTTCATGACGGAATCACCTCTTAAAGGTCCTACCTCTTAATACTGTCACAGTGGCAATTAAGTTTCTAACACATGAACTTTTGATAACATATTAAAACCATAGAATATGGGGTTTTGAGCTGAATGTTATCACCCTATATTTACTTATGTTGTAAGTCCTAAGCCCCCAACATCTCAGAATGTGACCATATTTGGAGATAGGGTCTTTAGCAATAATACTGTTAAAATGAAGTTATCAAGATGGAGCCTAATCCAATACGATTTGTGTCCTTATAACAAGTGAAAGGGATACACAGACATGTAGAGAGCAAATACAATGTGAACACCTAGGGTGAAGATGGTGGTCTATAAGCCAAGGAGAGAGACCTCAGGGTAACAAGATCTGCTGATGCCTTGATCGGGAACTTCTAGCCTCCAGGACTGTGAAAAAATAAATTTCTGTTATTTGAGGTACCCATATTTAAGCTACCCAGTTTGTGGTACTTTGCTATGGCGGCAGCTCTAGAAGATTAATACAGATCGCAAAAAATGTGCTGCATCTCTTGGGAATAGTAAGGTCACTGGCTTCTGCATTAGATCTCTGCGTGCACTCACTTAGATAAGCCCCCTATTTCTGTGCCTTTCCCCCCGCCGCCCAATTGCTGCAAAATATCTTCTTTACTATAAAGATAAAATTTAAAAAAGAAAATTCCTGTAAAAATACCCATAAATCTTTTAAAATTTAGCATAGCAGTCTAGTCTATTTCCAGCTATTTAATCATTCAGATAAATAGTAATTTTTATTATATTACAGTATTAAAATGCTTCCACATCGATCATCACTATTTTTCACAAATGCCATATTTGAAGGGACAGGCAAATTTTATTTTCTGTTTCTATAGGTGAGAAAATAAGACTCCATTTCGTGTTATTAATAAGAAAATAATGCTCTTAAGTTGATTGACTTACAGTAGCCCACAAAGTCAGTATATAGAACTGTACTTAATCAAGATTTTTTTATTTCAAGTTCAGTTGATTTTCTTGTCTTCTCCATTACTCAATCCTTTACCTTAAAATCTTCAGGTCTTTAATAATATCTTTTAGTGCAATATTCTTGCGGTATTCATTAGTGTCTCATGGTATTAAATTAATGTTTTGCTAATGCCATTTAAAATGACATAAATTGAAACAGAATAGGTCAAAGTATACTATAAGAGTTAAGGGCAAATATTGCTTCTTGACATTTTGTTTCTGTTTTATTTGTGTAATGTTTGCATCTATGTAAATACTTGATTAAAAAATCAAACCTATCTCTTACTGTAGGTTATAGGAAGAAAATATCTTTAATCCATTCCCGTGGTATATTTTTCTAAAAGGCGATTTTTACAAGTTCTTTCTAACACTTTGGGTTTTTGCTTATGCTTTTTAAGTTTTATCAGCTTAATTAGAAGACAAAGCCATTAAAATGAAGACTGCTGCTTATTACTCCTCCCTCATAGTGTTGAACTTGAAGGAGTTCAGGGTACACCACCCCAAAATATGCCACTCAGTACATTTATGCCACTGGTACATGAATCATTTTGAGTTAAAAGCACTTAAAAAACAGGAGGTGTAAGATCACTCTGACCTTCCTCCTGTTTCTTAAAAGCTGGAGATAAAATTCTCCTGTGAAAAAAATGCCCTCTCTATGCTAGAAGGAAAGCAACATTCTTATTATCAAAACTGAAAGTTGAAACTGAGAGAATTCTGCACAGATCTTGTTAAAATAACTCTTATCTTCTAGTTTCCACACATACTTTAGGTGCTTCTTTACAACATATTATTTTTTCTCCAATTCCATAAGCATTCGAAAACTCTGAGCCTTTGGGTCTCCATTTCCTTAATGGAGGAAAGATGTCCTCTCTTAAGAAAAGAATTCTCCTATGCCATGTAAAACTTGTATTAAATAAATTTGTATGTCTTTTTTTCTGTTGATCCATCTTATGGCAATATATTTATCAAACCCAGCCAAAAAAACCCCGAAGAGGGTAAAGGTAGTCTTACCTGCCCTACACAGTGGTGTTTGACACGTGAGAAATGGGGACCTAATGAATTGAATATGAGACATTTGGCTGTGAAATTTATTAAAATTATTCTGATATATTACTACTTTTGTTTCATGTATTTCCATACTTAAAGCTAGATGAACTCTACAGTGACAGTACCCTGGTAGCAGTTTATTTTGAACGACAAGCCCCTTTTCCTTTGGCCATGTTCCCCTATTTTTATATTTATTTAAAAATTTTATAAAATTGAAAGGAGAAACTGAAATTTTATAAAAAGGAAGGAGTCTAAATATTTCTTCTGGTGAAGAAAGATTTTGTATAACATATTATACAATGTATTTATATATATTATATAATATACAAATATTTGTATAATGTCATAAATTGGCATGGACTTTGCTTTTTGTTCACTTGCTTTTCATAGATTTGCAAAAACATTTTTAAATAATACAATATTAGTTTGCTAGGGTTGTCATAATAAAGGGCCATAGACTGGGTAGCTTAAATACTTTCTCACAGTTCTGAAGGGTTAATCTCAAGCCTTCAGAACTTAATTTCAAGTTCTGAAGGCTTGAGATTAAGCAAATGTCAGCAGGGTTGTTTTGTTCTGAGGCCTCTCCCCTTGGCTTGGAGATTATTTTCTTCTTTCGGTTTTCACATGGTCTTCTCTTTGTACATGAGTGTATTCAAATTTCCTCTTCTTATAAAGACATCAGTTATATTTATTAGGGGCTACACTAATCAACTCATTTTAACTTAATTAAAGACTCCATAAAAACTATTCCATATATTGTCACATTGTTAAGTAGGGTAGAATTAGAGCTTCAGCATATGTATTTTGGGGGGATTATAATTCAGCCCATAACAGATGCTAATGGCCTAAAAATTTTAAGCCCTCACAAAGACAGAACTTTTAAAAATATTCTAATTTGTAAATCACATCGACAAATTTATGTATTTGTATAAATTAGTACTAATATCTATTTCATATATATTTACACATATACATTTTAAAACAATCCTCTTTTATACTGTGATGGTTAATTTTACATGTCAACTTTGCTAGGTTACAGTACCCAGATACTTGTTTAAACATTATTCTAGATGTTTTTATGAAGGCATCTTTTTAGATGGGATTAACTTTCAAATCAGTAGACTTAAGCAAAGTCGATTGCTCTTTAAAATGTAGGAAGGCCTCCTCCAATCAGTTGAAGACCTTAATAGGAAATTACTTATCTTTCTCAGTGAACAGGGAATTCTGCCAGAAGACTGCCTTTGGGCTAAAACTACAACTCCTCCTTCGGTGTTCAGCCTGCCAGCATACCCTGCAGATTTTGTATTTTTACACCCATAACTATGAGAGCCAATTTTTGAAGTCAATCTCTCTCTCTCTCTCTCTCTCTCTCACACACACACACACACACACATACACACACACCCATCCTATTGATTGGTCTGTTTCTGTAGAGGACCCAGACTAATACACACACACACACACACACACACACATACACACACACACACACACAGTCCATTTATGACTCAAAATTAATCCTGAAGTAAAACTTCCATAGAGACAAATTGAGAAAACTCCCCATTAGAAAATGCCAAACTAGAATGATTTGCTTTAGATTGTGATCCAAATATCAATAAAGCATAGTTGTGTTACAGGAGAGGGAAAAAGATTTGCCATTCAATACCTGCCACTGGAAAGAGCCAGCTCAGGTATTTGATGATTCATATGTTAAAGAAGTTAACTGGCTTTTTAATTAATATAAAAAGCATATTGCAAAGAGACAGGGGTGAAAAAACATATATGCATACTTATACATACATACCTGGGACCTAAATACTGTTGAGATTAGTAGAATCAATATTTTTAATATATTAGGAAACTAGAGGACACTTCAGAATTTCAGCCAAAGATAATTCCAATGATGTTTAAAAAAATTGTCCCATCAAAGCAAGATGGAAGAATAGAAGTCTGCACTGTTTGTCCCCACTACTGGAACACCAAGTTTTAACAACTATCTGCACACAGAAAAGCACCATCACAAGAATAAAAAAAAATAAGGTGAGAGAAGCAATCACAGTATCTGGTTTTAACTCCGTATCATGGAAAAAGGCATAGAGGAGGTCAGGAGAGACAGTCTTGCATCGCTGACGCCCCTCCTTCCCCATCCTCCCCAGTAGCCATGAAGCACAGAGAGATAATTTACACATTTTAGGGAGAGAGAGCACAGCAACTGAAGGACTTTACATTGAACTCAGCACTACCCTGTCACAGCAGAGAATAAGGCCATGTTGAGCTCAGCCAGTACCCTTGCAGAGGGAGCATTTGAACAAGCCCTAGCCAGAGAGGAATCTCCTAACCCGGATGCCAGCAACTGTGTTTCTTGACAAGCTTCACCACTGTGGGCCAAAGTGTTCTTGAGTCATAGGTAAACTTGAACCCTACTACTAGTCCTTGTCTAGTCCACAAGGACTTCAATTCTTAGACAACACCTCATGTTAGGCTGGCTTAGAGCCAGTGAACTTGTCTGGCAAGGTTAAGGGATGGCTTGCACCATTCTTTCCCCAATCTCAAGCAGTGCAGCCCATAGCAACAAAAGTAAGTCCTTCCTTCTGCTTAAAGAGAGGAGAATAAAGATTAAAGAAGACTTTGTCTTGCTTCTTGGATACCAACTTGGCCACAGTAGCATAATGCATAGGGCAGAGTCATGATGCCCCCATTGCAGGCATGAGCTCCCAAATGACATTTCTAGACACAGCCTGGGCCAGAAAGAAGCTACTGCCCTGAGAGGAAGAACCCAGTTCTGGTAGGTAGGTTTTATCACCTGCTGACTAAAGAGCCCTTGGGCGCTGAATAAACATCAGTGATACCTAGGGAGTACACCCTGGGTCTTGGGCTCTGAAATATTCTGGAGACCTAGCACATTCCCAGCTATGGTGGCTGCAGTGAAAGACCCTTTCTGCTTGAGAAAAGCCAGAGGAAAAGTAAAGGGGACTTTGGTTATTGCATCCTAGGTACTAGCTTGGCCACAATGGAGTAAAGCAACAAGCAGGCTCTTTGATTTTTTGATTCCAGGCCTAGGCTCTCGGGGAGCATTTCTGGACCTACCCTGAGCTAGAAGGGAGCCCACTGTCCAAGGGTGAGTCCAAGGCCTCACAGCATTCACCGCAAGCTGTCAGAAGAGCCCCTGGGCTTTAAGCAAACATCAGCGGGAGCCTGATAGAACTCTCTATGGACTGTTGGTGATGATGATCGCAGAAAGAGGTTCCTTTGCCTATGGAAAGGGAAGTAAAGAGTGGGAAGGCCTTTGTATTGTGATTTGAGTGCCAGCTTAGCTGCAGCAAAATTGAACATCAGGTAAATTGCAAAAGTTTTTGATTCCAATTCCTTACTCCTAGACAGAGTCTCTAGACATGCTTGGGGTCTGGGAGAACTTGCAGTCATGGAAGGAAGGACCTTGGATAAGACGTAACCCAGGGCTGTGTGGGCCTTAGACCTGACCCGGCACAGTCCCAGTGGTGATGGCCACAGCGGTGCTTGCATCCTTACCCAAAGTTCCAGATGGCTCAGCCCAGAGAATAAGAGACTCCAAATGTTTTGGAGAAAGTAAAATAACAAGAGTCTCTGCATGGTAATCCAGAGTATAGTTCCAGATTTTATGCAAGACCACTGGGACAGTACCTCTACAATCTGCAAAAACTAGTGTTATTGGACTTAGGGCCCAAGTCCCTTTGAATACCCAGAGAGCCTTCCTAAGAAGGACTGGCACAAACAAGCCCAGATTGTGAAGACTAAAATAAATACCTAACTCTTCAATGCTCAGACACTGAAGAACATCTACAAACATTAATACCATCTATAAAAATGACCTCACCAAATGAACTAAATAAAGCATGAGAGACAAATCCTAGAGAAACAGAGATATATAACCTTTATGACAGAGAAATGAAAATAGCTGATTTGAGGAAACTCAAAATAACTCAAGATAACACAGAAGAGGAATGCAGAATCATGTCAGACAAATTCAATAAAGAGATTAAGTAATTTAAAAGAATCAAGCAAAAATTCTGGAGCTGAAAAATGCAACTGATGTACTAAAGAATGCATTAGAGTCCCTTAATAGTAGAATTGATCAAGAAGAATAGTGAGCTTGAAGACAGGCTACTTGAAAATACACAGCCAAAGAAGAAAAAGAAAAAAATTAAAAACAATGAAGCATACCTACGAGATTTAGAAAACAGGCTCAGAAGGGCAAATCTGTTATTGGCCTTCAAGAGGAAGTAGAGAAATAGATAGGGGTGGAAAGTTTATTCAAAGGGATATCAGATAAATTCTGAAATCTAGAGTAAAATATTAATATTCAAATATGAGAAGATTATAGAACACTGAGCAGATTTAACCCAAAGAAGACTACCTCAAGGCATTTAGTAATCAAACTACCAAAGGTCAAGGATAAAGAAGATTCCTAAAAGCAGCAAAGAAAAGAAATAAGTAACATACAATGGAGCTTCAGTTCTCCATTATTGCTGAAATGTCTTATGACAGACTTGTCAAGAAAATCTTACATGCCAGGAGAGAGTAGCATGATATATTTAAAGTCCCCAAATAAAAAAAGTTAAGTGTACCCTAGAATTAAAGACCTTCCCAAGCAAACAAAAGCTGTGGGATTTTGTCAACACCAGACCTGTTATACAAAGAAATGCTAAAGAGAGTTTTTTAATCTAAAAGAAAAATATGTTAAAGAATAGGAAGAAATGATCTGAAGATACAAAACTCATTGCTAATAGTGAAGTCACAGAAAAATACAGAATAGTATACCACTAATTGTGGTGTGGAAATTTTTGACTTGAGTAGAAAGACTAAATGATGAACCAATCAATAATAATAACTGCAAAAACTTTTTAACACATAGACAGTACAGTAAGACATAAATAGAAACAGCAAAAGGTTAAAAAGCAGTGAGAGGTAGTTAAAGTGTAGAGTTTTTATTAGTTTTCAGTTTGCATGTTTGTTTATTTACACAATCCATGTTAAATTATCATAAGATTAAAATAATGAGATATAAGATAGAATTTGCAAACCTCTTGATAATTCAAATTAAAAAAATACAATGGACACACACAGACACACAGACACACACACACACACACACACACAAAGCAGTAAATTAAAGCATACCACCAGAGAAAATCACTTCACAAATAGAAAGACAGGAAGGAAGGAAGGAGGAAAGAGAAAACCACAAACCAAACACAAAACAAATAACAAAATGGCAGGAGTCAATCCCTACTTATCAATAATAACATTGAATGTGAATGGAGTAAATTCTCCAACCAAAACACATGCAGTGGCTGAAGGGATAAAAAAGGAAAACCTAATGATATGTGCCTATAGGAAACACACTTCACTTATAAACATACACATAGACTGAAAATAAAGGGATAGAAAAATATGCTATGCCAATGGAAACCAAAAAAGTGGAGAAATAGCTATACTTACATCAGTGAAAATAGATTTCAAGACAAAAACTGTAGGGAGAGACCAACAATATGATGATAAAGGGGTCAAGTCAGCAAGAGAATATAATGAATGTAAATATATATGCACTATGCACTCAATACTGTATCACCCAAACATATAAAGCAAATATTATTGTAGCCAAAGAGAAAGATAGACCTATACAATAGTAGCTGGAGACTTTCACAGCCAACTTTCAGCATTGGACAGATCTTCTAGACAGAAAATCAACAAAGAAACATTGAACTTAACCTTAATCTTAACCATAATAAAAAGTCTGTCAGAAAAAAAAAAAAAGACTAGGAACTGGCTGGGCGCGGTGGCTCAAGCCTGTAATCCCAGCACTTTGGAAGGCCGAGGCAGGTGGATCACGAGGTCAAGATATCGAGACCATCCTGGTCAACATGGTGAAACCCCGTCTCTACTAAAGATACAAAAAATTAGCTGGGCACGGTGGCACGTGCCTGTAATCCCAGCTACTCAGGAGGCTGAGGTAGGAGAATTGCCTGAACCCAGGAGGCGGAGGTTGCAGTGAGCCGAGATTGCACCATTGCACTCCAGCCTGGGTAACAAGAGCGAAACTCCGTCTCAAAAAGAAAAAAAAAAAAGACTAGGAACTGATGGCTTCATAGCTGAATTTTAAGGAACATTTAAAAAGGAGCTACTACCAATCCCACTCAGATGATTCCAAAAAATGGAGAAGGGGGAAACTCATTCAATGAGGTCAGTATTATCCTGATACCAAAAACCAGACAAAGACACATTAAAAAAGAAAAAAGAAAAGGCCAATATCTGTAGGTGAATATCTCTTATAAATGTTGATGCAAAAATCCTCAACAAATAGTATCAGACTAAATTCAACAATACACCAAAAATATTATTCATGATGACTAAGTGGGATTTATCTCAGGGATGTAAGGATGGCTCAATAAATGCAAATTAATCAATATGATACATTGTATCAAAAGAATGAAAGATAAAAACCAGATGATCATTTCAGCTGAAAAAGCATTTGATAAAATTTTACATCCCTTTGTGATAAAACCCCTCAAAACACTGTGTATAAAAAAAAGCATACCTCAACATAATGAAAGCCACACATGACAGACTCATAACTAGTATCATGCTGAATGGGGAAACACTAAAAGCCTTTCCTCTAGGATGCTCCCTTTCACCAATACTATTCAACATAGTACTGGTAATCTTAGCTGGAGCAATCAGACAAGAGAAAAAAATAAAGGAAATCCAAACTGGAAAGAAAGAATTCAAATTATCTTTGTTTGCAGATGATATTATCTTATATTTGAAAAATCCTAAAGCTCCACAAGAAAACCATTAGAACTGATGAACAAATTCAACAAAGTTGCAACACACAACATCAACCTACAAAAACCAATAGCATTTCTATTTGCCAAGAGTGAACAATCTAAAAAAATTAAGAAAGTAATCCTGTTTATAATAGCCATGAATACAATTAAATAAGTAGTAACTAACTTAACGAAAGAAGTTAAAGATTTCTATGGTAAAAACTATAAAATGCTCATGACAGAAATTGAAGAAGACACGAAGAAATGAAAATATATTCCATGTTCATGGATTGGAAGAATCAACATTCTTAAAATGCCAAGGGAAGTATATAGATTCAATGCAATCCCTATCAAAATACCAATTACATTTTTCACAGAAAAGGAAAAAAAATCCTAGAGTTTATGTGGAATTCCAAAAGACCCAGAATAGCCGAAGCTATCCTGAGCAAGAAAAACAAAACCGGATGAATCACGTTACCTGGTTTAAAATTATACTACTGAGCTATAATAGCACAGACTGCATGGTACTGGCATAAAAACAGACACATAGGCCAATGGAACAGAATAGAGAACCCAGAAAAAATCCATACACTTACAGTGAACTCATTTTCAACAAAGATGCAAATAACATACATTGGGGAAAAGGCAATCTCTTCTATAAATAGTACCGGGAAAACCGGATATCCATATGCAGAAGAATTAAACTTTATTGCCATCTCTCACCTTATACAAAAAAATCAAACTAAAATTTATCAAAGGCTTACATCTCAGATGTTAAACTATTAAACCACTACAAGAAAAACATTAGGGAGGACCCACAGACCCTCTGAAGGAAGTGAACTGCTTCTAGAGGACCCTGGAGGCACTCCAAATACTGTGAGTGCCCCACCTGTGGAAGTGGGAAAGGGAGACCCCCCTCTCCCTAACACACGCCCCCACTGGAAAAGGTGAAGGTGTGTTTGTGGGACAAGTTCCTGACTTTACCCGGAGCTGAGTCAAATTAGAGAGCCAAATTGAGTAAAATACGGGGGTGGAGGAGGCAGCAGGGAGGCCCTGGGAGCTCGCTGAATCCCCAGGCAGCCCATTCCTGCCTGGAACCACAGGGATCCATCAGGAGGGAGGCCAGAGGAGCAGGGGGTGAAAATCTGGGTTTATATACTCATGGGCCATAACATTGAGTAACTTTCATGATAAGGCGATAGTACAATCCTTGTTACACATTAAGAAATATATATGTATGTGTGTGTGTATTTATTTATTCAAATCATAACTACCACTTGTTGAGTGTTTTTCATTACCCCAGCCAATATAAACAATGTTAAGACATGCCTAGCACACAATGTGTTTGAAGTGGACAAACTTTAAAGTCACCTTCATGACCTCCACCTCCTTATTTAATCTCCTTCCTTTGCATGTGGAGAGGAGCTGTGACTTGCTTCCTAGGTGTAACCTAACCACCCGATTAGGGAAATAGTGATGGGATGTCACTCTCTTGATTACATTACCATATGAAGGACTCCATATTGCTGGTAGATTTCATTTGCTTTGAAGACTTTTTCCTTTGTTGGTTTGAACAAGTGAACTGCAATGTTAGTATGCTTATTAGGCTATATGGCAATAAGCTGAGGGGAGTATCTAGTTGCTGACAGCAGTCTCTAGCCAGCAGCCAAGAAGAAGCTGTGGTCCTCAGTTTTATGGCCACAAGGAAATAAATAATGGCACTGGCAAGAGTGAGCTTGGAAGTAGGGCTGTTCTTCACTTGGGCCTCCAGATGAGAACCCAGCCTGGCAGAGAACCTACCTAACTTGTGTCCAGACTACTGAAATACAGAGGCTGTGAGATCCTAAATATGTGTTGTTATAATCCACTAAACTTGTGGTAATTTTATGTAGAATGGAAAACTAAAATGATGTATTAGATAATTTTCAGGTTTTATTTGTTTTGTTTGTTTTACTCCCTCCACCGAGGTAGTTACCAGGCTCCTGGTCAAATCTCTGCTTTAGAGACTTAGGACAAGTCAGTTATAGTGTTGAAACAGAAATGATAAAAATGCTCAGAGGAAAGATATTCTGGATGTAAGGAGTTGAACTTACATCCAGACCATATCATCTTCCTGAAGGCCTTCTTTGTTCTCACTCTCCTTTGCTGGAGAGTAAAGGCTTTAAAAATGAGAAGGAGTGAACAAAATTTTCTACAGAAGCTTTTAGCCCCAGGTCTCCTTTGACTTTTTCATGCCTTTGAGAATGATCTTGACTTGACCTTTGACTCTATGTTACTATTTCACTGACTTTCTACAAGATCCCAAAGACAGGCACAACTGAACAAATGCCCATGTAAGAAAGTATAAGAA
The DNA here is from genome assembly GCA_031835075.1 of Saguinus oedipus. Classification (NCBI taxonomy): domain Eukaryota; kingdom Metazoa; phylum Chordata; class Mammalia; order Primates; family Cebidae; genus Saguinus; species Saguinus oedipus. The sequence continues at coordinate 112,356,678 of CM063172.1, forward strand.
TATATATCTTTTTATTTCACTTGGATTTCTCATGAAGTTTTTTAATCCCAATATCATCTCTGATAAGTGACCACAACCAACCAAAATATTTACTTTGGTCAAGAAAGAGGAGATTTCAGCAACTGTTCTAAGTTACACATGGAAAACAAGAAGGAATAATGGTAGCCTATCAAAGTAGGCATTTCCATGGTTGTGTGGAAGAATATGCCAAATAATTTTGGGAAAAATATTAATGTTTCATCTTTATTGAAGAAACCAGCATAGTTTCTTTAATAATTTTATGCTATATTATTGACTTTGTTTTGCTATTTGTTTTTTTAAATAAACTTTATCAAAAGATAAGTTATATATAATCAAAGGTCCCTACATTAAAAGTGCAGTTCTTCTATTACTTTAACAAATGTATACAGTTGTATATCCATCACAATAATGAAGATATGAAATATGTCCTCACCTCCTAAAGTAGAATCTATTGACGTTGATGATAATTCCACTAGCCTGTGGAAGTAAAGTCCTACAATCATTTTAAAAAGCATAAGGAATAAACTCATTGGTTCTTATTCATACTTATATTTGATTTTGCCTATGTGGAAATGACTTTAAAATAGTCATGAAGTTTTCTTTTCCTCTAAATAACTTTTTATATCACAGCTTTCTATCTTTATATAAAGGCATGGTGTCTTCAATGTTACATTTGAGAAATATAAAATTATAACATTTGACTCTATACAGCCTCGTTGTGAGTATCTCTGGCCCCTGAGTCTCACAATCTCTTCAATTATCATTTTGATTTTATTCCACTGAATCCAGAAACTCTGAATTATGTCTCAAGGTGCTCTTATTAGGAAGGTAAATGTGTAAATGTTATTTTCCCTACAGTACATATGAAAAAGGAGTTCAGCGAAATAAAATGACTTATTCCAAGGTAGAGAGCTCAGTCCATATAAGAATTGGTATTTAGTGTTCTTTGTTTCTACATTAGCTAACCTATCTCTTCTCTCATTCTCCATGATCAAATAAAATTATCATAATATTAATGACAGATAACTGATATATGTGACAGGTCATATTTTAGCTGAAGGAGTGCTTTTTAGTTCTCATTTGGTTTTATACTCCAAATCATTCTATTTTGTTTTTCAAGGTTGAATACTAGCCAGAAAGTTTAAACATTGTCTTTTTCAGTTTGGTATCTACTACATTAAAACAAATCTGAATGCAGAGTAAGTAACCACTAAATTTTTATTGAATAAATGCATTATTTGCCAAATAAAAAGGAAACATCATAATCTTCGCTTCTACCAGTCACAACACCTCTCTTTTACCCATCAGGTTGTCCCCAATCTGTTCCTCTAATGATTACATATTTTTCTCCCTACATGTCAGAACCTTTTTCCCCTCAATATGTTGAAATGGAACTGGTGGCATAAATAAAGGTTCAAGGAAGAAATTAATCACATTGAATATAACATTTAAGTTTATTACTAAAATAATTTTACTGCATTTATAGGCATGTTTTAATTAAGAGTGAAATATCTTATTAATATTGGAAATTTTAACACAGTTCCTGGAACTAAGTAGGGTATCTAATAAATTTTATTCACTTCTTATGCTTCTTGCCTTCCATTTAGAATAATTCTGACATATAATCCATAGTATCAATTTTTTTTTTTTTTTTTTTGAGAAGGAGTTTCGAGCTCTTTACCCAGGCTGAAGTGCAATGGCGCGATCTCGGCTCACCGCAACCTCCGCCTCCTGGGTTCAGGCAATTCTCCTGCCTCAGCCTCCTGAGTAGCGGGGATTACAGGCACGTGCCACCATGCCCAGCTAATTTTTTTGTATTTTTAGTAGAGACGGGGTTTCACCATGTTGACCAGGATGGTCTCAATGTCTTGACCTCGTGATTCACCCGCCTTGGCTTCCCAGAGTGCTGGGATTACAGGCTTGAGCCACCGCGCCCTGCCCATAGTATCAATTTATAAACTTTATATTATTATAATCTTTACAGTTCTCATACGGTTCAATATTCAAGGGTGGCATCCCCAAAAACATTAAATTTTCTTTAAAATTCTATGCATTGAATGTCAATTTCCCCCCAATATTTATTATATACACCACACCATTATCCATTCAATTTCAAAAGAACTTTGATTCTGTAAGTTAAATAACAAACATACAATGAAAAGCAAAACCAAAAGCAACTTGAATTTTATGCTTAGAGCCAGTTCTTTCTGTACTTTTTCCTCTTAATCTGTAGTAAGCAGTTCAAAGGCTGCTATTATATAGGAGAAATTCTAACTTTGAAGGTCATGCCAACTTTAATATATATGTGAAGAAGTAAATAGATTTTCAGTCATCAGGATACTGAATGAAAACACGCACGCGCACACACACACACCTCCACACACACACACTCTCACAATCTCTCTCATTCTCATGCCAGCCTTAGGAGGACTGACAACATGAAAATATTTATAATTTTTCTGTAGCCTTTGGCTACCTTTCCCACTGGCCTTTCCTTGTGATGATACCAATAGTACTTACAGCGGTATCTAAAAAGAGAATTATGTTTGGCAAGCATCTGTTGATGGTAATGTCATGATGGCATAACTATAAGATGTTCAAGACCACAGAAGCAAGGATTCAATTATATCAGTCTATATTCATTCTTAACTTATTGAATTAATTGTTCAATTATTAAAGGTTAAACCTCTGTCATCAGTGGGCTCAAGAATATTCTATATTCTGCCCTAATATAGCAAAACTCTGGCCTATAAAGTTTCACAAAGTTCTTAAGTTCTGTTCTGGCTTAGAGTCCTATCTTGACGCCCAGAGGCTACAGTATCACCAGAATTCAATCTATTGGTAGAAAAGTTTGGAGAGGGAAGTAATGATTAGTCTGTATCTTAATTTGTCCTCTTCCAAGTGTCTTTTTACTAGCTTATGTATTGTTATTATGCATTTTTTCATGAAAAAATGTGTTGAAAATACTTAAATGGAATAAATGAAAACCAAGATATAAAGAAACTGAGATAGATACATGACTTTTCTCAGGAGTGACTGAGAAAAAATGCCTCTAACAAAATGCCACCATATATAGTACTCTAAAAATAAAAGAGAAAAGAGAAAGAGGAAGCAGAAAAACTCAGCCTGCCTTTCTTCATGGTCCAGGGCACGTAGCTCTCCTGCGCAGATAACTCACATAACTACAATCTTCTGTGCCCAGTTTATCATCAAACAATTCAACGTATCATCAGATGCTTCAGCTGATAGACAACTGCAAGGTCGCCACTGCAGCCTGGCTGCCATCAGCACTGCTCATCGCTCTCTCCAGCACAAGTACCATCCTGTAAAATCCCCAGCCAGCCTTTGTCTCCTGGCAGCCGGCTCCTCTCTTGCTGACCTGCCCATTGCTTTCCCGCAACATATTTTCCTATTTTCTCTGATAAATCTGCCTTTCGTTGCTGACACCCGTCCTGGGAAATTCTTACCCTGCCCTGCATCACCAACCTCAGATGGTCACTGATCACCTGCAAAAGGCACCGAGGAGGTAACATGACTTATTTTCCAATATAAAAAAAAAAAAATGTAATATGTAAATAATAATATTCCAGTTTTACAAAATTAATAAATTTTGAGAGATTCTGTAATCCTGAGGTCCCCAAAATAAGAATGCTCTATTTCCTAATTTTCTAGAGACCTAATAAGTGCAATCATTTAGTAATATATTTTATCTTTCATTTGTGTCATTAAAATTATTTAAATTAATTTTTACTTTCTTAAAAAAATTGTGCTATTAAATTTTTTAATTATATTTTTCCAATTATTTGCTACTGTTTATAAATACAAATTTTATATGTATTAAATATGTATTTCATGACCTTGTTAAATTATTGCTTTCCTTAGTTTGTAGTTTCCTGTTTTTTCTTTAAATCATGTAATCTAAAACTGAAAATAATTTCCCTCCCTCCCTCCCTCCTTCATTCCCTCCCTCCCTCCCTCCTTCCTTCCCTTCTTCCTTCTTCCTCCCTCCATGCCTCCTTCCTTCTTCCTTTCCTCTCTCCCTCCCTCCCCTTCCCTTTCTTCCTTTCCTTCCTTCCTCTCTCTCTCTCTCCCTCTCTCTCCCTCCCTCTCTCTCTCCTCTTCCTTCCTCTCTTCCCTTCCTTCCTTTCCTTCCTTCCTCTCTTTCTCTCTCCCTCCCTCCCTCTCTCTCCCCTTGCTTCCTTCCTTCCTACCCTCCTTCCCTCCTTCCCTCCTTTCCTTTCTTCCTTTCTTCCTTCCTTCCTTCCTTCCTTCCTTCCTTCCTTCCTTCCCTCTCTCCCTCTTCCTCTCTCCATTTTTTTTGCCTTACTGTAATAATTAGAGATGCTAGTGTAACATTAATTGCAATGAGAACTACTATATTTTTTCTTATTCCTGATTTTAGGAGATCAAAACTTCATTGTTAAGTATAATATGAGCTATAGGGTTTGTGTAGAAGCACCTTATCAGATTGAATACTTCATCAGTTTGAATAAATTTCTTTTTATTTCATGATTTATTGAGAAGTTTTGAGAATGAATTTTGAATTAAAATAAAATTCTTATTTTAATATGTTTAATTTTGAATGGATGTTGCATTAAAATGGTTTTATGCATCTATTGAAATAGCTTACTGTATTCTATTAATATGTTCAGTAGAATTCTGATATGGCTCTCAAATGTCCTAATCCCTTGTTTGTACACACTTTCTACTAATTATTCAATTAAACGCTAATGTAGGGGTTGCAGTAAAGTGATTCTGTAGATGTAATTAAGATCCCCAAATAAACTGACCTTAAAACAAGGAAATTATCTGGGTGGGCCTGACCAAATCAAATAAGCCCTTTAAATCTGACAGGGAAGTCAGAGTGATTCAAAGAGTGAGCAGTATTTGACAAAAGTTCTCAATGCTAGTGTGGAAGAGGTGAAGATCACGTACTAAGGAATCTGGGCAGTCCCCAGCTGCTAAGGCCAGCCTATGGCTACCAGCCGCAAGGAAAGGGGACCTCAGTCTTAAGACTAAGAAATTATATTTTGCTAACAATCTTAGTAAACTTGGAAGTGGATTCTTTCCCTGAATCACCAGATGAGAACTCAGTCTAGTATAAATCTTTATTTTTCACTTTGAAGCCCCCAACAGAAAATCCAGCTAAGCCATGTCTGGGTGGCTAACAAAAAGAACTGTGAGTTAATACATGGGTAGTTTTAAGTTAGTAGTTTTTTTGTAATTGTTCTTGAAGCAATGGAAAATTAGTATACATATAGTGAATTACAACAATTGGTTTTCTGACATTGAACCAATTTTTTGTTCCCATTGTAAATCCCTCTCAGTCATGATTTGTTACTGTTTTTCAGGTTGTTGGATTAGATCAGCAGTCCCCGACCTTCTTGGCACCAGGAACTGGTTTCATAGAAGACATTTTTCCCCTGGGACCGAGCTGGGGGCTGTGGAGTGTTCTGAGACGATTCAAGTTCATTGCATTTTTCATTAGATTCTCATAAGGAGCACACAACTGAGATCCCTGGCATGGATCATTCACAATAGGGTTCAGGCTCCTATGAGAATCTAATGCCACAGCTGATCTGACAGGATGCAGAGTTTAGCTTGACTCTCTCACCCCTCATCTCCTGCTGTGTGGCCTGGTTCAGTACCACTGGGACCTGGGGGTTGAGGACCCCTGAATTAAATTAGCTAGAATTTCCTTAACAATTTTGTGGCAGCACTTATAAGGGATATTAATTTGTAGTTGTCTTCTGATTCTTTCCTTTGAGTTTGATCCAAAAGTAATTCTGATCTAATAAAATGAGGTGGAGAGTATTTCCTGTATTTCTGTTTTCTGAAGAAATTCTGTAGGTTTTATGTCATTTCTTTCAATGTTGGCAGAATTAACCAGTGAACATATATGGGTCTAGAATTTTCCTGTAGAAATTAAATTAGTGTCTCTAAGACACTAAATTTCTCATTTAGTGTCTTAGAGACAGTGTTATATAGGTTTTTGTTTCATCTTGAGTCAATTTTAATAATTATATGTTTCAATAATTTTTCTACATATATTGCCAAATTTCAAAATTTTAACTTTCTCTTTGGTTTTCAGTAATCAAATTTGCATGATACATTTATGTGTGTTCTCATTTATTCTGCTTTGGATGTCCTGAGCATATTGAATCTGAATATTTAAGTCATTAACCACATTTAAGAAGTGTTCAGCCATTATTTTTTAAACATATTTTTCTGCCTCATTCTCCCTCTTCTTCTGCCTCATTCTTCTTCTTCTGCACCTTCAATTATATTTATGTCAGATCTTTCAATATTGTATCACAGTTATCTAAGGCTCTGTCCATGTTTTCTTCAATTTCTGTTCTCCTGCTTAGCTGAATAAATTCCATTAACCCGTCATGAATTTCACCAACTCTTTCTCTGTCATCCTCATTCTTTTATTCTACAATTAAGCCTCTCTGGTGTTGTTATTTGTGCGTTTTGAGATGTACTCCTCAGTTCTAAATTTACTTTGGTTCTTTTTTTCTATTTATTTCTTAAAATGTAGTCACTTTTGATTCACTATTAGTGGAGTATCCCTGACCTAATTTGCATGATCATAATAGCTACCCTAAAGTTTTCCTCTAAAAATTTAAATACCTGCTATTATCTTGGGATTACCCTCTCTTCATTTTGTTTCTCTCGAAAGTGGGTTAATTTTCCTGGTTCTTCATATTTTGAACAATTTTGTTTTTTGTACATTGTGACATTTTGTTGTGAGGACTCTGGATTGTACTATAGTCCCTTAAAGAGTTGGATATTACATTGGATAGGCTCAAATTATAAACTGTTTCTCAACTTAAGGTATATGGTAATTAAAGTCTCACCAAATTGCAAAATTGCATGAAGTCTGTCTGGTAAATATGTAATTGAGGAATCAGAAACACATGGGTCAAATATATACTTGACTCTTTTTTTTTTTTTTTTTTTTTAGTCATCTGACTCCCCTTGTTGGCACATTTCTTTCTGAGTTTCCCTCCTCATACCCATCTCCACCTCTACTCTCTGGCATTTCTTTGACCTAGAAAGATGGCTGGCTTTTTCCTAGGACTGAAGCCACTCTGGACCCTTCCACAAATATTGCTGCCTTCAGAACAAATATGAAAGATTAAAAAAATATATGTTTTGCTTATGTAGGTTGCTTCCTACATAAGCAAAACTTTATGCAAAAATATTATGTAGGTTGCTTCCTACAAATTTGGGCTTGTTTCTGGAATCTGCCTGCTTGTTCAAAGTATTAATAGCCTATGACATTAAAAAATAATTATTAGTTTTATGTATTGCAGAAAATATATAATTATGCTGATCCTAATACATATTTATGTTTACAATATTTGACTTAGTAAAGGAAGAGAACAAAGTAGCAGAATAATAACATATACCTCTGCAAGTTTGTTATGAAGCATAAATAAGATAATGCATATAAAGTGCTCAGCAGAACATTATACATAAAATAGGTTTTTGATAGATGACGGATCCTTATCTTTGGCCTTAAATTGATGCCAATATTGTCATTATTTTTTCATTTTTATCATAAATCAAAGAATGTTATTGGCTCTACTGGAATTGGAATATGAAGGGGTGACTTCATATTCCTTTTCATATTTGTGAAATCATATTAAAATTTTAGATGTCTATTCAAATCTTCTAGACTGATGGCCTCTTGGAAATAAATTTGAATGGAAACTGTTCCACTGAAGAGGCTCAGGAGGCCTCTAGTTCTGGAATAGTCTTTGGACTTTCTTAGAATTCTCAGTGTGAATAGAGCAAGTTTTTCATTGACATTTTTGTGTTTCAACTTTTTTTTGAGAGGGAGTGTGGCTCTGTTGCCTAGGCTCCAGTGCTGTGGTGCGATCTCAGGTAGTTGCAGCCTCCGCCTCCCAGGTTCAAGCGATGCTCTTGCCTCAGCCTCCTAAGTAGCTGGGATTAAAGGCATCTGCCATCATGCCCGGCTAATGTTTGTATTTTTAGTAGAGACAGAGTTTTACCATGTTGACCAGCCTAGTCTCCAAGGAACTCCTGACATCAAGCGATCCACCTTCCTTAGCCTCCCAAAGTGCTCCTCGCAGGCATGAGCCACTGTGCCCAGCCAAGTGTTACAAAGCTTTTTAGCTGTATCTTCAGCTCTGATTAATAAACATCACATACTTGGCTGCATTTTTATATACCCAAAATTCTTAAGCCATTTTTAATTTGATTTGCTTTCAGTTGGTAAAATTTGATTTGGCTACTCATCAAGGGAGCAGACTTGATTGCAAAAATTCCTGCATTTCTCTGTTTCACTTAGAGCTTGGAAATATAAATAGTTTGTGGGTGTATGTATGCCCACGTGTATGCTTCTGCATGCAAGCTAACTGATACCTCTTAAAGAATATTTGACCTAAACATTCCAAGTCATTGCTTGTAGCTCAATAACTTGGAATGCATAGATCAAATATTCTTTGAAGTCCCAATCTGTACAGAAAATGTCTAATTACCTGTGGGTAATGAGAAATTAAATTACACCATTCTATATTATTCTGAGGAATACCTGCAATAAAGTTTTTTCTAAATCAATGTATTTCAAACCTCATGCATAGTAAGAAAAGCAGAACTCCACATGGTTAAGATTATAGAAATACTCTTATTTCATAAAGCCCTGAAATGGTCTTATGACGTGAAGCAGATATGCTTCAGCAGAGTTCAGAAGCTGGCTAGGAAACATAAATTGCTAAGAGATTGTAAAAAGCACATTGGAGTTGGGCCAGATATTACCCCTTGAATTAAAAGAGTAATTTGAAAATCAGGACACTACTTTATTTTTTAACCAATTGCTAACATTGGGATTTCAGATAGGGAGAAATATATTATGATTAATTCTGCCCTTTTCAGAGGGAACCTGGCAGCTCTGTCCTTCACCAGCTGGAGTTTATGTAAGGCCTTATGGAGCAAGTCAGCCAACAGGGAGTTACAATAATCTAATCTTCGTGGCCTGGATACTGCCTTGCGTGAGCAGCTTGCATAAGTAAAGCATTTTTCAGTTTCCTGCTATGGAGTTGAGAACACAAAGGTATTGCACTGGTTTCACTTGTGTGACTAGACTTCTCTGGGAAAGACAAGATCCTCATTTCTTTTATCTGACTAACTAACTTGAATGTTCTGGATAGGGAGAAAAACAATGGAAGCTATTAAGATTAATGATACCTCTCTAATTATGCAATAAAGCAGCCATGACCTTATAAATTTAGGAGAGTTAAGGTTAGCGGTTTTCAACTGAGTTGGATTCATCCTGATTGGTGCAATTTATAATAAAATGTAAATAACAAGGTTCATGCTGGTTATTTTGGATTTTGCCTTAATTGTTTTAATTTTTGTGCATCTGCCTTGATTAGCATCCTTGCTTAGCTAACAATTTACTTATTATTTATGTCTAGTGTTGATTATCTGGGAACAACACATAAATATATAGATTCCTTCATCTGGGATAGCCTTTAGAGTTGGGTCAATACTAAGTTTATTTCCATTCACCATCCTTACCTCATGGTTGGTTTCCAGGACAGTACCTATCACAGTGTACCTTATCCAAAATATCTGTTGATCAGATGAAACTGTTCTTATGGAGGAGAAATATTTATGTTGCATGGTGCATGCTATGTAATAAAAATATATAGCATGGATCATTTGCTCCCCTGAAGATACAAGATGACTTTTGACAAGTATACGTTTTGAAATATTCTATACCAAAATGCAGTAACACATTAAAGAGAAATGGTATAAGGTAAAGTCACTTTGAATAGATTATTTTTGCTTTCTGCTCTTTTGCAGGACAAGGACTACATTTTTTCCTGTTCCCTATTTAGGGCTTATTCTAATTATTCTATTTAATCTGTTATAAATGTGGATAATATTGACATATATGGTTTTTGTACCATTATATTCAATCGGGTAGTTTGTATTTACAATATAAATATTTTCTCTTGAAAAGGGAAAAATAAATTAGGCTCTTGCTTTAGATTTTAAACATCACTTTGCTATACAGTAATAAGATACATTTGGGTTCAGGCAGAGACATCGTTCTATTTTTGTTATACCTGTATAACAAACATAAGAAAATACTGAGATGCCAGATGATCTCAAGTTCTAAATCAAAAGAATCTTTTCCTCTTTCTAATGCCTTTACTCCCTGGGTTCACCACTACTTTGATTATCTTTTTCTGAAAAACACTTGATTCACAAGTGTTTATTTTTGTTCCTCAGTTAATGTTATAGAATTAGAAGCTTTTAAAATAAAATGATGGCATGAAGAGAGGGGACTCAGGAATACCTTGATTACACTTTCTGGAGGAACATCTTCTTTTTTCACACTTCTCATGGGAAAGATATAAACTTGGAGCAAGCAGCAATTTATTGTTAACTGGGGTTATGATCTGAATGAGTTCAAATTTTGGAATGTGCCATTACAAAGAACTAATAACAACCAGCCAACAAAAACAAAACACCTGCATGGGGAAAATTGTACAAAAGAAACGATAACAAGATGCCCTAGCAACTCCGGGCAAATTTACTACCTTTCTACCCCCTTGCAGCTTGCCTCCAGGTTCCAGCTATGACTGTCTCAACTTCTGTCCAGCTACTTGCTCCCATAGGCTACACTCCAGCTCCTCTGATCAATTGAAATGACTTCTCCACCAAAGCAGTGCTTTCACAGAACTGCTCCTGAAGACAACCTCCTCTAGTTTCCATGGTTTCCCTGTTCTACTCTGTACACTTTGCTTTCATTGTCAATTCCCCGGTGCTTAAATCTTCCAGTTTTTCCTAATGTTAGCTGTCTTCTGTCTTCATTTTCTTCTTTCAGATCCAGTACCACCATCCATCATTTCAGTGACTTTGGCAATTATCTTCAACTCCCTCAAACTTTCTCACATCCAATGATACGACTTTCTCATGTAAATAATTTGATGACTCTTCTTGCCTTAAGAAGTTCTAACCCCTAAACAAGTTTCCGAAGACCCTTCAGATCTGGTCCTTTCTACCTCCTTCCTTTTCTTGTACTATTATTCCCCTTGTCACACAAACTCCTCCAGCTAAAATGATCCCACTTTTATCCCCATTTCCTCTATTGTGTCCTGCCCAGGAAGTAAGAAACTCTTGGTTTTTATGAAAGTTCTTCCTCTGCCAACATCATTATTGCTTTCTGTCTTTTCCTCATCTAGCTAACTTATATATACTACCTGCTCAGTTCTAGGAGGCATTTCTTGACTTCCACCTCTCCGATAGAATTAGGTGCTCTCCTATGATCCCCATTGTTTATCTTAGTCTGTTATTTAGAGAGCGACATTGTAATTGACTCTTACATTGACTGTCTCTCTCAACAACAGTAAACCTATGATACACCACTGTGTTCTCTGAGCTTAGCACCATGGCCTACACATAGTGGAACTCAATAAATATAGTTGAATATGTCAATAAATTTCAGATTCCAACAGGTTATGTAATTGGCTAAACATCATTCTTCTATACTGGACTTACATACACTTTTTAAATTTGGTCCTCAAAACAACCCTTTGAAACCAATATTATTCTTTGGTTATAGCTGATGCACACAGACATTTTCAAAAACCAGCCAAACTACTCAGTGTTCTAACTCCAGTTATTCTGAATACCAAAGTACAATCTTAGATTTTGTAGTACTTTATATTAATTGTATTAGATAAAAATTAGATTTCTTCTAAATTTAAAGAAAATACCCCTTGAAAAAGATAAACTATTTATTCGTGGGGATATAAGGATTTTCTGCCCTCTGTATAAAACAGAGAGATGAAAATGCAGTATTTCTTTTTTATAATGCTACTTTGAGGAAATCACATGATACAGTTAATCTTAAACAGCAGAAGAGCATGAGGCCTGTACCAACACTCCTAGGAGACTTAGCAAACTTGTTTGGTATTTTCAAGATCAGAAAACATGACTTATTCTGTGTTTGCGTCCTACGCAAAAGACACGGTTTGCCTAATTAATTTTAATGAAGGAGAAATCAGCATAAATACCACAATTAAAAATAGTCTGTAAATTTGCTCTTATGAACAGTGTATTTACCATACAATATATTTTCTATGTATTTTTATTTTTCCACTTGCCTTAAATATGTTGAGAAAATATATAACTGCTTTTCGTCATGAAAACTTTAGAGGCAGCAATTCAGTAATCACAGGTACTAGAATCAATGTAGGCCTGTTAGGTGACTCAGTAGGAATGTCAAGCCTTTCCCCCTTATGTTTGTAGTATTTTGAAATCTAAGTGTTCCAGGTAAACTAATTTCAAAAGCCTGTATTTCTATTAGATCATTTACAAAATATTTTCCAGATATATATTTCCCAATATATAGGCAAATATATATTTATACATATATTCTTATATACATTGATATATTATTTATATAGTTATGCATATATTCTTATATGTTGATATGTTGATATATTATTTATATAGTATACATACATTCTTATATATTGATATATTATTTATATACTTTATATATATATTCTTTTATATATTGATATATTATTTATATATATTTATTTATACACATATTCTTTTATATATGTGTATATATTTATTTTACTCACAACCTTGCATTACAGCTATGCTTCCAAGCAGATACATATAAGTCTAGTTACAGGAATGAATTGCTTAGGTTCAGATAGAAGTTTCTGCAGTTGGTGAAAAATATTGCTACCTAAGCCATTTGCAGAGGTTTTCACTGCTTTATAAAAGAGTCATGCAATAGCAACTATATTTTTATCTTTTTCTGTCTATATCCATACCTACATTTGTATGTATATCATCTATGTCTCTATATCTGTCAGTTTCTATCTACATCTTTATCTATCCTGCTATGAGTGGCACATCTGCTAAAAGCATGCCTTCATACAGGGGAATGTGACCTTGTTTGTCCCGATACCACTGTGTGTGTGTGTGTGTATACACACAAACATATATATATATATATATATATAAAGTCGTACTTTAGGTTCTGGGTTACATGTGCAGATCATGCAGGATTGTTGCATATGTATATGCATGGCAAGGTGATTTGCTGCCTCCATTGCCCTGTATACTTTTGGAGCCCTGTCTTCCTCTAGACACCAATGCCTTTCTAATCAGTGAGCCTTATAAATAAATCTCAAATTCAACCTTCGAAATATTTCTTACTCCATCTTTTACCCTAATCCCTCTAAACTTAGGTGAGACTTATCTCTTACCATGATTACTGCAAAAGCCTTTTATGTAAAGTCCCTTCTCTGACTAGCACACATAAATAATCACATTTCACATTCCTCTAGGAGTTATTTTTCTAAAACATAGTTATGATGGTATTATTCCTGTCTTTTAGAACCTTTAATGTCTTCTCCTTGCCTTGGGAATGTGAAATCATCACCCTACCAGGGACTTTAACAAGTTGGCTTCAGTTCAACTATTTAGCATTAAGTGCAGCCAGCATTTCTTTAATGAGTGTGCACTTTTTATGATTTATAACTGTATTTATACAATTACCTCCACTTTAAGCCCTAGCACAAATTTAACCTCCTTGGCAATGTCTTACTCAGTCTCTCAAAGTAGAATTCGGTATTCTCTTTTCTACTTTGTGATAGCATTTTGTTCAAAGTTTATTTATAATATTCATTCTGTTGTAATATGCTTGCTAGTTTGCCTAAATTCTGTATCCACTTGTCCTCAGAGTTCTATTACAGGTTCTTTTTTATCTTGCCAATTTCTAAAACAGAGCCTATTTTTCATAAGCTATGTGATCGCCAAGAGCTGGCTGCATCGAACAGAATAAAACATTATGTATTTTTGTCTAACATTTTTTCTGCATTATGTACTATCTTAAAAGGAATTATAATGAAAAAATAAATTATTTAAGAAATGATTATAGCCTCTGTCTTATTTTAAAAAGAAACAAATCATGAACCAGAAGCAATAGAGGGACAGTTAGAGAGAGAGGTATCTTAATCACAGAGGGATATCAAGTGGCTTATGCACATGTGCCCAGAGAAGCTTGGGAAACAGCAGGACACAGAGGCAGAAGCAGAAGCATTTGGAAAAAGGTGCATTAGGGGAGTTCTTATTATTTCAAGTAAGAGCAACTGGCTCATTTAAGGTAAATGTTATAGGTGTTACATGAAAACCAAGAATAAGGATGCACCCATATCTCAGAAAAAAAATTAGTGAGAAATAAAAATAAAATCCTAAGTCTCCCGACTGACTGCACAAACCCTCTCTTGGCCAAGGAACCCCAAAGAAACCTTTAAGACTGAGTTCCCAGCCATCACAGGCCAGGAGGTTGAACACACCTCATCATACTTTCTCACTTGCTCACCGCCATCAGGCTTTCTTGTCTAATGGTTAAAACAACAGCCCTTTCCAAAGACTCACTTTACTGATGATTTCAGCAAGCTACCAAACTGCTACACCCTGTTTTTATCTCCTTAGATCAATTGACCAGGGTTCCTTGCTGATGAGAGACCATCAATGACAAGTGCTTCTGGCCAGTCTGTGGAGGATGCACAGTTGCGCAATGAGAGTTTTCATGTCCTCTGCTTCACCTTTCAACATTAGAGTGCCCTGAACTCTGCCCTTTGATTATACTAATGCTGTCATTTTTTTTGACATGCCACCCATGAAAGGACATGAGTCTCAGTTGTCCGTGTGTATGTTTCTTCTTTTACAAATATTCATTTCTCTTATAACTTATTAAATATGTATATTTGGCCACCATGCTCAGCATAAACTCCCATTCCCTTTACCACTTTCTTCAGGTGTTTAATCTTGGCTTCTGCCAGACGCTATGATTCCCAGCCTATGAAATGGCCAGACTGCAGGTTGCAACCCTTTATGAGAAATAAAGCTTTCCTTTTCAAATTGGTGAACCTTGTGATTCTTCAGCTGACATTAGATAAAGAACTAGAATGCCCTCTCCATCTATCCCTCTCTGTGTATACTTTATTCTTCTTTCTTGATACAGATCAAATTTTCCTGTTGTAATATGGTGACTAACATCTCCTATTCAGGATTAGAACCAGATTAAGTCTGACATCAAGTTTTTATTTTCAGTTTTTATGGGGAGCAAACTTTGCCCAGCTTGAAGAAGACACCAATTTTTAAACCAATTATGTCCAAGAGTGAAGAATGGATCATTGGTTCAGTGATGGCTAACCTTCCCTCTCTAACATGCTAGGTGTCTACATACTGAGCTTAAGGGGGGTTATGAACAGAAAAATTTCTCATTAAGATTATGATAAAGCCTTACTTTGTTTAACACAGTTAAATAAACCCCATGTCTTTTTATAATTCAGAATTTACTTTGATCTTTATGAAGAAAAGTGAGTTAATATTTGGATTTTAATTTTTCTCTGAAAAATTAAAGGATGGAAGGTTAATATTATAATTTGGGACATATTGCTATTACTATTACTGTGTTTTGGAATATTATTACTATTGTATCTTTACAATAATTTATAGACTCAATACATTCTCTTGGGTGAGCTGTGTTTGCAAAGCAGCTGAGTCTTATTTAAGTTGGAAAATGGACTGGGGAGGAGGCTGAGCCTCACACGCAATTGGACAGATTTGATTCACGAACTGCTCTGTTCTGGTTCCAGAAGCATGTTGAGGCAAAGGACAATGCTCATTAGCAGTGCCAGGATATATAACAGGGCAGTGGTTGGTGCTGAAGGTGGCCCTCAGGGTGCCCATCTCACTGTTTGCCTTCTCCCCTGAGAGAACAGTAACATCAGTGATTTATTGGGCCCATGAGTTGAGAACCCTGTTCTCCTAAGCCTTCATTTCTAAAATGTGGCCTTTCACTCTCCAAGTGGTAACAGTACTGGGAAGGCAAGTTCTGTCCCTCTTCTGAACTCCATTGACCTGTTCATTTGCAAAGGAGAAGTGAAGCATGTATTCATTAGAGGATATTTTGCTGAGTGTGTGTGGTTCTACATTGTTCCTAGCTCTCTTGGGCCTGCCCACCATCTTTATAAAAGGTTTTCTGGCTCCTGCTGCTAGGGAGGAAGCATGACTCTATGTAAAATGTGATTTGTCTTCCTTGTTAGTATAGTGGTGAGTATCCTCACCTGCCAAACACAATTTGTGGAATTTACTTAGAAATCAGAATCTCAGGGTGCTGGGCATGTTGGCTCATACCTGCAATCCCAACAACGGAGGAGACTGAGGCAGAAGGATCACTTGAGCCCAGCAGTTCGAGACCAGCCTGTGCAACATAGTGAGACTGCAATTACAGGAAAAGAAGGAATCAGAATTTCAGGGCTGATCCTAGACCTATTTGATCAGGCGCTACTTTTTAACAAAACCCTGAGGTGGTTCATTATACCATTAACATTTCAGAAGCACTGATTTATTCTTTCCAAACTCTAAAGATAATAAAAATGATCTGAAGGGATGTTTAAAATGTTGATTTTCAAGACCCATCTTGCTGTTTCAGAATCTCCAAGAAAGGGTCCTGAGAAAATGTGGGACCACTGGAAGCCCATCTCTCACAGTCTAGAGCGGCACTTCTCAAACTTTAATGTATATTCGTATCCCCCAGGGACTTTGCTGACATACAGGCTCTGATTCAGTAGGTCTTTGTTGGGGCTAGATGTTGGTGTTCATCCTGCTAAATGACAGGCAACACTTAGCAGCAAGGCTGCAATATCAGGGCTAGTGGGGATGAAGCATTGAATAATTTCACAAATGTATCTGATCTGTCTATCTTTTCAACTCTCTTGGATATGGTGTCCTAAGGTCTAGATTTATAGACAGCATGTTAGTAAGTCTGTTTTTGACCACAGCTACAGTGTTCTCTAACTCATTTTTATAATAATAAAGCTGCTATTTTGATCTCCATATATTTGACTCCTATGTCTATTCCTGATAGACTGAGTTCGTGTGTGTGTGTGTGTGTGTGTGTGTGTTCTGTGTGTGTCTGTGTCTGAGTCAGTTTAAGTCCAAGCAAGATGTAATAGTCACAATGTTTCTGTATGACACTAGTTTCAAAATCTCATCTCCATAGATAGGATAGATATTAAACTCCTACCCCAACATCTCTTCCTAATAAAGGGTTTAAAGATAAAGGTAGCTCCATAGAAGCTAAGATTTCTGCTACAGCTACTGAGGCCAGCTTTAATGTCATCAATTTCTTTCTCTGCTTAAATCAGAGGAGATAAATAAACATTTAATGATATTTTATAATTCCTTCAAGGTATGAGAGATTCCATCAAAGGAGAAATTCTATAGCACTTAGAAGTGGAGGCATGTGTGTTATTAAGTTGTGAATTTCTAATGGCACAGATTGGGAGAATCCCAATATACAGGGAAAAACCAGATAACTTTGGTGAAATTTTTCTTTATAAGAATTTGCTGGGTACTGGGATGGTCTGTCCCTGAATGCTCAAGGAAAGTAGATAACTTTGGAGGAAAGCAGACATTTTTTGGAACAAAGAGAAAGTGTATTCTCTCTTTCAGCTAGAAACTTATTTGGAATAAATATTTGGATGAAGGAAGAGCTTTCTACAATTAGCTCCACCTTTCAGAAAAAAATCTATGAGGGGAAAGGTCTTAGGGACAAATTGAGTCATTACCTAGGAGGATTTAAATGGTACAACAGAGTCATTATTTTTTAAAGTAGCGTTTATATTTTGGAGGACTTATCAAGGATAAATATTCCTCAGTTACCTTCCAAAATAATTTTTATTGTTTTTGTTGTTATTTTATTCAGGTGTCTTTTTGTCTTGACAGTTAGGAGACATGTAGAGATTGAAACTCAAAAACAATTACTAACGTATGACCTTTGCAGAAAACAAATAATTCAAAGAAAACATAGGAAAGAGAAGAATCAATACTTACAGAAGGGTTAAGGAGTATTAAAGCAGTTGGTAATAGGGCAAGGTAGAGAATGAACTAAGAAAGCAAAAATGAGTGTAACCAAGAGGTGAGAAACTTTCTGATCTAGGGTCCTTGCATGAAATAAGTCAACATGTGTATTCTTAGACTTAGGTTGAATTTCATGAAAATAGTTTTACATTTAGTATCTGGAATTCTTTAGTTTCTATTTAACAAATATATGAGTATAATGTCATTTATGTTAAAATTCAATGTTATCAAAATTATTAAATGCATGATTTCTTAGGAAGTCACAAAAGGAGACCTAGGAAACAAATATTTGTTGAGCATTGTTAAGATAATTAAATATTATTTAGTTACACAGAATCTATTATCTCTTCCTAATTGTATCTCATTTCCTAGTGTGTAAATAATTATTCCTTCCCATGTGTAGACTTTCTAGGATGGTAATTCTATAGGCCATATTCCATCATGGAAGATTAATCAGGAGCTCTTTTCCAGGTATTTGGATCTCCAGCAGTTGCTGCAAGTCTGAGAATGATTGGTTGGCAATTGTCCCCCTCCCCTTCGTTCAACTGCCACCCCCCCAGCCCCGGGCATTCAGGCAGGGAGACACTTACTGGGATTCTTGATGCCTATGTGTTTCTTAGATACCCAGTACCACTTAGTTTCGAGTCTGATCCTCCAGTTTTCTGTCTATTCAGTGTCTTTTCTCTAGCACCTCTCTGCCCCAAATATTTTTCCAACAAATTCCCTTTTGCATGAATTATCCAGTTTATACTGCTTGTTAATAAGAACTTGTTTTATATAGCACAAGACAAAATAAAAACCTCTTTTTATCATATCTAACAAAAATTGCAGTTTTAGATCCCAAAAGATTAAATCATATTCTATAGAAATTGTAGAGTAAGTCATTTTGGAACATTAAGTATTATATTATTTATATATTTGTTGTGCTTCACATCATCTCCTAACAGAAAAAAACTCCAAAGTAAATAATCAACTAAAATTTATGAAACATGAATCACAAACTAATAATGGTGTTTAGCTCAGTGCAAACATATCAGATAACTCATGCTTTTTCCTGTAGTTATATATATTACTTACTATTTCATAATGTGTATGTATTATTCATATAACCATAAAATAAGCTATTTTTATTGAAAAAAGTGGAATTATCAAAAGCAGTTTTACTAATATATAAATTAGATATTAGTTTCTTGATGTATATTTATCTGCTATGTTTTAGTCTACATTGTTATACTGAGATTATAATTTTTAACTCTATTTTTCATTAGTTCTTACCTCCATTCCTTGTTCTCACCTCCATTCCTTGTTCTCTCAGTTTGTTTAAAGCATACTACAATAAACTATCTGAATGTGGTAACTATAATTATTAGAAAGCAAATGCCAATAAAATTATGCAGAAGATTGAAACTGAACCTCTTCCTCAATCAATACACAAAAATTAACTCAAGATAGATTAAAGATAAAATATAAGACATAAAACTCTAAAAAGTCTAGAAGAAAACCTAGGAAATACCATTTTGGATATTGGCCTTGGTAAATAATTTATGTCAGTCCCCCAAAGCAATTGAAACAACAAAAACAAAAATTGATAAGTGGGACCTATTTAAAGTGAAGAATTTCTACACAGCAAAAGACACTATCTAAAGAGTTAGGAGACAACCTCAGAATAGGAAAAATTTTGCAAACTATATATCTGACAAAGGTCTAATATCTACAATCTGTAAGGAACTTTCACAATTCAACAAAGGAGAAAATAAACAACCCCGTTAAAAAATGGGCAAAGAACATGAACAGACACTTCTCAAAAGACATATATATGAGCAAAAAATATATAAAAAAAGTTCAACATTGTGAATCATTAGAGAAATGCAACTCAAAGCCACAATAAGATATTGTTGCAGAATTTTGCTCCTTAGTTCAGCTAAAACCCTGGTTCTTGTCACATGACTAGAAAACTTAGGCACATGCCACATTGAAGGGTGAGTAGAGCAGGTTTTATTGGGTGAAAGTGAGGAAATGTGTTCTCTCCCCAGGTACACAAGGAGGCGTAATTTCAAGGGCAGAAACTTCCCAGCACCATAACCTTGCCCCCTCCCCTCTTTCTCCATCCGAAGATTAGAGGTCTTTGTTTTAATTTTCGAGCTCGAGGGAAGACTCAAAAGATCAATCGCTCCAGTGGAAGTTTAAAGGAACTCTTTTCATTGGCCAGGGGGCTTGGAGAAAGAAGGAATTCCTCCCAGGTTAAAAGTCCCCTTCTTCCTTGCCTCCTTGGATTCCATCTTTGGGTCCTCTTCCACCATCTTTGTGGAAGCTTTCTCCCTTTCCAGAATTTCCCCCTCTGAGGTCCCCTTCCACTCAGTGTGGAAGCTGCTTTCCTCTCCAGGATTCCGTACTTGGATCCCCTTCCACAATCCTCATGGAAGCTTTCTCTCTCTCATCTTTTTCTCTCTCTTTCTCTCTGACTAAATAAGTCATTTTCTGCAAAAAGTCTTTGGGGTCTGATGTTTACTTGCAAGGGCACCATGCCATGTGGTCCCCTCTCCCATCCTCTCAGGGGAGCTGAGCACTCCCCTGCACTCCAAAACCCAGAAACAAAAGGAAAAAATGAAAAACTCTCAGGAAAATGAGAGGGGATTCTGCTAACAGGCTCGGACCTCACAAATCCCAGGCCACCACACAGGAACAGAAGAGAGCCGGGGCCTCTCCTACGTAAGGTGCAAATTCCCCATGGTTCCACCCACTTCCCCCAGTGTGCATGTCAGGCTCCTGTCTGCTGTAGTCATGACCAGACAAGTCCTGGGCAGGTTCCCTCATCTGCTCAAAGAATCTGATTTAAACACTTGTGGGGTGGGTCAACGATGCTCCAGGTACCCCTTTTTAATCTGTTTAGGCATTTGGCTGTCTCATCCACCTTTCCAAAGAAGTGCATCTCATCTAACTGCTATTAGAATACGGATAAGGATAAGGATGAACACCGAGCTTAACTGCTTCCTGCTGATGGAAAGTGCTGTCTTGGGAAAATGGAAGTCAGATCTTCCTCCTGGGGCCTACGTGTCCCCAGCAAAATGGGCCATGGTTTTAGGCTCTGGCTGCATGATGTTTGGAGTTTGATGGCCTGAAGGCAAGAAGAGACAAACTAGGTTATTAGAAAACATGTATTAAAATGAAACAAGGGGAGAAAAGGACAGCCGAAAAATCTTGAGTCCTTTTACCGGTTTGCACAGGGAGAGGGAGGCCAAAAGCCTGACTTGAAAAAAAACAACTTATCCTGCATGATCTGCACATGTGCCTCAGAACATAAAGTACAATTAATAAAAAAGTCAGAGTTGTATAGTTATCTGCATATAGATAATGCTCACATTTTCTTAAATTTATACTTAAGTATTTTATTTTCTGTTCCTATTATGAATAATTTTTGTGTTTTTAATTCTAAATTTCAATTACTCATTGATGGTATGTAAGAAAGCAGCTGGCTTTCTTATATAGCATATAATAAAGTAAACTTGTAAGCTATTATATAGTTGTAGGTTTTTAGTATAATTTTCTTTTTTTATCAAATTGAGGAAGTTTCCTTTTATTCCTAGTTTTTTGAGAGTTTATATTGTGAATGTATGCCGGACATTTGTATTAATGTGATTGTACGCTTTTTTCCTTTAGCCTACTGATGTAGTGGATTATATTAATTACTTTTTAAATGTTGAACTAGATTTGTGTACCTGAAATAAATCCCACTTGATCTCTAAAAAAAAACAAAATACACAAAACAACTCTTACCCTTTTTACCAGTGTGTTGGGCTTCTAGCTTCCCTTTCCAAACCCAAGACTGGTTGACTTAGGATTGGGATTATCCCAGTCTAAGGTTTGGGAAATTGACTTTTCCCAGTGTGGAGGACGCATCCAAAGGGAGTGCCCCATAGTACAGAGACACAATTACCTATCAGTGAAGTGAGGACAGAGGAGGAAAAAAAAAAAGGAAGGAATTTTTTCAGAGGAGAGTCAGGGATTCAGAATGCGTTTTAAAGGAGACATACTGAAGATGAATGGCTACTCATCTAAAAAGAGGGAAGCAGGCGTCCCTGGTTCCTTTCTCTTCCTAGCAAATACCCAGGGTATAGGAAGGAGAGAAAGCGAGGCATTCCTTGCTCTATCTTCTGTCCTTGTATCCCCGAGTCCTGGCAACCATGACAGGGTGCTGCCCATGGGTGTCACAGCTGCTCTCACCTGTTGCTTAACAGGGGGGCATAGAGGGTGGGATTATCTGCTCTTGCCCATGTCTACCCCATCTCCCCCGCTTTCAGTAGCCCTTGAATTCCCTAGACCTTATTTATTGCCATGGTTACTAGTGTAATGTTTATCCATGAAATGAGAAGCTTGGCTTAATCAGCAGGAATTAGGCACACTCACCTGCACTATGCCTTTTAACTTCCGTTATCATCTGCCTCTGGATCCCTCAGATCCAGTTTTCTTTCCTCAGGCTTTGACATGAAGCTTGAAATTGAGTTTAGGACAAAACTGTGTCTTGGAGTGGGGCGGGGGTGGGTTGCATGGCCTCCTTGTCATAAGCTGAATGCTAAGGCAAAGCTGTGGGATTGATTTTTCCTCCAACAAGGGAGAGAAAAAGATGTCTTGTACACACCCAAAACGTCCTTGGTGGCATAACTTTGTGGCTATGGTTATGTTGGTGAAGATTTGGGGGGATGAGGCTTGACTTTGGTTAGCTCCATTGGTCTTACTTTCCCAAAAAGGCAACCTCCAGGTAATGGGCACCCTGTTTTTTCCCTTCATCTGTCAGGATTTGCAGGATAATTGCTCAGAACTCAAATATTGATCCAGACCTTGACGTCACCCATTCCCTTTCATTCATCCTGAGCTGCAGCTGGAGATTGCTGGTTGGTTCACAGGAACAAGCTGGGCTAGCCTAAAATGTAGGCAAAAACTTAAAAACAACCAATAAGTACAGAATCTAATGATAAGTGTTGAAACATAATTTCTCTCTCCAGTCCTTATTTCTGTTAAAAACAATTCACGATAGGACTGCATTATTTGCAAAATAGACTTTAGTCTTATATTTGGCCTGATTAATTTGCATAAAGTGCAGCAAGAATAACTATTTTGACATAAGCCTTTTAGATTGGCTTTGATGGAACTCTATGCCACAAAGAATCTCAGATAAGACCTTTTAAAACTGAGCCCACCCAGGGATGCCAAAATGTTGCAGAATTTGCTCCTTAGTTTAGCTAAAACCCCAGTCCTTATCACACAACCAGGAGAATTCAGGCACACAGAGACATTGAAGGGTGAGCGGAGTAAGGCTTTATTGGGTGAAAAGTAAAAAAAGGAAAACTCTCAGCAAAGTGACAGGGGTTCCCGTTAACAGACCCCCAACTCCACACATAGATTGAATCTGAGGCCACCATACAGGGACAGAAGAGAGCAGATGCCTCTCCTGCATGAGGTGTGAACTTCCCATGGCTCCACCCACTTCCCCCAGTACTCATGTCTGGCACCAGTCTGCTGTGGGCATGCCTAGGCTTGGGCAGGTTCCCTCATCTGCACAAAAGCATCTGATGTAAACACTTGTAGAATGGGTCGGAGATTCTCTGGGGACCCCTTTTGATCTGCCTAGGCATTTGTCTGTCGCATTACCATCTCACATCAATCAAAATAGAGCATCACACACTGCTGTCAAGAGGGGGAGGCTAGGGAAGGGACAGCAGGGGTGGGGAGGGTGGGGAGAGTTAATGAGGGGAGAAATGGCAGATATAGGTGATTGGGGGATGAAGGCAGCAAACCACCTTGCCATGTATGTACCTATGCAACAATCCTGTATGATCTGCACATGTACCCCAGAACCTAAAGTACAATTAAAAAAAGAAAAGAAAAGAAAAAAAAAGAGCTATTATTAAAAAGTCAAAAAATTACAGAAATTGTTGAGATTGCAGAGAAAGGGGAACACTTACACACTTCTGACGAGACTGCAAATTAGTTCTATCACTGTGGAAAACAGTGTGCAGATTTGCCAAAGAACCTGCAACAGAACTACCATTCAGCTCAGTAATCTCACTACTGGGTATATACCCAAAGGAAAATAAAAATGTTCTGCTGTAAAGATACATGCACATGTATGTTCATCACAGCACTTACCACAATAGCAAAGACATGGAAACAACCTAGATGCACATCAATGATAAACTAGAAAAAGAGGTACATATACACCATGGAATACTACACAGCCCTAAAAATGAGTGAAATCATATTGTTTGCAGTAACATGGATGCAACTAGAGGCAATTATTCTAAGCAAATTAACACAGAAACAGAAAACAAAATACTGCATGTTCTAACTTATAAAGAGTAGCTAAACATTGAGTACATGTGGGCACAAAGATGGCAACAGTAGATACTGGAGACTACTTGGCATGGGAGGCTGGGAGGGGAGGATGGATTAAAGAACTACCTATCAGCTATTGTGTCGATTATCTGGGTGATAAAATTATCTGTACACCAACCCCCATGACATGTAATTTACCTGTGTCACAAATCTGCACGTGTACCTCCTGAACCTTAAATAAGTTGAAAAAAAAAAAAAACCTTAGTGTTAGAAAAAAGATAAAATGTATTTAATATGTATTAAGGTATTTG
Source organism: Saguinus oedipus (assembly GCA_031835075.1). Classification (NCBI taxonomy): domain Eukaryota; kingdom Metazoa; phylum Chordata; class Mammalia; order Primates; family Cebidae; genus Saguinus; species Saguinus oedipus. Next base: position 112,381,283 of record CM063172.1, read on the forward strand.
CTTCAAAATACTTGTAAATTCCTCTCTGTCACAATGAAGTGCCTTTTATATGTGTTTGAATGCCTCTTAATTCTCTTTTGATAGGTAAATAAACTTCTTGGAAACTTTGAGATCCAGGAATGTCTTTCTCAAGAACCTGGGAATCACCTCTTGGAAATATAATCTTCAAAGAGAATGGTGCCCATGTCTCCCAGCTTCTGTGGGAGGTTAGCAGCCTAACTTATGTGGGTGCCTTGCTCCAAGTTGCTAAATTACCTCCTGTCATAAGATATGAGAATCTTCTTTTTCCTTTGGATAAAGCTGTTTAGCTACTGCAGGTGGTCTCCCAGCTACTGTAGGGATGAAGAGGAAAACTTTCCTTTCCCCCTCCGAAGGTTTCCTGAAAATGAACCTACAAAATGCAGAATTAGTGGGAGAAAAATAGTATACATTTCTTTAAAATGTGTGCAAGTGCAGGAGAATGATTATCCAATAATCCAATGAGAACTAGAGGCATCTATGCTCTTCTTTATAGGAAAAAGGGTGGTGGATATTGGAGGTGTAGATGATTTTTGCAGAAACAAGTGAGCTCAAAGAACATTGGCCTGTGACAAAGTTCCTTTGAGCTCTGGTAAAGAGAAGCTGAGAGGTAGAACTTAACTGTGAACAAAGTTTGTCTTATTATGCAGATAAGTCCTATTTTTGAGCTGCCCTCAGAAAAATAAAGCAAAAAAAAAAAACCTCTCTGGGTATGGTAATGATTCTCCCAGTCTGTTCTCTTCTCAGGTGGTTGATCTTTCTTGGTAATTTTTTGTTTTCTTTTTAATTTTTTTTTAGAGTCAGGGTTTTGCTTTGTTGCCCAGGCTGAAGTACAGTGATATGATCATAGCTCACTGCAGTCTTTAATTCCTGGGCTCAAGAGATTCTTTTGTTGTTTCTGGAGGCAGGGTTTTATTATCTTGCCCCTGCTGGCCTTGAGCTCCTGGCCTCAAAGGATCCTCCTGCCTCAGTCTTCCAACGTGCTGGGATTAAAGGTGAGAGCCACCATGCTGATTTCCCAGTTATTTGATGAGATTCTTAGGGAGAGGGTCTTAAGACATTGCATTTGTTCTGGAAAGAAACCCTTAGATAAGGAAATTTGGTGCTTCAGAAAAGAAACAGAATCAGAGAGACAGGAGCCAAGGAAAGATGAGAGAGAGAGATCTTGGTTCTGAGGCTTATATCTGAGGCCATTCACTGGAAAGAGGTCCCAAGAGTAGGTTCTTGGATCTTGTGCAAGAAAGAATTCAGGGTCAGTCCATAGAGTAAAGTGAAAGCAAGTTTATTAGGAAAGTAAAAGGAATAAAGAATGGCTTCTCCACAGGCAGAGCAGTCGTGTGGGCTGCTCAACTAATTATAGTTATTTCTTGATTATATGCTAGACAAAAGGTGAATTATTCATAATTTTTCTGGGAAAGGGTGGGAAATTCCAAGAACTGAAGTTGCCTCCCCGCTTTAAACCATATAGGATAACTTCCTCATGTTGCAGTGGCTTTTGTAAACTGTTATGGCACTGGTGGGAGTGTCCTTTAGCATGGTAATGCATTATTATTAGTGTATAATGAGCAGTGAGGATGACCAGAGGAGACCATCTTGGTTTTGGTGGGATTTGGGCAGCATCTTTACCCCATGCTGTTTCATAAGCAAGGTCCTTGTGACCTGTATCTTGTGCAGACCTCCTATCTCATCCTGGGACTAAGAATGCCTAGCCTCCTGGTAATACAGCCCAGTAGGTCCCAGCCTCATTTTACCCAGTCCTTGCTCAAGATGGAGTCACTCTGGTTTGAGCACCTCTGACAAAAACACTCAGTATGCTGAAGTGCCTTATTTTTGGCTATCATTTTCTGTGTCCCAACATTACTAAGTGAATTTAGGATGAACTATGTATGACAAATAGTGCTATCAGGTCCTCTTGAGGACTAGCAATTGTTTAATATTGAAACATATTTTGTTATGGATTGTGTCTGTTTAATTATTTAAAAAGGTGAGATTTTTTTTTCTCTTTGCAAATCTCAGCAGATTGCTTGTGATACATATCACATTCTGGTTTAATGTTTATTGATTAATAAAATTACTTTCTTTTCTGTCTTTGTGGATAGGTTTTCTGTGTTGGTAGATTATTTTGCTTTTAATTATATTTCTGCAACTATATGAAATAGATAATCATATTCCTAAAGGTTCAGGATATTGTTAATTGTATGACATATATTAAAAGGAAAAGAAATTCAAGAGATTTCAAGATCATTTAAAAAATTCCTTAATAACTCCTTTTAAAAAATGAAATAATTTTGATATAATGTATATTTTGTGTGTGTGGGTCTGTGTGTGTTTTAATGTGTAATATTAATTGTGTGATCTCAGAGAAGAGGATCTGTGCTTAGACTTTAATAAATAGAACTAGTACCTACAAGCTTGTTTATTCACTTGGTACCCTAAATCTTCCTTTGTGTATTGGATATTTATTATCTGATAAATTCCAAGAAATATTTTCAGAACAGTCTAATTATTTTGGTGTTTATTGTTTGCTTACATACCTTGTTTGTATTTTTCTGGGGTGAATTTGTGCTAAAAATAATCTTTACAGTATATGCTGTAATTTAGCTCCAGGAGCAGATGTGGTTTCTAAATTAAGGATCCAGCATTCCTCAGGCTATCCCTCTGTGCGGTCTTTGAGACTTAGTAGTAGCAATAATCATAGTTCATTTGACTCTGATAGTTTTTGTCTTTTTATATAGTCCCAAATGTACTTTGTATAATCTATTTGATAGTAGGAATGTTTTCTACTTAGTAATATGACTATATAACAACGACAAAAAATTAACAGTAAATACAAATTAAATAGTAATAAGTTAATTTACTGAAGTTTTGTATTTATTCTTATTCTGAAAGAATGCAACATTATTTTCCCAAAATAATTATAAATAAATCATATCTCTTTGACTTGATGTTGTTACCATGGCAAAGCATTGATTAAGACTTGATTTATTTGAAATAACTATTCTGAAATTTATATTCAGGGACAACAGAAGTAAACAAAGGGAAGATAACGTGCAAGTACATGTATATATTAAGAATCCAAATTAAATATAGTAACTATTCTCTATAAGACCATTAACTAATGTTTAGTCCTTATAGTAAGCAACAGTGAATACAACATTTATAAGGTAAAAATAAATAATGGTGAATTAATAAAGTTAAGCAAAATTAAAGGAAGCAACTCATTTTAATGAATTGTAGAGGTGAGATCTCTGATTTGTCTGGATTGATTTCTGAAGTTTTAGTGGCCTGTGTACTGTATATGGGGATGTAATGCTTTCCTTCCTCAGGCAAAATTTCATAAAAACAAAGACATTGCTAGACAGCTGCCTGATCTTGGACTGCTGCTGACTAATATTAGGAAAGAGCTATTGTTTCTAATCAGAACAGACATTGGTCTCTTTCCCATGCAAATTTTTACTTCTAACAGTATTTGAGTCATACTTCAGCCAAGGATTGGTCCTAATTGTATGGGGTTGCTAGGAAACACCCTTCTGTGAATGTAGGTTTAAAGATACTTTTTCACAGTGCAAATTTTTTACAATGATGGATATTAAATTTAAGATGATGTGTGAATTAAACAGTTTCATAAAATTTAAGATAAAAGGTTTTGGTTCCTCAGAAAATGTAGTTATATAAAGAATTTCTGGCTTAATTTTTAATCTAAAATTTCTTCACTTCAATATTGAAGAAATAACATTTCCTCTAAATGGCAGTGTTTTGCGTGTATCCGCAAACGTGAAAGGATATTAATTAGCATGTTGTTAGAGTGTAAGAGACTTTAATAGCCTAACTGGAAGGGCGCCCACATGTCCCTGGAAAATTACAAGCGGCAATTCACAAGCTATAACTGATAACCAGATGGATAAGTATGGAGTTAATGTTATTTCTTCTGGGACCAGAATGTCAAAATGAATATCTAATTAGTCTACTGAATAACTTTTAGGAACATACAACAAAAATAAATCAAGGAGCAGTTTTAAGAACAATAAGAATGGGCTACAGCTATCTTAATATTAAAAAAAATCAAAGAAGTGAAGCTTTGAAATTATTGAATATAGAGAAAATATTATATTGACTGCTATACTTACTTAAGTAGATTAAGTGAAATTTATCTAACTCTCATTTTGTTTTTTAAGCTGACTTATAAATTGATGAAATAGCATGGCTGCAAATTATATAAAGATAAAAGTATCTTTATAGAAGCTAGTACAATTGGCTAAGCAGAAAGTCATTTTTGTTTGAGAAAAAGATACTTTTGTAGTTTCTTTGAATCCTGTAAGAGAAAAGCATTTATGTGAGATTATATTAATAAAAATTTATTACTTGCTGAAGTGATAGAGGTGAACAAAGCCTCTCTGTGGCCCAAGATTATAAAAAAATATTGTTGATAGTTGGAGTAACTTGTAGAAATAAAGCTTAGAGGCCTCTAATTTTGTACAATAATTTTAGGAAATTCAGGTGTGTGTGTGTGTGTGTGTGTGTGTGTGTGTGTGTTTATAAAATAAGCATATTATTATTTTTCAAGAGATTTACATTTTATTCACCTCTTGATTTTAACTGTCTTTGAGGCTATAGATAAAATTGGTCAGTAACACAAATGTGTGTTGCCTGTTTTAACTATCAATTGAAGAATCTCAGGACAATAAACAAATATGTTTTATTCTTTCAATGAACAATTTGTAGCATCTTTCTTGTTTAATGGAGAGCTTCAGGTACAGACACACAAAGATATACCTAGATAGGTAGATACTTTTTAAATGGGTAATAATCTCCAAAAAAGAATTTTTCAGATGGGAGAGAGGATGTTGAGATTTTATTTGAGACTTTCAAAGGAGATTATCTGAACATTTGGTTGGAAGCCAGCACCCTATTATGGCTAAAGGCCTGGACTTTAGAGTCATTCAAAACTGGGTTTAAATGCAAGATCCACTGATTAATGTTGTTATGCCTTTGCTAAAATATTTGTCTCTCAAATAATCAGTTTCCTCATTAGCAAATTGGATAAACAGTATCTTTGCCATAAAGATCCCATAAAAGTTAAATAAAAAATAAACATAAATTATTTAGGAAATTGTTTATTTCCTGGTAAGCATGCCATGACTGCCAGTTACTATGATCTGGTTTAAGTAAGTATGAGCAAAGGCTAAAAATATCCAGGAAGTTGAGTAATCTGCATTCCTGTCATGGGCTGCTTTTTTCAAAGCATTATTTTTTCCTTACTCTTTATAATCTGCACTTTGGTTCTTTTTACTTCTGTTGCCTTTCTGACAGTTCTTGTTCAGATCCTTAAATACTAAATTGGTCTTACTATGAAAAATAACTAGCTGCAAAAACTGAGCATTGATGCTTTGGAAGCCATATTTAAACAAGGTAGAATCTTTGGTAACATCAGCCTTTTCCTTTCTTGTGGGAATGGAATCTGTTCCCTCTTTGCACCAGTACACTCAGTCCAACAGTTTATTTTACCCTTAAATATGTCATCAATATTCATTTCTGCTTTTGAGAAATCAACATCCATATTAGAAATATACAAAACGTTTAGGATATAAATTTCAGCCCTTGGGAACTCATCTTGTATAGATTTAGACTAAATACTTGTCAGTCACTAGCACCATAGATGCTGGAAAATAAATGGGATTAGTTAACTTAAGAACTTGCTTTAAATTTTCCAGAATTTTTTCAGATATCCAGAGTTCCCATTGATGCTGTAGGGCAGTGTGCAAGAATTAAATGTTAAAATAAACCTTTTCATAAGAAAATGCATCTTCCAGTGGAATTATGACATATATTAGCTTTGCAATATTTTTACAATAATGATGAAGTCATATTGATCATCTACATTCATTATCGTTCTCTTCAATAACTAATGATATTTGTTGGAATCTAAAAGGAGACAAATGTACATAAAAGAGGAAGATAATCACCACTTTTCAGGGCTGGGTGAATGTATCAGCTCAAGCCCTGTAAGAAGACACCAAAATGGTACAAGATGTGCAGAAGATTCATTTAACACAAATCCTTGTGAAGGAGGGTGGAGGGGTAGCAGGAGAAACCCAGGAAAGCCCTCAAACTGTGGTACAAGATTGAGCTCTATGAACCAAGGGCAAGAAAGAAAAGTGGGTGGGAAGAGCTTCAGACAGATGCAGTTCTCAGAAGGGCTCAGTCAAGCTGAAGAGAAATTCTGAAAGTTTATGTTAGATGAGGCCCACATTGGGTTGGGTGGGAATGGCCTGACTTTGAAAGCACTGCCATGCTCAATTTTCCTCTGACAGTGATCCAGAGGATCTGTGGTCTGACAAAACCTGAGAGTTGAAGGCTCTAGTAGCAGGTGAAGTGTGATCCTAGTCTTGGTAAGCTACCCTGGGAAGCCTTCTGCTTAAAGCCTTCCCAACTTTCATCACAGAATAGCAATAACAAACCAATAGCATTCCTAACCAGTTTTGATAGGGAAGCAAAACTTCAAACTCACCACAAGTCATTTTCATATCAATATTCCAAGTGATAGGAATTTTCTTAAGTATTTGTAGTTGATCCCTTTCTCTGGAGTAACATTTAAAAAATATATATGACTTTATGCCAAAACTCTCCCTTGCTGGCTTATACCTTAAATGATCATTTCTTTTTCTTTTTGATAAACCTACATATGACTGTTGAGTTCTTTTCAATATAGAACATCCATTAGATTAGATTATCAATTGGATCTAGTGTATGAGATGAAACCTATCAGCTATTGTCACACTAGATACTCTAAAATATATTACTTAAATCAAACAAATGGAGAGTGTGTACCTGACCCTTACACTTTTCTTTATTGATTGACTGATGCATGAATGGGTGGGTGGATTGATGGATGGATAGATGAATTTATATATTGATGATAAAAATTTGTATGAATATAGTAACAAGGCCCATGCCTTCAGAGAACTCACAGTCTAGTAGGGAATAAAGACTAGCAAACTACTCAGGGCAATACAGAGTGAAATATATTATACTATGCAAGTAAAACAGAATCTGTAAATATATAAAAGAGCCAACTAACTCAAATTATAGTACCTGGGGAGATTTCCTGGAGAAAATGACATCTGAAATAAATATTAAAGTGATGTTTAGTCAGACACAGCCAGGTGGGATCGGTGATATTTTAAGCAGAAGAAACTTCAAGTGTGAGTGACTCAAAGTGAAAATGAGTAAGACATAGTAATGCTTATTTGTTGGAAGGTTTCTTTGAAAGCCTTGTTATACTCTGTGTAAACAGATATTGTACATAATTGAAAGATTACCGCAGCAAGAGAAACATCACGTAGCAACAAGTACAGGAATTTTTTTATTCAAACATTTTAAAATTCGTGGAATGACTGTGATAAAATGACATAAATGGCAATAGTGGAGTTAGAGTCCTCTGTGGAACTCAATTTTAATAGAAGAGACCACAGTTGAAGTTGAAAACCTAGATTTGGACTGTGCATGGTGGCTCATGCCTGTAATCCCAGCACTTTGGGAGGCCCAGGCAAGTGGATCACTTGAGGTTAGGAGTTGGAGGCCAGCGTGACCAATATGGTGAAACCCTATCTCTACTAAAAATACAAAATTCAGATGGATGTGGTAGCATGTGCCTGTAGTCCCAGCTACTCCAGAGGCTGAGACAGGAGGATTGCTGGAACCCGGGAGGTGGAGGTTGCAGTGAGCCGAGATCATGCCAATGCACTCCAACCTGGGGGTAAAGAAACAAACAAACAGAAAACCCTAGATTTGCCTCTCAGCTCTGCTGCTTATTGAGTACCAGATCACACACTCTCTCTGAACCTCTGCTTCCTCACTGATTATCTCACCCTGTTACTAAGAAAATTGTGTAAGTTTATGTGTAGTTTATGCATAGTCTTATGAACTCTTAGCTTTATATGTGCCAGTTTTCGCTTTTGTTATCATTTTCTCAAATGTCCCTGGTTGCAAAACTTTCAGAATATATAAAAGTATTGGGATGCTAGAAGCAGAGTATATTTTGCAAATTAATACAGACTGTCATGCAATATTTGTGATACAGTTAAAATATTAATCATTGTTTATCTGAAATTCAGATTTAAGTGGGTATCTTGTATTTCACCCAGAAATTCTCATTAGAGGGTAAGCAGTAGCGTGGACGAGGAGTTGACAATTCAATGATAAAGATGTGTATAACTCCATGTACTTTCTGCTTCCATCTTTTTACCCCCTTAACAATTAATACATGCTTATTAGAAAAACTAGAAACATAAATATAAGCAGAAAGAAATAAAATGCCTAAATTATTAAATATCAGATAACCCTTGTTAGCATTTTTATGCATTAAATATAGCTATATGTGTATATCTTTATAAATACATAGCAAATGGAATCATGCTATACACACTTTTATATAAATTAATTGTCTCAATGACATAGTTTACATGTTTGTCAACAAACCCCAGTGTGATCATGTTTTTGTAGCCTGCATTTTACCCATTGTATAGATTTAATTGAATGAACAATAATTGTATAGATGATTTCATTGACTTAAATATTTTACTAAAGTTCATTATTTGGTTCGCTAATTCCTTTAAAACATTATAGAATCAGCAATAAAGAGTATATTTCTTGGAAAATTATTATAGGCACATTCTTATGCAGAGGAGGCAAAATTTCACCTCTCTTCTCTTAGAGTCCACCCTGCTACCCAGTCCACCCGGGGCCTGAGAATTAAATTGACATATGACAAATCAATAGGAGAAAAGCACACACACTTATTTAATACAAGTGTTGCATGGCATGGGAGTCTTCATAAGGAAATGACCAAAAGAAACTGTTGGAGTCAACTATTTATGTATTGAGTTGGACAAAGTGTAGTAAAGTGTGAAAATGTTATAAGGCAAAGTGACCTGGGTTAGGGTAGTTAATTGGGTAGAGAAGTGACTACAACGGTAAGGGCTGTTTGCATAGATTTCCCTGGGCCTCAGCTTCCTGTCTTTAATGTCAGAAGTTATTTGCCTGTTAGGTATAAGGAGGACATCTTTCTCATGGGAATTTCATGTCTTGCTTTTATGAAACAGAAGGAAGGTCAAAGCGATTTTCTTGCATCTGCTGTTTGTTTTCTTCAAGTGCCTTTAGCTCAAAATAATTCTTATGTCAATGTAGCATAGTTTGGGATGGTGTGTTCTGAACTCCTTCATTTGTATTTTATGTTTTCCATACAACAAATTCTTTAAAGTAAATATATTTGGTTAAAGAAACAATTATTTGGCTAGATTTTGACACAAATGACCAGTGTATATATTTTTATATCCCATCTAACTAAATCTTTAGAAATATATGGACATATTTCTCCCTATTCTGGTAAAAACTAGGTATTCTGATACTTAAGACAATTTCATAAAAAGGTATTTTATTGTCAACATATTTTTAATTACTAGCCACATTTTTGTTATATATTTAGCCATTTGTTTTGACATTGCAGATTGGCTCACATAACACTATATCATTTTTCTCTTTTAATTAGCTTTCCTTAAGATAAAGCCTGGCAAATTACTATTTATTTCCCAAAAATAGCAGTGCAAGTCTGTCCAATGCCTCTGTCAAACAGTCATGTGCTTAGGTTTTAAAATATGTGGCTTGTAAATTTATTTCTTCTGCTGCAAAAATATTTGAGAGTTGTATTGTCAGATCCCTGGCTTCCTAGATTTCTGAGGGCAGTGGTAGGGTTAGCAGGACCACATTTCTGTTGGAATAGTTCTTGGCTCTAGCTGGTCATTCCTCCTGGTTGAATCACTTCTGGTTAAATAGCATTCATGCTTGTTCCCTTGCCTCCTAGAAACTCTACAAATTTAGTCATATGCTAATTAATTCCTTTCCATTTATTCTAGTTGAGGTGAACACTGTAATTGCATGCTCTGTACTGTACACTTTCTTATGCCCATTAACCATCTTTTTCTCCTGGAATTCATATTTTATTATTAATTTGCAATAGTACTTTACATATTAAAGGTTGCAATGTTCCACATCATACATCTTAAATATTTTCAGTTTGCTGTTATCCTTTTAAACATCTTAATTCACATCTAATCATTCATTAATTATAAGCTAAACCAGAAATTTTAGATCCTTTTCTTAATGTATATGAAAGTATACATCTAAAGCATCACATAATATAATATTTTTATAATAGTTAAGTTTATTGAATAATAATATTTACAATCAATGTAGATAATACATACAGTGAATTTGACATGCAACTAATTTAGATGCCAGTTTTCTGATTTTCCTCTCTTCTGCACCATGTTCCATCAAATCTTGCCTTCAGCCTGGAATCTGTTAGATTAAGACCTAGCTCTACCAGAAAGAGAAATGGAACTCATCATTTTCTTCTCAAGGGAATTTCATAAGGATGATAAAGGATAGAATACGTGTAAGGTACATTGATATCCTTTTGGCCAAGGAACAGGCCAAGATGGACATCTGGGCTAGAGTAACTCAGTGAGTTTAGGGCACAGGCACATACTTCACTTGTTATATAACCTGTTTGTGTAAGCATATACTTGGCTTGGAGCCACTGTTGTTTGCAAAAGGTATAACTGCCCTGCTGATGCTGTGTATGGGGCTTGACATGACTCTCGCGCACCCAGAGAGAGAGTAATGTTACTGACCCCTGTAAGGGAGAGCTGGTCACCTTGAAGGCAGGCAGTGGGGAGCCAGGAACCAGCTTGTGTCCAGAGAGAAAGAGTTCAGTTGCTGACCCTGAAGAGAGAGCCGGCCATGCAGCTGTGCAGGGGAGCAGCTGTAGCAAACAGCCAAGACAGTGTGAGAGAGCTACTGATGAGAGAGCTGCTGAATAAAACCATATTCACCAGCCTACGGTCTGCTGAGTGTTCTTTCAGCTATCCATCACCCATCCACCCACACCCTTCGGACCTCAGCTGGGGCTCAAACCTCACCCTTCGTATTACATTTGTTGTACTCATGCACCTGACAATAGGCATGCAGTAAAACTTATAGATCTCAGAGAAGTTGAGATGTTATTAGATACCTAACAAAGTATGCTGAAGCTAAAAGACTTTAATAGCATTGAGGCTGATATGGTTCAGCTCTGTGTTCCCACCCAAATCTCATCTCGAATTCTAATTCCCACCTGTTGAGGGCAGGACCTGCAATCCCCCACCACGTGTGGAGGGAGGGAAGTGATTGGATGATGGGGTAGTTCCAACCCCGCCCCATGCTATTCTTGTGATAGTGAGTTCTCACGAGACCTGATGGTTTTATAAGTGTTTGAAAGTTCCTCCTTCACACACTCGCTCTTCAGCTTCTTTGTGAAGAAGGTGTCTGCTTCCCCTTCTGCCTTGATTGTAAGCTTCTTGAAGCCTCTCCAGCCATGCGGAACTGTGAGTCAATTAAGCCTTTTTCCTTTATAAATAACCCAGTCTCGGATGTCTTCATAGAAGTATGAAAACAGACTAATACAGACACTTTGGCTCAAAGGTTTCTTTTATTTTCCTGCTCATATCTAGGATATATTCCATTGAAATACCCTTGCAGGCTTGGCAAATATGCACTACATTAACAGTTAGCATTGTTAATTAACACTCTTCAGCTGAGCTTTCCTTGGATTCAGCAGATGCCGTCTTTACCCCATCTGATCTAACTCCGTAAATCTCAGGTATTTGCTTACCTAAGTTTAGTTTTCCTAAAGACTGTCAGAATTCATTTAGCACATAGAGACTTAGAATTTATTTCATTACCCCTAGAAAAGACCTGGAGGTAACCAAGTTCTGAGCAAGTGGCCTTTCCATTTGGGCCACTGTGGTGAAGAAAATGTGGCCCCATTGCAGAGGCTGCACAGACTCACAGATATTTCCATAACAGCAAGAGTGGAGGTGAGACCTCCTCAGCTAGGGAACCACACTGAATGCTCACCAGGCTGAGGCCGAGCACAAGCCACACCAGCCAGACTGGTAGTGCCTAGGAAGAAAAAGGATATTGCACTGAGATACCAGAAGAACCAAACATTGTGTGCTCTCACTCATAAGTGGGAGCTGAGACATGAGAATGATACAATGGACTTTGGTGACTCTGGGGAAAGAGTGGCAGAGGGGTGAGGGATTAAAGACTACAAATTGGATTCAGTTTATACTGTGTGGGTGATGGGTGAACCAAAATCTCACAAATCACACCACTAAAGAACTTATTCATAACCAAATACCACTTGTTTCCCAAACACCTATAGAAATAAACATTTTTTTTAAAAAAAATCCCTCACACACTAACAACCTTATTTATGAAGACACTATCTTGAGGAAAAAAAAAGAATTAAAGGGAAAATATTTTAGTTTTTGAGTTTATCTCAACAATATTGTTTAATTTTGGAATCTGTTTTTCTTTTTCTTCTCCTGTTTGCAAATATGCCTTAGGCTAAATCTGTCTTTCTTTTTCTTCTCCTGTTTCCATACTGTGATGGAGGCTGAGCAGCAGATCAGAGCAGTTTTGGTGAATAAAGAAAGTACGTTTTCTCATGATATCTGAAAAGCTTATACTGTGGTGGCTAAGAATGGTATACTGACTTTTAAAACCTGATATTCACAGTTAGAATGTACTATAGTCTAGACTTACATTGTAATTTAAGAAATCATCATGTGACTAGCAGAGCAGAAAACTATATTCTCTAATTCTCCTCTATTTAAAGGATTTACTATCTTCTGCATAATTCTGAGGATATTAATTATAGGGTTTTAAAAATTTTATTTTCTTCAAAGAAATGAGACAACGTATATATGTCATTGTTAAAATGATAGCCATTAAAAGTCTTAAAAACAAATTATTTTTTAAAATAAGTAAAATTAGGGTTACATTAAAAATCTGAAATATATTAAAAATTATAGAAGCATTAGAACAGAAAACAAACCTTGTTCCATACTTAAGATCTTTCCTTCTCCTCATACATAGAAAAGAGAAACTTTAATCAATTAAAGGAAGAAAAAAGACTATTAGGTCAAAATTAAGCTAGAAAATTACAAAACAACTAAAATATTTCAAGAGAAAATTACCGGCAAAAATACATCAGAAAAAATGCAAAAAACTATATGGCCTAATTTGTAATTAGGCCTTAAGAAAAAATTAAGTAGGCTTAAGAGAAAAGTTAACAAAACAGGCTTGACTACTTACTATCTTTTGCAAGGGCTGCTTAACAAGGTTGGCCCTTGGCTGGCACTTGGAAGTTGGATTGTAAGAGGGCTCCTGCTATTCCTGATAAATTGTCTTATTATACCTAAACTGTTTGTACAAACAATGTGGTTTATGCTAAATATATGCTTTCTTTTTGGGTATCTGGGTTTTGGTACATTGCCAGGCAGAGAGTGAACTCTAGACTCTGGACCAGAAGACCCTGACCTCTGACTTTTTAATAAGCTTCCCTGGTTGACAACATTTCACCTCTGTTGTCCCAATTTGTTGCTGGGGGAATAAAGCATGTCTTGTGTGACTCTCTGGGAGAGGACTCTGGAAGCTCATGCCTGGTTTTCCCTAGACTCTGTCCCATGTGCCTTTTCCCGTTGATGATTTTACTTTGTACCCTTATTCTATAATGAAGGATGGTTGTGAATATGACTGAGACCTGTTAGTCCTCATAGGAAATTGTTGAACCTGGGTATGGTCTTCAGGACTCCATCTTAATAGTAGTCTCATACCAAATTTAATATATTTGTTTACATAAGGAAAACATGGACACATATAAAAAAAAGATGGCATCTAAAATAAAAATAAAGTCTTGTGTGCCAAATGATATAGCATCAGAATATAAAGCAGAAACTGTAAAAAGATATGAATAAAAATATAACCCTAAAGGATGATTTTATATTCATCTCTTTCAGGTCTCAAAATCAAGCAGACTGAAAGGAAATACATAGAATATTTAATTAATAAGAATTAAATGATACATATTTATTGGCCACAAAACTTTAGAACAAAGGATATAACTTCATTTCAAATTCTCCATGGAGAAATTGCAGATTTCAAAGTTTAATCATATTTCAAACTATTTCCTATACATAGATTGTCTCTGTTTCACCAGTTTCTCTATCCTTGTGCAGTATCACACTTTTTAAATTACTGTGAACTTTATAATGTTTTCAGGGTTTTTTTTCTTACAGTTGTCTTAGGTATTTTTGACTGTGTGCTCTTCTGTATATTGAGAATCACTTTGCCAGTTTCCATCACAATTCTGGTTGGTTGTTTTATCAGAATATAAAAAGTATAAATTAGGTTGGCGTCTTTATGATACTAAGTATTTCTGTCTGTAAACATGGTTTATATCTCTGTGTATTTAGATGTATATTATGCCTTTAAAATTTTCTTAAAAACAATATTGATTTTTGTATGCTGATGTTTTAAAACATTAATTTAGAAATATACTGCACAAGCAGAAGAAAAGCTAAAAATTAAGTGACTTGACAGCTAAATGATTTATTGTAAATCAAGTACCCACTGAACCTGAAGCCAGGTCAAAAACTAGAACATTACCACACCCTACAAAATCCACTGTGCCAACTCCCAATTACTCCCCAAATGAAACCACACTCCTTATTATTCAGCAATCATTCCCTTGCTTTTCCTTATAAAATAACCACTAAAGCATACCTCATTAATCACTGTACTTTAGTCTTGAAAGGATATGCTATTTTTTTCCTTAGTAATAGTTATTTTTCCTAGTAATAGTTACTGTTTTTCTTATTTATTGTTCAAAATGTTTTACGTATTTTGGATTCAATCCTTTGTGATTTCTTTACTTTGCAAATATCTTGTTCTGTCATTTATCTTTTCACTCATTCAGTGTGAAGGCTTTAATAAACCCATAGTAATAATTTTAATTTAGTCCAAGTTATAAATTTATTCTTTTAAATTTAGCACTTTTATATCCCATTTAACAAATATTTCCCTACTCAGATGTCATGAATCTATTCTTTGATACTATCTTCTAGAAGACTTATTGTTTTCATTTATCCAGCTAGATTATCTCTTTCTTTGAAAGGAACATTATAGTCTATTACACTTGGTGTGTATTGCTAACATATTTGAGTTTAAATCTATCTTTCTAGGTGTTTTTCGTTTGGCCTCTTTTTGATGTTACATTATCCCTTTTGCCTTCTTTTATATTGCTTCTTTTGTATTAATTTTCCTACCAATTACCTTAGAAATGATTCACTGTTTTATTGTCCTTATTGTTGTTGCACTTGACCAATGAATGATTAAACATGAATTCTTGACATTGAAAAATCTAATGTTAATTGGACCTTATAGACCTTTCCAGACAATGGAAGGCATTTGATATGCTCACAACGTAATAAACAGGTTACAGATATTTTCAGTGTCTGTTACTAGACAAAAGGCATTGCTATGAGGTGGGCTTTTTCACTCTGTATGCCATGTTCTCATACCTTGCTATATTGCAGAAACTCAGGAATGGAATTCCAAGTTATCACTGTTTCCCATCACAACCAGTAACTTGTGGTTTTTGAGATATTTGAATATATATTTGAAATCTATATAATATATATATGTAAATAAAATCAGTATACTTTACTAAGTACTTTACTATTCTAAATAATGTAGAGAGTGCTTATAGAAATTCTACTTGAACTAATTCACCATCTTGTCCAGAATTCCAGGGAATTTTTTCTTGATTTTTATTATCTGAGGTGATTCTTGAAAAGACCTAATTTTATAACCCAAAATAATATAGAGTGTTTTGAAAAGTAATTCCTTAAGTATATTACATGAAGCTTGAAAAATTCAAGAAACAACTGATACATATAATTGCATTTTAAGAAGCGTAGGCTAACTTAATAAGAAAATAATGAGAAAATGTTAAAAATGCCTTTTATAAAACTGAGTAAATATTTGAAACTATAGCAGACAATATGGAACTATACTTTTGATGATGACTATTTCTGGGGTTTGTGCATGGTATATATGACATATTTACACATATTTCATTATGTGCTCTGTTTTATTCCAAGAGAGAGACAATTAATAGTATTTAACAACATTATTTCAAGCTCCAATTAAAAATATTGCATTCTTTGTCATCAAAAGTCTGATATTAACTTTATGAAAAAAGTATTACTATTTTTATAAGAACTTGTCTAGCTATTTTATTTTTCTACCTTTCATTTATTTTTAAATGATCATTTCTTGAAAGTGAATTTTCTTACACTAAATGTTTTATTCAATTATTGATTAACAAAAAAGATACAGCTTTAAATAGAACATATATAGCTATCAGAACTTTTTAAAAATCAGCTGCTATTTATGGGTTATAGTTTATAACTCATAAACAATAGCCTCTTTTACTTCAGAATTCATCCCTCTTGGGCCCAAAGTGACTCCAGCCGGATGTCGTGGCGCTTGCGAAGGCGAGGCCAAGAGTTCAAGGCCAACCAACCTCAGCAACCTTACAAGCTCTCAATGATTGGCAGAAAAAAAAAAAAAAAACAACCAGAATTCATCCCTCTTATGCTTTGGTGTTTAATTTCACATTTCTTTTTGGTTCCACTAAGATTTCTTCCACTAAGATTAATTTGGTATTTTTTCCTAAGTTCACATTGTTTTAAACAAAACACGTGACTGGAGTAAATCTTGGTTCTTCTTCTGACAACCCATTTTCAGAGATGCTGCTCTCCAAATGCGTTGATTTGGCTGTTACAATTGTACACCAAAAAAAGAACTGCTGGGATGTGTTTGATCCATTGTATTACTCTGCACAGTGATCAATTGCCTGTCCAACTTGCACTTATTTTCATGGAAATTTCTTTCCTAGCTATTCTTAGGTATGATCTACTTCCTATTGCCTCTACCTATCCATACTTTTTATGCATTTTAAGAGTTTAATAAATTAAACTCCAACACACACATTAGCTGCTGAAAACATTAATATACTAACCGTCACAATCATAACCATTCCTGTAAACCTGTATTAGGAAATGCTGATTGCAGGAAACTTAATGGAAGTGTCCTACTTTCTGGAGTCATTTGTTTTGATGAGAGTCTGAGTGTAAATCCTGTGCAAAACACAGACAGCTATTATGCAGTTAATTATGCACAAAGTAAACATGTACAACTGCAAACAGCAAAATGCCACCTAATAATGGATAACTTCAGATTTATGGTATGCATGCCCAATCTGTAAAGGCTTCTACTCATGAATCTAAAATGAATGGAACATTACCTAAATGATCCAGAATGAAGGATTTAATACATTGCTCTACCCTTATTGCTACTTATTTCTTGTCAGCAGATTTTTCATTTTCCTTTAATTTATTGTACATAAACACTATGCAAATGTTTGGGTCATATTTAAAAACATATGGCTTGTTCTTACAATTACTGGTTAGGTATTTTATTACAGATTACTTGTTAGGCAAATCATTTTCTTAATTATACAGGTCAACATGTAATCACTTTTTCCACATGTACTTGTTAAACAAAGCTCCACTAAGTAAACATACCTTATACGTAATTCAGGAAATATACTTATGTATTGTCCATAACATGTATCATTATCTTCTGATTATTTTTATCAACACAAATGCATTTCTTTTATGATGAGCACTTCAAATTTTGTATTTCTGCTAGTAATGAGATTTTTTTTCTGGAATTTCATACTAAATAAAATGTACCACTTGATAGTTTTATCTATTTTCCAAATGAAAATGATAATTAAACCTAAGTAAATTCAAATATAATTATATTTTTATCAATGTATATAATTCATTTTTTTCTATACTCTTTGGTTCCAAGAAGTTAAAATGACTTACAAAAATGCCAAAAACACAACAATTGAAGGTTGAACTAAAGGTATATTTCCGGGCAGGAAAAAAAAAGTGGGAGAAATAAGATGTGGCAGGATTAAAGTTAATTTACAAAATATATGTTGAGAAACTTTTGAGATCTGGACAAACAATATAGCTTCAAATATTTTATTAGTCAAAACAGACAGAAAAATAAATGGTTCATGATATACTACAGCAATCCAATCCTCTGCTTCAGAGAAACACATTTATTCTTAGTTCTGAAATTACAGAAATCTATTCTGTTGAAATTACAGAAATCTATTCTGTACATCCTTTCAGATAGAATGCTCTTTTAAAAAGATTTCAGATGTAACATTCCAGATGTGAATTCCAGATTCACTTATCGTAACAAATATATCACTCTGTTACAGGATGTTCATTGTGGAAGAGGTTATGGGTATATGAGACAGAGTATACTTAGAAGTCTGTATTTTCGGTTCAATTTGGCTTTGAACCTAAAACGTCTCTAAAATACATTTATTTATTAATTTTTAAAATCCCAAATAATATTCTCATAATTAGTTCTCATGACAGATTGTAGGCTGTTCTACGTTTAATACTTCTATGGAAAAGGATAGCACAATATCGGGCACAATTGAGTAAAAGCTGTCTCTTGACAGTGACAGGGAAGCTGATGGATGTATAGTAGTTCAAAACAATGCAGTTTTGTTATGAAACATTAGAGAATGCCCCTTTTAAATGATTTCAGGAAATTTATATATATTCCAGACTTGAAGTACCCTTGTGGAGTATTGACGTGGGTCTTAACACAGGCCACCCATATATAAAGAATGATTTTACAATAGAAACATTGTCTTGAGAATCTCTTTGAGAGCAACTTGGTAAAGCATGCACAGATAGAAGAGATAAAAAGAAATAAAATATTTAGCAGTGGTGAGAGGGGGGCACTTTTGATGAGGGAAAACAGACTGCTTTACTTGACTGACATATATTCTTGTGCACCAGGGCATTTGTGAAATTGCTGTAAACCCAGGGCTAAGTGCTTCATTTATTGTGAGAAAAATATTTAGGTACTTGGAAATTTCAGCTCGCTATGTTTTAGAACAAATTCTCTAAGCTGTAGCTATGTATCACCTTTATATCTTTTAAAAAATTTCACATGATCATTTAACAAAGAGGAAAAAAATCTAAGCAGATCTAAGTTCCTGTTTAAATAGCTGTTGTCATTTTTTCTTTTGTTATTTTGTGTTATGAAACAGGAATAGATGGAATGCCAATGCATGGGAGGTCAAAATATGAAATCAGTTACCATATTTGTGCAGTTCCAATTTCTATGCAAAGCATATGGCTTTTCCCTTTTCCTTGCTTAGATAATTACTCCCTTGCCATTTCCCACTGCTATTACTATCATCTTTCTCTTGGTATCATTTTCTTTTGTGGGGTGCAAAGGGATGTCATACTATCTACCCTTAAAATATTCTGGCTTGATTGCATTGCATATCTGCTTATTTTAAAAATCAATAAGTGTTTTCCAAAAGGGAGTGTGATCACAGAGTGAAAAACATGAGAAGTGTGCCAGAAACTTAACACAAAGATGACTACATGCTCTATTTACTATATTCAATTAAACAAAAAATAATCTCACTATTGGTTAAAATTATAGAATTTTCAGTATAGAAAAAAGAAAGTCGTGATTAAAATGATAAAACTTCTAACAGCTGCAAAATTCAAGAGAATAAGATTATCTCTCTGGATTACTTATAATGTAGAAAAAAATTAAATTTTCTGTGGTAATTATGTAAATGTTTTTGTAGGAGTTATGTAAGTCTTATACAAATTTGCAATTAATAGAATGTTCTTTGAATATAAACCATGGCATATGCCTCCATAGGGGTGATCTAAACTTGACAGTGCTCGTTTATAAAAATGTACTCCTATATATCTTTGTGTAGAATATTTTTGACTGTAAGTAGTTATAAAAAAAATTTTGATCTATTGTTCTAATAGGATATTCTACCTTCCATTGAATATGGTTATTTTCATGCTCCTAAATGCATCTTAATTCCCTTTTATCTGATTTTAATTTTCAAGAGAAATGACTTTAGTATCATAAAAATATGTAGGTAACTTTTGGGTATATCAATCATCATAGTCTTCCACCTGGTCAAGCAATTCTAATTAAAACTAATAAGGCAGTTAAAGAATTATATTTCAGGACCTTTCCTCTCCTTAGTACAAATCAATAGAAAGCAATTTCCACAAAAATATTGAAATTAGTAGGGACAGAAGAAAACAATGCAAATAGTATGTCAGACTATTAATGACACAGTGAACTTCTCAAGACCCTAGGAAACAGTCGAAGAAGCAAATGGGTGAAAAAGAAGGCATGAAAAAAAATGGAAGATTATTAGAAAGAAACACCTAGAAACTGAATGAAGAAATTTAAATAATAATAATTTCAATAGTGTGAAAACTGAAAAACAGCTGACATATTTACCCACGTGTAAACCATTTTTTGGTAATGTTATATACATTCCATTGCTGGTGCTCTGTATTTCTATTTTTAGATACATATTTCCATCTGAGATTTTCTTCTGCCTTAAGTATTTTTTGTAGTGTGCATATGGTAGTGATGAAATCTTTCAGCTTTTGTATGTGTGAAAAAATCATAACTTAGCTGCTGCGGTTTTGCAAGATTTTATTTTACTTTGTATTTTTGGAGTCTGAGTCTGTCTCTGTCACCCAGGCTGGAGTGCACTGGCTCCATCTTGGCTCACTGCAACCTCCGCCTCATGTGTTCAAGCGATTCTCCTTTCTCAGCCTCTTGAGTAGCTGGAATTACAGGTGTATGCTGCCTTGCCTGGCTAATTTTTTGTATTTTAATAAAGACAGGGTTTTTCTGTGTTACCCAGGTTAGTCTTGAACTCCTGAGCTCAGACAATCCACCTGCCTTGGCCTCCCAAGATGCTAGGATTACAGACATAAGCTACCGAGCAAGGCCTGCAAAATATTTTTTATTAGAAATTGAATTCTAGGTTGATAATGGTTTTTTTTTCCTCCAATACTTTAAGACATTGATTCCACTGTCTTCTAGCTTACAGTGCTGCTGCTGAGAGCCCCATTTGTCATCCTTACTTTTGTTCTTCTGGATGTCACATGCTTTTTACTCTATTTTTGATATTTTATCTATATTATTTATTTTGATGTCTGCAGGTGCCTTTTTTATGTTATTTTCATTTAGAGAACCTCGAATTTGAATTCAATTTCACTAATCTTTTCTTTTTTAATATCAAATTTGCCATTAACCTCACTAAATATATTTCCTTCTCAGAAATTATAATTTTCATCTCTAGCAGTTTCATTTGGTCTTTGTATAACTTCAGTGTCTCAACTTTGGAACAGAGTACAGCTATAATAGTCTTAGGGTCCTTACCTGCTCAGTCCAACATCTGTGTCAGTTCTTTAGTTTTGAATGATTGTTTTTTCTCCACATACAGGCTGTTATTATGCCTCTTTTCATATCTGGTATTTTTAAATTGATGCCAGATAATATATTTTATCTTGTTGTGTACTATCTCTATAAAAATTCCTGACCTTTCCTGTGGCATACAGTATGCAACTTAAAACTGGTTGGACACTTTCATAACTTGCTCTTTAATGTTCATCAGATGGTACTGCACCTCATGCTCCATGGATTTTGAATTGGTCCAGTCTTGCTGAATTGAACAGGTTCCATTCTACACCCTATGAATATCAACTTCCATCCCTCTAATGCTTTTGGGTGGTTCTTTCCTTAGGTAGTTAATGTGTGTGCTTATCAGACTCTGTTGAAATTCTAATTATTCTACCGTGTAGTAGAAAAAAAATGTTTCCAGATATCTGGGGTTCTCTGTGCAGCTTTCTCTTTTCTAATATTCTGTCCTGAAAATTCTAGCTGCCATGGCATCCATGGATACTTAGCTCCATTGTTTTAATTTAAGGACTATATCTGGATTCCAGCTTCTTGAAATATGGCCTGCACATTTTCTCAAGGCAGTAAGCTGGGGGCGTCATTGACTTAAGCCTAATTTTTTTTTCTATTCTCTCAGGAATCATTGTCCATTATTTTGTCACATCGAATGCCTTGAAGATGATTGTTTCATGGTTTTTTTTTTTTTTTTTTTTTTTTGCTTTTTTGGATGTCTAGTCATGAGAAAAAAAAATGGAATCAAATCCGTCCCTGTTACTTCAAACGTGATAGAGAAAAGAAATAAGTATATGTAGTTTTATTTGTATATGATAGGTACTCAAAATGGTTTGAAGGATAAATGTATTTTTTGTTTTCATAAATATTGGCATATTTTGTTTATTAATGTAGTGAATTACACATTTATAAACATATATGACAATACATTTTTCTGTATTACCTCAAAAAAATTATTTTTAAATGTTTCCAGTCTGATGAAAAGATGTCAGTTTCAATTTAAAAATCTGAACTATTACTGAATTCAGCATAATTTAAATAATTGATTTGAAATAGCAGTGTTTATTTTATAACATCAGTGTTCTATAGTGTATCAGTTAAGGACATTCCTTTTCTTGGATTGTACGGGTAGTGTTCTGGTATTCCTTGCAAGGTCCCAGGGTCACCTAGGTAGTAGTAGATGAGGAAACTGAAACCAGAATATCTATTCTCATACCTTTTCCATTTTATTATATTTGTTTTACTTTGATAATTATAAGCTAATAATAAAAATAGACTTTCAATTGTCAAGGAAGAAAGGCACTGGAGAGATGGAGAAAAAATAGAGAACTTTATTTTTTATTTTTATTTATTTTTTTATTTCTGAGACAGGGTCTCGGTCTATTGCCCAGGCTGGAGTGCAGTGGCGTGATCTCAGGCTCACTGCAACCTCTATCTTCCTGGATCAAGCTACTCTCCTGCCTCAGCCTCTCGAGTAGCTGGAATCGTAGATGCCCACTCTCACACTACACTAATTTTTGTAGTTTTAGTAGACACAGGGTTTTACCATGTTGGCCAGGCTGGTCTGGAGCTCCTGACCTCAGGTGATACACCTGCCTCAACTTCTCTAAGTACTGGGATTACAGGCATGAGCAACTGCACCCAGTCTAACAAACAGAAAAGTTTAAGCCATGAATTTTTTTTAAAGTTCAAAATATATGTACCTGCTACATCTAGATTATCTTGAGGAACAAGTTATGGTCGTATCTCTCATCAGCAGACCCATCAAATGATACTCAACACATTACAGAGTTTTTCTGTATCAATGAAATTTTCTAAACCAACTTATAGGAGCTCTTCTTGAGAATGGAATTTCATGCAAATTTTAGTACAGGTAGTATTGATAAAAGGAACTGTAAAAATACATAGTACAAGATGTCATCGTCTCTTTTAATAGCACCCTCTCATAGATTTCATGGATGATGCAAGATGGTAAGGGATTTGTTCAAAGCCAGTTCTGAGTCCATGAGGTCTACCTATAAGTTGGTTCACTTTCAATGGAATGATAACTTGCCCTTCAGAGATGAATCTTATAATAATAGCTCTCTTACATGTTTAACTGAACAATCGTAGAGTCATTCAAGATAAGACTTTGTATTTTATTTTCAGCTAATACCTAAAGAATTTGAAACTTTAAATGGTTGATTTTATTTTATAGTACACTGGGAGCTGTCCACATTTCACCCAGTGGGGTCTTTCCTTCGCATCATAAAGAATCCAGGAGGAAACAGACATCCAATTAACCACGCACTTGACACCACAGCTTTCTCTTCAGAATGATATTTTAGCTTTCAGATACAGTGAAGCTTGACTCTCATGACATTTTGCTATCAAACATTCAGGTGAATTGCATTAAAGACATTAATTTTCCTGACAGTCTTTCAAAACAGTGCTTCAGAAATGTCCAATAATATAGCAAATATTGTAAGAAGACTTGAATTTATTGTTGTAACATATAAATGTTATTCAGAGTACCTCTACTGTCTTATCCTACAGCCCTATATAATAGCAATATTGTTGTATTTATATGTGATATCCTTTTGTAAATATATTTTTTGAAGGAAAACAAATATATAAGGGCAGTTAGACTCTATTAAAGCACATAGTGTTTTTAGATATCACTAAGTGAAATATTTTTATTCAGGATAAATATTAGAGTAGTAGTTTGTTCATCATAAAAAGCATAGAATTTTTCAAATTTGCTCATTATTCTATATAACTAATTCAAAGTCTATCCTTTTTATTTATTAATAGTACACAACAATTTTGTGTTTAATCTTATTTCTTCAGATACAGTATAAGTTAAGATTTACTTTGATATTTATATTTCTCTTGCATCCCCTGTAACTTCTGTTCAGCTGTATATATAATAGTCACTCAAAAATACTTATTAGTTTCTATTCAACAATTTAGAAATATATATGTATATATGTATATATTTCTAAATTGTTGAATAGAAACTAAGTATATATATTTATATACATATGTAATTATGTATGTATATATATTTATATATACATAAATATATGTATATATGCATATACATACACATATATGTATATATAATTTATATACATACAATTTAGAAATATATATATGTAATATATATTTGTGTATATATATGTTGTGTATATATTTGTGTGTATATATATATGTATATATAATATCCTCCAGGTGACATAAATATTAGTAAAAGAAATTAATACATACCCTCAATAAGGGGTATAACATAAAAGCATGCTATCTACCCACATACATATATTTACACACAAACAGAATAGAAATTAGTAGGAACAAGCCATGAAATGGTAACAACAACAACAAAAATAAAATGCCCAAATTGTTAGGAGATTTTAGAAAACAGCTTAGAACTGATTGAGTAAAATTAAGAAAGACTTTATGAGGAAGTGTAACTTAACATGCTTTATGAAGGATTTTAACAAATAGAGGAGAAGTCCATTTCATATAGAGAAAAATCACATTCAAATGTTTGAAGGTTTCAGTTATTTTCTTGAAAAAAGTCAGCAGTTTTCATCAAAACATAAAGACCATTCACAGGAATAGACTGGGATATAATATCTGAGGAACAATGATAAAGGTACAATTAATAGTAAGCTGAGGAATCTATGCTTATAAGTTGTTTTTAAGTAGGTAGATGGAGTGACAAGAGCAACAACCATATAATCACCAACAGGTATATTTACAGCAAAATTAGAAGACTAAGAAAACCACCAAACAAATCGTGTGGTTACTGCAAGATGCAATATATCTGGAGAGAGAAGCATAATTTATTGAAAATCTCAGAAATCCTTAGGAATAGTTCATTACCTTAAGGAATGAAACTCTCACATCTAGTACAGACAATAAGAATAAAAGCAAGTATGAGTATATAGTATAAAATGGCTTATTCTTTTAATATATCCTCAAGGCTGTTGATGAAAGGCTAAGAATGGACAAGTCTTGAATGTCAGGTAAGCAAACAGAGAGACAATATGGAAAGTGACCCAGAAATGGACATTCAGAAGGTAAAAGCAACATGTCTCCTGTAAATATTGAGTAAATTGCCATGAATTCCAGACTGTCTCATTTCAGCTAACAGCTTGTGAAGAAACTTGAAACTTATACCTATTATTAAAAACTTATGAACCAAATTTGGTAGGAAAAGTAGAGAAGACATGGCAACAATCATTAGTGATAGCAGCAACACTAGAGGAGTTCATGCGCCGAAAAGTCTGGGAAGCTCTTCCAGAACAAGGGCTTGCAAAGAGTTATTTAGCAAATACAGCTATTCAAATAACCACAAAATAAATACATACAACATTCATACAAATATATTACAAATAAGATAAAATTAGTACGATTCTGTTGCAAGTTATTAAACTTACCAGGAAGATACTGCCACAAAGTAAACATTCCAACATGAATTTTAAAAAAAGGAAAGAAGCAATGACTTTGATGAAAGATGACCAGAAAGAACATATGCACAATTTCTGCGACAATATAGCCAAACCATAGGATGTAACAAAAAAAGTACAAAGTTTAGAAAATAAACAAAAGTAAAAGACAAAATATTTGAGAAATGAAGACTAAAGTACATGGAGCACAAAGGAGAATAGACCTTACATAAAGCCAGTAGCAGACACAGACGATAGACTAAAGAAAGCTTAATAAAGATGTTATTTAAAAGAATAGAGAAAAAAATGATAGATATAGAAGACAGTCAATGGGTATTCAAAGCATTAATATGTTCAGTTGAACTTCCACGTAAGAAAGGCCAAAAAATAGAATAATAAAATACAACAATAAAATGTTACATCCAAATGAATATATTATATTGTATTATCTTAAATGGTATTACATTCAGATTCTTAATTTCAATTTAACTTTTGATCCTTAATATCAATTCAATTGATCAATTTCCAACCTGGTTTTACATCTGTCTATATTGATCATATCCCTTTGTCAAAATTGTGCCCATCTTGAATGTTTGAATACATAGTGAAATATTATAGTTCTCAGTAATTTCCAGCATTTTTAATAATCATCTGCCAAATATCATGGGATCACTTTCTGGCTTAAATTTCAAACCACTTTGAGTCTTATGACAGTTTTTATAGTTTGAGTTTGCCTTTGATTTAGTTTATTTAATATTTGTTATTCATATGTTGCATTATAATAACATACAGACTTTATATGCCTTTCTTAGCTAGCAGGGCAATGTATGGTACAAACTTTAATATTCAATACTTTGAATATGCTGTTGAATATGGTACATGGTTGGTAAATATTTGTTGATGTACTGAATAATGTATAAATATTGATGAATTGGTTAAATAATTTTTATGGACTAAATCCAGCTTATTAGTTTTATTATTAATCTATGCACTGCATACACTATACTGCTCCTTGCAAATTTTTGTAGTTTGAGCCACAGTAAACTATATATACATATATATTTCTGATAAAATACATATATGATTTCTGAATGTCCACTCCAACTTGGGATATATCTTTTTTAGCATCTTTAGAAAGATTACATTTCTGCAGGAATTCCAGCTATACACGTTGACTTATTTCAGAGACTTCTCTACACACTACACCTATATCATCAATATTTATCCACTCCCAGGTTTATTTGCTAATAGATTCTAATTAGAATCTTTCACTTTTTGGGTTTATCTGTCATTTGATAAAGCCAAGTTGAATAAAAGAAGACAGTGATTACAGTTTTTATATTAACTAATATGGGTTCATTGTTTTCTCCCTCCAAACTGTCAGATACAAAATTTGTTCATGTATCAAATACAAAGCAATTTGTTTTAAATTGCTTTGTATTTTGCTTCCTGTCCAGCAGCACCATCTACAACTTCTCTATTGTAGGGTAAATCTTTAATGATACTGAAATATGTCTAATTCTTTGAATATGCTTTCTCACTCTGCATTGCCCTTTCACAAAACGTTCTTTCTGCTTAGAATGCCTTCCACCATTACTCACATGCAGTCTTACTCATTCTTCAGCTGCTGGCTCTGAATGTCTTTCCTTTGTGGGAAAAGCATATTGGTTCATTTTTTTTCTCTGCTTTCCTCATACTTATATTCGTCCATCATAGGCTTATCAGGTTGAGTTACAATTGCTTTTTAATATACCTCTTTCCCTCTGGATTTTAAACTCTTCAGTGATGTGAATTTTTAAAAAAATCTTTATAAGCCCATTATTTTCAACAGTGCTTAGCACCTAGTTGGTGCTTAGTAATGGCAGTTAATTTTAATTTATGTTTTCCTCACTTCAAATTAGCTTTATATTTGCTCACCAATGAAGCTTCAGTACAGTTGTTTTTAAAATTGCTGAAGTCTGTATTAGGGTTCTCCAGGGAGATAGAATCAATAGGAGATAGATATATCGATAGTTAGATAAGGGGTAATTTATTAGAGGAATTTATTAAGGAACTATATGATGGAACAGAAGTCTCATGACAGGCCATATTGCAAACTGAAGACCCTGTAGTGCTGGTTGCATAGCTCAATCCCAGTCTGGAGGAGTCAATACCGGAAAAGCCAGTCATGTAATTCTGAGTCCAAGACTGAAAGCCTGAGAACCAGAGAGCTGCTGGTGTAAGATCTAAAGTCTCAAGGCAGGAGAGCCTGGAGTACTAATGTCTCAGTGGAGGAGAAGAGTTTTTCAGCTCCAGGAGAGGAAGAGAAAAAAAAAAATCAAGTTTTCTCTCCTCCTTTGTTCTACTGGGCCTCCAGCCAATTGAATGGTACCTGCTCACATTAAAGGCAGATCTTCCCTACTCACTGCAACTCCCTCCCCAGTCTGCTCTGGAAACACCTTAGCAGACACACCCAGAAGACCCAGAAGTAATGCTTTGCCGTCTCTTTAGGTATTCCTTAATTCACTCAAGTTGACATCTAAAATTAACCATCACAGTCTTTCAAGCATGTAGCATTATAATGTATATCCTTCTGTGTACCCTTGGTTCAATGACTTTTCCATTATGATCTCCAGGTAATGTGCTTTGTTTTAATTTTTAAAAATTTATTTCCTAGCCCTTTTTCTAGACACCCTGGAACAAGCTACTTCATCTCACTGTATTTTAGTTTGGGCCCCTATAAAATAGGGACAATAATAGCATCTACATTGTAGGGTTATTGTGAGAATTAAATAAATTTATATACATAAAGTACTTAAAACAGGACCTCACATATATATAAATCCCCCTAAAATGCTTCCTAGAATTATTACTACTCTTTCTAGCTGCTTTTTAATCTATTCTCTTTATTCATCCTTGACTTTGTCTCTATAGTACCCAAATAGGATAAAGAGCTGGCAACAGCTCTCAGGAAGGCCAGCCTATCTTGTCTGTAGCAGTTCCTAAAAGTGACCATCTCCCAGATACCAAGAGTTTTTCAATATAACTACAACAGACATGGTTTCCTTAAACATTATGTGCTACCAATGATCAGGGACATTTCTTTGAAGCAAAATGGATCCTGAATGTTCTAGAAACAATTTATAGGTGATGACAGTTTGCATCTACTTGTACGTAACATAAATATCTAAATTAAAAGGGAAAAGAAGCCAGGAATTATGAAATCATCATTATTAATAGGGAATCTATACCTGTATTATAGATGCATCTGTGATCCATGAACAAAACTTCATGTGGATTTACTAATATCATTACAAGTCCCTTTGACAAAATAAACAGCTCTGTTTCTGCTGGGAATTATATATTTATACTCAAGAGGGTAAAGTTGAGATGAAGAGGGAGTGAACTGGCTCATCTGTGAAATATGCCTGCTTGTATGATGTATGATAATGACTGCCTGTTGAGATTAAATAGGATTAACAAGTGCCTACTGCAATGTTTGACAGTTATTATTAAAGCATATGGAAGATCTTTAAAAAACTGTCATAAATGCATGTATACAATATTTACAAATCACCTTCTGATATATGTATATGAAACTAGAAAATTTATTTTTACCCAGTGTTTTTATCCATCTTTTATAATAGCATTTTATTATACAATCAAATCTTACAATATAAATTTCTAGAGAAAGATTCCTGCTTTAAATTCTGGTGTTAGAAGCAGATCATTGAATCTGTATAAGAGATATTATGCCACAGTCTAAGACCAAATAGCCGTGATTCTTATGTGATAGGCCTGTATACATAAATTTATATTGTCTAGTGTGCTTAGATACATTTTCCACTTTGATTCATTACATAATCATTGATAATTATGTTCTATCATTTTCTCTACTCTTTTGACTTTTAATCTGCAATTACAAATGGATCTTAATGACCACCTTCACTTGCTTCTGCTTCTTTGCCTTTTCTTACCGGATCTTTTCCTCAAAATATTGCACTATCAAATTGCATGTAGGCAGCACCCCCCAGGCTTTTTCAATGAGTATATTTGTGACTTGGACAGTGAAAATATAAGATGCTTTAAAAAATAACAGTTTATTTAAAATTCCCAAAGCAGGCTGGGCCCAGTGGCTTATGCCTGTAATCCCAGCACTTTAGGAGGCTTAGGCGGGTGGATAATGAGGTCAAGAGATCGAGACCATCCTGGCCAACATGGTGAAACCCCATCTCTACTAAAAAGTATAAAAATTAGCTGGGCGTGGTGGCATCCACCTGTAGTCCCAGCTACTAGGAAGAGTGAGGTAGGAGAATTGCTTGAATCAAGGAGGCGGAGATTGCAGTGAGCCAAGATTGTGTCACTGTACTCCAGCATGGTGCCTGGTGACAGAGCAAGACTCTGTCTCAAAAAAAAAAAAAAAAAAAAAAAAAATTCCCAAACATCAAATTTTATCAGTAATTACTGAAATTTTTGACCTCAACTTTTTGCCTACTCTCTTTTTCACAATGCAAAATAAATGCTTCATGATAATAGTCAATTTATTTCCTCACTGCCAGATCTGGTTTCTATAACAGTGTCGGTAACATAGTAGGTATTCAATGGATAATTGTGACAATGTGTTGAATAAGAATGTATATAAATGAAACTTCAAACTAATACATGTATATAGATAATTTGTATGAAAAAATTACCTGAAATTGGGAAGATTCTATTCTGTTCTTCCTGGCACATCAATAGTCTACTTGTTATAAAAGATGGTTTGACAGTTTTTCAGTAATATCTTTTGGTATAAATTCTAAGCTTAGTTGCTCCTAGCCATTTTATAGTCTGGCTTTCTTTTTTTTTTTTAACCTTTTAAACATTGTACACAAACAACCTTATCAGAAAAAATCAGCCAACTTTTAAGACAATTTTATAAAAACTTGGAGTTTTCCTTCACCCTGCGGGTTCACCCAGAATTAAATCAATTTGAGGATAGGTAGCATATTTTACAAAAAGTTGTTTTACTGTATTATAAAAGTAATTACTGGAACAATTTTTAAAATGTATTTTTTTCTAAGTAGGCTGAATAATCTTATTTCTTTAAATCAGGCTTTCTCAGTATTTTATAAATAAACTTCATCTTAATAGGGAAATTATATAATGAATCTAGTTTGATCAAAATGCTGTCTCACCAGTTAATTATTTTTCATAATATGCATCCACTTCATTATGGCCAAAGAAGTGGAAGTGACAGCAAATATCCAATAAAAACTGAAAGCAAAAGCTATGGAAAGTTACATGTGGAGTTCAAGTTCTACATGGTCCTGGATAGTATATCATTCATTGTTTTCAGTCCAGTGTATTTATTCCACATGGTGGTTACTCAATGAATCTTTCTTTAATAAATGAAAAATAGTTATTTGTTGGTTGTTCCAATATTTCTTAGTGGACATCTATTATAATAGCATCTTATTAGACAATCAAATCTTACAATATAAATTTCTAGAGAAAGATTCTTGCTTTAATTTCTGGTGTTAGAAGCAGATCACTGAATCTGTATGAGAGATATCATGTCACAGTCAAAGACCAAATAGCCAAGCCCTATTATTTTATAGCTGGGAAACCACACATAGCATGAGACTGTGTGTTTTCAGCAGAAAAGAAAACAAAAACCAACATATATGCTCCCAAGCACTGTTAGACATTTTTCACCCTTTTCATGAATTAATGTTCTTAACTAAATTTGGATTTCAGCAGAAAGTACAGCTAGCTGTATTCTCAAAAATTTAAGCTACATATCATTAAAGATATTAATTTCTGTTTTAAAACACTTTGAGGTGGCAACAGTATTAAGGAACAAAAAATTAATTAAAGACAGTGATTTGATTCTACTGATATTGAAACTTAATAGGCCCCTTTTAAACTACAATTTGCCCATAAAACTGGTGGTCACTTCTCTGCCATTCTTTCCCAAACATTTCTTTCTGATTTGATTTTCACTTTAGTTTTGGAATTTCTAAACATAAGCCTATAGACAATGCCAGTTTTTAAAAATAGTTATTGTCAAGCATTATGACACTTGTCTGTATACCATTTCTAGTAGTCCAGAATTTTTTTCTCATATTGAATCTTTAAAAGAAGTGATCCTACAACTAAGTGAAATGCTGATTCAGTGGACGTAAAATGCCTGTCCCAAAGTGACATGTCTGTTACATTAGCACAAGCATCGGCTAATAGTAGGCAGGGAGTGGTTTTTTGAAAGAATTGTTTCCAGGTTATTTAATTACACTGTGCTGTCAATTTACTATTGCTAGAAAGAAATTAATAGGGAGTGCTCCATTCACTAAAATTCTATAAAGAGATACAATAGAGTGGAAAATATCAAGTTTTAATTCATTTCCAGAGGAAGGGTTTTTAGAAAACTGTCAAATTAAAAAAAAAAATGCCACACTGACAGATTTTATTATAGTACATGACTGTGCCAATCACATGTAATGGAGACTAACATTGTGTATTTGGTAAAATATAATGGTTAGCAGTTATATAGTCTTGGACACTTCAGCATAATAGAAATATATTTTCCTAAAAACTGTGTTGAAAATTAATGTTTTATTTAAAATTTTATGTTTTTGAACAAAAACTGAGATTCCATTACAATAACGGGTTTAAAATATTCCAAATGTGTTTTAAAATATACAATTTTTATTTGTAGTTTGTAATTGTCAAAGGAAGGAAGATGCTTCTTTTGATTTTGGGTAAATGGTAAACAAGAATCATCTGTAAAAGTTACCCAAAGATGGCTGGGCGCGGTGGCTCAAGCCTGTAATCCCAGCAGTTTGGGAGGCCGAGGCGGGTGGATCACGAGGTCAAGAGATGGAGACCATCCTGGTCAACATGGTGAAACCCCATCTCTACTAAAGATACAAAAAAAAAAAAAAAAAAAAATTAGCTGGGCATGGTGGCGCATGCCTATAATCCCAGCTACTCGGGAGGCTGAGGCAGGAGAATTGCCTGAACCCAGGAGGCGGAGGTTGCGGTGAGCCGAGATAGCGCCATTGCACTCCAGCCTCGGTAGCAAGAGCGAAACTCCATCTCAAAATAAAACAAAACAAAACAAAACAAAAGTTATCCAAAGATTTCAATGCTCATTAATAAGTTTAACTTGAAGAAAAATCATTGAGGTGGAAGAAAGTGTTAACAGTAGATTGGAATCAGATTAGTTTTGAATTCATCATCTATGTGGCTAAGGGTGAATACATTATATGAGCATTAAACAGGGGGTTGAACCATATAAATTGCTAAAATCCTCTATCTTTTACATTCTATAATTATCAAAAGATCAAACCACAACAGACCTACCAGTAAGGATTTGTTTCCTCAAGTTAATCCATTCTTGCCATATTAAATTCTTATTTGAGAATATACATTTACACAAGTGGTAAAAAATATTATCTTCCATTTATTGGTAGATCAGAATGGTTAAAAAAACAACTATTTTCTCCTCTGATAATTAAAACTTACATTTCTATAATCTGTGGTATTTTATTTTATTTCTCCCTTCATTTTTAGCTCCTTAACTTCTCTATTGTCTGATGCTAACATTTTCCTCCTTCCCTCCCTCCCTCCCTCCTCCTCTCTTCCCTCCCTCACTCCCTCCCACTCTCCTTCCTCTGACTCTCCCTAGCTCCCTCCTGCCATTATTCCTTTTTCTTTTCTTTCTGGGAACCAGCACTGGGCACTCACCATTTGCCAAATTTAGCAACTTTTCTACTTTTGTCAATTTTAGTCTTCATGTTCGCATGCTCCCTTTTCATTCTTTCACAATCTTACTCATTCAGAGAGGCTGAGCAGCTGGCTGTTAGGGCTGGAGTAGGCCTCGTGCTTGGGAAAGTCCTAGATCAAGCTCTGTGCTCACACGAAGATTTTTAGAACACTGTGAACTAGGTTCTCACCCAGTCAATAATAAAATGATCATGCCTTTTTGGGGATCTCACAGGGAATTCTGTGTCTTTGTTAGGGCAAAATCTCACCATTCCAATGTATTCACCCCCAAATTCTACCATATTGCCATAGTGGACAATCACTTTAATAATAGCATCAGAAACCCACTATTATATGTAAAATGCTATTGTGATTAATATATTCCTAAGTACTGAGTAGTGGTTTAATAAACTTATATTTAAATAAGTTTATGCAATGTTGTGATCAGTTTTATGTTAATCTGGATTTTAACCTTTTCATAGATTTATCCTCGCTATTATTCTAGTTGGTCGAGTTGTATTTGACATTTTCATGTATTTATAAAATATTAATAGTAATATTTTTCAGATATTGTAAATTCTGAAGTATTTTATAAATTTTCTTAAGAAACATTAAGTTTCATTTAGCATAATTTTAGTGGTACTGAAGGCGTATTATACATTTAATAACATTTATTTTAAAAGGAAATAGTATTCTTCATACTTACTAATTTTGCTTTATTACCTATGGTTACTTCCTTTATGTTCCAATAAAGAAAATTAACTTTATTACAAATTAAGGAGAAAAAAATTCAAATATGAGAATGAAATAAATATCTAAAATTTATGACTAAAAAGATGAAAAATTTGTTCTAATACAGCATCTTTAATGTAAAAATGAGATAACTAGGGGATAAAAGAATAACCAAAAGCAAGTTTTTAATTTTTTATTACTAAACCTAGTAGCATTACATGCTATCCATTTTCGAGTCAAGTGGATCAGATTTGTTTCCAAACCTAATTCCCATAAAATGGCTCAATGAAATGAATTAACCTATTCAGTTTAATGGGGATACATGACACTCATAATGACTCCATGAAGTCATTATGAATGAATGACTAACATCTTACTCTGTTTACTTCTTTAACTTCTACTAATACAATAAATATTTTGTGCTCATGGAGTATAAATAAATATATAAAATATGTCTATGTCTTATATAAGTGGATAGAACTTTCATCAGTTTTGATTTCTATGAGCATGTTATAGATGTAATAAAACATATTCTTTTGAGTAATTCTAAAATAGCTCACTTATAGTAATGCTATCTTAGAGTTATTTGGAATCCATATACATATTACTATTTTTAGTAAATCATAGACTATAATATAGCATCATGATACTATAACCACTATATCATTGTACATATATACTATATCACTATATCATGACCACTATAGAATGTTTTCTCCAAGGAAAAAGCACCTACCATGTATATAGGACATTATGATATCTGATATATAGATATTATTGAGTGAAGGAGTAGTATTGCTGAATCAAATCTACTGTTTCTTGTGTACCATGATAGTATTCTAGAACTGGTTCTGGTAATAAACATGTATAAAATCAATCCAAACTAATAATGGATTTCAGTTTGGGGAGGAGAAGAGGGTTTTACAATTTCTCAAAATTTCAGAATATAGTGAGAACTATTTTGCTTGTGTATACAAGTTCCCTTAGGATTTACACATTTTCTCTACAGAACTTTGTGGAAAAGAAAAATGTACCAGTTAAAACTCCACGAGAATAAACAAACTGGATAATTTAGGACTTGGTATAGAGAAAGGAATTTGTTACTAAACTTTCTGAGAAATAAACTGGTAATAGCAATGTAGCATTTTGTTGTCTTAAATATTGGCAATACCGACTTATATCTGTCTTTCTAAGACATTTGATTTTTCATGTAAATTTGCAAGCTTGAGTAATACAATGAATATATAAATAATTGGTATCATTATTAAAATGCAATATAGTAGTATTATATTTAGATAGTAGCATTATTTGTGGTATATATATATATATATATATATATATATATATGTATATGTAATACTACATAATTGTATTACAATTAAATATTTTTCTATAGGATTTCTAATATTAAGTGGGATATGTTAACATTCTTCACATGATTCGCCTTCAAAACAAGAGTTTCAGAGAAATCCCTCTGGTAATGAGTATTTGTAGTTTAGGTATGTTTTCCTGAGAATATAATCAGACAAGATAGAACATTAGAGACACATGCATAGTAGCCATGCTCAGTTATAGCTCAAATGTGTAAAACTACCCTTTTTGCATTTTAATAACATATGTAAGACAATACCAATTATATCACAGAAAACGGAAGACCTTTCTTCCTAAGCCTTTGAAGGACATAATCCTAGGTAATTTTTATGCAGTTGCTATGTTTGTAAATAAAAGAATAAATATCAATAAATATACTTGGGAAGGCAATAGTCTTCATAAAATATTAAATTATATAATAAAGGAATAACTTCATTTCAACCCTATGTATTTGGATTTTCATATATTATATTTGATCAGAATATAATGTAAAACATCTTTTGAGATGGAATTATTAAAACTCGGTGAGAAAAATACTTCAAACATTTTGCAATATTAGAGGAGCCATCAGCGAATGGGCATACATTTAGAAGTTTATTTAGGTGCTTCATCATGCCTTCAGCTCTTGCTTTAGATAACGTCCTTTGCTATGAGGTTCCAGGTAAAATAGCACTGTGTTCTTTGCTATGTCTCCTCTGAGAAGGTCACAGATGGGTTAAATAAAGAAGTTTCAAAAAATGTAAGAAAGTGTTATGATTCATTTAAAGGAGAGGGTATTAGCCCTTTGAAAGGTAATTTTTACCCTTTTAAGAGTAGAGTGGAAAATAAAGATTGCTTCATATTTTAATTTCGGCTATGTAAGCTTCTTCAACAAATTGTGACTGTGATTATGTTGTTGTTGCTATTGTGGTTTGTCTGTTTGGGAATACTGATAACTTTCACCTGACCCCCCAGCTTGCTGTCTGCTATGCAGACATAATTGGGGTATACAGCTTACAGTGCAGAAGCACCTGGAAGCCATCATTCTGTGATGGACCCCTAAATGGACGGGAAACTTCCTCCCACCATCTCTATACTTACACAATTACAATGTAGATATTGCCACCCATCAGCAGCACTCAGAGGTTCTGAGACTTTCCTAAAGTGGGACAAAGACAACCAGCACTCTTGTCTTTGTAAGACCTACCTCATTTCTCCTTCCTAGACATCCATTCCTCAGGGCTTAACACATTGCTGATAGTGTTCTCCACAAAGCACTCCACCTTTTAGCGTCTAAGAAGAGAAAAAGAGAAACAGTTGTAAAGACTTCAAATGGAAAAATGAACTCACATAGACATAGGACTCTTCAGCTGAAGTGACCAGGAAGACAGCCTCTGGGAATTTGAAGATGCCTGTGCCTCTCATGGGGTTTTCTCATGGCTATAGGGCAGAATATGGAGCTCTTCTTTTCTATCCCTGAGATGCAGCTCTACTCTGGCAGACATCCACAGTTAAAATGAACAATACTTTCAATAATATAAAAATTTGCCCTTTTTAATCTTTGGAGTTTACCTTTCTGAAATTTAAATTTCATATTGTTTGAAAAACCAAACTGACAGAGGAGAGAAAGACAAGCTTCTGCAGGAAAGAAATGCCTGTCTACAAAGTATGTGAAATATCTCATGAAGACAGGAGCCCCTTTTGGAACTTTTCCCTTTCATTTTATTTAAAGATTTATGAAAAAAATTGGGTGAGACTATTTACCATATGGCAGATAACTAAGAGAATATGAGAAAATAGGTCACTTCATAGAACAGTCCAGGCTTTTAAAAGTTTAAGTTTAGTAACGTCACCACACCATTACCATTACGCTCCTTTTTTCTGCAATTCATGAGGTGTTTGTGATGCACTGTTCTTTTCAACCACATGTGGCCATTAGGTTCCTGTCAGGGTGATGCAGGGGAAATCTTTCCAGAGTTTCTCTGTTTTGTATACCAGTGGTCTTCTCTATACTATCTGTCAGTGAGAAGCAGCAAGGTAAGAATCAACTACAAAAGGAATCTGATCATAAATTCTGAATTGATTGAGTGATAATATCTGAGCAACATAGATACTCTTTATAATGGAACTGGGCACAATGTGTGTAGCTGATAGCCTCCCTCTGAGTTAAAGCCAGAGGCAATAAATCCAATATCTTTGAGTTTTATAGATTCCTCCTGAATAACTTCTATATAAATGATGCCCTGAATGTACTATGTTTACTTACCTGAAACTCATTTCAGGCTTAGATTTCAGTAGTGACTATCCTTTATTACTGAACAAGGATAAAAAGAGGAGCAGGAAATGTATTCGTAGAAATATGCTTCTGAGTGAAAACTGCCTAACAGATTCCTTGTCCACAACTGGGTCTAGCTGAAAGCATTCTGCATTTTGGTCAGCTGGCAAGCAAAATCAGAATGAAACCACTTTCTCTCTCAAATGCTGATTTAGGAGAACTCAAGGTAGTCTCCCAGGGCGTATATTTTTTAGGAACTCCCAGGAATATATCCACAGCTGGAACACAAAGCTAGAGCCAAAATTTCTCCTAAAATTTATATAGGATTTTACAGCTTGGGAAGCATAACAAAACACTATCTCTACACAAATAAAAAATTAGCCTGTTGTGGTGGCTCACGCCTGTGTTTCCAGCTACTTAGAAACTGAGATGGGAGGATCACCTGAACCCAGGAAGGTCAAGGCTGCAGTGGTCTGTAATCCTCCCATCTCAGCCTTCCAAGTAGCTGCATCCGCAGGTGTGAGGACTATAAAGCAGTGTACATTCCATCTCTCTCTTTCTAAATATGTGTGTGTGTGTGTGTGTGTGTGTGTGTGTGTGTAGATGTAGGTATATGTATCACAAAGTATGTGAAATATCTCATGAAGACAGGAGCCCCTTTTGGAACTCTTCCCTTTCATTTTATTTAAAGATTTATGAAAAAAATTGGGTGAGGCTATTTACCACATAGTAGATAACTAAAAGAATATGAGAACACTTTGGGAGGCCGAGGTGGGTGGATCACGAGGTCAAGAGATCGAGAACATGGTCAACATGGTGAAACCCTGTCTCTACTAAAAATACAAAAAATTAGCTGGGCATGGTGGCGCATGCCTGTAGTCCCAGCTACTCAGGAGGCTGAGGCAGGAGAATTGTGGTGAGCCGAGATGGCACCATTGCACTCCAGCCTGGGTAACAAGAGCAAAACTCCGTCTCAAAAAAAAAAAAAATATATGAGAAAATAGATCACTTCGTAGAAAATCGGTCACGTTAAGTTTAGTAACGTCACCAACACCATTACCATTACGCTCCTTTTTTCTGGGAGACCTGCAATTCTTGAGGTGTTTGTGATGCACTATTCTTTTCAACAATATGTGGCCATTAGGTTCCTGTCAGGGTGATGCAGGGGAAATCTTTCCAGAGTTGTATATATGTATATGCATATATACGCACCCCTCTCTCTCTCTCTCTCTCTGTGTATATGTATATATATGTGTGTGTGTGTGTGTATATATATGTGTATATATATACATATAAGTATACTGTCTTATAGTCTTATAGTCCTCATGGCTGTGGTGCAGCCACCACTGCCATTAAGTTTCAAATATATATATATATATATATACACACACACACACACACACATATAAATATACATATATACATATATATGTGTATATATATATTTATATGTGTATATACATATATATGTATATACATATTTATATGTGTATAAACATATATACATATACACACACACACATACATATATATATATATGTATATATATGGTGATTTGAAACTTAATAGCAGTGGTGGCTGCACCACAGCCATGAGGACTATAAGACTATAAGACAGTATACAAGTAGCTGCATCCACAGGTGTGAGGACTATAAGACAGTGTACATTCCATCTCTCTCTCTAAAAATATATATGTATAGATGTATGTATATGCATATACACATATATATGTATATGTATGTATACATGTATATGCATGTATATATTATATACATATATGTATCTCTGTCTCTATATATATACATGTAGGAGAGAGATGGTGATTTGAAACTTGATGGCAGTGGTGGCAAAATATTGTGATGTTTAAAGTTTCTATTTTGTGAAAAAGAAAATGTTAGCGCTGATAGGTTTTCAATAATGTAAATGTGAAGTTACTTCTCGACAAGAAAGAGTTAGTCCTGGACAAGGTAAATAAAAAGCAGGAACTGAATATAATTGGAACTATTTGCAAGTGAGAACTATCTTAAAAGTTGTGTAAATGTGGTAAAGTGCCTATTGCTGAAACTCTGGAATCTCCTTGAAGAGTTTAGATATTGGCCATAACAGGAGGGAAACTCAGCCTTACCTGTGAATAGCGAAAAAGTCCAAAGAAAAGTGCTAGATGTGGCTGAGCAAAGAGCATGATTAGTGCTCTGATTCTTCGCCTTTTAAAGTGTGAAGGACACTTGATAATAAGAAAAAATGATAATCCTCATAGGCTGTTGTGCTTAGTATCTGCAAATAGAAAAAAAATTACTGTTACTCAATTATGCATTTAAATGAATTTTTTATTCCTCATGATATTTGTACATATTCACAAAATGGGAGTGTAATCTTATAATCTAGTCCCTCCAAGTCTCAAAACTCTATAGATACAAACGAGGTTATATTAACTGTATGAAGTTGTGCTTCTTTGACTTACTCTGAATTATTCTTCATATTTCACAATCTCATTTCCTAGTCTCATTCAATCTTTTTCTAATTCAGGTGTTTCAGAGAATTTCGGTGATTTTCTCACATTCAGGCACAAGCAGCCCTCCCATGTTCTTCCACTCTAGTGCCCTCATTAATGTCTGCCTCTGCTAAAGAAGCTACTTGGCAGTGACTGCCTGGTGCAATTTCTGCAATAACTTTCAGACCCAGAGGCATCAGTAGCATTCTGATTAGGGATCACCAAAGAAGATGATAGATGTGTTCACCACTGTGCAGCTCAGTAAATCAATGGTCAGCAGATAGCTTCCTAGTTCTAAATGAAACTTGGTCTTTATTGGAAGCATTTGGCTCAGGTGGCCTTTTCAGGGGTGCAAAGGTTATCCTGTCATGCCACAGGATGGCATCCTCCTCAATTCCTCGTAGCACTTTCTAGGAGGCTAACCAAATTGTTGGCCTTCTTCCCAGAAGCGCTCTCTCTCTCTCTCTCTCTCTCTCTCTCTCTCTCTCTCTCTCTCTCTGTGTGTGTGTGTGTGTGTGTGTGTGTGTGTGTGTGTGTTATATGGTTTAAACAAACATTACCATTGGCTTTATAAGTACAATGCATTTTTATTTGTTCGATGATTTTTGGTTTTGTCTAGAGTATGTTTGAGAATAACGTAGCTTAATTTAAGTTTCAATATGTGGCATCCCCTTATTTTCCATATTGTCTAATTTTATATACTATATGTAGTACCTGGGAAAAATGTGATAACTATTTGCAAGAAAAGATGGACAAGAAGCCAAAAGGTAGAAACAACCAAAACATTTGTCAATGTATGAATAAACACACTGTTGTATGTCTAGAAGGTGAAATACTATTCAGGCATAAAAGGGTAGAAGTGCTGATGCATGCTACAAGGTGAATGAACCCCAAAAGCATAATGCTAGGTGAAACAAGCCAAACTCAAAAGGTAACATTTTATGATTCCATGTATATAAAAATATTCAGAATAGGTAAATCCGCAGAGACAGAAAGCAGATTCTTAATTTGCTGGGGACCAGGGAAAGAGAGGCTGAAGGATAAATAACTACTTAATGGGTACAGTTTTCTTTTGGGGTGATTTGAAATTTGATAGAGGAGGTGGTGGCAAAATTATTGTAAATTTCCTAAGTGCCACTGGAAGCTGAACTGCAAAATGATTAGTTTTAGGTTATATAAATTTTAACTTAATATTGATAGGATATTTTCATTTGTTTTTAAAGTAATAGGTCATTTTTCTAAGGTTATTCCTGTAATAAATTTTATAATACAATAATTGTGGTACATAAGAAGCCCAGCTAAAATTATGTATTGTATCTGTAAAGATAGTATGTAAGATATTCTTAGAGAAGCCAGTCTTTTCAGCATCCCAAATCTGAAAATTCCAAATTCCAAATGCTCCAATAAACATTTTGGTGACTTTGTGGGTCATGTTAGCACTCAAAATGTTTCAGATTTTGGAGTATTTTGGATTTCAGATTTTTGGAATAAGCATATTCAACTTGTAACACCAAATAGCACTAACGACTACAATAGTGGATAAGCATAATATTCTAGGTGTTTGATTAGATCAGCCTTTCTAATAACCTATCACATACTTTAAAACAATTTGTTGCCTAATTTTGTTTTTAAAAGCCCTGCATCGTTGAGATGCCTGCTTGTACTGTCAACTACATTGCTTATCAAACTTTGTTCAAATCATATCTTTGGCCACACATGTGAAAGGATATGTTAACAATAGTTAAATAGACAGATTGAGATTTGGAACATGGAAAAACTACCAAAAAAAATTTCCCTTGTTGCCTGAGTATTAGATGCAGTTGGTCACTCTACTGAGCATGGTAGTCCTTTGAAGCAGGATTGCCTACCACTGTGACCTCACTGTCATATGTTGCCTAAATAAATAGACTCTCTTTGGTACTTGATTAATGATAATTTATACCAATTGTGGCATCTTATACTTCAACCTCAGCTCAATACTTTAAAAAAAATCACTGTAAAAGTATGTGTCCTCAGTTGAATCAGATGTAAAATTTGTACCTTAATCAAAATTTGATAGCCCTCTAAGGCAGCGTATTCTCCATCTCTATTATTCTCCTGTATTCTCATGCAGGGTACTCCCTTCTGTTAATTGAAGGCTTTGGGATTTGACATATAATTTTGGCCCACATCAGAGTTACTATAATGCTCATGTTAAAGACCCATAATGCTATTTATCCTGACTTTGCCTTCCTTTTTAAGTTAGTTTTACTTCACCTCCACTTCCTCTCAGCAACTACTCACAAAGCAGGCATATTATCCATTACTTTCCATTTCCTTGATACACCAATTCTTCTTTCATGTTTGCATAGATTTTTGGGGGGCTTATCACAATCTAGAGAGATTCTCTGTTTTATTTTTAAATGTAACCAAAATAGATGTTCAATTATAATTGTATAATAAAATTTGGAGATTCCAGAAGAGTTACATCAGCACAGCACAGTGCAGTGGACTAGAGGGGCAGGCTCCGTAAAGGCTTACAGATATATAAGAGAGTATGAGTCATATACAATGATTTATATGCCATATACATTTATAGATGTTATATATTTGTATATAAGTTAAATCATACATTTGAATATAAGTTAAATCTATAAATGATTTCAATTAATTAAATTATAATTGATTTACAATGGGAATGGGAAACATTTCATAACCTTCAGCATAACTTTACTAATCTCATCCTTCACTTCTAAATTTTTCTCATCTTTTAACAGCTCACAACCTCTTGCTTACCAAACCTCAAAGTTTTTTTTCTTTTTGCAAAACCCCAACCAAGAGCAGCTTTATGCTCCTCCCATGTCTCCATTATTAGATTGTTATTAGGTGGATTTAGCCAATGTCACTGGTCAAATCTGCTACCTTCTTCCTGTTTCTAACTAATTCTTATTTCCTATCACAAATAACTGGGTTATGCATGGCAAAAAGGAAGACTGAGAAAAATAAAGAGGAGAAGAAATATTCACATGTTAATTATGCTGGATTCAAATTTAGAATCTTCAAATTTAAAATCATCACTGAGGCTGCCTGTGGTGGCTCACGCCTCTAATCCCAGCACTTTGGGAGGCTGAGGCAGGCAGATCACCTGAGGTCGGTAGTTCAAGACCGGCCGGACCAACATGAAGAAAGCTTGTCTTTACTAAAAATCAACCAGACATGGTGGTGCATGCCTGTAATCCCAGCTACCTGGGAGGCTGAGGCAGGAGAATCACTTGAACCCCAGAGGCAGAGATTGCGGTGAGCTGAGATCATGTCATTGCACTCCGGCCTGGGCAATACGAGTGAAACTCTATCTCAAAAGAAAACATCATCACTTAAAATGCGAACTCGTAATGATTATTAAAAAAATCCAAATAGCTACAAAAACATAAGTATTAATTAGAGCTCTTGGTTATTGAAGATACAAGAAATTCATATCTAACTACCTTTGGCATAATGGGGAACTCATAGAATGATACTAAGATGTCTCATTTAATACCTGGAAAGATAAAGT
The DNA here is from genome assembly GCA_031835075.1 of Saguinus oedipus. NCBI lineage: Eukaryota > Metazoa > Chordata > Mammalia > Primates > Cebidae > Saguinus > Saguinus oedipus. Next base: position 112,425,145 of record CM063172.1, read on the forward strand.
CATGTGGAGAGCCAAGATTCAGTAGATTTCCAATATAGAGTTTGTTTCTCATAATCTCTTTCTTTCTCCCCCCCATCTCAACCCTAAGCCCAGCTAACCATTAATGCTTTTTCCTGTCTGTATGTTGACTATATTTTATTGTTGCAAAATGTATTACTCTATTAACCAAAGAATATTGTTGTCAACATCCTGCATGTTTCAATTTTTGCAATTCTCAATACAAAATAATAAGAACTCACTGGTGTGTGTGCTTCCTGTGTCCAAAGTTAAAAAAAAAAAAACAGAGGGAGGAAAAAGCCCTGTTTAGCCAAGTTTGAACCAGATCCACACCCCATCATACATCAATAGTGGTAAGAGGGAAGGAGACCTACAAATATCATGGCACTCTTATGTAAACTCATGGATGGGCTAAAGAGAGTAGCACTTCCCAGATTAAGGGAGAATAATTCTATCATTATGTTCCCAATCAAACCAAAATGCAAAAAGAACACATGCACAAACATATTAACGTGATTTTTCAGTTGCTATTTTATATTTTCAGAAAAGAATAGGAACAGCATGTTCTATTTTTATGCTATAATTAATATTTGGAGTTCTCATTCACAAAGTACTTAAATAAATCATATCAGGTTAAATAAATGCATAATCGCCAATTATTTGTTTGCTAATTGTACTTTAGGGCATAAATTATGTTAGATGGTTCAGTACAGTGATTGTTCATAAGTAAATAAAACAACATTAAGAAAATGAATTATTACCATATTTTATTTTCTACCCTCTTTTTGGTTTAACTCACTTAATGAAGGATTTTCAGGGACATAATTCCTATAATCCTACAGGATATTCTATTGCTATTGTTTAATGTTCTTATTTATTACAATTGTCACTAAATTTATATATATTAAAAGTTTCACATAGGTAATCAAAACTTAAAAAAATATTTCCTCATCAGATATATTCTAAAATTTAATACATTCCAAATGAAAATTTTTGGCTAAATATTAAAAATATTATTGAAGTTGAGAAAGATCAAGTATTGTTATGGGGAAAAGATTACATCACTGCAATACTTTGATAGTACTCCTTTAGCAGCAACAACACAGGGCAGGAAGTTCTCATTGTTCTCCAGTGAGCATCTAATGATTATTCCTAGCTAATTATCCACATTAGATATAGAATAGGTCAATATAATACCAAATAACTTATAATTTTAACTTCCCAAACAATCTTTCATGTATGTTTTTTTCTTTTACGTTGGTAAGGTTTTACATATCTAAAGAGAACTCTACCTGTGCTTAATGGATCTGACTCTTTTTCAAGATAAATATTAGAGTATTCCCTTTGGTAGCTTCATGTCATCATCATAGGAAATATTTTATGATTTCAGCCAGTGGTTTTGAAAAATAGACTAAGTAGAATTGTCTACTTAGTAGAGTAAAACCTGGGTCTGATTATAATTTTGTCTACTACATTAGCCAACAATTCTGAACCTGTACAGTATAATAACTGATGTTCAAAATTAAGATACTCATGTACTTTAGATTTCTAAAGTGCAGGTAAATTATCAGTGATTAAAGCATATTTAGAACAGAGGCCTTGAAAGTAATGCCACATATCTACAACTATCTGATCTTTGACAAACTGGACAAAAACAATGAGGAAAGTATTTCCTATTTAATAAATAGTGTTGGGAAAACTAGCTAGCCATGTGCAGAAAGCTGAAACTGGAAACCTTTCTTACACCTTATACAAAAATTAACTCAAGATGGATTAAAGAGTTAAATGTAAAATCCAGCAGCATAAAAACCCTAGAAGAAAACCTAGGCAATACCATTCAGGACATAGGCATAGGCAAGTACTTCATGAATAAAACACCAAAAGCAATGGCAACAAAAGCCAAAATAGACAGGTGGGATCTAATTAAACTAAAGAGCTTCTGCACAGCAAAAGAAACAATCATTAGAGTGAACTGACAACCAATGGAATGGGAATACATTTTTTCAAGCTATCCATCTGACTAAGTGCTGATATGCAGAATCTACCAAGAACAAAAACAAATATACAAGACAAAAGCAACCCCATCAAAAAGTGGGCAAAAGATATGAACAGACACTTTTCAAAAGAAGACATTAATGTGGCCAATAAACATGAAAAAAATGCTCATCATCACTCATCATTAGAGAAATGCAAATCAAAACCGTATTGAGATACTATCTCACACCAGTTAGAATGGCAATCATTAAAAAATCTGGAGACAACAGATGCTGGAGATGATGTGGAGAAACAGGAATGCTTTTATACTCTTGGTGGGAGTGTAAATTAGTTCAACCATTGTGGAAGACAGTGTGGCGATTCCTCAAGGATCTAGAAATAGGAATACCATTTGACCCAGCAATCCCATTACTGGGTATATACCCAAAGGATTATAAATCTTTCTATTATAAAGACAATGCACACATATGTTAATTGCTGCAGTGTTTACAATAGTAAAGACTTGGAATCAACCCAAATTCCCATCAAAGATAGACTGAATTTTTAAAAAATGTGGCACATATACACCATGGACTACTATGAAGCCATAAAAAAGGATGAGTTCGTGTCCTTTGCAGGGATATGGATAAAGCTGGAAACCATCATTCTCAGCAAACTGACACAGAACAGAAAACCAAACCCTGCATGTTCTCACTCATAAGTAGGTGTTGAACAATGAGAACACATGGACACAGAGAGTGGAACATTACTCACTGGGGTTTGTTGGAGGGTGGGGGGCTAGAGGAGGGATAGCAGGATGTGGGAAGATTGGTGAGGGATAACATTGGAAGAAATACCTAATGTAGGTGATGGGGGTATGGAAGCAGCAAACAACTATGACATATGTATGCCCATGTAACAATCCTGCAAGATCTGCACATGTACCCTAGAACTTTCAAATAAATAAAGTACTATATATTTATACCATGGAATACTACTCAGCCATAAAGAAGAATAAAATTGTATATTTTACAGCAACATTTTTAAAAAGTACATTTAATATGGAGGTGAAATTAAATGTATTTTATTGATTTTTTTTAAATTTTCCCATTTCCCTCTCTGTCTGTCTCTTATTATTTCTCTATTTAAATCAATATGTGTTGGGGGAGGTGGTAGCCTCTATTAATAAGAATATTGTTAGAAATCTTTTTGTTGAATTAGAACTTTATGTCACATCATATAAAAAACACAACTCAAAGTAGATTAAAGACCTAAATTTATGACCTAAAGCTATAGAACTACTAGAACAAAACATAGGGGAAAGTCTCCATGATAGTGATATGGGCAATAATTTCTTTTGGATGTAATCCCAAAAGCATAAGCAACAATATAAAAAATACACAAGTATGATGACATAAAACTAAAAAGCTTCTGCATAGCCAGCAAAACAATCAATTGAGTGAAGAGATAACCTATTGGTTGGTAGAAAATATTTGCAAACCATGCATCTGATAAGGAGTTAATATCCAAAATAGATAAGTAACTCAAACAACTCAATATTAAGAAAACAATTAAAAAATGATCAAAGTATCTGAACAGACATTTCTCAAAAGAAGACATGCAAATGGGCAACAGGTAGAGGAAAAAATGCTAAAATCACTAATCATTGGAAAAATGCAATTTAAAATCACAGTGAGATACCACCTCACACCTATTTAGAATAACTGCATCATAATGATGAAAGATACATTTTGGTGAGGATGTGGAGAAAAGGCAACTCCTGTACACTGCTGGGAGTGTGAATTAGTACAGCTGTTATGGAGGGTCCTCAACAAATTGAGAGTAGAGACTTCAAATGATCCAGCAACCCCTCTGCTAAGTATATAGCCAAAAGACATGAATACAGTATCTGCACCCCTATAACATTGTAGCATTATTCACAATATCCAAGATAGAGAATTAACCTAAGAACCAATGTATAAATGGATAAAGAAAATATGGTGTGAATATACCAACTATTCAGCCTTTTAAGGAATTTCTGTCATTTGCAACAACATATCCTAGAGGCCATTATGTTAAGTGAAGTTAAGTCAGATGTTGAAAAACAAGTATCACATGTTTCACTCATATGTGGAATCTAAAAAAGATGAACTCATAGAAATAGAGAATTGAATGGTGATTACCAGGGGATAGGAAGAAGGGAAAGACAGGATTGGAGAGATGATGGTCAAAGAATTTTCAAAGAATCTAAATTTTATTTAGATAAGAGGAGTAAGCTAAAGAGATGTGTTGCATGATATGTTGACTGTAGTTAATAACAATGTATTGTATTCTTGAAATTACTGGAGGAGTACATATTAAATTTTCTCACTTCAAAACTAACAACAATATGAGAAAATGCATATATGAATTATCTCAATTTAGCCATTCAACAACTTATATATATTTCAAAACAACATGTACATGATACATATATAAAATTTTTATCAATTTTAAAAACAGCCCTCTTTCTTTTTTAAACTTATTATACTTTAAGATCTGGGATACATGTGCAGAACATGCAGGTTTGTTACACAGGTAGACATGTGCCATAGTGATTTGCTGTACCCATCAACCCATTATCTAGGGTTTAAGCCCCACATGCATTAGGTATTTGTCCTAATGCTCTCCCTCCCCTTGCTTCAGACAGACCTTGGTGTGTGATGTTTCCCTCCCTGTGTCCATGTCTTCTCACTGTTCAACTCCCACTTATGATTGGGAACATTCAGTGTTTGGTTTTCTGTTCCTGTATTAGTTTGCTGAGAATAATGGTTTCCAGTTTCATCCATGTCCCTGCAAAGGACACGAACTCATTCTTTTTATGGCTGCATGGTATTCCATGGTATATATGTACAACATTGTCTTTATCCATTCTATCATTGATGAACATTAGGGTTAGTTCCGAGTCTTTACTATTGTGAATAGTGCTGCAAAAAATGTATGCGTGCATGTGTCTTTATGATAGAATGATTTATAATCCTTTGGGAATATGCCAAGTAATGGGATTGCTGGCTCAAATGGTATTTCTATTTCTAGATCCTTGAGAAATCAACACACTGTCTTCCATAATGGTAGAACTAATTTATACTCTGACATCAACAGTGTAAAAGCATTCCTATTTCTCCATATCCTCACCAGCATCTGTTGCTTCCTGACTTTTTAATGATCATTATTCTAACGGGCGTGAGATGGTATCTCATTGTGGTTTTGATTTGCATTTCTCTAATGACCAATGATGACCTTTTTTTCATATGTGTTGGCCACGTAAGAGTCTTATTTTGAGAAGTGTCTGTTCATATCCTTTGCTCACATTTGATGGGGTTGTTTCTTGTGAATTTGTCTAAGTTCCTTGTAGATTCTGGATACTAGACCTTTGTCAGATAGAGAGATTGCAAAAATTTTCTCCCATTCTGTAGGTTGTCTGTTCACTCTGATGATTATTTCTTTTGCTATGCAGAAGCTCTTTAGTTTAATTAGATCCCATTTGTCAACTCTGGCTTTTGTTGCCATTGCTTTTGGTGTTTGAATCATGAAGTCTTTGCCCATGCCTATGTCCTGAATGGTACTGCCTAGGTTTTCTTCTAGGGTTTTTATGCTTTTGGATTTTACATTTAAGTCTTTAATCCATATTGAGTTGATTTTTGTATAAAGTGTAAGGAACAGGTTCAATTTCAGTTTTCTGCATATGGCTAGTCCATTTTTCCAACACCATTTATTAAATAGGGAATCACTTCCCCATTGCTTGTTTTTGTCAGGATTGTCAAAGATCAGAAGGTTGTAGATGTGTGGTGTTATTTCTGAGGCCTCTGTTCTGTTCCATTGGTCTATATCTCTGTTTTGGTGCAGAGATATACCCATACAGAGATAGTCCCATGCTGTTTTGTTTCCTGTAGCACTGTAGTATAGTTAGAAGTCAGGTAGTGTGATACTTCCAGCTTTGTTCTTTTTGCTTAGGAATGTCTTGGCTATATAAAAAGCAGCCCCTTTTCTTTAAATCAGCAAGTGAATAAGAAATTTAATAAAGAGATTTCCAAGATGGCGTGGTAGGAACAACTTGGGATTGCAGCTCTCAGTGAAGACGCAGAGGGTGAGTCCTAGCCGCATTTCCAGATGGACCTTTGTTGCCCACAGAATGGGGAAATTCCCAGGTGCAGGACAGACACAGAACAGCAGTGCAGCCTTTTTGGCTTGCGCAGCCATTTTGGCCAGCCCCGCGGCACAGCGGCCGGCCCCACGGTGCAGTGGCAGCATGCACAAAACTCACTGGTCTGGGTGCCCTGTTAAACTGGCAGTCTGAGATTTGGGAGGGCAGATTAACATATCCATCTGATTGAGTGGGACTTGGACAGTGAGCCAAACTGGGAGATTCCTGGGAAGCATGATTTGAGCTGGTGCAGTGGGCCGAGGCATGGGAAATCATGCAGAAGTTGAAGATCAACTCAATGAAATAAAATGAGAAACCAAGATTAGAGAAAAAAGTGCAACAAGGAATGAACAAAATCTCCAAGAAATGTGGGACTATGTGAAGAGACATAACCTAGTTTTGATAGGTGTACCAGAATGTGACGACGAGAATGAATCCAAGCTGGAAAACACTCCTCAGAATATTATCCAGGAAAATTTCCCCAACCTAGCAAGGCAGGTCAATACTCAACTCCAGGAAATACAGAGAACCCCACAAAGATAATCTGCAAGAAGACCAACCCCAAGGCACATAATCCTCAGATTCACCAGGGTTGAAATGAAGGAGAAAATACTAAGGGCAGCCAGAGAGAAAGGTCAGGTCACCCACAAAGGGAAGCTTATCAGACTCACAGCAGATCTCTTGGCAGAAACTCTACAAGCCAGAAAAGAGTGGGGGCCAATATTCAACATCCTTGAAGAAAAGAACTTTCAACCCAGAATTTCATATCCTGCCAAACTGAGCTTTATAAGTGAAGGAAGAATAAAATCCTTTGCCAACAAGCAAGTACTCAGAGATTTTGTCACCACCTGGCCTGCTTTACAAGAGCTCCTGAAAGAGGCACTACACATAGAAAGGAACAACCAGTACCAGACATTCTAAAAACATACCAAATGCTAAAGAGCATCAACAAAATGAAGAATCTGCATCAACCAATGAGCAAAACAGCCAGCTAGCATCAAAATGGCAGTATCAAATTCACACATAACAATACTAACCCTAAATGTAAATGGGTTAAATGCACCAATCAAAAGACACAGACTGGCAAAATGGATAAAAATACAAAACCCATCGGTGTGCTGTATCCAGGAAACCCATCTCACATGCAAGGATACACAAAGGCTCAAAATAAAGGGATGGAGGAAGATATACCAAGCAAATGGAGAGAGAAAAAAAAAGCAGGAGTCACAATTCTCATCTCTGATAAAATAGACTTTAAAGCAACAAAGATCAAAAGAGACAAAGAAGGTCATTACATAATGGTAAAAGGATCTATATAACAAGAAGAGCTAACGATCCTAAATATATATGGACCCAATACAGGAGCACCCAGATTTATAAGGCAAGTTCTTAATGACTTACAAAGGGACTTAGACTCCCACACAATAATAGTGGGAGACTTTAACACTCCACTGTCAATAGCAGACAGATCAACCAGACAGAAAATTAACAAGGATATCCAGGACTTGAACTCAGACCTGGAACAAGCAAACCTGATAGACATTTACAGAATTCTCCACCCCAAATCGACAGAATATACATTCTTCTCACCACATCACACCTACTCCAAAATTGACCACATAATTGGAAGTAAAGCTCTTTTTAGCAAATGCAAAACAACTGAACTTATAACAAACAGTCTCTCAGACCATAGTGCAATCAAGTTAGAACTCAGAATTCAGAAACTAACTCAGAACCACACAGCTTCATGGAAACTGAACAACTGGCTCTTGAATGTTGATTGGATAAACAATGAAATGAAGGCAGAAATAAAGAAGTTCTTCAAAACCAATGAGAATGAAGACACAACATACCAGAATCTCTGTGACACATTTAAAGCAGTCTGTAGAGGAAAATATATAGCAATAAGTACACACATGAGAAGAGTGGAGAGATCCAAAATTGACACCCTATCGTCAAAATTGAAAGAGCTAGAGGATCAAGATCAACAAAGCTCAAAACCTAGCCAAAGACAAGAAATAACTAAGATCAGAGCAGAACTGAAGGAGATAGAGACACGAAAAACCCTTCAAAAAAATCAATAAATCCAAGAGCTGGTTTTTCAAAAAGATCAACAAAATAGACAGACCACTAGCCAGACTGATAAAGAAGAAAAGAGAGAACAACCAAATAGATGCAATAAAAACAAACGATAAAGGGGAAATCAACACAGATTCCACAGAAATTCAAACCATCATCAGAGAATATTACAAACAACTCTATGTACATAAACTAGTAAACCAGGAAGAAATGGATAAATTCCTGGACACCCCTGTCCTCCCAAGCCTAAACCAGGAGGAAGCCGAAACTATGAATAGACCAATAACAAGGTCTGAAGTTGAGGCAGCAATTAAGAGCCTACCACACAACAAAAGCCCTGGTCCAGATGGGTTTACAGCCGAATTCTACCAGACACACAAAGAGGAGCTGGTACCATTCCTTCTGAAACTATTCCAAATAATCCAAAGAGAAGGAACCCTTCCCAAATCATTTTATGAGACCAACATCATCCTGATACCAAAACCCGGCAGACTCAACAAGAAAAGAAAACTTCAGGCCAATATCCATGATGAACATAGATGCGAAAAATCTTCAATAAAATACTGGCAAACATATAGCAACAGTACATTAAAAAACCTATCCATCATAATCAAGTAGGATTCATCCTGGGGATGCAAGGCTGGTTCAGCATATGCAAGTCTATAAATGTAATTCACCACATAAACAGAACCAAAAACAAAAACCACATGATTATCTCAATTGATGAAGAGAAGGCCTTTGACAAAATTCAACAGCCCTTTATGCTAAAACCCTCAATAAACTTGGTATTGTTGGAACATATCTCAAAGTAATAAAAGCTATTTATGACAAACCAACCACCAGTATTATACTTAATGGGCAAAAACTGGAAGCATTCCCTTTGAAATCCGGCACTAGACAAGGATGCCCTCTCTCGCCACTCCTATTCAACATAGTACTGGAAGTTCTAGCCAGAGCACTCAGGCAAGAAAAAGAAATAAACGGTATTCAAATAGGAAAGGTGGAAGCCAAATTGTCTCTATTTGCAGATGACATGTTAGTATACCTAGAAGACCCCAATCACCTCAGCCCAAAAACTCCTGAAACTGATAAGCAACTTCAGTGAAGTCTCAGGATATAAAATCAATGTACAAAAATCAGAAGCATTCCTATACACCAATAACAGACTTAAAGAGAACCAAATCAAGAATGAACTGCCATTCACAATTGCTACAAAGAGAATACAATACCTAGGAATACAACTTAAAAGGAACGTAAGGGACCTCTTCAAGGAAAACTACAAACCACTGCTCAACGAAATAAGAGAGGACACAAACAGATGGAGAAACATTCCATGTTCATGGTTAGGAAGAATCAATATCATGAAAATGGCTATACTGCCCAAAGTAATTTACAGAATCAATGCTATCCCCATCAAGCTACCATTGAATTTCTTCACAGAACTGGAGAAAACCACCATGAACTTCATATGGAACCAAAAGAGAGCCCACATAGCCAAGTCAATTCTAAGCAAAAAGAACACAGCAGGAGGCATCACACTACCAGACTTCAAACTATACTACAAGGCTACAGTAATCAAAACAGCATGGTACTGGTACCAAAACAGAGATATAGACCAATGGAACAGAACAGAGGCATCAGAGGCAACACAACATATCTACAACCATATAATCTTTGATAAACCAGACAAAACAAGCAATGGGGAAAGGATTCCCTGTTTAATAAATGGTGTAGGGAAAACTGGTTAGCCATGTGCAGAAAGCAGAAACTGGACCCCTTCCTGACACCTTACACTAAAATTAACTCCAGATGGATTAAAGACTTAAACATAAGACCTGGCACCATAAAAACCCTAGAAGAAAATCTAGGCAAAAGCATTCAGGACATAGGAGTAGGCAAGGACTTCATGAATAAAACACCAAAAGCATTGGCAACAAAAGCCAAAATAGACAAATGGGACCTAATCAAACTCCACAGCTTCTGCACGGCAAAAGAAACAGTCACTAGAGTGAATTGGCAAGCAACAAAATGGGAAAAAAATCTTTGCAGTTTACCCATCTGACAAAGGGCTGATATCCAGAATTTACAAAGAACTCAAACAGATTTACAGGAAAAAAAACAAACAAGCCCATTCAAAAATGGGCAAAGGATATGAACAGACACTTTACAAAAGAAGACATACATGAGGCCAACAAACACATGAAAAAATGCTCATCATCACTGGTCATTAGAGAGATGCAAATCAAAACCACATTGAGATACCATCTCACACCAGTTAGAATGGCGATCATTAAAAAATCTGGAGACAGCAGATGCTGGAGAGGATGTGGAGAAATAGGAACACTCTTACACTGTTGGTGGGAGTGTAAATTAGTTCAACCATTGTGGAAGACAGTGTGGCGATTCCTCAAGGACCTAGAAATAGAAATTCCATTTGACCCAGCAATTCCATTTCTGGGTATATATCCAAAGGACTATAAATTTTTCTACTATAAGGACACATGCACATGAATGTTCATTGCAGCACTGTTTACAATAGCTAAGACCTGGAACCAACCCACATGCCCATCGATGATAGACTGGATTGGGAAATTGTGGCACTTATACACCATGGAATATTATGCAGCAATAAAAAATGATGAGTTTGTGTCCTTTATAAGGACATGGATGAATCTGAAGAACATCATTCTCAGCAAACTGACACAAGAATAGAAAATGAAATACCACATATTCTCACTCATAGGTGGGTGAGAAAAATGAGAACACATGGACACAGGGAGGGGGGTACTACACAGTGGGGTCTATTGGGGGAATAGGGGAGGGCCAGCGGTTGGGGGAGCACAGAAAGGATAGCCTGGGGAGAAAGACCAAATGTGGGTGAAGGGGAGGAAGGCAGCAAAACACACTGCCATGTGTGTACCTATGCAACTATCTTGCACATTCTGCACATGTACCCCCAAACCTAAAATGCAATAAAAAGAAAAAGAAATTTAATAAAATACCATTTCACTCATCATTATGTGTAATTGGAAATCTTGTATATTCATCATAAATCCATCTTGCACTTTGCAGGTAAGTGTAATAGCTTCTTCATTTAAAACATATAAGGTGTGGCTTTGATGACAGAAGGGCAGGAAACAGTGGGAGGAAATGGTCATAATTCTTGGGGGTTATAGAACTGGTTTTTTTTTTGAAGTTTTCTAAAGATGGAGAGAAGAATCAGGCAAGAGTTGTGTTTAGTCTGAAATATGGCAGTTTTCCAGATGGATGTAACTTTTGGAGACTGAATACATATTTAAAAATTGCTGCATTAGCTTTACCAGCATTATCAGCATCACTGATTTTCTTGCCAAAGTGTATTTATTACCATCTGTTATTTACTTTTGAAATAGATTTAGAGTAGATTTAGATTCAACACAAAATTATTCAGAAAGTTCTCCTGCATGCCTTTTTCTCTACACCCACCAGGCTCTCCCAGTATCAACATCCCCCACCAAAGTTGTACATGTGTTACAACAGATGAACTTTCATTCCCACATCATCATCACCCAGTCCTTTGATTACATTAGGATTCACTCTTGCTGATATACATTCTATGGGTTTTGACAAATGTATAATGACATGTGTCTACCATTATAGTAACATACAGAATAGTTTCAGTACCCTAAACATCTTCTAGGCATGACCTATTTATTCCTTTCTTTTTTCGAGCCATGACAACCGCTGATCTTTTATTCTCTTTCAAGTTTTGCCTCTTCCAAAATGTCATATAATTGGAATCATATTGTATGTAAGCTTTACAGATTAGATTGGCTTCTTTCATTTGATAATGGGCACTTAAGATTCCTCCATGGCTTGATAGCTCATGTATTTTTAGCACAAATAATATTCCATTGTCTGGACGTACCACCATTTATTTATCCATTCACCTACTGAAGGGCATCTTTGTTGTTTTCTAAGTTTTGGCAATTATGAATGAAGTTGCTATAAACACCAAATTTTTTTTGTGAACATAAGTTTTCAACACCTTTGAATAAATGCCAAATGTTAGCTTTCTGGTTCATGTAGTAAGAATACATTTAATTTTGCAAGAAATTTTCATGTTTTCTTCCAAAATGGCTGTACCATTTTGCTTTCCTAGTAATGAATGAGAATTCCTGTTGCTCCATGTCCTTGGCAGCATTTAGTGTTATTGGTGTTTTGGATTTTGGCCACAGTAGTAGTTCTGTAGTTGCATTTCTATTATTTATATTCTTATTGAGATTATAATTCAATATTATATATAATGTAATTCTTATTACTAAGAATATTCTTACTATTAAGAATATTCTTATTATTAAAGTACTTTCAGTAACATATCTATGCCAAGTTCCAGATGGAAGCTAACTCCCAAAACACAGCCAGAACATTTAAATAGACACCAAAGATATTGAAAGAAGTGTATTAAGTTAAGGGTAGTTACTTTCTCTATGCCTAAATTACTTGTAAGCATTTAAAAATATTTGGTAAAATAGTAGATTGACTTAAAACTCTATAGTAAAATAATACGAAAGAAGAGACCAAATTGAAATGATTTCTAAAACAAAAAGAAGGAAATTTGTGAATCTTCTGGATATTGAGGGCTGTGGGTACTAGAAGGCAAGTCATTGCTTCAAAGTATTTTAATTCAATATTTTCCTCATTACTAAAAATTTTAAAACAAAAACAGAAGTAGGCAAACCTGTTGATACTATATCTGATAGAGAAGAAAACTATGAGAACATAAGAAAATTAGTTCCTTTACACAACAGAGATGTATTAACGTGACTTGCTTTTTTTTTTTAAAGTTAGAGATGCTTAAAAGAAACATCATATTTACACACATTCATGTGTCCTTTGTTTTTAAATAATGATTTTACTCTTTCTTCTCTATGTAACAAAAGCTATACATGGCTTTCCAAGCATTAATATATGAAGTCTAGATTTCTACAGCTGGGTCCCCCTGTCCCCCATCTCTCAATGTATCATATTATTATTTCCTTTCATATTTATTTATTTTCTCTATGTCTCTTTTGCTTTTTACTGTCGATAAATTTATGTTTTAAATGAAAAATTATTTATTCTTAACTACCATATTACAAACCTCATCATGAAAAGGCAGTTTCAAATTCTCTGGGGACAGCTCAAGTAAGTTTGTAAAGCAATTTCAAAATCATGTCAAGAATATGGGTTGTGAAACTTTTAGATTAATATTATTTATAGGAAATTTTACTTGATATTTTATGGTCATATTCAAAGAATATATGACAAAATGTACATAAATTCTAAAAGTTATAAATAGTATACTTATTTCAGCAAGTAAGAAAATAGCATTAGTAACAAAGTATCAAGAATTTATATTTGATATTACTTTAATAATTTAATATTAGCAGTAACTTTTTGAAGGATGTATTATTTTCCTTACTTTCTAATGAGAAACTAAGGTGGGCAGCTTTATAAATTGGGTATTTCAGTGTATATATTCATGAATTGGGTGATGATCAACAGACATATGATTGCTTAGCAATTATATGCTCAAATGTTTTATTGTAAAGAGCAATAGTTATACATTTTATATATTTTGAATTAATAGCAAAAATATATTTTTTATTAAAGCTTTTTATATACTATACCAACATTTTAGATGTAACTGAGAGTTTGGATAACTTAAAATTATTTTCATTAAATAAAATTTTCCTAATAAACATGCTTACTATATAAACATAATTGAAGACTCCCTTCTAAAAAGAGAATTTCCAAATTACTTCTCTATGTCCTCTATTAAAATAGATATCCTTTAAAACAGACAAATCAAGCTTTTCTCAATTTGTCAGCTGTAGGGGAGTTACGTTGTTCGGAAAGAAATAAGATGGATATTCTAAATAGAATGTTTTTGGATGCCTTTCATGAGACATCAGTGGCCCTTAAAAGAGAGTTTATTGATTCTTCAGGCAGTACCCAAGGCAGCCCAAGATCTATTGCTCTGTCACTTTAAAAGCAGCAGCAGCAGGCATGCTGCTTTTCCTGGGAGATCATTCTCTTAAGACCTGAAAATTTCTACAAACCAATTGCATCTGTCATCCCCTGCTTGATCCACTGAGTCCCAAAGGCCATGTCTGAATGGTTAAAAGCTATATTTTTGCTCAAAATGCTTGTTGGAACAAATTCATTTTTAGGGCACAGACTCTGCAATTGAAAATGAAGCATTCAGACCTGTAAACATCAATGATAAGGAGCTATGACCAGGAATGAGGCAGGCTTATTGGGTTTCTATGAAAGACAAACTAATATCATGGCCCTAGGTCACCTGGTACAGCATCTCAGAGATACAACCAGTGTCTTTGTGAATACTTCTAGGAAAGGGACTATCATTATTTCTTAAGAAAATAGATTTCATGTGGAGATAGAAAAATCTTCTGATGGATGATTTTATGTTTTCCAAAATCTGGCTTCCTCTAAATTGAATTTACTGTGACTAGTTCAGTACTTTGAAAACTGCTATCAGGGTGATGTGGACTGAACACATTCCCCTTCATCTTTGTATTTACAACATACTCATTTACTATCCTTGTGTGTTTCATTGGGAAGCACTGGATTTTACAGTACATTTTAGTTGTCAATTGAAATATAAAGAGAGGGTGGGTAAAAATTTTAAGTAGTTCTGGATTCATATCCAAAATGATCAGAACAACTCACAGATCCTTTTCTTCTAGATTTTAGCTTGAAATTTTGTTGTTCATTGTATTAAGAATTTCTGAAAAAAAATTGATTGTCATTTTTCTTAAGAGGAAAGCATAGTAAATATGTTTAGGTGTAAATACTAAAGATGTTTTAGACTACATGATACTTTTTTGAATATATATTAGATATAA
Organism: Saguinus oedipus; assembly: GCA_031835075.1. Classification (NCBI taxonomy): domain Eukaryota; kingdom Metazoa; phylum Chordata; class Mammalia; order Primates; family Cebidae; genus Saguinus; species Saguinus oedipus. Next base: position 112,440,268 of record CM063172.1, read on the forward strand.
GCTTGTCTTTACTCTCGAATGCTAACCTCAAAAATTATTGCATGTTAGAATTACTTTTGGAGTTAGCTTTACTAACTAATCTAATTGTGTCAGTTAAAATACTTATCTTTGTTTTTAATGAACCAGTGTTCATACTGAATCCATCAATTAGGAATCAACTTCCATTTCTGAAGCTGTAATTTTGAAGAAATGGTGCAGTGCAACAAGCATGAGCTCTAGAGCCAAACTATTTGATTTGCTTCCTTTTTTATCAATTCACTTCAAACGAATATGTTTCTCTTTCAAGAGTGTGTTTGCTATGTTTGCTTAATTTGATTTGTTAATATGCTAGACTAACCAAATAGACTACTAAACCTCCTTTCTTTGTGCCTGGTACCAGGTATAATTATCGACATTGTAAGAAAACAGATAAATGGAATGGAACCCAGTGATATTCACTGTTCATTATTAGTGCACAAGACTCAGTACCAAAATTGGAATTATATCTTAGAAACGTGGAATATAAAAAGATACTCTGTGTACCTACTCTGATGTGACCTCAGTTTAGGAGATATACTGCCCAAGTTTTGATTTGACTTCATATCTCTCATTCTAAGGACTACATCTTTCAGTTTGTCAGTTAAATAATACCATGGCACAAATGACAGTGTGATAGTCCCCAGAGGCTTCCTGGTATAAAACCATCCAAAATCTTAGAAAATATTTAAATTTAGCCTTCCAATAGCAAGATATTAAGGAAATCCTCAGAAGCTTATACGTAGAGAAGTCAGCAAGCATTTTAGATAAGTGTTGCCCAGGGCCATGAGAATGGACTCTTATTGCCCCCAGAGTTTCAGTTTTAAGGGCCATATGTGGGTGACAAATGTTAAAACTTGAATAGTGAACAGGTGGGTTAAAGAGTCAGGATTAAGCTAGAATCCTTAAAGAGTGACACACTCTGTGGCTTAAGTGAGAAAACCTGTTGTTTAGTTGGAAAATATTAAGGGATCTTTGCTTCTGGATGGCTTGAGGAAGAAAAAACAAAAAACAAAATAAAACAGAAAACCTCTCGAGAATTCATACCCACTTTTCCTGGGTTAGAATAACATTAATTGGTTCTAAAATCCCAAACCAGATAACTTATTTTAAATAGATCCTCAAATGCCAAATAAAACTATTTACAAATCACTGGAGAGGAAACACACTCAATATTATCCCCAAGGTAATCCCAAAACCAAATTCTAGGAAACATAATTTCACAAAAACAACAAAAAAATTCATTAGGCACTTGAGGAAAGAAATGAGCTTCTGTAAAAGTCAACAAACTCACAAACTGCAGAATGAGATAAATGCAGATATTTGAATTGTCATCACAGATTATTAAATAAGCTTGCTAAATATGTTTAAAGAAATAAAAAAGGTATCAAAATTATGACCAAGTGATAAGACTATTAAAATTATCAAGTAGAACTGAATAAAAGAACATTATAGAACTTTTATATATATGTATTATATATATATATATATATATATAAAATACAAAGTTTATGCTAAACCCCAAACCAGATGCAGTGAAGAGAAAACTAACACAGTAAAATAAATCAGAAGAGACATATCCAGAATGCAAAACAGAAAGATGAAAGATGTAAAAACTATGTAAAACAGCTTAGGAGACATGCAGAGTGAAAAGTTCTAACATTCACACATTCATCAAATTGAGTTCAAAAAAATATTAGAATAAGAGTAAGTAACAAAACCTTTTTTTTTTTTTTTTGAGATGAGGTCTTGCTTCTTCACCCAGGCTGGAGTGCAGTGGCATGATTATATTTAAATGCAATCTGTAACTCCTAGGCTCAAGTGATTCCCCTGCTTCAGCCTCAGAGTAGCTGGGACTACAGGCACATACCACCATGCCCAGGTAATTTTTTTTCTTTTCTTTCTTTTTTTTTTTTTTTTTTTTTTCGGTAAGCCAAGGTCTTGTTAGCTTGGACTAGTGTGGTCTGGAACTCCAGGCATCAAGCAATTAGACATTTTCAGAAATAAGAATAATGAAAACCCAAAAGTAAAATAAATGAATCATAAAACTTCCAAAGCAAGGTAAGTAAACAGAAGTCTACACCTACACACATGAAACTGCAGAACACTAAAGAAGATTACCAAAGCTGCCAGAAATATGATGAAACAGCTTACATTCATAGGAAGGATAACTAAACAAACAACTAATGTACATCAAATACTAGATCTTATTCATTCTAACTATATTTTTGTGCACATTAACCATCCCCCACCTCCCTCTACCTAACTACCCTTCTCAGACTCTTATAATCATCATTCTACTATCTCCAAGAGTTCAATTATTATAATTTTTAGCTCCAACGAATGTGTGAGAACATACGAAATTTGTCTTTCTGTGCCTGGCTTATTTCATTTAACATAATTACTTCTGATACCATCCAGGTTGTTGCAAATGACAGGATCTCTTTTTCTTTGTTTTATATCAGAAGACTACTGCATTGTGTATAAGTACCACATGTTTTTTATCCATTCATCTATTGATGGACAGTTAGTTTGCTTCCAAATCTTGGCTATTGTGAACAGTGCTAAAAAAAAAAAAAAATGAGAGAGTAGATGTCTCTCCCATACACTGATTTTTTTTCTTTTGTGTATATACCCAGCAGCAGGATTGCAGGATTATATGGTAGCTATAGTTTTTTGAGGAATCTTCAAACTGTTCTCTATAGTGGTTGTACAAATTTACATTCCCCCTCAGTGTACAAGTGTTCCCTTTACCTCATATCCTCACCAGTATTTGTTATTGCCTGTCTTCTGGATATAATTCATTTTAACCTGGGGTGAGATGATATTTTATTGTGATTTTGTTTGCATTTGTTTGATGAACAATTATGTTAGAGCAACTGTTTAAATGCCTGTTTACTGTTTGTATATCTTCCTTTGAGAAATGTCTATTCAAATAATTTGGCCATTTTTTGATTGGAACATTATATGTTTTCCTATAGACTTGTCTGAGCTCTTTATGTATTCTGATTATTAATCCCTTGTCACATGGATAGTTTGAAAATATTTTCTCTTAAATATCAGCCCCCACTCTCTTCTGGCTTGTAGGGTTTCTGCTGAGAGATCTGCTGTAAGTCTGATAGGCTTCCCTTTGTGGGTAACCTGACCTTTCTCTCTGGCTGCCCTTAGCATTTTCTCCTTTGTTTCAACCCTGGTGAATCTAACGATTATGTGCCTTGGGGTTGCTCTTCTTGAGGAATATCTTTGTGGTGTTCTCTGTATTACCTGGGGTTGAATAATACCCTGCTTTGCTAGATTGGGAAAATTCTCCTGGATAATATCCTGAAGAGTATTTTCCAGATTGGATTCATTCTCTCCATCACATTCAGGTACACCTATCAAACGTAGATTAGGTCTTTTCACATAGTCCCGTATATCTTGGAGACTTTGCTCATTCCTTTTTATCCTTTTTTCTCTATTGTTGTCTTCTCATTTTATTTCATTAAGTTGGTCTTCGAACTCTGATATCCTTTCTTCTGCTTGATCAATTCAGCTATTCAAACTTGTGCATATTTCACTAAGTTCTTGTGTTGTATTTTTCAACTCCGTTAGTTCATTTATATTACTCTCTATATTGTCCATTCTTTTTAACATTTCATCAAACTTTTTTTCAAAGTTCTTAGTTTCTTTACATTGGGTTAGAACAAGTTCTTTCAACTCCCAAAAATTTCTTATCATCCACCTTCTGAAGTCTACTTCAGATAATGGAACACAGTCCTTTTCCAACAGGGCTTGTTCCGTTGCTGATGAGAAATTGCAATCCCCTGTAGAGGGAGAGGGGGTTCTGATTTTTTATATTCTCGGCCTTTTTAGGCTGTTTTTTTCCCTTTATTGTGGATTTATCCATTTGCTGTCTTTATAATTACCACCTTTCTAATTAGGTTTCTGAGTGGACGTCCAATTTATTGATTCCCAGTGCTGGAATCCAAGCAACCCACTGCACCGGCCAAAACAGCAGCAATAAGATAGATGATGCTCTTCTGCCTGGGAATCTCCAGTCTGGCTTCCTTCTTGAGTCCACAACAAGTGGCTCTGCCCTCCCGGAGCTCCAAACACCAGTCAGTAGGGGAACCAGTCACGTTTACTGTGCACGAAGAGCTGCCATGTCGAGGTGATGGCAAAACTGCTGCGCCAGCCACAAGAGTCAGGCTGGTCACCCACGGGGCTCCTCCACTGGAAATCTTCTGGTCCATGAGTGACAAAAATTTATCTGAAAGTGTGGCGTCCTCCCGTTTTCTGAGCTTTCACTGGGAGCTACAATCCCAAGCTGTTAGCGATCAGTCATCTTGGATCAGAAGTTGCTCAGTGAGTGAGTGAGTCTTATTTTCTCTTGTTCTATGGGTTGTCTCTTCATTTTGTTGATAGCTTTCTTTGCTGTCCAGAAGCTTTTTAATTTGATATGATCCCATTTGTCTGTTTTTTGTTTGGTTAACTGTGCCTGTGTGTTATCACTCAAAAAATATTTGCCCAGACCAATGTCCTGGAGTTTTTGTGATGTTTTATTGTAATAGTTTCAGAATATGGGGTCTTATATTTAAGTCTTTAATCCATTTTGATTTGATTTTTGTATATGGTGAGAAATTAGGAGCTAGTTTCATTCTTCTGTGTAAGGAAATCCAGTTTTCCTAGAAATGTCTGTTGAAGAGACTGTCCTTTCCCCCAGTGTATATTCTTGGTTCCTTTATCAAAAATGAGTTCCCTGTAGATGTATGAATTTCGATCTGGCTTCTTTATTCTTTTATATTGGTCTGTGTGAGGCTTTTTGAGGGGGGTTGTTTCTTTGTTTTTGGTTTTTGTTTTGCCACTACCATACTGTTTTGGTTACTATAGCTCTGTAGTATCTGTAGTATAATTTCAAACCAGGTAATGTGATTCCTCCAGTTTTGTTCTTTTTGCTTAGGATGGCTTTGACTATCCTGATTTATTTTTGGTTCCATAGAAATTTTAGGATGGCTTTTTTTTTTTTTTTAGAACATCATTGGTATTTTATAGGGATGCATTGAATCTGTAGATTGCTTTGGGTACTATGGACATTTTAACAATATTGTTTCTTCCAATTCATAAACATGGAATATCTTTTCATTTTTCATGTTCTAATTTTTTGTTGCATCAATAGTTTATGGTTTCTGTTGTAAAAATGTTTTGCTTCTTTGGTTAAGCTTATTCCTAGGTATTTTATTTTATTTGTAACTATTGCAAATGAGGTTACTTTTTCCATTTCTTGTTCGGATACTTCCCTCTTGGCATATAGAAGCGCTACTGATTTTTGAATGTTGATTTTGTATTCTGTAACCTTATTGAATTTGTTTGTCAGTTACAATAGCTTTTGGTGGAATCTTCAGGCTTTTCTAAATTTAGGATCATATTATTGATAAACAAGGATAATTTGACTTCTTTCTTTCCAATGTGGATACTCTTTATTTCCTTCTCTTCTGACTCCCCTAGCTAAGATTTCCAGGAATATGTTGAATAGTAGTGATGAAAGTAGAATTTTTTATCTTGTCCCAGAACACAGATAAGAACTTATCATTTTTTCCTATTCAGTACAACATTAGCTATGGGTCTGTCATACATGGCTTTTTTTGTGTTGAACTATGTTCCTTCTAACCCAATATTTTGAGGGCTTTTATCATGATGGAATATGGAATTTTATGAAATGATTTTTCAGCATCAATTGAAAAGGGTCATATGTTTTTTTCTTTATTCTGTTGATATGAAGTATCACATTGATTTATTTGCATATGCTAATCCATACATTCATCATTGAGATAATTCCTACTTGGTCATGATAAATGATCTTTTTAAGGTATTGTTGAATTTGGTTTCATAGTATTTTCTTGAGGATTTTTGCATCAATATTCATCAGGGATATTGGTGGGTAGTTTTCTTTTGTTGATACTTTGTGCACATGGTTTTGGTATTGGGGTAATACTGAACTCATTGAATGAGTTTAGAAATGTTGCCTCCTCCTCTAATTTTTGAAATAGTTCTAGTGGGATTGGTATTAGTTCTTTAAATGCCCATTGAAATTCAGCTGTGAAGTCACTTTTCTGAATGCCTGCTTACTATTTGTATAATTTCCTTTGAGAAATGTCTATTCAAGTAATTTGCCCATTTAAAAAAAATTTTTTTAACATTTTTTTAAACTGTACTTTAGGTTCTTGGGTACATGTGCAGAACATGCAGTATTGTTGCATAGGTATACACATGGCAATGTTGTTTGCTGCCTCCATCCCCCCCATCACCTACATATGGCATTTCTCCCCATGTTATCCCTCCCTGACCTCCCCACCCCACCACTGACCTTCCCTTGGCCCACCCAGACAGACCCCAGTGTGTGATGCTCCCCTCCCTGTGTCCATCTATGCTCATTGTTCAACACTCACCTAAGAGTGAGAACATTATGTGTTTGATTTTCTGTTCTTGTGTCAGTTTGCTGAGAATGATGGTTTCCAGATTCATCCATGTCCCTACAAAGGACATGAACTCATTTTTTATAGCTGCATAATATTCCATGATGTATATATGCCACATTTTCCTTGTCCAGTCTATCACCAATGGGCATTTGGGTTGGTTCCAGGTCTTTGCTATTGTAAAGAGTGCTGCAATGAACATATGTGTGCATATGTTTTTATAACAAAATGATTTATAATCTTTAGATATATACCCAGTAATGGGATTGCTAGGTCAAATGGAATTTCTATTTCTACATCCTTGAGGAAGTGCCACACTGTCATCCACAATGGTTGAACTAGTTTACACTCCCACCAACATTTGCCCATTTTTTGATTGGAATATTAGATATTTTCCTATAGAGTTGTCTGAGCTCTTTATATATTCTGATTATTAAATCCTTGTCAGATGAACAGTTCAAAATATTTTCTCTCATTCTGTGGGTTGTCTCTTCATTTTGTTGATTGTTTCCTTTGCTGTGCAGAAGCTTTTTAACTTGATGTGATCCGATTTGTCCATTTTTGCTTTGGTTGACTGTTCCTAGGCTTTTCTTTGCTGGCAGGTTTTTATTATGGTTTCAATCTCATTACTTCTTATTGGTCTCTTCAGGTTTTGAATTTCTTAATGATTCATTCTTTGTAGGCTGTATATGTTTAGGAATTTATACGTTTCTTCTAGGTTTTCCCATTTATTGGCATAAAGTTACCCATGATAATCTCTAATGATCATTTGAATTTCTGCAGTATCAATTGTAATGTTTCCTTTTTATCTCTGATTTTATTTGTTTATTTATTCTCTCTCTTTTTTTTTTATAGGTATTCTGGCTTAAGCTTTGTCAATTTTGTTAATCCTTTCAAAACACCAATTTTCATTCCATTGTGTTTTTCATTTGAATTTCATTTATTTCTGCTGTGATTTTTACTATTTCTTCTCTTCTAATTTTTGGTTTGGTTTGCTTTTACTTATCTAATTCTTTAGAATGCATTGTTAAGTTGTTTATTTAAAGTTTTTCTGTTTTTGTTGTTGTTGTTGTTGTTGTTGTTGTTGTCGTTGTTGTTGAGGGTGCTCATTACTATAAACCAGCACTTGTTTTTTCAGTATCTCACAGATTTTGGTATGTTGCATTTCCATTATTTCTTGTTTTAAGAAAATGTTCACCTTTCTTCTTCTTCTTCTTTATTTAGATGGAGTCTGGCTCTGTCACCCAGGCTGGAGTGCAGTGGCACCAACTTGGCTCCCTATAACCTCCACCTCCTGGGTTCAAGCAATTCTCCTGCCTTAGTCTCCTGAGTAGCTGGGATTACAGGCAGCCACCATCATGCCCAGCTAATTTTTATATTTTTAGTAGAGATTGGGTTTCACCATGTTGGCCAGGCTGGTCTCAATCTCCTGACCTCATGTTCTGCCCATGTTGACCTCTCAAAGTGCTGCAATTACAGGTATGAGTGACTGTGCCTGGCCTACTTTAAAAAAAAAAATACATCGATCCACTGGTCATTCAGGAGCATACTCTATATTTTTCATGTGTTTGTATAGTTTCCAAAATTCCTCTTTTTATTTATTTCTAGTTTTATTTCATTTTGTTTGGTCAGAGAAGATTTTTGATAGGATTTAAATGTTTTTGAATTTTCAGACATGTTTTGTGACCTAACATATGCTCTATCTTTGAGAATGATCTCTGTGCTGAAGAGAAGAATGTGTATTCTGCAGCCATTGGAGTAAATGTTCTGTAAATACTTATTAGGTCAATTTGGTCTACAGTACAGAATGTCTAAAATTTGTTTGTTTATTTTTTGTCTGTCCAATGCTGAAGTCTCCAGCTGTTGTTGTATTGGAGTGCATCTCTCTTTAGCTCTAATAATATTTGTTTTATATATCTTGGTGGTTCAGTGTTGGGTGCATATATAGTTACAATTTGTATATTCTCCTGCTGAATTGACTCCTTTATTGTTATATAATGACATTTTGTTTCCTTTTTATAGCTTTTGTTTTAAAACCAATTTTTTTCTGATATAAGTATAGTTACTTCCACTAATTTTTTGGTTTTCATTTGCATGGAATGTCTTTTTCTATCTCTTCGAGTCTATGTGTGTCTTTATAGGTGAAGTGTGTTTCTTGTAGGCAACAGATCATTGGGTCTTTTTTTTTAAAAAAAAATCTATTCATTCATTCTATGTCATTTGATTGGAGAGTTTAGTTTGTTTTCTGTCAATGCTATTATTGATAGGTAAGGAGTTTTTCCTGCCATTTTGTTATTTGTTTTCTGAGTTTCCTCCCCTCCTTGCCTCCTCCTTTCCCGCTCCCTTTCCCTTCCCTTCCTTTCTTCAATTTTGTGATGGTGATTTTCTCTGGTGATATGTTTTAATTTCTTGCTTTTAATTTTTTGTGTATCTGTTGTAGGTTTTTTGGCTTGAGGTTACCATGAGGCTTTCAAATAACATAACCCATTATTTTAAGCTGATGATAATTTAACACTGATTTCAAAAACAAACAAGCATGGAGAAAACTAATACAAACTCTACACTTTAACTTCATTTCCCCTTTTTAACTTTTTGTTGTTACTTTTTATATCTTATATTGTCTATGCATGGAAAGTTATAGTTACTGTTTTTGATAGGCTCATTTTTTAGTCTTTCTACTAAAGATATGACTAGTTTACATGCCACCATTACAGTCTTATAATATTCTGAGTTTTTCTGTATACTTACTATTATCAATGAATTTTGTTAATTCAGATGATTTTTTCTTATTTTCTTTCCTTTCAGATTGAAGAACTCCCTTTAGCATTTCTTATAGCACAAGTCTGATGCTAATAAAATCCCTCAGCTTTTACTTGGCTGGGAAAGTCTTTTACATTTGAAAATATTTTCACTGGATATATTATTCTAGGACAAAAATCTTTTTTTCTTTTAATTTAGCACTTTTAATATGTCATGTCACTTTCTCCTGGCCTCAGAAGACTGAAAAGGCTTCTGTCAGATGTACCCGAGCTCCTTTGTATATTATTTCTTTTTTCTGTTGCTTTTAGGGTCCTTTCAGTATCCTTGACCTTTAGGAATTTGATTAAAGGTCTTGAGGTAGTCTTATTTGGGTTAAATCTGCTACATATTCTAAAATCTTTTGTGCTTGAATATTGATATCTCTCCCTAGGTTTGAGAAGTTCTCTTGTTACTATCCCTTTAAACTTTAATCAAAAATTAAAATAAACTTCCTATTTCAGTCTCCCTCTCCTTCCCTCCCTCCCTCCCTCCCTTCTCCTCTTTAAGGCCAATACCTCTTAGATTTGCCTTTTTGAGTCTATTTTCTAGATCTTGTAGGTGTGCCTTCATTTTTTCTATTGTTTTTACTTTTGCGTCTGACTTTGTATTTTCAAATACCCTGCCATCAAGCTCAGAAATTCTTTTTGCTTGATAAATTATGCTGTTTTGAGACTCTCATGCATTCTTCAGCATGTAGTTGAATTTTTAGCTCCAAAATTTCTATTGATTTTTAAAAATTATTTCAACCTCTTTGTTCAGTTTACTTAACAGGATTCTGAATTCCTTTACTCTGTTATTTTGAATTTCTTTGATCTTCCTCAAAACAGCTATTATGCATTCTGTCTGAAAGATCACATATTTCAATCTCTCTAGAATTGGTCACTGGTGCATTATTTGGTTTGTTTGGTGAGATCATGTTTTTCCTTCTGTTCTTGATGGTTGTGGATGTTCATCAATATCTAGGAATTGAATAATTAGGTATTTATTATACTCTTCACCATCTGGGCTTGTTTATACCTGTCCTTATTGGGGAGGCTTTTCAAATACTGAAAGGGAATTAAATATTTTGATCTAAGTTTTTGGCCACTGCATATCTGCATTAGGGAATACCTGGAGCCCAATAACACTTTGACTCCTGCAGACTTGTAGAGGTATTGCCTTGGTGATCTTGGGTAAAATCTTAGATAATTCCTTGGATTATCAGATAGAGACTCTTGTTTTCTTTCCATATATTCCCCCAAATAAATGGAATCTCTCTCTCCTTGCTGAGCTGCCTAGAGCTGTGGCTCCCACTGCTGGGACTGTGCTGGTTCAGACTTGAAGCCAGTACACTCTGGGTCTTCCCCAAGGCCCATGACTGGCACTGCCTGGCTACTGCCAATGCTCATTTAAGGCCCAAAGTCTCTTCAGTCAATAGGTGGCAAATATAGACAGACTTGTATCCTTCCCTTTAGGGTGATGAGCTCACCCCCAAGCTCAGGATTGTCCCAAAAATTTCATTTGGGAGCCAGGGCCTTGAATTAGGAGCCATAGGTATGCTATTGTATGGTGGCTGAACCACCAACAAATTCACAAGACAAAGTCCTTCCTGCTCTTCCCTTTGCTTTCCTCAAGCAGAAGGGGTCTCTTCCCATGTCCAGTACTGCTCCAGGTTCATGGTGAGTACTACTTGGTTGCTGCCGATGTTTACTCAAGGTCCAAGGCTTCTTCAGTGAGTTTGGTGAATGCTCCCAGGCTTGGGACTTTTCCTTCAGAGCAATGGACTTCCCTCTGGCCTAGAGAAGGTCAAGGAATGTGGTGCAGGTGTGAAGGCATAGGATAGGGGACCCCAGGAAACTCTTTGGTACTCTACACCACTGTAGCCAAGCTGGTACCTAAACTGCAGGACAAAGTCCCCTTTAATCCTTTCCTCTCCTTTCCTCCAGCAGAAGGGGTATCTCCCCTTGGCCACCACATCTGGGAATGTGCTGGGTCACATCTTAAGCCAGCATAGCACTGGGTCTCACCCAAAGCCTGCAGTGAGTATTGCCTGGCTGCTATTGACATTTATTCATGGCCTAAAGACTCTTTAGTCAGCAAATGATAGATACTGCCAGAAACAAGTCCTTCCCTTCAAGGAAGTGTGTTTCCTTCTCACCCATAGTGTATCAAGAAATGTCATATGGGAACTAGGCCCTGGAATGAGTGCCTCAGTACTCTGCCTGGTGCTCTACTTTGCTGTGATTGAGCTGGTATCCATGTTGCAAGACAAAGTCCTCTTTACTTCTCCTCTCCTCTTCTCAAGCAGGACTCTCTCTCAGAGCTGTGAACTGTGCTGCCTCAGGTTGGGGGAGAGATGATGCAAATATACTCCCTTGGCTGCCCTGGCTGGTGTCTCACTAAATGGTTTGCTACCCAAGTTTATTGGCTTCAAATCCAGCACAGCCCCAGTACTTGCCCCAGAATTACAGTGCTTATGGCCTAGGTGGTCTTTCAAGTTTATTAAGAACCCCAGAGTCATTTAGCTCATAGTGGTGAGACTTGCTGGAACTCAGGATCTCATTGATGAGATGGTTAATTTTCCTTTGACTAGGGTGAGTCTAAATCTTCCCTCTCTCTGTGCATGGGTGTTGGCTGAGTTCTGCCTGGCTTTCTTTCTGTTTTGTCAGGGCAGTACTGAGTTTCAGTGCAAAGTTCAAAATGACTGCCCTCTCCCTTTCCTAAGTGAACAGATTTTTCTCTTCCCACCATGTGGCTGCTGCTGGGGGATGGGTGGGGTAGAGGTGGTATTGGCAATTCAAGATTATCTTTCCTACCCTCTTCACTATCTCTTTCAGTGATATGACATTTAAGTCAGGTATTGTGATCACTAACCTGATTTTTGGTTCTTATACATAGGATTTCTTATGTGGATAATTGTTCAATTTGCTATTCCTGCAAGGGGAATGACTGCTGAAGCATCATCTATCTTGATCCTCTAGATCTTCACTGATTCTAATAAAATTCCAATAGTTTATTTTAATATGGTAAAGATAACTTCAAAAATTATACAGAAGAACAAAAGCTTAAAAATAAGCCAAATAAACTTAGCATTAAAAAATTCTATATTTGACCAGGCACAGTGGTTGATGTCTGTAATTTCAGCACATTGGGAGGCCAAGGCAGAAAGATTGGTTGAGCCAGTAATTCAAGAACAGCCTTGGCAACATAGCAAAACCCCTTCACAAACAATACAAAAATGAGCTAGGCTTGGTGGTGTATGCCTGTAGTCCCGGCTACTGAGGAGGCTGATGTGGGAGGACCACTTGAGCACAGGAGGTTGATGTTGCAAGGCTGCATTGAGCCATAATTGTGCCAACATGAGTGACAGAATGAGATCTTGTCTCAAAAATAAATAAATATATAAATATATATTTAAAGTAAGTGCCAAACAAACCATAACCAGAGAGGAGATATTTGCCTCATACATAACAGGACAATATATATGAGGCAAATATCTCCTCTCTGGTTTGTATCTAAAAAGGCATATATATGTGTATATATATATACGCACACACACATACCACAATATTTATGTAACAATAAGTAAAAGAAAAAAATCAAATATTTAAAGAGAAGCATAGAATGGTAAGTATAATCATGTAATGGAATATATAAATCCTATAAAATGAATACAGAATTATAGATCAATTTCAAAGATAATATTTGGAAGTAAAAAGTAAGTCACAAAAGAATAGACAGGATGGATCCATTTAAATAATAATAAAATATGCAAAACTAAACAGCATATTATTTAGGGAGACATGCATGTAGCATGTAACTATTAAGAAAGTAAAGGAAAAAAAATACTAGAAAATTTAGAATAATTTGTGGTTAACTCCTCAGAGAGGAACAGCAGTCTAATTGAGAAGGGACATACAGGGAATCTTAAATGTATTTATTATGTTTCAATTCTAAAGATGAATGTTAGATACATATGCACTTTTATTAATAGTATTAGGATCATAAAATATTACATATAGTTTTTTTGTGTTTTCACACTGTGAAAATTCCTTAATAACATGAAGCCATATGCCACAGGCATCTTTTAAAAATTACTATTATAATTAATCATTAATATTTATGCCATCATTTTTTGGGTCCTCAACACATGGAGTAAATAAACAGAGATGTATCCAGTTGAATTTAGTATTTTGTTCTGTCCAACTATATCCAAGACTCAATGAATTACCTTGTCAAATAAGTGAAATATTTAGGGTAATAAAATGCCTTTTGGCATTTCATCAATAGGAGTACAGTCCTGCTTTTATAGATTTTAGTGCCAAGCTAATTTTATGCATCAGAAATAGATAAATTCAGGCGAAATCTTAGCAATTTCCAATTAATTTTTGACTTATTACATTTAGTAGTAGAAGTAGCAGTAGAGGAATAAGCAGTGTCAATGGTTAGGAGTTGTTTATCGAGTTTAGGGAAAAGACCAGAAAATATTTAACATGAGTGATGAGAGGGGCTCAAAGCTTCAAGGACTAGATTTTACAGATGTTCCTGCCCTTAGCAAATAGTAGATTGGTTCTCAGAAAAGGAAAATCAAAGAAATTAAAGATGGAGTTTAGTGGGGGAAATAAGACAAATGATGATTAGTATCTAATGTGTAAGATATAATGAGCTAGCACTTGGTATTATGCCATTCAATAACCACAATGAGGTTAATATCACCAAATTATAAATTCTGATACTTAATCTCAGATGGTAAGTTACTAATTGGTAAGTGTTAGAGCTATCCTGAAATCATGATTTGCTACAGAGATTCTTATTTAATGGTGTGTAAGATGCTAGGAAGCATAAAAATTTTTAAAATAATAATTTTTAAAATTTAATTAAAATTATATATTTCTCATGTTTTTGTATACAATTTGAAATGAAATTGAAAAAATACTTAAATATGTTCAGATCCAGAGAAAATACAAATATAATAGGAACATAATATCAAGAAAAAGAAGACAGGATACATTTCTTCAGATAAAGGTTGTTCACCAATAACTTTTATTTTCTACCATTTTTTGGCCTAGTTTAAACCAAAATTAAAATACAGATATCTAGGGAGATAAATGGATTGATACTTTGTTCAAAAACACTCAGTAAACATTATCACTCTCATGGGACTTGAAATTCTATATATGATCTGTGAGTCAATGTTGACTTTTACTATCTCACATTTTGCAGCAGAACATATCTAGTGCACCAAGATTTGGGAGAAGCTTTTTAGAACCTCCAACTGTTAGAGCAGCCATATTTGTTGTGGACAATTATTGTGTAAAAGCCTGGTTCTTATAATTAATGATGAACAAGGAGTCAGAACAAGACAATGGTGGGCAAAAGATTCATGTTCATGAATATAATTCCATTGTGTCCAAAATACATATGGTTTTGATAGACACACATTGGACTTGGTGAGTGTGACATACTCTTTTCCTCTGAATTCTCATTTTTAGAAAATACTAAAAGATTGTCATTTAAATAAACTTTTTCTGTTAATAAATTTTGAGGACCAAAGTTTGGGTTTAAGTATGAGTACACCTGATGCAGTTCATCTGGAAATAAAGAGCAATAGATGTCTGTCTTTACTATATAGGTGATGTAAAAACCTATTGTATTGATTAGAAAATATATATGATAAATTTTTACAAGATCAGGTGTTAAGGAGAAAAAGAGAAAAACAGGAGATCTGCCTAGAATATATTTTCTTTAAAATACATGCTTACTCTGTAAAGGATGAGAATAATTCCAAATTCTAGATCTGAATGGATCTTTACATTTAGAATATCAGAAACATGGGCCGGGAGCGGTGGCTCAAGCCTGTAATCCCAGCACTTTGGGAGGCCGAGATAGGTGGATCACGAAGTCAAGAGATCGAGACCATCTTGGTCAACATGGTGAAACCCCGTCTCTACTAAACATACAAAAAATTAGCTGGGCATGGTGGCGCGTGCCTGCAATCCCAGCTACTCAGGAGGCTGAGGCAGGAGAATTGCCTGAACCCAGGAGGCGGAGGTTGCGATGAGCCGAGATCGCGCAATTGCACTCCAGCCTGGGTAATGAGCGAAACTCCGTCTCAAAAAAAAAAAAAAAAAAGAAAAAAGAAAAAAAAGAAAAGAAAGAAAAAGCATATCAGAAACATGGACAAGAGTAGGATCATTTTGCAACTATATAGGTTTTTAAGTTTTGCCAAAATATGTATTGTAGAAAAGATAAAGGATGTGGAGGACCATCCCGAAAGTGCTTTCTCTATAAGATTGGGAGAAAGTTGGGACCACTTATAGGAATAGGTTGGAGTGTTAAGAAATAAGCTTAACTCATTTGAAAGGTGTAAAGAGTACCTAAGGGAAAGGAAATGAATGAGGATATTGACTTGGTTTTATAGCTACAGAAAAAAAGAGAGCAAACTGGCGTGTGTAGACCATGACAAATGATTTGAAACCTGAAGAATTCAAAAACTATAGAAAGGTCAGATTTCGAGTATGAAAACAATGAGAGAAGACATATGGCTTTTTGTAGGTTCTTAGGTCCTCCGTTCTTGGAAGCAGTCTCAACAAGTATGTCTTCTATCATCTTTCTACTGAAAATTTAAAGATCAATAAACTGGAAAAAATGTGAAGGCAAGGGGAAAATACTTCCCAAAGGTAATATCTACAAGTCTACCAAATTAAAAACACAGGCTGTGGTGGATTTTCAGAAGCACAAGTATTAATAGATTTGTATTTTTAGGGGTGGAGGATAGGCAGTATTTATTCTTGGTTGTCTTTTGGGAAATTTGTGGGAAAACTTGCTGCTCTCTGAGGAGTATTCTCTTAAATCTAGTCAGTATAACTGTATCATTTACCTAATTAAAACATTGCCAGGTGCTTTTTCAAAGTGCATCTATCAATCATTGTTATGCATATGTATGTTATCTATTACGGAAAAAATGATTGCTGTAAAGACAAATAGTTTTTTGGAGTATGCACAAATTATAGTCCAGATAGTAGCCAGAATTCTATTGCATTCAGGAGCAAGAGAATCTCACATGGGAAAGCTAGTACATGGGGTTTCTAGGGTGGGTACCACATTCATGTTTAGAGCTACAAGCACCAAAGAAAATAATGTGCTTAAGTAAGTCAATTGCATGAAAACTGCAGCTATGCAATCAGTTAAGGTCTGAGTAACTAAGCATAATGAGGCTGACTCAATTTTTATTTTTTGGATTTATTGGATTTGCTTTGAATTTTCCATTGAATAGAGTTTAATTTCAGCTTATGAGTTTTTAATGCAATGTTGTAATTTTCTAGCATATTCCAAAAAATTGCTTAATACTTATTTTTGACTTCTAGTTTGCTTAATTAATTTAGTGTGGTGTTAATTAAGATCCATACATTTCATACAATAGGAAATTTATTTAGGAAGAGGTGTGTGTGTATGTGTGTATTCTTTGTTGAAAGGCTTCTGAGTTTTCTTTACAGGCATACCTAGCACTTTGCTTTATTGTACTTTGTGGATATTGCATTTTTTATTTTTCACAACGCTGTGTTGAACAAGTCTATTGGCACCTTTTTTCTAACAGCATGAATTCACTTTGTATCTTTGTGTCACATTTTGGCAATTCTTGCAATATTTCAAAGTTTTATAATGTCTGTTATGGTGATTGTAACCAGTGACCTTTGATGTTACTACTGTAATTGTTTTAGGGTGACATGAACTGTGCCCATATAAGATGGCAAACTTAGCCAATAAATGCTGTATGTGTTGACTGCTCAACCAACTGGCCATTCCCTCATCTCTCTCCATTTCCTAAAGCTCCATATTCCCCGAGACACAACAATATTGAAATAAGACCATATAATAACCTGAAAATAGCCTCTAAGTGTTAAAGTGAAAGGAAGAGTCACATGTCTCTGAATTTAAACCAAAAAAATAGAAATATGATTAAGTTTAATAAGGGAGGCATCTCAAAATCCGGGAAAAGCTGAAAGCTAGGTCTCTTGTGCCAAACAGTTGTAAATACAAAGGAAAAGTTATTGAAGGAAATTAAAAGTGCTACTTCAGTGAACATACAAATGATGAGACAGCAAAACAGCCTTATTGCTGATAGGGAGAAAGTTTGAGTGTCTGGATAGCAGATCAAACAAACACAACATTCCTTTAAGCCAAAGCTTAATCCAGAGCAAGCCCCTAACTCTCTTCAATTCTGTGAAGGCTGAAAGAAGTGATAATGCAGCAGAAGAGAAGTTTGAAGCTAACAGAGGTTGATGCATAAGGTTTAAAGAAAGAAGCCATTTCTGTAACTTAAATGTACAAGGTGAAGTAGCAAATGCTGGTGTAGAAAGTATAGCCAGTTATCCAGAAGAGCTGGCTAACATAACTGAAGGTGGCTATACTAAACAGCAGATTTTCAGCATAGATTAAACAGCTTTATAATGCAAGAATATGCCATCTAAGGACTTTCATAACTAGAGAGAAGTCAATGCCCGATTTCAAATCATCAAAGCTTCAAAGAACAGGCTGACTCTCTTGTTAGGAGCTAATGTATCTGGTGACTTTAAGTTAAAGCCAGTGCTCAGTCACTATTTTGAAGATCCCAGGACCCTTAAGAATTATGATAAATCCACTCTCCCTTAGCTCTATAAATGGACAAAAAGCCTGGATGACAGCACATCTGTTTATAGCGTGCTTTAGCTGAATACTTTAGGCCCACTCTTGAGACCTATGGCTAAGAAAAAAAAGATCTCTTTCAAAATGTTACCACTCATTGACAATGTGCCTAGTAACCCAAGAGCTCTAATGAAGATGTACAAGGGAATTAA
Organism: Saguinus oedipus; assembly: GCA_031835075.1. Taxonomy (NCBI): domain Eukaryota; kingdom Metazoa; phylum Chordata; class Mammalia; order Primates; family Cebidae; genus Saguinus; species Saguinus oedipus. The sequence continues at coordinate 112,458,350 of CM063172.1, forward strand.
TGTTGTTTTCATGCCTTCTACCATGATATCTATTCTGTAGCCCATAGATCAAGGAGTAATTTAGACTTTCAGGTCCAGTTATTTCAGAAATATATTTCATAAGGCGTGGTTGCCATAGATAGTGATTCCTCTGATGGACCTGTGCAAAATTAATTGAAAACCTTTTGGAAAGGATTCATCATTCCAGATGCCATTAGGAACATTTTTTTGTTTCATGGAAGGAGGTCAAAATAGCAACATTAACAGGAGTTTGGAAGAAGAAGTTAATGCCAACCCTCATGGATAACTTTAAGGCTTTAGTAGAGGAAGTTACTGTAATTATGATAGAAGTAGCAAGAGAACTAGAATCAGAAAAGAAGCCTGAAGATGTGACTGAATTGCTGCAATTCCATGACAAAACTTTAATGGATGAGGAGTTGCTTCTTATGGATGAGTGTGGAAAGAGGTTTCTTATGATAAAATCTATTCCTGGTGAAGATGCTGTGAACATTACTGAAATGACAAGGAACTTAAAATATTACATAAACTTAGTTGATAAATCAGCAGAAGAATTTGAGAAAATTGACTTGTTGTTGTAGCGACAGTGTCTCATTATGTTGCTCAGGCTGGTTTGTAATTCTTGGGCTCAAGTGATCCTCTCAACTCTGCCTCCTAAAGTGTTGGGATTACAGGCGTTAGCCACTGCTTGTCCTCCAATTAAAAAAGAAAGTTCAACATGCTGTCAAACAATATCAAATGCTACCAATAAATCTTTCCTAAAAGGCAAAGTTCATTGATGCAGCAAACTTCATTTTTGCTTTATTTCAAGAAATTGCCACAGCCACTCCAGCTTTGAGCAAACACCAGCCTGATCAGTCAGCAACAAGAAGCATCAAGGCAAAGTCACCCACCAGCAAAAATACATCACAACTCAATGAAGTCTCAGATGATTGTTAGCATCTTTTACCAATAAAATATTTTTAATTAAGGAATGTACATTGTTTTATAGACATAATGCTATTGCACATTTAATCGTCTATAGTATAGTATAAACATAACATATGCACTAGAAAATAAAAGTATTCATATGACTTTCTTTGTTGCAGTATTCATTTTATTGTGGTTGTCTGGAACTGAAGCTGCAATATCTCTGATGTATGCATGTACATTAGTGAAGTGTATTGACCCAATTAATATTTTACAGCCACAGCCTCAATGTGGCACACATTCTTTCTGGCCACCATTCATTTTTGAGAATTTAGCCACTTGGTCATGTCTACTTGCAAGGGGGCCGGGAAATAAGATCTCTAGCTGGTTGACCCTGTTTCCAATTCAACTTTCTAACTCTGAGAAAAAGAAAGAATGGTTTTAGGGGAAAACATAGCAACATACCACAAAGATCAAAACTAAGTTAAACTTTCTTTATATTGTGACTTGTTCATTTCTATCTTATGAATTTATGTATTTTTGTGTCACACATGCACACACACATACACACACACAGGTATTTAGGTAAATAAAATCTAAGGTCAATGGTAAAAGAGACAATTCTATAATTTTCATTAAAACGTAGGGAAGACACAAAAGAATAAAACTCAGACTGTCAGGCTTCTCATAGGCAGCTTAACAATATATACAGAATTCTGAGAAGGAAAAATCTTTGAAACCAGTATTATATATTTGACAAAATTATAATTTTTATTTAAGACTAAAATAAAGACACTTGGGTCATGCAGGACATTGAAATGAACTGCATACATTCTTTATTTCTTAAACAAAATCACTTAAAAATGGACTCAGTAAAACAAATTCATGACAAAGATTACCAATTCAAGAAAGAAATAGAAAATAATAGAAAACAATAACTACACAGTTGATTTAAAATAGCCATTATTAACATAGTGGCATTTTAAGAAATTAGAAAACAAATAATACAATGCAAAGACTACCTAAATATAATAACCACTACTTTCAACCAAATTAAAGATTACAGCTAATTTAAATAAAATCCTGGTGGTAGGGAATGAATGCTAGAGAGAGAGTAAACGTGAGAAAGATGTTTGCGTGTATGTGCATGTGTGTGTGAATGGAGTACAGTTTATACTATGAATATATAATTTAATATTGATTAGAATGACTTTTTGGGTTAGAAGTTATAGGTACTGCTTAGTACCTATAACTTAGTACTTGATTTGATGAAGTAATAAATAACTTCAAATTTAAGAATACATGCTAACAAATAGATACAGAACTTCCAAACCACCAGGAGTTAGTAGGAGAGCAGACAGTAAACACAACTCAATTTTCCATGAAAGAATAGAAAGAAGATAAATAAGAAGCACATGTATATTCTATCAAAACATAGTAAAATATGTCAGAAATATGATAAAATGTGTGATTACCAAAAATATAAAATGGCAAAGTAATGCTACTAAATTTAAACATGATCAGACTGAGTTAAGAAAGCAAACTTCAGCAATGTGTCATTTTAAAATTTTCTTTACAACTAAATGATATAAAAATAATTGGGCTGGGTGTGGTGGCTCACGCCTGTAATCCCAGCACTTTGGGAGGCCGAGGTGGGCAGATCATGAGGTCAGGAGATTGAGACCATCCTGGTCAACATGGTGAAACCCCATCTCTACTAAAAAATACAAAAATTAGCTGGGAGTGGTGGTGCGTGCCTATAGTCCCTGCTACTTGGGAGGCTGAGGCAGGAGAATTGCTTGAACCTGGGAGGCGGAGGTTGCACTGAGCTGAGATGGCATCACTGTATTCCAGCCTGGTGCCTGGCAACAGAGCAAGACTCTGTCTGAAAAAAAAATAATAATAATTGAAAATATAACAATGACCAAAGATATGCAAATGAATAGCAATGGAAATGTTATTTCCCAAACAATAAAATCTATAGCAAAATGATTAAGTGGGAATAAGAAAATGTTTAATTTTGAGAAAACAGAGATGCTGTAAGATAATGAGTACAGGTGTGCCTCAGTGCACAGAATCAAGTGAGCCTGACTGATCCATTCAGAGGCATGAAATACTTCTGTTTGGTGCTTTAGACAAGGCTTGCATATTACAGCATCTTAGTCCAGGCTTCTTGGGCACACCATAGTTTATCTTTCAAAAGAGGTAACTATACACAAGCATAACAACTATGCTACTCATATAAACATCTCCAAAGTATCAGTTAAACTGCTAAGTATTCAAAACAAAGTCAACAAATCAGCAACAGTGAAAAACAAAGAGAGCTAAGAAAGATCCATATAAACCAAGAACATGTAGAAAAATGAGCCTTTAATATGAAAACTAGAGTATTAATCTAAGACAGGAGTGCTCATTCAAGATGATATTGGTAAGGATAAATATTAAGTATTCAACTCCATTTAAATGCAATTACTGAAAAAGTATGTCTTTATAATATTCCAAACGGAATCAGTGGCACCTTATCAAATGCCTTATAATAAATGTGGTAGGGGAATTGCTGACATAGTTTCTTCACCTTAGCCTTCTGGATGTCTAGTACTTACATACTTCCCTGACCCTTCAGTCTTTTCTCTTTTTCAGTCTCAATTGCCCGTAAGGCTAAGTCTTACCATATGTCTCTTGTCTCAGAGAATTCTATCCCCTCTCTCTCTTATTCTCTGTTAATAGTCCTTGTGTTAAAGAAATATTAATAAAAAGTTTATTTAGCAGAGATCAAAAGGGGATGTTATTTCCTCAGGTTGATGGCTGAAATGTGTGGAACCTGGAAATCTAGTGTCATTAGCCTTTCCTTTTCTAGATTTCATTTACACTCCTTTTATTTATTTTTCTTCCTTATTTTCTTTTCCATTTTGTCTTCTTTTCTCTGCCAATTACCAAAAGGCTAAAACAAGGGTTACTGGTACTCCTAGGCTTGAATTCTCATCTTGTTGTGACCACAAAGAAAAGGGACTTCTCTCTTCCAGGTCTAGATTGAAAAATCCTTCGGACAGATTTTGTGGAGTCAGAAATGTGTTCAGTCCCTGGTTCTACTTCTACTGGCAGTGTTACCTTATGGGAATGACTTAACATCCCTCAAAATGTTATCACTACAGAACAAAGTAATAGGCAAACTCTATGGAGTGTTGTGAGGAGTTAATAAGGAAGTGCATATCAATAACAGTGACACTGCCAAAAGTGAATGGTCAAAAACTTATTATTGTGCATATAATATGAATTGCTGTATTAATGCAAATATTCTTGCTATAATGGGCTATTCTTCATCTTGTATTTTCCAACATTTTGATCAGTTCCTTGAATAAAGTCACCCCAGGAGTATTTATTAAATTCATAAATATTAAAAAGTTGGGGAAGGTAGCTAAAACATTTTTTTCTGCTTGTATGAAAACACCTTAACTAAAATGATGAAGTTTAGCAGGAATGTAAATTGTCTTCATTGTAGTCAAATACTGAAGCTCAAAACACATTTGCATAAATTTAGAAGGGGGCCAATTAAGCTAACAACAACTACTGCATATGAAAAGAAAATACCAGGAGTTGTAATGATTACAAATTTGTTATGAATCTACAATAATCACAGTGCTTAAAAATCTAATGCCAGTGAAGTACAGAAAAACAGAGTATCTTTATTTTATACTAGGTCATATTTTACTTAAAGTCTCATACTTACTTAAAGTGTCACATTTGGGGTAAATATTGGAAAACTTCTGGGGTCATACGCATTAAGCTTTGATTATGTTATACGTAAATTTTTGGTGCTGCAAAAGAGGTAGCACTCAAATATAAATTTCCTTAGTGAGACAATTTACTTCTGTAGAAGTGTGCAGCTCACAGATGGAACAATGGTGAGCGCACACCTGGACAAGGGAAGGGAAGGGGTTCTTATTCCTGATGCAGGTAGCCCCTACTGCTGTGTCGTTCCCCTATTGGCTAGGGTTAGACCTCACAGTCTAAGCTAATTCCAATTGGCTATTTTAAGGAGGGCAAGGGTATGAGCTGGAGTGGCGGGGTGGGTAGTTTGTTGGGAAGGATGGTTATGGGACAGGTCAGAGCAGGTAACCAAAGGTGACTCAGGTCAAAGTAGATGACCAGGGCAGGTAACTGGGATGAGTCAGTACAGAGCAGGGGACTTGGGGAACAGATGTGAACTACTGATTAAAATTGGTGGAAAAGGTTGTTGACTGAAACTACAAGGAAGTTAAACTTTAAAATGGATAATTGAAAAAATAAGGGAGCAGAACAAATTCACATACTGATTCTTTGAAGAGTAATTTGGAGTTCACTATGTCTAGCAACTATTAGACTTTGACTATGAGACTGTCATCTACAACAGAATAAGTATCACTGGAATATATAACTTAAAATTATCTTGAAGTAAATATAAAAACTAAAATCATAACATTTGGATTCTGAAACCAACATTTGGTTTAAACTCAAGATTTGCCAATTACTGCCTGAATGACCTTGTCCAAGTTGCTAAATCTCTTTATGATTTAATTGTTATAATATGTAAATTAACATTATATTAATAGTCAACTCCCAAACGTAAGGAAAAAATAATCAAATAATTAAAATTTCACTGAAGCAAAAACATATGCCTCTGTTTTTTGAATAAATGAAATACTTAAGTAGGAAACATCTTTACATTAGTTGATCTTCTGTGTGTCATTCTATCTTTATAAGGCTGGCATTAGTCTAGAAGATATCTATCTGGAGTTACTTCATATTTTTATTTCAGTAAAGTAACAAAAATATCAATATATGTGCAATAGAAATTCCATGCTTTTTTCAATTAACTGAATTAGCAGAGTCACACAAAAACCTTATTATCATTTTCATTAGATGTTTATTAGTCTTTTATTTCGAAAACTACCATTTTATTTTTATTAAAATGTAGCTACCTATAACTATGTAAATCCTTTCGTATGCTAGTACTTTAATTAACACTTAATTGTTTATTCAATTCTGTCCGTATAGCTTATGGAAAATACATCCAAATTGTAGTACCCTATTGGTTATACTATCACAAGGTTGACAGTTTTTACAAGAAAGTGGTAACTTTGAATGTCATGTGCAAAACTTTCTTTTTTTGTTTTTAATTGTACTTTGGGCTCTGGGGAACATGTGCACATCCTGCATCCTGCAGTACTGTTGCATAGGTATATACATGCCATGGTGCTTATCTGTTTACTTCCCCACCCCCGACCCCAGTTGCCTACATCAGGCATTTTTCCTGGTGTTATCCTTTCCCATCCTCCCCACACCCCCGCTGTCCCTCCCCATCCTCTACCCTCCACCCCCCCAACTAGCCCAGTGAGTGTTATTCTCTTCCCTGTGCCCAAGTGTTCTCATTGTTCATCACCCACCTATGAGTGAAAATATGCAATGTGTGGTTTTCTGTACTTATGTTAGTTTGCTGAGAATGATGGTTTCCAGATTCATTCATACCTCTGCAAAGACACAAACTTGTTGTTTTTCATGGCTGCACAGTATTCCATGGTGTATATGTGACACATTTTCTTCGTCTAGTCTATCACTGATGGGCATTTGGGTTGGTTCCAGGTCTTTGCTATCGTAAACAGCACTGCAACAAACATACATGTGCATGTGTCTTTATAATAGAATGATTTATAATCCTTTCGGTATATACCCAGTAATGAGATTGCTGGGTCAGATGGAATTTCTATTTACAACCTTGAGGAATTGCTACACTGTCTTCCACAATGGTTGAACTAATTTACACTTCCACCAAATATCTAGAAAGGATAATTGAGTTTTTAAACCACAAATAGTTACTAAGGCTGCTGTGTACTGTGGCTGGAGAGGATGTGGAGAAACAGGAACACTTACACTGTTCGTGGGAGTGTAAATTAGTTCAACCATTGTGGAAGACAGTGTGGCAATTCCTCAAGGTTGTAAATAGAAATTCCATTTGACCCAGCAATCCCATTACTGGTTATATACCAAAAGGATTATAAATTGTTCTGTTACAAAGACACATGCACACGGATGTTCATTGCAGCACTGTTTACAATAGCAAAGACCTGGAGCCAACCCAAATGCCCATCAATGATAGACTGGACAAAGAAAATGTGGCACATATACACCATGGAATACTATGCAGCCACAAAAAACGATGAGTTCGTGTTCTTTGTAGGGACATGGATGAATCTGGAAACCATAATTCTCAGCAAACTGACAGAAAATCAAACACTGCATGTTCTCACTCATAGGCAGGTGTTGAACAATGAGAACACATGGACACAGGGAAGGGAGCATCACAAACTGGTGTCTGTTGAGGGGGGCTAGGGAAGGGACTGGGGATGGGGAGGTTGGGGAGAGATAACATGGGGAGAAATGTCAGATAGAGGTGATAGGGGGGTGGATGCAGCAAACCACCTTGCTATGAATGTACCTATGCAACATACCCTGAACCTAAAGTACAATAAAAAAAAGGAAGAAAAGAAAATCATATTATGTCCCAATCCCATGTGATTTTCAACTTAAGTACAACTTGCAAATAGTTCTCCTATAAATATTGATTTGGGCAATTTTTCTGATTTGTGACTGTTTTGTGCTATTGCTTTTTAATAGGCTATATTTACAGAACTGTGAAATGGATTTTCTTTGGGATCTTTTTCCCCACTATTTTAACCTTGGAAGAGATTCTAGCACCCCATCATTTTTTCTCCATGAAAACTGCCTGAATTACAATTGGTAACCTAAAATTAGTTTTCTAACTATAATTTTGACATTTATGTTTAGATTTATTTATCATACATTTGTAAAATTTAAAATCAATTATATGTTTAACTATGTGATGGGGGAAGAAAATTGAATTCACATTGTAGGTGAGGCAAATCATTGTTACCTTTTATCATGCTATAAAATGCATGCGTTGGTATATGAGATATGTGACGAAGTTTGAAACTTTGGATAAACTGTTCTTTTCTTTGTATTCTCCCAGAAGTGCTGTCTATAGTAAAATTATAGAGCCTGGAGTAGATTTATGTAATTAGCTTGGTTGCAAGCCATCCTTCCCATAGGTCAAGCCAATTAAAGGATAACTAAGGGAGACATGGCTCCAAACAGTGGCATATGGCACAGTGGCACTAATGCTTACTGGAGAGGGAAAACTAAGTCACATGGATTATAGCTTTGACATAAAATGAAATTGGACATTGAACACTCAGAACTCAAAATCCCCCTCCCTTTTTGTTTTTACTCTGCGTACTTTTTTTTTCTATTTTCTTCTGCTCACCGTGCTCTTCAGTGAGAGGAGGAGGAAGATGTGAACGCTGTGATTTTAGTCACGGTTTTATTTGTACAATGTGATTTGCCGCATTGTAATCACGGTATTATTTGCCACACTGTGATCCATGACTTTCTGGTTTCCTCGTTGGTACTTGCAAAGATCCAACATTGATGGCATTACATATGCTGGTTTGCTAAAAAATCAGCTTCCTGCTTTAGAAATCTGAGTTCAGCCTCAGGACCCAGAAAGACATTCAGTGGGGATAGTCTGAAGATGAGGCAAAACTTTGAGTAAAGTGTAAAAATAATATCAGGAAGAAGCAATTTGAATAAATAATGCTAGATTGTATTTAATAGTGAAAATAAAATTATAATCACAGACTTTTCTCTACAAATTTAAGGTTAAAAGGAGAGAATTTTAACTAATTAAAAAATGAATGGAAGTGTGGAGTTACTCATAATATAATCAAACACCTAGATTGTGTCAATTAGTGATGTTCAGGAGTGTTAGAAGTGTAAATTGACAGACTCACAAATGCATAGATGTTTGTTTCTTAATTAAAAGTCCATCAAGTCCTGCTTCAGAATTAACTTTAGATTGCAAAACAGTTTGCCATCAACTGTGATGGAATTTCATTCCATTCTGCAGTTTGTTCCCTTGGCTCTGTTCTTTTGCCCATTTTTAGAACTAAATTGTTGAAACTAAAGCTAAAAAAGAGGTAGATAATTAAGCCATTTTAAAGACTTTTTAAAGGACTTTGCATTGCACCAAAAATATCTACTTTGAAAAGCTATGGATAGAATATTAGAGATTTGTTTTCCTTCTATCTCACTACTAACTTGCTGTGTGATTTTAAACACATTTGATTTCAATTCTCTGTGCCTTAGTTTCCTTACCTGTTAAGTAATGGAAGTCTGGGGGTGGAGTGACTACATGGTCTCTTATGTTTTCTTTTACCATAAAAATTCTGAGTCTAATCTGCCTAGTTTTTAAATCAGATTTGACTCTGCAGAAAAAATAAAGAGTAAAGGTTGAGTAGAGATTATAATAAAGTGTAAATATCTAGAAAGGATAACTGAATTTTTAAACCACAAATAGTTACTCTTCTAAACAAAGGCTGCTGTGTACTATGGTATATGGTACATCACTCCTTTACTGCAATATTTCTCCTTGAGAGCTATACTAAAAATCTTCACATCCCATATCAGCATTCCCTCTCTATCCACATGTCTTTATTTTCTATTGCCTTAGTTATTTGCATTGCATAGCCATTGTTCTTTAGGGACTTATGTTCACAAGACATAAGTGTGCTGAATTTAATTTCACCCTAGACATTTATTAATGCCTATTAATATCAGTTTTCACATAGAAAAATGCTTTATTTAAGCACTCTTCTGTGCTGACAGGCTAAGTCCCATTAAACAATATCGTATTTTTGCTGTGAAAGATGCATGGAAATATGAAAATAATTTTCATTTTTTCATATATGCTGTGGCTGAATTTATAAATACTTGAAGTAAAATATCCTTTTTATGTTGTAATCTATTGACATCTTGTGAATTTTCAGTAGAGAGATAGTTCATGTGCTGGCTATTTTATTCCCTTCTAAAAACCTGTAAGCAAACACGTTATTCATGAGCCTGCATGTGACTATGGATGAAAAGTTTTACCTCAGCCCCCAGTGCTATGTGCAGATACTCAGTAATATTCCTAAAGTTAATTTCTTTCAAATGCTACAAGATAGACTAGAACTGGTTAAAAAAAAAAAATACTATAGCAGAATTATCAGTTCATTTTTAAAAATAAAGGTGGGTGTTTAAGGCTTCTGTCACATCTCTATATTTACAGTGAAAAGTCGATTGTAGGCAGTTTGTGTTGAAAATGACAGCATTTCTATCAAGCTCGACATCAGCTGCTGCTAGCTGGGGTCAGAATCATCATCCTTCACTGGGCTGTCTTGCTTTATGCTATCAATTAGCAAACAATCTGTTTTGTTGGCACATGCTACAATTAGGATGCAAAACAGAGTTACTGTGAAGCAAAACATTTTTCAGGGAAAAGGCTGTTTTGCCCAACCATGAGGAGGAAGATATGGTATCATTTTTCTGTCAGTCATTCTCTAATTTGCCAATAATGTTAGTTTACTAACACAAATAAATGTAATAATATTATTAGGTTGGCTGTTTTTATTTTTTCCAATAATGTTAACATTTAGTTTTTAAGTAATTTACACCTTTTTTTTGTTTTCACTAAAATATATTTATATTAGAACCCCTAGTTACACTCTAGAAACCCTACTTACGCTCTAGAAAATATTCCCAAAAAACCAAAAAACACACACACATTCCACAAAAAGCAGAAGAGAAGGTACACTAGAGGGCACTAGTAAGCTATTCATTTTATTTTTTATTTTTTTCACTTATGAATATAATTCGCATGTATTTAGGGATGCTTTTACTGCTTAATCTGATCTACTTGAGACCACTAGTTTTCCTTTCTTCGTTGCTTCTTTAATTAAAAAAAAAAAAAAAAAAAAAACAGGAAAGCACCTTTAATATTTTTTATTGACCTGGAAAGTTCTAGACCTTTAGGTTCATTATTTTGATAAGCTTTGTCCTGCATGCATTGTCCAGGTGGCCTTTATACCTTTATTGAAATCCCCTGATTTGGTCCTATGACATTTCTGATGTTTTTTTGAAAGAGCATCTCCACAGCTGCAAGTGATTGCTACTTAAGCCCAATTGTAATGGTTTTGAGATGTACACAATTCACTCCGGGGTATTTTAGTAAGCCACATTTAAACCCTAGTCTCCAGAGGTGAAAGGCGAGATGTTAAGTAATCTGCCACCTGGCTCATTCTAACATGATTGGTAGAGAAGACAAATTCATTTTCTGAACAACATACAAGAATAATTTTTCTTAAAAGGTCAAATGAAATTTATGCTTCATGCTCAAATCTTTGGCATTTCAATTAGCTTTTAAAAGTCAGAAACAATATAGGGATCTCTAAAATGTGCCTAAAGAGAACATACATTGTATTTTTTAAACAAAATAAACCAAATTTAATGACTTTCTCAAAATATGTTGCTCTTGCCTTCTTAGCAAGATTTAAAAAAAAAAATCTAAGTTCTAAAATAGTAGGAATAAGCTTTTAGTTCCCGTATGTCTGTTGTCACTAGGGTACTTACTTCCATTCTTTCATTTGCACACTCTTTTGAAATACTATTTATTAAAATAATGAGTAAAAAGGTGGAAGAGTTAATTCACAAGTATGCCTAGTACAAAGAATTTAGGAAGTTCATAATAGTAATTATAATATTAATTAAAATGGTTATAGTAATATTTAGTAAAATACAACTTAACCTGGATCATAGTCCAAATCCAGTCTATTCAAATCTAATATTTTACAGTAAAATATACTTTGGGATTCCTGCTTTCAAAGACTCAACTACAAAAATACAGCTATTTCTAGTATATATCTTATGTAACATGTTTTTTTTCTAATACCCATGTATTACTTCCATCAACATGTAACAGATAGGAGCCACCTAAAATAGGACTAAAGAAATCCAATCTCATATCATCCTAAAATACTGTGTTCTGAAATATTGATCACTAAATTCCACCTTAGCTTCCTCCATCCTACACACAATACCTACCATTACCATTGCCATTTTGTCTGTTGTTGAAGTTATTTTTAAAATTTGATTGGGAGAACTTTTTCAGGCTGTAGATGGGATAATGAAAACCTGCAGAAGTCAGGGCTCAGGTCAGCAGGATGTCACTGTTTTTCTCCTTTGCTATGCTAGTAGTTCTTTGCCAATCTGTTGGTCTGTTGTCTTTATGACCACCAGGTTAAAAAGGCATTAAAAACATGGCACTTCATCGATTAGATCAGAAAAGATCAAAATGAATTTGATCAAGTTCATGCTGGCAGGCAAGTGATGGAGTCAGACCAGGACTGAAAACCAAAATTGTCATGACTTCAAGTCTAAAGATCTTTCTGCTTCGCAAACCCGTTACAAAGCAGAAGTCAAAATCTCCACCCAAATGTATGCTTGTGATATGGTTAGGCTTTGCATCTCAAGGTTGAGTCATTGGGAGTAGGAATCCCAAAAGATATTTTACTGTAAAATATTAGATTTCAATAGATTGGATTTGAACTTGGATACATGTGCAGAATGTGCTTCCCCACCCAAATCTCATCTTGAATTGTAATCTCCACAATCCCCATATATCAAGTGAGAGACTAGGTGGGGGTAACTGATTCATGGGGGTGGTTCCCCCCCAATGTTCTCATAATAGTATGTGAGTTCTCATGAGATCTGATGGTTGTATAAGGAGGTCTTCCCCCTTCACTCTTTCCCACTTGCTTCCCCTTTGCCTTATGCCATGATTCCAAGTTTCCTGTGGCCTCTTCAGCCATGCTGAACTATAAGTCAATTAAACCTCTTTCCTTTTTAAATTACCCAGTCTTGGGCAGTTCTTTATAGCAGTGTGAAGATGGACTAATAAAACCTACAAATGTTTATTAATTTTCTCTATGTAAGTTTTGAATAATTATTGTAATGACTTAAGATTATTAAAGAAAGTCAATTTTTATTCAGTGAATGAGATGACTAAAATTATTTTTTCCAGCTTCATTGAGGCATTATTGACACAAATATTGTATAAATTCAAAGTGTACAACATGATTTTGATATACATATGTCTTCTTAAATTATCATGATCAAGCTAATTAATATTACCCATTACCTCCCATAGTTAATATTTTTGTATATGGTGAGAATACTTACAACCTACTCTTTTAGCCATATTTCAAGTATACAGTCTTATAATTAACTATAGTCACCATGCTTTTCATTAGGTCCCCAGAACTTATAACTGAAAGTTTGTACCCTTTAAACAACATTGCCTCCATTTCCTCCACCCCATCCAATCCCTGGTAACCAGCATTGTACTATGTATTTGACTGTTTTATATTCTACATATGAGTGAGATCTTACAGTATTTTTCCTTCTGCGTCTGGCTTTTTTCATTTAGCCTAATGTCCTTCAGGTTCATCCATCCACATTGTTGTGAAAGCCAGGATATCCTTTTCTAAGGCCAAATAATGTTTATGTATATACACACACACATTATACATATGTATTTGTAAACAGCAGTTTCTTTATTCACCCATCAATGAATATGTTTTCTTTATTATATTAAAAAAAGAAAGAGAGAGATAAATTTGCAAAATGTGGAGGTTTGTTACGTAGGTAGATATGTGCCACGGCGGTTTGCTGCACCTGTTGAACCATCCTTTAAGTTCCCTCCTCTCAGCCCCACCCTCAACCCCACAACAGGTCCTGGTGTGTGTTATTCTCCCTCTGTCTCCATGTGTTCTCAATCTTCAACTCCCACATATGAGTGAGAACATGCGGTATTTGGTTTTCTGTTCCTGTGTTAGTTTGCTGAGAATGATGGCTTCCAGCTTCATCCATGTTCCTGCAAATGACATGAACACATTTTTTATGGCTGCATAGTATTCCATGGCATATAGGGGTCACATTTCCTTTATCTAGTCCATCATTGATGGACATTTGGGTTGGTTTCATGCCTATTGTAAATAGTGCTGTAATAAACATATTTTTGTATGTGTCTTTATAGTATAATGATTTATATTCCTTTGGGTATATACCCAGTAATGGGATTGCTGGATCAAATGGTATTTCTGGTTCTAGGTCCTCGAGGAAATGTCATACTGTCTTCCATAATGATTGAACTAATTTACATTCCCACCAACAATGTAAAAGTGTTCCTATTTCTCCACAGCATCTCCAGCATCTATTGTTTCTTAACTTTTTAATAATCATCATTCTGACTGGTGTGAGATGATATCTCATTGTGGTTTTGATTTGCATTTCTCTGATGATCAATGATGTTGAGCATTTGTTCATATGTTTGTTGGCCATGTAAATGTCTTCTTTTGTGAAGTGTCTGTTTATATGCTTTGCCTATGTTTTGATGAGGTTGGGTTTTTTCTTGTAAATATGTTTAAGTTAAGGTCTAAATTCTGGATATTAGACCTTTGTCACATGGGTAGATTGCAAAACTTTTCTCCCATTCTGTAGGTTGCCTGTTCACTCTGATGGTTATTTCTTTTGCTGTGCAGGAGCTCTTTAGTTTAATTAAATCCTACTTGTCAATTTTGGCTTTTGCTGCAATTGCTTTTGGTGTTATAGTCATGAAGTCTTTGCCCATGCCTATATCCTGAATGGTATTGCCTATATTTTCTTCTAGGATTTTTATGCTTTGGGATTTTACATTTAAGTCTTTAATTCATCTGGTGTTCATTTTTGTATAAGATGTAAGGAATGGGTCCAGTCTCAGTTTTCTGCATATGGCTAGCCACTTTTCCCAGCACCATTTACTGAATAGGAGATACTTTCCCCATTGCTTGTTTCTGTCAAGTTTGTCAAAGATCAGATGGTTGTAGATGTATAGTGTTATTTCTGAGGTCTCTGTTCTGCTCCATTGGTTGATATGTATGTTTTGGCACCAGTCCCATGCTGTTTTGGTAGCTGTTGCCTTGTAGTATAGTTTAAAATTAGGTAGCATGATGCCTCCAGCTTTGTTCTTTTCCATCAATGAACTTTTATATTTTTCAGTATCTTGGCTGTTGTGAGTAAGCCTTCATTGGATACAGTAGAGTAGATATCTCTTCAACACATGGATTTCCTTTCCTTTGGATATACACTCAGAAGTGAGATTGTTGGATTATATGGTAGTTTTATTTTTAAATTTTTGAAGAACCTCCATAATGTTTTTCATAATGCCTATACTGATTTACATTCCCATCAATGGTGTGTGAGAGTTCTTTCTCTTCCACATTCTCACTAATAATTGTTATTTTTTGTCTTTTTAATAAAAGCCATCCTAATAGCTGTTAGATAATATTCCATTATGGTTTTAATATGTATTTCCCTGATGATTAGTGATATTGAACACCTTTTCATATACCCACTGAGCATAATTTTCTGGAAATTACTTTCAAATAAAATCCATAAAGAAACTTTTAACATCTTCCGAGTAAGATAATACCTAGCTTTTAAACATGCATGTTTGGAATATTTCCCATTTTATAGTATGCTTTTTGAAAGAGCAACAAAATAAAAAGAGATGAAGGTTACATTAGCGAGTGCATAAGGCAAGTATGACTTTCATGAATATACTTTCATAAAGTCACAAATTATTGGTTGTTTACCAATTTGAGCACACTGCCATAATTGGTTTTATTTGCATTAAAATAATCAAAGTTAATATTAAATGCATGCATTTAAGTCATTTCAATCACTTGTTTTCTCTATTGCAACCATACTTTATGCTGTCTCAGTAAATTGCTAGATTTTAAATTTTTAGTAAGGTGTAATTTATATACAGCCTTATCACTATTATATTATAATAAGTCTAATAATAAATACTGCAGAAATAGTTGTAGTCTTATGTGAATATATGCGAAAAGGTTTTCATGTGTCAGCAATTATGCTAACACTGCAGGCACACATTTAGAACTAAAAATCAAATTTAGAAAGCTATATTGACTCAACCAATGGAAGATCTCAAATTTATGGTACATTTAAACTATAAAATAAAGCAAATATCCAGTTTCCAGAGGAAACAACTTTAGCAGGTTTATTTCTTAAGACAACATCTGGTTTCAAATAACACATTGCCAGAGTTTTAGAGAAAACAAGGTTCTGTCAAAGTACAATCAATAGTTCCACATATAACTATTGATACATGAGAAAAACAAACACCTTTATTTTGTTGCCATGTAAATAGTGGTTTCCCAGTTTTGAAATTATATGCATCATCCATTTGACTTGGCTCCATTTATGTAGGCCATCCTGGAATCACTATATAAAGCATTGTTGTGGGAATATGCTGCCATGATTGGTGGCAGGGACAGGAAGGAAGGTGAATTCTGTTACCTCTTAAATTCTCCAAGAGCATGTCACATGACACTATACCTACAATTCAATAAAGTCAAACTTCTAAAACGTTTATCTGTTAGATGAGGTTTTCAGAGATTATAACTGAGAGCTCTATGGGAAGAAATCTCTGCTTGTCGCAAAATGGAAACATGAGATGAAGGAAGAGAAAGAGAAAAGAAGAAAGGTAAGAAGAGATATTTAATGACTACCCCTCTGATAGGCACTGTGATAGTCACTTTCACATGTTAGCTCATTTCATCTTCAATTAAACTGTTTTAAAGGAGATGATGCAGCTGTATACCAATCTGTCAAAGAAAGAGAAGTACTTTTCTGTAAAACATTCCAATAGAATAGGCTGTGTGTGGTTGACTAGCTTTATTGTTCATCAGGCAAAGACATTGTTCAAAGCATTATAATATATTATATGTATGTGTTTGTATGTGTGCATGTTCACACATGAGAGCATGAATGCACGTATGTGTGTACAGGAAATGCCAAGACAGCATTGCAGATGAAATTATTTTGTCATGAAATTATAAAACTTAATGTTTATAAATAGTAATTTTATTTATCCTTCTAATCATTTAAGCTTTCATAAAAAGTCTATGACCTTGTGTTGGTGGTCCTCAAAACAAGCCTTAGATCTTATAATTCTTAGAAGGACTCACAGAACTCAGCTAAGCTTTTATACTCATAGTTATGGTCTATTATAGAAAAGAATGCAGATTAAAATCAGCAAAGAAAAAAGACACATAGGGCAGAGCTCAAGTTAAGACTAGGTGCAAACTTTTGGTTATTGTCTCTCAGTGGAGTTAGATGAACAGTGGTTGATTCTTCCAGCAACAATATGTGACAGCACTTGCTAAGTGTTGCCAAACAGGGAAGTTCACCCAAGCTTTGGTGTTCTGGGATTATATTAGGGGTCAGTCTTGCAGGCATGAAATTACCTATGTGACTGACATAATCTACTCAATCTCCAGTTAACCCCTCTCCAAATGTGAGACTGATGGCTCAGGTTACATGCATTCATCATAAATTGCATTATTATCATAAACTATCTGGCTTGGTCGAGGGCCCAGAGTACTTAAAGACATACTTTTCAGGCACGCTCTTCCAAGGGCTTAGAGATTATCTTCCAGGAGTGACTCAGTCCTGAAATCTTTTGGAATGCGTGGGGTTTGGGTAGCCCATGTCTGCTGGGTTAACCTTTCACTGCACAACATAAAGGCCACAGATATTTCCTGATTTCTGCCACCTACCACACAAAAGTTAATATAATACATTATTAAGATTTTTAGATGTTGAAGACATATTTCTTCATCAAATAAATAAATATTTTAGCCTATGGCCAACTTATTCAGAAAGGGACTATGTACAAAGCATACTCTCTGATTTTTTTTTTTTAAGTTGAGGTCAAAATTTAGTTTTCCAGGAAAGTTTTGAGAATATTGGTAAGGTTTAGGTTGTAAGTCACCATGCAGAGGCTACCTCAAAGTGCATGTCTTATGACTGTACCTTGGGAATTAAGCCCAAAAGTTGGAATTAAGGTGTATCAGATGGAAGCATAGCCGAGGCCAAGGAAAGATCTGACTAGCAGACATCTACAGCTTAGACCCAGAATTCAAAAGAACCTGGACATACCCAAGGAATCAGCCATGATTGGTAGGCATGATGGGCTAAGGCTTGGTCAGTTTTTAAAATAAAAGATAGAATAGGTCATTAGTATCCTAATACTGCTATATAACACATTTCCACAAACTTAGTGGCTGAAAGCACTGCAAATTTATTATCTTACGGTTCTGGAGGTCAGAAGTCTGAAAACAATTATAAGGGGTTAAAATTAATGTTAATGCCAAACTGTATTTCTTCTAGAGGTTCAAGGGGAAATGCTGTGTCTTTGCCTTTGTCAACATCCAAGGGCAGCCTGCATTCCTTGGTTCATGGCCACTTCTTTCATCTTCAAAGTGCATCAGTCTAACTTCTGATTGTCATCACATCTTTCTGTGATTCTGACTCTTGTGTGTCACATTTTTCCTCTTACAAGAACCGTGTGATTACATTGTGCCTACATGAATAACACAGGATCATTTCCCCACTGCTTGTCTCATGATCCTTAACATAATTACATCTCTGAAATTTCTTTGCCATGTAAGGTACTATATTCACAGATTCCAGGGATTAGGATGCAGACATCTTTGGAGGACCGTTATGCTGTTTACATTAACAGGAGACTAGGCATCCACAAGAACAGCTGGAGTTGAAGGAGACTTATAGCAAATAATACTTTTTGTTGTTGGATAGCCGAGTCAGGTCCAAAAGAATTTGATTGCAGCTTTATTTACCCAGGAGACTGCTGTTAATAATGTATGGAATGTAACCCGAAATGACCATCAACATTTAACAGGGATTTTTCCTTAGTTTTGTGAATCTAGAAAACCAATAATTAGTAATCAAGAAATACTCCTTATATGAAGGACTCAGTCAAATTAACACATATAAAGAGGAATTAGCCTAACAACTGTCATTTATTTTGCATGTACTATATGTCTGATTTTGCCAAACCAAGTACTTAGGTTATTTCATGCAGTTCTCACTGCAGCATTCAAAAATAAGTTTTGGTAATCCTCAATGAGAAAATTCAATCTGAGTGTTCATTTACCTGCCCAAGATGTCTTAGGAAGTAACCTGGAAGAGATAGAATATGAATCTGAATGATTTCAAAGCCTAGGCTTTCTCCTTTAGAATGCTAGTATGCTAATTAAAAATGTGGGATATCCCTTTCCATTTACTAATATTTTTCTATCTGTAATTATTAATCCATTGTTATGTTAATAATTCAGGGTATCTCTTTTTCCAATTGTCTGAACAAACACAAGTTTGATAACTAGGATTTCTTTGTAAAGATTAAGTTAGATCATTGGGTGAAAATGGTGGAATCTTATCAAAAAGCTAACATGAAAGCCAATGAAATATTGTCTTCCTTCAACAACAACAATAACAAAAACACCTCTAAGTGTTTGAAATCCTTTTGGCTGGATATAGTTTTGTTTTAAGATGATAGTACTATTGGTTCAGTACTAGTATTTAGATAAATATGGTTACTCCATGCTTTCCTTCAGTACTACTTGAAATTTTGAAATGAATTAAGCAAAGCTGAAAATGAATTAAAACAATGGCAATTTTAGAAAGTAAGAAACTTGGATTTGAGGCAGCCTCCCCACACCTCTAATTTTCTCATATCAATGTGATTATTGATTCTTTCTGAAAGTATTTTGCCATGTGTGATGAAGAGAGAGTACTTTGAATACCAAACTTGTGTACTTGCTTTCATAGTGGAAGTAAAAGTTCACAAGTGTATGTAAAAAGAACAGTAACTGATTTGTGGGGAAAACAGAGAACTATTTTCTCCCCCAACCCCTGATTCCTCCAAGGAAATTTTCTAATATTTCATAACCTGATCATGTTGAATTCCAAATATTTCTCTTAGATACTCTGAAGCAAAGCTGGAATGCCAGGAAGAAACTTTCTCCTTGCAGGTCTCTAAGTGAGATATTTAGCTATTATGTCAGAAATCTATCATATGAAATCATCCTGTGGAAAAAAAACTAGATTTTTTTTTTTTTTGAGACGGAGTTTCGCTCCTGTTACCCAGGCTAGAGTGCAATGGCGCGATCTTGGCTCACCGCAACCTCCACCTCCTGGGCTCAGGCAATTCTCCTGCCTCAGCCTCCTGAGTAGCTGGGATTACAGGCATGCACCACCGTGCCCAGCTAATATTTTGTATTTTTAGTAGAGATGGGGTTTCACCATGTTGACCAGGATGGTCTTGATCTCTTGACGTCGTGATCCACCTGCCTCGGCCTCCCAAAGTGCTGGGATTACAGGCGTGAGCCACCGTGCCCGGCCAAAAACTAGATTTTTAAAAGATATTTTTCTGAAATTATTTTCATTAATCTTTACATACATCACTAAGTCAAAAATTGAAGATATATTTTTAGTACTAACTCAGTCTACTCATAACTATATTTTAGCTCTAAGTTCTTAAACTACAGTATAACAATATGATGTTGCTCTTGGTCCTGAACATTTTGGACTCACAGTACTCAGAGTTACAACTATACATACCAAATGTGCCAAGCTCCCTTAAATTTATCTTTTTTTTTTTTTTTTTTTTTTTTTTAAATGTTTGAGGCAGTTGATCTTTTCTCTGGTGTTCCAAAAACAGGGCAACAGCATCTTTCAGCTCATAAATCTGAGCCTACACATTTCTTTCTGACAATGAAAAAAAAAACTGATTTTCAAAATGAAGATTTTGTAATCAATGTTAACATATTCACAAAGCAAAAAGAGTCAAACAATGAAAGTAATCTAAATTTTGACTCTTTCTGTAAATGTAATTGTTCATTTTTAAGTTGAAATTAAATTCTTCTGTGTGATCCCAAGGTGGAGATTTAGAAGCCAACTACTTAAGCAGTAAATGATGCAGTCGAAGCAGTCAGAATATCCTAACAGATACTTTAAAAACCTAATATTTTAAGAAAGAACTAATGAAATGTGTTTTGCGAGGCCAATATTTTTTGCGAAGTCATCAATCTAGTGCTTACTGATAGAATCAGAGAAAATGTATATTGTGGTAATTCTTTATCATATTTTGACAATGCTCAGGAGAAAAGGCTTTATGAATTTTTTTTTCAGTGGGGTGAAGTTGCTTTGTAACTGTTGTTTGTTTATGATAAAAGCAGTTGAATGTAAAACATTAGTAACCTTTGAAGTTTCTGATAATATTTTGCAATGATGTTAAGTTGTATTTGCTGCATCATATTGTATCTAACAGAAAAAAAAAGGATTTCAAACAAGCTTAAATAATGTTTGCATGAATTTTAACTCAAAAGCTCAAGTTTGAGGATTCAGCCTTTTTAAACAAACCAACATGATTTCATTTGCTGCTAGCTTCATAAATTTCCATCTTTGATATAAATTTCTGAATACTTCCTTCAAACATACAACTTCACCAAAACTGACTCAGACTGAGAACTCCACTTCTGAATAGTTCAAAATTACTGATACCTTTTCTTAAAAAATGATAAGCTGAAGTCTATTCTATGTCCAATGGGCATGTTACCATAACTCAACTCTTCCTCATTAAAAAAAAATTATATTCCCTTCCAAATCCCGAGAAATGTACTTACCATAAGTTTGAAATATCAAGGGGTGGGGGAAACAAAAAACTTCTTGCAACAGGTATGGCAAAATGTTTGTGTATTGCTTTGTGCACCAGGCTGGAAAAAGCAAATTTCTTCAAACATGCAAATGAAGGATGTGTTGTGTTTGCCTGGGATGCAATTTTTTAAATCTTTTTCTTTTCAAGTGTTAATTCCTCCAGTAAAGATAATCTGTTCTCTTTCATGTCTCCTCCTTGGGCAATACATTTCGAAGATTAATTTAGTATGGATAGCATGCCTGTGTATCTTGCCTAATACAATATCCTGAGGATATTATTTCTGGTTTAGAAAGCATAGAGAAATTTATATCTAGGAGGTCTGGAATGCTCAGTTATCAGAGAAGTATTGCTGCATGTCTGGCCCTGGCAGTTTGCCCGTATTCTCAGCGGGTCATTAATAAAGGCTACAATTGCACCTACATTTAGATTTGCTTCTACACTGACTCAGCAGTTGCAACTGCCATCTTACACTGTCATGGATCATTAAGAAGTTTCACCTGTCATACTTTTTAAAGACACTCCATTCCTCTTTAGGCTAGAGCTGTTTTTCTACTTTAACTTACCTTTCAAAACTGAATTTTTTTTTTTAAAGAAAAACAGATATCTGGAGGGAAATGTTTTAATAAACAGCTCAGATTTCAGTAACCAATGGTTTCAACTTCAGTTCCTTTGTGACTTAAAAATCGAGTCTTTATTTAGAAAATGCCTTCAGCATGAGTACAGTTTGGGATTTATTTCATGTCACAGATTAAATTATTGCCTGCTTACTTCCTTAACTTGAAATGCATAATTAATATTTCACAGCAAGTTTAGATTAGTAAAGTTACATTTTCTTTACTTAATTTTCAAAGTCACTTAAAGCCATCTGAGCCCTAGTATTTTTATATCACAAACAATAAATCAAGTTAAGTGTTAGAGTCAGAGAGCTCTAATGCTACATTTAAATCCAAAGCACTGGTAAAACTACAGTTTATCTAGCTGTGTTATAGGCTGACACCAAATAACCTCAAAAGTATCATATTTTTTGATAGAACAGCCCCAATTCAAGAGTTTAAAAGTACTGCAACAAATTCATAACTAGATTATAAAGAATATGAGAGCTCTACTGTTACTTCCATGACAAAATGTTGTAGTTCGAGGCTTTATAGTAGAATTTTAAGACCATAATTTCTGCAAAAATCATCTTACATGTATCACTCTGAAGATATTTTCCTTTTAAAGAGTTTTAAAAAGTATGACAATTTCTATTTATGGGCAAAGGAAAGTTATGACGTTATAATGCTTCCATCTGAGCCAAAGAATAACAGATGATCTGAAAATCATAAATCTCTGAAAATCATAAATCAGTCTCCTTATAGGTAATTGGTGTGTGTGTGTGTGTGTGTGTGTGTGTGTGTGTGTGTGTGTGTGTGTGAAATTTTAGTATTAAAACAGAGTCCTTTTAAAGGTTTCTTGCACCATTGGAATAACAAATGAGTAATATATAATAATGATATAATTGCATTTTAAAGAAATCTTTTTTTCTTTTCATTTAAAGTAGCAAAGCAAAGCAAAAGCAAGTGAACGATAGTGATAGAAAATATAGCAAAATTAATACCCAAGCTGTAATTGTGGAGATGTTCTGGGTTTGCATTTTTACAGGGACTTCAGTAGGACATGTATACAGATGCATTGATCCTTGACTCAGCCATTTAATAACTATGTTGCAACAGCCTACTTGCTTAACTTCCCTAAGCCTCAATTTCCTCAACTTTTGAAGAGAATAATAAGGTTAATAAGACCTATTTGTTAACTATAAAAATTACCTTGAAGTGATGTAAGTAAGTCATAATAGTAATTCTATTGGGATTAAATGAATTAATCTGTGCCCAGCACCTCCCCTGGCTGTTGAAAACATGGCAGGCTTTGTATATGTTCAATGAATACCATGGAAAACACATGAGTGTATGTACAAGGCAAGAAAGTTGCCTGTCTTACTCACCACTGCATCCTCAGTACTTAAAACATACATGATACATGGTATATATTCATAACTCTTAAATGGAAGTATGTATGTTCTGTGCATAGAGGTTATGGAGGGATTTCTAAAATGTGTTGAATTAGTGTCTCAAATTATTGCATTGAGTAGTGACAAGGAGAAAATTCAGGAGGGACTCCCATGTAGGATTGCCAGATTTAGCAAATAAAAACATAGAACACTGAGTCCAATTTTAATTTCAGATAAACAGTGATTTTTCTTTGGTTATCATAGTTATTCCCCAATAATGCATGATACATACCTACACTAAAACATTTCTTGTTGTTTATTTGAAATTGAAATTTTACCATGTGTCCCATATCTTATCTAGTAACCCTAGCATGAATGTAAACAATATAAAAACTGGCAGTTGTTACATGTAATCTAACTATGATAATAAAAATAACACCTAACTTAGCACAACACTGTTCCCACACCCCCTCCCCACAGCTTGTAGCAGTATAACCACAGTGGTCTTGTTTACATTACTGTAAAGTGCTGGATATTCTCTCCCCATTGATAGGATACTGTGATTTTATCTATCTAGAAGGAATCACTCCCTCATCTCCAAACATGCCAACCTTAGACTCAGCTCAGACATTTCAGACTCCCCCTTTCCTACTCTGCACCCAGATTTATTCTTACACTTCCTTAAACAATGATGTTTTGTTTCTTTTAGAGCACTTATCTCATTTTGTAATTATGAATTAATTAATTCAATTATATGATTTGTTTCCATCTCCTCTACTAGATTATAAATTCTATGATGCTTTGGCTTACAATTTTACATTCAGCATAAGGGGTAATATTTTAAATATATAATTTTTTTGTGTTTTATCTTAAATGATGCTCAGCTTTAGGATAAAGATATCTTTTGGTTGCCAGACTTTTCTGGAGTCTAATAGATACCCTCCCTACTCACCACCCCACCCTCGCCATTACATTCTAACATTTTTATCCTCAGGAGGCCTGGGATGGAGAGTAGGAAACTGGAAGCCTTAGTGCCTGAGCTGATACTTTCAGGATGACATGTTTGGAGGTGAGGGGTTGGTTCCTTCTAAATAGATGAAATTGCAAATACCCTACTATGGGAAAAAAAAAAAATCTGGCATTTTCCAGAAACTTAAACAGGGAGTCCTTTCTCTTTTTTATTTTTCATTTTAAGTTGTAACAAATACCAGTCATCCTAATGTTTCTCTGAAGATGATACAAAATGTTTGCAAAGTATTTAGCAAAGTTCCTGAATATAGCAAATGCTCAAGAAAAGGTAGCAAGAACAATAAAACAACAATAACTGAGCAGTTAAGTCAGTGTCACTCACAATTTAAAAGAGAATTTACTTTGACTCTGTTGCTCGTGGAAGGCTTTAGACAGAAGGCAGAACTTCAGCTCAGTCTGGAGTTGTATTTACATTAAAGTTTGGGGCAGTGCTTTGTAGTTAGAGGTTGCAAAAAGTGATTGCCAGACCAGCAGCATAAGCATCACTTAGGAAGTTGTAAGAAATGTAAATGTCCATCCACACCTTAGACCTAAGAAATCAGAAACTCTGGGATATGGCCCTGCAATCACCTTAAGGAGATACTGATAAACCTTAAAGATTGAATCATTGCCTAAAGATAGTCATGAACCTGATAATATTATGAAACACCTTAAAGATTGAATCACTGCCTAAATATAGTCATGCAGCTGATAATAATGTCTCCATCAATGGTAGACCATGCATATGATGAGGGGGTTCCTATAAGATTATGATAGAACTGAAAAATGTCTACTGCCTAGTGACATTATAGTCATCATGTCATAGTACAATTACTTTATTTTAATAATTTTAGTTTAGCCAAAGTGTATGGTATTTACAAAGTCTACAGTGTGTGGTAACATCCTAGGTCTTCACATTCACTCACCACTCACTCAGTGACTCACCCAGAGCAACTTCTAGTCCTGCAAGCTCCATTCATGTTAAGTGCCTTACAAAGCTGTACCATTTTTATCTTTATACCATATTTGTGCTTTACCTTTTCTTTCTTTCTTTCTTTCTTTTTTTTTTTGAGACGGAGTTTCGCTCCTGTTACCCAGGCTGGAGTGCAATGGCGCGATCTCGGCTCACCGCAACCTCCGCCTCCTGGGTTCAGGCAGTTCTTCTGCCTCAGCCTCCTGAGTAGCTGGGGTAACAGGCACACGCCACTGTGCCCAGCTAATTTTTTTTGTAATTTTAGTAGAGACGGGGTTTCACCATGTTGACCAGGATGGTCTCGATCTCTTGACCTGGTGATCCACCCGCCTCGGCCTCTCAAAGTGCTGGGATTACAGGCGTGAGCCACCGCGCCGGGCCGTGCTTTACCTTTTCTATGTTTAGATATGTTTACATGCCCCAATACTCACCTTTGTGTTATAATTATCTAAAGTATTCAGTCCAGTAACATGCTAAACAGGTTTTTAGCCTAGTAACAATAGGCTATGCCTTGTAGCCTAGAAGAGTAGTAGGCTATACAATCTAGGTTTGTGTAAGTGCACTCTATGAAGTTTGCACAAGAACCAAATTGCCTGACAATGCATTTTCCAGAACACATCCCCGTCACTAAGTGATGCATGACTGCATAGGAATCCCCTTGGTGCTTCCTTGCTACTAATGCCAGGGTCTGGTTGAAGCTAGGTGACTTTAAAGCAAAGCCAAGTTTGAGAACCACTAATAGGAAATGGTTTCTGCCAAAATACATACAATTTACTTGAAACTATTTCATGAATTTGTATGGAGGCAATAGTAGAGGAAGTTTTTCTTTTTTAGATAGTAACAGCCAGTTGCTAGTGATCAAGCATTGATTGAGTAGATACAATTTGTCTTAGATAAGTGATAACTACAACTGTGTCACTATGTCATCTGCTGGGAGGAAGCACCTCACATATTGAAAAGTTTCTACATGTTTAGCATTCATGTTGCATGATTGGTTTTTTATATTTGAGTAAGACATTCTATCATTCTTATGTTTGGGAGACTTATTTTGATCTGTGGTATAACTGATTTCTTTTAAAAGCTATGCATTTTATAAGCAAGTCCTGCTGAGCTTAAAGAAAAATGCACAAGGAATCAAAATTGCCCAGGTAATTTCCACCTTAGCTATAGTTTTACTCACAATGTTTTAAAGATATACAAAAAATAAAAATAAAAGACTTCTGATACTTTTTAATTAAAAATAAGGAAGCTTCTAGTGGGGCACTTCCCATATGATTAGGCAGCTTGGTGGCATTCATTTTAATGAAATCTATGCTTAAAATAATAAAAACATGTATATACCTTTGATATAGGGAGAACATAGCAGCATAAGTATTAAAAGCTACAAAGTAGTTAGGCCAGGTGTGATGGCTCATGCCTATAATCCCAGCACTTTGGGAGGCCAAGGTGGAAGGATTGCTTGAGCCCAGGAGTTTGAGACCTGCCTGTGCAAAATAGGGGGCTTTGTCTCTACCAAAAAAAAAAAAAAAAAAAAAAAAATCAAAAAATGAGATAGGAGGATTGCTTGAGCCTGGGAGGTCAAGACTGGAATGAGCTGTGATTACACCACTACACCCCATCCAGGTGACAGAGTAAGACTCTGCCTCAAAAAAATAAATAAATAAAAATAAAAAATGAAAGGTAGTCTATGGTCTATATTCGTGTTTTCATATATTTGTCCTCTTTTCTGACATCTCAGAAAACAACAAGAAAAAGTATCTATCTGTTCCTTTTCTGATAATCTAGAAAGCAAAGCATGATTAACATTACAGGAATCTTGTTATAAAAATAGCCCCTGCTTCAAGAACCAGAGATGTTATAAGGATGTTTTAGGAACAGCTTTCTTCTCCCTCCTCTCCTATTCCTTCCCTTAACTTGGAGTATTGGCATGTGTGATAGATAGCTGGAGTGTAAAGTGCTTTCAGGAACTCTGCTTGATGTAGACCAATGTCACATAACCAATATGAATCCTGCTGTGAGTGAATTGTTTGTCTGCAAAGACCTTTTCCTTTGTGATTTCCATTTCATTTTGGATTTCTGCTTGTGTTTGCATAAAGCAACTACCAGCTCTATGATTGTTTGTACATCCCATGATGTCAGCTGTGGTTGAGTTGAAAGTAATACAGTGCCATCCCAGTACTTAATAAATATAAGCGTTTTTACAAATAGGACAAAGATATTTCTAGCCACAAAGTAGACATGCTTGGAAGTTATGATGATGCAGCAACCACACACAAAACAAGCTTAGCTAATATGCATTTGATTCAAACTCACTAACTTTTATTGGACCTTTAGTAGATACAAATACTATATTGGGTTTTGTCCAGTTTTCTCTCCTCAAAAACAGATTCAGAGTGAGACAAGAATTTCATTGAGCAATTAATTTCTGGGATAAAGCAGGAGAGTTAATATCAAAATCATAACCATAACAGAACAACAGAGTTGAACAAGATAAGTTCATCAAAGCTGGCACAAAAGTAATCCTAGTACAAGATCAGAAGCTTCAGCCTGGAGAAAGATGGGCAGAATGGATGGATTGGATTCTGTGGCAAGTGACCAGCCCTGGAGGCTAAGATTCTAGTGTACTCTGACAAGAGTAACTTTGTTCATAATGTTCACAGAACTGGACTGCCTGCTTCTAATTCCTAACCTCAGACTTCTGAAAGCCAACAGCTAGGGGCCTATTCTTACATAAGACTGATATTCTGCTCCCTTTACACATCTTGAATCTTATTTCAGATGCCCATCTCGAAAACATAAAGCAAAAATTGCTCACTTGGCACTCCAAGACACTCAGAAGCTAATAGTGAGTCAATGTGTTTATTGAGAGTAGCACATTATGAAACTTCACAAAGAAGAAGATGCACTATTTAGGATAAATGTAAAACAATTACCTCATTAACAATTATATTTATGTATTAAGGTCAGTATATTAGCATAGGTTATTAAGTCTAATATTAAAATTAGCATATGGCTATATATTAATCAGAAAACATTTTGTGAAGTTGAACTGGTGGGGACTTACCAAGACTGATATTTGTAAGAATAGAATGTTTTCTTCATGTTTGTGAAATTGGGGACAAACATATAGTATAATACATGAAACGGGCAGAAAGCATTTCGTATTTTGCTAGTTTCATTTTCCACCTCTCTCTTGCCTTTTCTAGGGTGGGAAATCTAATCTGATCATTTAAACTTTAGAATATGGTTCTGGCCATCTTTAATTGCTGTGGTGGTAGATGGAGTGAAACGGGTCACTGTGTTAAAAGGCCATGGCCATAGCTGACCTCCTTTGGCTCCCCTCCTTGATATAGAAAGAAGGCCCTGGGTTGCTAGGACCTACCTGCTGTTTCTAGGTCCCCTCTTTGGCATGTTGAGGCAATGATGTTTGTTTGATAGCTTAGCTTAGTTCAGTGGACTTCAGCTGTGGGTGGTATCAACTTGTGGGTGGTACCACTTTCCAAGCTGCTTTCTCTGATGGTTTCAAGTGTGAATTTCTAGATGTGGGATTTCTGGGTCAAAGACAAATGACTAATTTCGGTAGATACTACTGCCAATTACTCCTCCATAAGGCTGCACCAATTTGTAATCCTCTGTATCAGAGTGCCTATTTTTCTCAGTGTCGCCAACAAAGTGTATAGTTAATCTTTTGAACTGCCAAAATAAAAGGTAAAATATTATCTCTGAGAGTACTTTTAATTCATATTTCTTTATTTTTAGTCAAATTGAGAATCTACTTACATGCATTAGATTCATTTGTAGCTAATTATCTGCATAGCCCCTCATTACTTGTCTTTTGTCAGGATTTTTCTGGTTATTTTGCTTCATTTATATTTCTATATATGGTTTTTAAAATAAACTTCCATAAAATAATGGTAACAAATAATTGTCCTGGCATTGTGTAAGAATCACATTATCTTGTATGGATTTGACTTATTCTTAAGGCATTAAATAAGCACACAAAGTGAAGTTTTAAAAAAATCTGGCGAGGCATGGTGGCTCATACCTGTAATCCCTGTACTTTAGGAGGCCAAGGCAGGTAGATGACCTGAGGTCAGGAGTTCAAGACCAGTCTGGCCAACATGATGAAACCCTGTCTCTACTAAAAATACAAAAACTTAGCCAGGTGTCATGGCAGGTGCCTGTAATCCCAGCTATTCAGGAGGCCGAGGTAGGAGAACTGCTTGAACCCAGGAGGCAGAGGTTGCCCAGTGAGGCAAGATCACTTCACTGGCAGAGGTTTCAGCGAAGCCAGATTGTGCCACTGCACACTAGCCTGGGCAACAAGAGTAAAACTCCATCTCAAAAAAAAAATTGCCTCAGTCACCTTGATATCTTGATATTTCATTGTACTTTTGTATTTTTTTCCTGGGGCATAATTACACATTTTAATTTTGTCAAATTCTAACTTTTTACTGCATGTATAGATAGAGCCATTTTGCCCATATGTAGTTTTATGCAATGAGAAACTGAAGAGAATCTCCAATTAATTTCATAGTGATGCCAATAAGTACACAAATGACAAACATACTAAAATACAGTTAATAAAGTACTGAATTCCTTTTAGTCTTTAAAATGATTGGGCTTTATTGCCTGCTCTTTAGCTGTCCTGATGCTCCTGAAAAGAACACATTGTGTTGAGAAGTATGTAAGGAGCTTGTTTATTGTGGGCGGAGGGGGGTGGGAGGAGAAAAGTTTAAGCTTATTAATATGTAGGAGATTTAGGCACAAATGCATTTATATATTTCCTGTACTATAAAGCAGTGGGGTATTTTTGTGTGAGATTATTGCATTCCAAAGTTGGAATGGTAGTTAAATTGATGTCAAAAGAAACTTGACATTCTCAAGATAGATGAACAAGTTATAATGTAGTTGTTAGTATTTGAACTTGCAAAAATTAAACCAAAGCTTTGATTTTACCTTGACATTATTCGTCTGAAGAATGCTAAAAAGGTTCAGACTGAAACTCAGGTTATGAAAACAGTGTTGCTTTGTTGCTATGTATAACTGCAGAACACAAAAAAGCAAAACAGGCCTCAGAGTGGGAAGAAAGCTTATTTTCAAACTACGCAAGATCATAATTATACTTCCTTACAGGGATTATCATCTGTATAGGGATAAATCATGCCCTATCAGCTAGTTTTTATCCCCTCCTTTTAAAAAATGTTATATTCAATGTGATTTTGAATTAAAAAAATGCTATATTAATTCACAAAAATATTTACAGAACATTTTAGGAATATCAGGTATTGATCAAACTACTATTCCAATGGGCTCTGTCTATATATGCAGTAATAAGTCAGATAAAATTGAAATGTATAATTATAACATATGGACATATATGGCATAATAATATATGGACATACTGAGAAATCCTAGTGAGGCAAAGAAGTTTTTATTTTTTAACTAGTTTTTGTGTTTATTAATATCTTATAAATGAAATTCACAAAGGTTATCAAGGAAATAATGCAATTATAAAATTATTGTGAATTTAAAAATAACCTGAAGCAAGACTTTTGTTTGTTTCAATCAATAAAAGCTCCCATGAGCAGGTTGGATTTAATGCCATGTGGAATGCTGGGAGCAAAGGGGCCCGCTTCTAAGATGAGGAATTGGAAAGAATAGCAGAGTCAAAGCTGAAAAACAGGATAGACATGACAGACTAGAGAGGGCATTAAGAAAAAATGATTTCTGTGTTGGATTTTGAGAACTGAAAGGGGTCCAACAGGAAGGAAATAGGGCAAGGGTCCAGTTTTGAAAGCATGGAGTGAAAACTGAGGCAGTGTCAACTGCATAACCAGTTATTTCCAAAATTTCATCTAAAATACAATAAGAACAAGGCTCTGTCACTGAGAATTACAGCTTAAACTTTATGGCATCATCCTCAAGGTTATATGGAGAACATGAAGAATTTAACAACGCCAAAGGTCTGAGCAGAAATGGTCCAGGTAAGCAGATTTGTTATCTCTAAGGAATTCTGGGAGACCTGTCTACAGGCTGTCTCTCAGGGGAGCCAGGCACTGAGCAGGAATGACCATTTCAAATCCCTGCTGGAAAATATAATTGCTAACTATTGCTCTATGAAGCAGAGAAAAAAGGGACTCCAGGATATAAAAAGATGATTATGATTCTGATAAATGGTACTGGCATTGGGGCAAATTTAGAGGGGGATAAAATAATAGATTATCAAGAAGTAGCAGTATTTCAAATAGCAGAACTGGCTTCTTTAGTTAGATCCTAATTTGCATTTCAAAAGCTCTTCAGGTTGTAAACACTTCATAATAATTAAAAGGAAAAGGTGGATAAAAGAGAACATCACACCATTTGGCATCTTTATTTCACAGGATTTATTTTATAGAAAATGGATATTTAAGGATATTTAGAGGAGTAAGTTCTGTGCAAGTGTTGATATTGAAGGATCCGTTACGCATATCCAATGTTATATTCTTAGAACAATTTCATATAAAATGCATTTCAAAACGTGTTCAAAAATGTCTTTTACTTTAATCAGGAGAAATAGACATCTGTTCCTCATGAACCTTTCTGCTAATGGGTGAAAAAGATAAAGTCTACATACAGTTCAGTTTTTATATGTTATGGTCCACTAAGTTAAAGGAAAAAAGAGATTCTGACCATCTGTCACCAAATATATTTAAATTGGAAAGCCATATTATTTTTTAATAGATTAATAGTGGTACTGTTGTAGATGGCAACTCTATCAGTTTGTTAAGGAATAATGTATTCCAAAAAACAATTATTATTTCATGTTGATTCTGAAGAATCATTATTAATTCTCATTTTGGTTTACAATTTCAAGAAATAACAAAGACTTGAGCTATTAATTCACTAAGAACTTTTTTATAGGGGAGGGAAATTCCTTTCATTTGTTAATATATCAAAAATAAAAAGTGTGTAAGGTTTGGATTCTTGTACAAGTAATGTTATTTTTTTGTTAATGATTTATGACCTGGATCAATTAATAGAATAAGAAAGCCCCAGCATTTTAGGATTTAGTCTTCTTCCTCAGTAATCTCATGTGGATGGGGATGATATATTTAAATCAAATTCAAGGTAGTTCTATCATTCAATTAATTTAACTCAATAAGCATGTTTTGTGCTTATTCTGTGAGGTATACCATGCTGAAAATCAAATTGATTATATTCCAGCAATTGATTATAGCAATAAAAATAATTTGGAGACTCCTGTACATTTTGAAAACTAAAGTTTGTCAGTGGACCAGTAAAAATGGTCATCTGCCTGTCTTCTAGATGTATGTGTATTTAAATTTATTTTTAAAATAGTAAAAATAAATTTATTGAGATCTTTTAAGCTTTTAATGAGATTTGATTTAGAAATTTGTTTATTCACATAAGCATATATTTCTTCATTCAACGTGGAATCATTAAACATATACTATTATTCAGAAACAGTGCCAGGCACTGAGAAATGTTTAAGTCTATTCTCCTAAACAGCTCATGATGTAGAAATAAACAAAAACACATGAAATCTCCATGAGAGCTACTCTCTTGTAATATTGGGGAATGAAGATTAAAAAGTGCTTCTTAGAAAAATGGACTTCTAAATGGAATCCTCAATGCCTTTGGCAGGCCTCTATGCATCTGGCAGAGAAAGCGAGGTACTTGTAAGTTATATTGTTCTCACTTAAGAAGCTTTTAAATGTGAACAATATTTAGGACTATTGCTTTCTTCTGGTGACTCTTCAGGCTTAATATGCCAGCTTGTACCACATGATCTCATTACTTTTAACACAGATGTTTGAACTGGCATTGGATGACTGAACCAAAAGCATCCATCACCTGGGCAGCAGTCCAGATAGTATGCTGGATATCACCTTGCCAAACAATCGAATCCATCTCTTTAGATAATTAATTAATTAATCCACAACTTCATTTTGTTTCAAGATGGGCAGGTCTATTTAAATCTACCTCAAGGTCCAAGGAAGCTGTGAGGCCGAAGAAAGAGGCTGACAAATCCAGTTTCTTAGAAGCATTTAATTGGAACTTATGAACAGAAGCCACATGTATGTTTCACATGGCAGTGAGACAAGATGGTGGATCCCTGTACCATCATGGTCCAGAATCAGGGCTTGTTACCCTAGGTAAAGGAGTGGTTCAGATGGGATTTGTAGGATAATTGAAGTATGATAACATCAATGTTGTTTGACTTGAGGGAAGGATATATGGTTAGTCTTGCTCTTACACAAGGAACAACAGATAAACTGGAAATCTTAGAGATCTTTCCCGGGGTAATCAGTTAAACCAACATGGCAGATTAGCTTCCAAGATGGAGTTGCTTTAGCTTCCACACATTTATACTTTCAGTAACTGATAATTAATCACAGATGCTAATTTCTAGCACATGGAGATAACTATGACAGACATACATGGCATCTTTCAGAAACCTACAATCACATCAGGTGACTAAAACAAGCAAATGACTTCATGAGAAATACATACTATTGTTAATCAATTATTGAGCATATACCTCTATAATATTATAATACTATAATTCTGCATATATATCCCTCTAATTAGTATCCTATAGAATAGGGCTGATACTTTAATACATTAATCTGGATTTAGATGTCCATGAGAGGGGTGCCCCATGATGAATTCTGGTAGAAATAGTATCAAATCCAAGGTTAAGAAAAGAGTAGTCAGGTGATAGATCAGGCATTCTGTCTTAGGAATCTCATGTGGAGACAAGGGATATGGGAATTGTTACAATCTGAAGAAAGAAAGTAGTTTATCTTGGTTCCAGACACAGCATAGCAACAGGGTTGTGGAGGAGTAGATAAGACATGATTCTGAAATGGTAAGGAGTGCCATTTAAAGAAGAGCCATGAGTAGCATCTTGGAGCTTGGGTTTATCCAGAAGATCCTGAGGAGCAGTTAAGCATTTTAGAAAAAGGAGTGTTTGAATCAGATTTTCATTTTTAAAATAGTATTTGGGTTGCAGCACAGGGTATATGTTGAACAGATAATCAGTTACAAGTGTAGTAGTCTGCCAGTAATTTATGGAATAAGTAATGAGGCCTGAACTAGGGCATATGTACATAAATTCCAATGATATGTAGGTGATGGAACCATTGGTTATTGATGAAATATGGTTTAAGGATGAGAAAGAAAAGCTAAAGATCATGACTAGAATTCAAGATTGAGCAATTTGGTAAATTCTTACTAAGAATTACGAAAAAGAAAAACAAATGGGAAGAGATGTTCGGTTTAGACTGTACTGGGTGTGTTTGAAGATTATCAGTGAAGCTATAGAAAGTTGCTTATAAAGAAAAGGAGTTCTGAAAGGAGATCAGGCCTTAGAATAGCTCTTTGGAAGTATATAGTTAATTTAAGCTATGGATGAGATCACATCACTAAAACAAAAGAAAATTGTAAAGTTGAAGCAGACATGGAACAAGAACCCGAACGTCACCAAATCATGAACAGAATAAGAAGAGCCTAACAAATAGGGGCAGTAAGAAGAGGAAGGTTATAAAATAGGAGAGCGCGTTGTCCTAGAAACTGAGAGAATATACTGAAGAAACAGGTGGTCAAAAGTGGTTGAAAGCCACTAAGAGGTCAAGTAAGAAATAGGAAATTCTAGTGGATTTAGTCTTGAAAAGCCATTCTTGGGAGCCGTTTCATATTCTTCAGAGTAGTGGATGGGTTTGTGTTTAGAAGCTGAAAAATACAAGGGTGGTGGGGCTGTGAAGTGTAAATGTATTTCCAGGGATATTTTACTTTTAAATATTAAAATAGGGTTACAGAGGTATGCTAAGGTATATGCTCCCCACCTTTTATGTGGTAGGCTTGATTAGGTTTTCTTGCGTATGGGCAGGGAGAGGGAGAAACTGAAGATTCACAGGAAGAGTACTAATTTTAGATTGGAGAAGGGGAAGTTCTTAGAGGTACATAGAGAAAAGGAGGCAAGAATGTGGTGGACTTCTGTTTTCTCTGTGCAGAGGAAGCATGACCAAATGCTGAAATTGTAAAGAGGGTTAGTCAGAATCACATCTCTTGGCAGAGAAAAAAGTTTGAACAATAAATAGGGGAGAAAATAGTAATTAGATGGATGGGGAGAGAGCTGTTGAAGCTGGCAACAGTGAATTGGTGGCATTAATCTGTATGGTTGTGTGATTTTTCTGGCAAGAACAGATGCTTGAGTTGATTCAAGTTCTTGATGTTTCTGGCCTAAAGCAACAGAAGGTAATGGGATAATGAAGCTGGATTTTGAAGACAGGAGTCTGAAA
Source organism: Saguinus oedipus (assembly GCA_031835075.1). Classification (NCBI taxonomy): domain Eukaryota; kingdom Metazoa; phylum Chordata; class Mammalia; order Primates; family Cebidae; genus Saguinus; species Saguinus oedipus. Next base: position 112,494,043 of record CM063172.1, read on the forward strand.
AGATGAGTCACACAACTCAAACAAGATAGGTAATGAAGTGAAGCAGGAAAGTTTTTCATGGGTTCAGGAAAACCAGAAAAAATGTTTTAGTTTTAGGAATCTGAAAAATAGACATAGTGGAAAAGACTATGTAAGAGTCACATCATAGTTAGACTGGGATCAATGAATTTAGTTTCTCAGAGATAAAGCAGTTCTGGATTTTGCCCAGGTTTTACTGTGGCAATATGAGTGGGTAGTCAGTGCAGACTAGAGATTAAGTTCATTAGAAGTGAAGAGATCAAGGATGCAAGAAGGAAAACGATGAGATTAGACATTCTCAGGGACACCATAGTCATTCAGTATTATTGCAGCTACTAGCATGAAAAGACCAACCATTTTTCTGGTCTGTAAATCTTCATTAGGAAGAGCCAAGGCCCTTTTGGACAACCAAAAGGCAAGGGCTTCTAATGATGAGCTGTTTTTATAAGAAGGTGGATAACTAAGGTCTGGAGATGACACTGGTGGAGAACAGGTCTTACTTAATTATTCTGAAACTAGTGGGCTGCAGGAATTTTTGTTCTGAAGCTGTGGAGACTGGGTTCAATTAAGACACAGTGGTGAAACAAGTATTTGGTGAAGACAGAACAAGAGAGTTTTTAAAATCATGACATGAAACTTTAAATTGGAGAAAAAAGGAACTAATTTGTTCAGAGGAGGGTAAAGGGAAAATAATGTGTATAATGATGAAGAAAAAAGAGATCACAGAGCATGAGAAATGTTTATCTCTTGCTGCTGACTGACAGTAACAATGTATGTGGGCAGCTTGCTGTGTTATGATGGTCAGACAGTTACCAAAAAATTCCGTACAGCTATTACCAAGGATTACGGGGCACTCAGTCTTCACAAGAGTTGGCTTTGACTGGGGATGACCACTCCTCTCAGGTGAGGGAGGTAACTGTAGCTCTTCGAAAAGATTGATGTGTAAGTAAGAGATACACCTGGTCTGTGTGCACTGAACTTAGAAGGCAGAGCTTGTGTTTTAGAGGCCTGTGTCTGATGAGGATGATGATGCATTGCCTGGGGACAGATACAGAGTGCTACCTTCTGACAAAAGACTGATGAACTCTGCGGCTGTGAGCTACTTAACTGTTTTCATGTGGTCTCACTCATATCTTCAGATATGCATAAAATGTAGAATCTGGGTAAAAGTTTTTTTCTGAGCATTCACAAGTTTACATATGATACTTTCATAAGAATTTGACTATGAGACAAGGGTGTGTCGGTTTATTCAATCCCCATGTGATGCTTAGTCAGATATCAGGGCTACTGAATAAAATTTGATGCTAAAAATTGTAACTAAACCTATTTAGTGACATGCAAGGGAACTAGAACACATGAACAGTGAGAGTTGGTGGAAGCGTCTCCAGATTTTCTGTGGGGTCCATAGGAAACCCTTTATCTTGTCCAATCTCACTCCAGTTACTAGCTTTTTCTTAGACATTTCTCTTTATGTTACCAGACTCACTGGAATTCCAGGCTGTCTCTGGACCATAATAGCAAAAGCCTCCAAGATGGTTTGAGACTCTGCTGTTACCAAATAATTGTTAATCAAGTAGTGCCTCTCCAAAATACTCACTCTTCCTCTGCTATTGTGTATGTTCCTTTTGCTCTTATTCCTCAACATTTTCTACTACCTGGAAATGGGTTATGCCTGCTAGATGACCTGAATTGTATTTGAGTTCCATTTAGAAGTCAGCTAGAAAGGTTTATATTTTTCAGCATGATTTTCAGCCACAAATTCACAATAATTCTAACCAGAGGCAATTTTTAAGGGAGGAGGGTTGCAGATAAGGCAGAAACAAATTTCTTTCTCTTTTTCTTTTTAATCTTTAGCATTTGAAAGAAGATTATTATATTCTTTTAAGTATCAGAACTGCTGGACTAAAGCGGTAATTCATCTTTTTGTTTCAACTTTGCTGCAGATCTTTTGTATTGTTTTGTAAACATCTGGCTTTTAATAATCGTATATAATGATTTTATATAAGATCTAAGTAGTAAGAGCATTTCTCCATAAAAACGTATTGAGTTAAATGTAAGTTTGATGTCTTCAAATGGTATTTATAAATTGAGTAATCTTTTTATCAGTTATTATAAATGTTAATAGGAATCTGTTCTATAAATAACTTGAAATTTAGGAGGAACAATGAATTATCTTTTCTTAAGAACATAGCAATTATCTGCTAATTTCAAAAATTTTGTTTCAGCTATAAGAAAAAGTAGTTTTGGCTATATCATTCCCTTTACTTAGCAAAACTTAATTATCTCCTCAGTGTTGAGTGTAGGTGTGGTCCAACATTAAATAGTACATTTTGGCTAAATGAAAATAGAAGAGAAAAATTAATCTTTTCAAAGCAATTATTCAAGTAAAACAATTTATAATTTCACTAGGGTTGTAGTTAGCTATTTTCAGAACCCCTGTTCAAATCAGCTTATAATATGCACATTTGTATTTGCCTGATTAAGAATTAGACCACCAAAAGAGCATAAAATTAACCAAGTATGTACGTCCTCAAACTCCATTAAAAAGTTATTCTGTGGTTCCATATTTTTTCTTGGTTATAAAAAGATTAAAACATTTAAAATGTAAAAATATAAGTATATTATTTTACTAATGTCAACAATTTTAGAAATAATTTTTATAAAGATTTTTGTAAAGCCTGTTTGTATTTAAATGAACTTCATATATTTTCTTTCTCTTTTCATCTTTCATTGGCAATGTTATACTTCTTGTCCCGTTTTCTGAGCTTTATATTTATAGCAATGGCATATCTGTTTCTTTCCTCACATGGTAGAGGAAAAACTTCCATATTCAACCATAGAATTTTTGGTCAAAATAATTTTAATATTACATATTCATATGTAAATACATGCTCAAAAACTATACCCGTATCCAGAAAGGCTACTAGTTAAACTCTTGTGAGTTTTTTTAATTACTTGAAAAAAATTAAAAACACATAAAAAGCATACATGTCATTATTTAATGAATATATTTCATATTTACATGTCAGTATTTAATGAATATATAAGTAATAAAAGGGATAATCTCTACCTCCTCCCAGCCAATCCCCCTCACAATTACCCATACTACCAGAGTAAACACAGTTAAAAGTTGGGAGTGGGTCAGAGACTGAAACTTTTATTGGAACCAATTACATTCTGAGCATGTAAATAATAGTTGAGGTTGTGCTCGCACTGTCATGTTTATAGTCCATAAATCAGTGGGTAAACCTAATTTAGATTCCAATATTTTTATACTTTCTGTAGTGAATATGTTAAAAAGTTCAAAATATATACATAGGAAAAATAGGCAGATGGAACCTAGTGTTGGGGGAGTCATACCAATTAGCCTTCAACCTGTAGCATTTATTTTAGTCTTTACTTTTTTCCCCCCTTCTCTTATCTCACTTGACCCTTGATTTTTTTAACTCCAAACTCCCATCTGTTCTACTCTGCAGCTCTTTCAGTTCAACATACTCATTTACTGGCTATAAACTATTTTCTTGTATTATCTTCCCCACTTGGCCTTGCCCAGGTCTTGATGACAGAATGGCTGCCACTCAGCCCAGCCACGTTAATTTTCTAACAGTTCTCACCCACAGTCTTCTTTAAGGGACTTCTTCCACATAACAAAACTCACACTCTGACTCCCACTTTTGGACCCAGGGACTTGGCACTTGTCTCTAGGTGACCTCTATTGAACAGTACCTATGATGTCTTTCAAGGCTCTCCCTAAAGTGGAAGATGCTAATCCTCTGGATAACCAGATCCTATTTTGCATAAAGCCGAACTGGAGAAATAGGGTAACAATGTTATAGATGAGAAAGCAGAAAAGATAAAAGTGTACATTTCAAAACGGCTGAGAGGTATAAAGAGATCCAGAGTCAAGTTCATCAGGCTGCCACTTGCTGAAGGATGGCAAGGTAACCTAGTTGTCAGACTTCCAAGTTCTTGTTCAGAGACTTCCTAGTGGTCAGACTTTAAACTTCCAGTGCTGTTAGATCACCCTAGCTCAAGGCACTTTATTGTCCTTCAATTCTGATTTGATTGTTCAATCTTTCCAGGATTCTTGTAAGAAGTGGCTGAAATATTCCTGTCTATGATCTTCCACTAGACTAGCACTACTTAACATAACCTAGATGAGTCTCTCCATTGAAACAAAAAAATTTAGTATTCCTAACTCTCACTTGGTAGTTGGTCCCTTTAATTTGGTCTCTGGATAACCTGCATAGAGCATGTATATAAATAACTACCATTTGACATGATATGGCCTATACCTCCATCCTACTTGTATCTTTTTAAGTATCTAATTAAGAAAAAAAAAACAGAACAATAATAGTTTGTATTACATATAATAAAGTTACAGCATACTATATTGTATCAACAGATACCTGAAACATGATTTAAAATTGTTAATCTGCATTCTTAAATATTCTATGTTGCAGAGAAAGAGCATATGCAAAAGAAAGGTTGAAAAGTGCTCTTTTCTGCAGGTTTGTATTTCAGTATTGTTGCTTCTGAACTTTAGATTTATCTAAAAAGCATGGGGATAAAAAGGTTAATGACATAAAGATCTCAACTAATAGAAAATGTGAAGTCAAATTCGCCTGTCAGATGAGAAATCCACAATCTCTAGCTATAAAAGGATTTCAGATTCTGAGTAATCTGTCTAGACAACTGTAATTATTGAAAGTGAAAATTATTTTTTTTCTAGTGTTAAGTTTAAAGTTTTGTAACCCAAAAATGGTTATTACTTAGCATATATACATTACTGCCATTTTAAGAAATATTATACCAAGAGAAACTGTTTTACAAGCATATATCTCATGGCTTGGTAGATATTTCTTTTCTTTGTTTTTGCTGGATTTGAAAACTTTTAAAATAGTCTTTGTTTTTCTTCCTACAAAGTCTTTATATATATATATATATATATATATATATATATATATATATATATATATATACACATACATACATATATACGTGTTTTATATATATATGTATATATATACATATATATAATTTTTTTTAATTGCAATTTAGGTTCTGGGGTACATGTACAAAACAGAACATGCAGGATTGTTGCATAAGTACATACATGGCAACGTGGTTTGTTGCCTCCATCTCCAAATTATCTATATCTGGCATTTCTCCCCATGTTATCCCTCCCCAACCTCCCTACCCGCCATTGTCCCTCCCCTATTCCCCCCAACAAACCCAGTGTGTGATGTTCTACTCTCTGTGTCCATGAATTCTCATTGTTCAACACCCACCTATGAGTGAGATGTGGTGTTTGATTTTCTGTTCTTGTGTCAGTTTGCTAAGAGTGATGGTTTCCAGGTTCATCGATGTCCCTACAAAGGACACGAACTCATCAATTTTTATGGCTGCATAGTATTCCATGGTGTATATATGTGCCACCTTTTCCCTGTCCAGTCTATCATCGATGGGCATTTGGGTTTGTTCCAGGTCTTTGCTATTGTAAACAGTGCTGCAATGAACATTCATGTGCATGTGTGCTTATAGTAGAATGATTTATAATCCTTTGGATATATACCCAGTAATAGGATTGCTGGGTCAAATGGAATTTCTATTTCTAGGTCATTGAGGAATTGTGACACTGTCTTCCACAATTGTTGCACTAAGTTACACTCCCATCAACAGTCTAAAAGTGTTTCTATTTCTCCACATCCTCTCCAGCATATGTTGTCTCTGGATTGTTTAATGATTGCCATTCTAATTGGTGCGAGATGGTATTTCAATGTGGTTTTGATTTGCATTTCTCTAATAACAAGTGATGATGAGCATTTTTTCATATGTTTGTTGGCTGCATATATGCCGTCTTTTGAAAAGCATCTGTTCATGTCCTTTACCCACTTTCGAATGAGTTTGTTTGTTTTTTTACATTTAAACCTGTTTTAGTTCTTTGTAGATTCTGGATATTAGCCCTTTGTCAGATGGGTAGATTGCAAAATCTTTTTGCCATTCTGTTGGATACAGGTTCACTCTAATGATTTTTCTTTTGCTGTACAGAAGTTCTGGAGTTTAATTAAATCCCATTTGTCCATCTTGGCTTTTGTTGCCAATGCTTTTGGTGTTTTAGTCATGAAATCCTTGCCTATGCCTATGTCCTGAATGGTTTTCCCTAGGCTTTATTCTAGGGTTTTTATGGTATTAGGTCTTATGTTTAAGTCTTTAATCCATCTGGAGTTAATTTTACTGTAAGGTGTCAGGAAGGCGTCCAGCTTTTGCTTTCTGCACATAGCTATCCAGTTTTCCCAACATCATTTATTAAACAGGGAATCATTTCCCCATTCCTGTTTTTGTCAAAGATCAGATGATTGTAGATATGTGAAGTTTATTCCAAGGCCTCTGTTCTGTTCCATTGATCTATATCTCTGTTTTGGTACGAGTATCATGCTGTTTTTATTACTGCAGCCTTGTAGAATAGTTTGAAGTCAGGTAGTGTGATGTCTCCAGCTTTGTTCTTTTTGTTAAGAATTGTCTTGGCTATGCAGGCTCTCTTTTGGTTCCATATGAAGTTTAAGGTGGTTTTTTTCCAGTTCTGCAAAGAGGGTCATAGGAAGCCTGATGGGGATAGTGTTGAATCTATAAATTACTTTGGGCAGTATGGACATTTTCATGGTATTGATTCTTCCTACCCGTGAGCATGGAATGTTTTTCCATCTGTTTGTGTCCTCCCTTATTTCCTTGATCAGTGGTTTGTAGTTCTGCTTGAAGAAGTCCTTCACATCCTTAACTGTATTCCTAAGTATTTTATTCCTTTTTTTTTTTTTTTTTTTTTTTGAGTCAGAGTTTCGCTCGTTAGGCAGGATGGAGTGCAATGGCGCCATCTCGGCTCACTGCAACCTCCGCCTCCAGGGTTCTTTTGTCAAAGGCTCAGGCAATTCTCCTGCCTCAGCCTTCTGAGTAGTTGGGATTACAGGCACGCACCACCATGCCCAGCTAACTTTTTGTATTTTTAGTAGAGACGGGGTTTCGCCATGTTGACCAGGGTGGTCTCGATCTCTTGACCTCATGATGCACCCGCCTCGGCCTCCCAAAGTGCTGGGATTACAGGCGTGAGCCACCGCACCCAGCGGTATTTTATTCTTTTTGTAGCAATTGTGAATGAGAGTTTGTTCTTGATTTGGCTCTCTTTTAGTCTGTTACTGTGTAGGAATGCTTGTGTTTTCTGCACATTGATTTTGTATCCTGAGACTTTACTGAAGTTGCTTATCAGTTTCAGGAGATTTTGGGATCAGAAGATGGGGTCTTCTAGATATACAATCATGTTGTCTGCAAATAGAGACAATTTGAGTTCCTCTTTTCCTATTTGAATACCCTTTATTTCTTTTGCTTGCCTGATTGCTCTGGCTAGAACTTCCAATACTATATTGAATAGGAGTGGTGAGAGACGGCATCCTTGTCTAGTGCCAGATTTCAAAGGGAATGCTTCCAGTTTTTGCCCATTCAGTATGATACTGGCTGCAGGTTTGTCATAAACAGCTTTTATTATTTTGAGATACGTTCCATCGATACCCAGTTTATTGAGAGTTTTTAGCACAAATGGCTGTTGAATTTTGTCAAAGGCCTCTGCATCAATTGAGATAATCGTGGTTTTTGTCTTTGGTTCTGTTTATGTGGTGAATTATGTTTATAGACTTGTGCATGTTGAACCAGCCCTGCATCCCCAGGATGAAGCCTACCTGATCACGATAAATAAGTTTTTTGATGTACTGTTGCAATTGGTTTACCAGTATTTTATTGAATATTTTACATCTATGTTCATCGTGGATATTGGCCTGAAGTTTTCTTTTTTAGTTGAGTCTCTGCCAGGTTTTGTTATCAGGATGATGTTGGTCTCATAAAATGATTTGGGAAGGATTCCCTCTTTTTGGATTATTTGGAATAGTTTCAGATGGAATGGTACCATCTCCTCTTTGTACGTCTGTTAGAATTCAGTTGTGAACCCATCTGGACCTGGGCTTTTTTTGGTTACTAGGCTATTAATTGCCACCTCAACTTCAGCCCTTGTTATTTGTGTATTCAGGGTTTCAATTTCTTCCTGATTTAGGCTTGGGAGGGTGCAATTGTCCAGGAATGTATCCATTTCGTCCAGATTTACTGGTTTATGTTCATCGAGTTGTTCGTAGTAATCTCTGATGATGGTTTGTATTTCTATGGAATTGGTGGTGATATCCCCTTTATCATTTTTTATTGCGTCTATTTGATTCTTCTCTCTTTTCTTTTTTATTAATCTGACTAGTGGTCTATTTTGTTGATCTTTTCAATAAATGAGCTCCTGGATTTATTGATTTTCTAAAGGGTTTTTTGTGTCTCTATCTCCTTCGGTTCTGCTCTGATCTTAGTTATTTCTTGTCTTCTGCTAACTTTTGAGTTTTTTTTATTTTGCTCCTCTAGTTTCTTTCAATTTTGACAACAGGGTGTTTTTAGATCTTTCCTTGATGCTTATGTGGGCATTTATTGCTATAGATTTCCCTCTAGACACTGCTTTAAATGTGTCCCAGAGATTCTGGTACATTGTGTCTTCTCATGGATTTCAAATAACATCTTTTTCTGCCTTCATTTCATTGGTTATCCAGTCAACATTAAAGAGCCAGTTGTTCAGTTTCCCAGAAGTTGTGTTGTTCTGAGTTAGTTTCTTAATCCTGAGTTCTAATTTGATTACACTGTGGTCTGAGAGAGTGTTTGTTATGATTTCCATTATTTTTAATTGCTGAGAAGTGATTTACTTCCAACTATGTGGTCAATTTTAGGGTAAGTGCAATGTGGTGCTGAGAAGAATGTATATTCTGTGGATTTGGGGGTGGAGAGTTCTGCATATGACTATTAGGTTTGCTTGGTCCAGATCGGAGTTCAAGTCCTGGATATCCTAGTTAATTTTTTGTCTTGTTGATCTGTCTAACATTGACAGTGGAGTGTTAAAGTCTCCCACTATTATTGTGTGGGATCTAAGTCTCTTTGTAGGTCATTAAGAACTTGCTTTATGTATCTGGGTGCTCCTGTATTGGGTGTGTATATATTGAGGATCCTTAGCTCTTCTTTTTGCATTGATCCTTTTACCATTATGTAATGATGTATTGTCCTTCTTTGTCTCTTTTGATCTTTGTTGGTTTAAAGTCTATTTTATTAGAGACTATCATTGCAAATCCTGCTTTTTTCTTTTTTTTTTAAATCTTCCTCCATCCCTTTATTTTGAGCCTATGTGTGTCCTTGCACATGAGATGGGTTTCCTGGATACAGCATATGGATGAGTTTTGACTTTTTATCCAATTTGCCAGTCTGTGTCTTTTGATTGGCACATTTAGCCTATTTACATTTAAGGTTAATATTGTTATGTATGAATTTGATCCTGCCATTTTAATACTAGCTGGTTGTTTTGCCTGTTAATTGACACAGTTTATTCATTGTGTCAATGCTCTTTACCATTTGGTACATTTTTGGAGTGGCTGGTACTTGTTGCTCCTGTGTTTAGTGCTTCTTTGAGGAGTTCTTGTAAAGCAGGCCTGGTGGTGATGAAATCTCTCAGCAATTGCTTGTTTGTAAAGGATTTTATTTCTCCTTCACTTATAAAGCTTAGTTTGACTGGATTTGAAATTCTAGGTTGAAAGTTGTTTTATTTAAGGATGTTGAATATTGGCCCCCACTCTCTTCTGGATTGTAGGGTTTCTGCCCAGAGATCTACTGTGAGTCTGATGGGCTTCCCTTTGTGGGTAACCCAACCTTTCTTTCTGGCTGACCTTAGCATTTTTTCCTTCATTTCATCCCTAGTGAATCTGACAATTATGTGCCTTGGGTTTGCTTTTCTTGAGGAATATCTTTGTGGTGTTCTCTGTATTTCCTTGACTTGAATATTGGCCTGCCTTGCTAGGTTGGGAAAGTTCTCCTGGATAATATCCTGAAGAGTGTTTTCCAGCTTGGATTCATTCTCAGTCCCATTTAGGTACAGCTATAAAACATAGATTAGGTTTTTTCACATAATCCCATATTTCTTGGAGGCTTTGTTCTTTTTACTCTTTTTTTCTCTAATTGAGTTGATCTTCAATCTCTGATATCCTTTCTTCTGCTTGGTCAATTCGGCTATTGAAACTTGTGTGTGCTTTGCGAAGTTCTTGTGTTGTGTTTTTCAGCTCCCTCAAGTCATTTATATTCTTCTCTATTCTCATTAGCATTTTGTCAAAACTTTTTTTTAAGGTTCTTAGTTTCTTTGCATTTGGTTAAAACATGTTCTTTTAGCTCTGAGAAGTTTATTACCCACCTTCTGAAGCCCGTTTCTGCCAATTCATCAGACTCATTCTCCATCTAGGTTTGTTCCCTTGCTATGAGGAGTTGTGATCCCTTGGAGAAGGAGAGGTGTTCTGGTTTTTGGTGTTTTCATCCTTTTTGCACTGGTTGCTTCCCATCTTTGTAAATTTATCTACCTGTGGTCTTTTTAGTTGGTGACTTTTGGGTGGGGTCTCTGAGTGAATGTCCTTTTTCTTGATGTTGAAGTTATATCTTTCTGTTTTATAGTTTTCCTTCTAACAGTCAGGTCCCTCTGCTGTAGGACCTCTGGAGGTCCACATCAGATCCTCCTTGCCTGGGGATCACCTGCAGGAGCTGCAGAATAGTAAGGGTTGCTGCCAGTTTCTTCTCCTGTAATTTTTGTCCCAGGATACACACCAGATATCAGCCTGAGCTCTCTTTTATGAGGTGTCTCTTTGGATATATGGGGGTTGGGAAGCCATTTGAGGAGACAGTCTGTCCCTTATAGGACTTCAATTGCTGTGCTGGGAGCTCTGTTGGTCCATTTAAATATGCTGGGCTGATAAGTTTAAGTCTGCTGCAGTGGAACTCATAACTGCCTTTTTCCCAGGAGCTCTGTCCTAGGAAGGTGGGGCTTTATTTTCCTAATGTGCTGCTGCCTCTTTTCAGAGATGCCCTGCCCAGCAAGGAGGTAGCCTAGTTACAGTCTGCCAACAGAGGCATTGCTGTGGGCTCTCTCCTGCTGCTGTGTGAACTTCCTTGCAGTTTTGTTTTCAGAGGTATAGTAATGGCAGTCTGCCTCGGTAATGGTGGACTGCCTCAGTAATGGTGGATGCCCTTCCCCTCACAGAGCTGGACCATCCTGGATCCAGCTGTGCTTGCTGTGAAACTCTCAATCTAGCTAATTTCAGATTGTTGGTCTTTGTGGGGGTGGGACCTGCCAAGCCAGATCACCTGGCTCTGTGTTTCAGCCCCCTTTTTTACAGTTGAATGGGTGGCTCTGTCTCCCAGACATGCAGGTGCCAGTTGAAACAGCCACCCAGATTTGTGTGAGTTTTTGTGTGAAGACCTGCTGTGCTGGCTGAAACAGCCGTTCTGGAAACTCATGGTGCTTTTCATCCCAGGAATCTCCTGGTCTGTGGGCAGTAAAAATTCATTTGGAAATGTGGTGATCACTCACCCTCTGCATTGTTCTTGCTGGGAGCTGCACTCCAGAGCTGTTCCTTTTCGGCCATCTTGGATTCATACTCCTCTTGTTACATATTCTAAGCATGGAATTCAAAAGGAAAGTGACTGGTAATTTTTTGTTTTATTTTCAGATATATATAGATCAATCGATGGATTGATGTATTGATCTGGGCTCACTTCAACCTCTGCCTCCCAGGCTCAAGTGACTCTCCTGCCTCAGTCACCCAAGTAGCTGGAGCTAGTTTTTTATTTTTATTTTTTTATGATTAACATGCATAACATGAGATTTGCCCTTTCAACACATTTTTAAGCCTAGCCTACACTATTGTTAATTAGAGGCACATTGTTATATAGAAGACCTATGGAATTTCTTTGTTTTGCATGACTAAACTTATATATCAATTGAACAGCAATTCCTTATTATTCATTCCCCCTAGTACTTGGCAATTGCTGTTCTACTTTCTATGATTTTGACTACCTTAGATAACTTATATTTTTTTATTACATTTTAGGTTTGGGGGTACATGTGCAGAACATGCAATATAGTTGCATAGGTACACACATGGCAGTGTGTTTTGCTACCTTCCGCCCCTTCACCCACATTTGGCAATTCCCCCCCTGCTATCCCTCCCCAGCTTCCCCACCACTGTCCCTCACCTATTCCCCGCAAAAGACCCCAGTGTGTAGTACTCCCTTCCCTGTGTCCATGTGTTCTCAATGTTCATCACCCACCTATGAGTGAGAATATGTGGTGTTTCATTTTCTGTTCTTGTGTCAGTTTGCTGAGAATGATGTTCTCCAGATTCATCCATGTCCCTACAAAGGACACAAACTCATCATTTTTGATTGCTGCATAATATTCCATGCTGTATATGTGCCACATTTTCCCAGACCAGTCTATCATCGATGGGCATTTGGGTTGGTTCCAGGTCTTTGCTATTGTAAACAGTGCTGCAATGAACATTCGTGTGCATGTGTCCTTATAGTAAAACGATTTATAGTCCTTTGGATATATACCCAGTAATGGGATTTCTGGGTCAAATGTAATTTCTATTTCTACGTCCTTGAGGACTTGCTACACTGTCTTCCACAATGGTTGAACTAATTTACACTCCCACCAGCAGTGTAAAAGTGTCCCTATTTCTCCATATCCTCTCCAGCATCTGTTGTTTTCAGATTTTTTAATGATCGCCATTCTAACTGGTGTGAGATGGTATTTCAATGTGGTTTTGATTTGCATCTCTCTAATGACCAGTGATGATGAGCATTTTTTCATATGTTTGTTGGCCTCATGTATGTCTTCTTTTGTAAATTGTCTTTTCATATCCTTTGCCCATTTTTGGATGGGCTTTTTTTTCTTGTAAATCTGTTTTAGTTCTTTGTAAATTCTGGATATCAGCCCTTTTCAGATGGGTAAACTGCAAAAGTTTTTTCCCATTCCATTGGTTGTTGATTCACTCTAGTGACTGTTTCTTTTGCCGTGCAGAAGCTGTGGAGTTTGATTAGGTCCCATTTGTCTATTTTGGCTTTTGTTGCCAATGCTTTTGGTGTTTTGGTCATATAGTCCTTGCCTACTCCTATGTCCTGAATGCTTTTGCCTAGATTTTCTTCTAGGGTTTTTATGGTGCCAGGTCTTATGTTTTAGTCTTTAATCCATCTGGAGTTAATTTTAGTGTAAGGTGTCAGGAAGGGGTCCAGTTTCTGCTTTCTGCACATGGCTAGCCAGTTTTCACAACACCATTTATTAAACAGGGAGTCCTTTCCCCATTGCTTGTTTTTGTCAGGTTTATGGAAGATAGTATGGTTGTGGATATGCTGTGTTGCCTCCGATGCCTCTGTTCTGTTCCATTGGTCTATATCTCTGTTTTGGTACCAGTACCATGCTGTTTTGATTACTGTAGCCTTGTAGTATAGTTTGAAGTCTGCTAGTGTGATGCCTCCCGCTGTGTTCTTTTTGCTTAGAATTGACTTGGCTATGCAGGCTCTCTTTTGGTTCCATATGAAGTTCATGGTGGTTTTTTCCAGTTCTGTGAAGAAAGTCAATGGTAACTTGATGGGGATAGCGTTGATTCTGTAAATTACTTTGGGCAGTATAGCCATTTTCATGATATTGATTATTCCTCACCACGAACATGGAATGTTTCTCCATCTGTTTGTGTCCTCTCTTATTTCATTGAGCAGTGGTTTGTAGTTTTCCTTGAAGAGATCCCTTACGTTTCTTGTAAGTTATATTCCTAGGTATTTTATTCTCTTTGTAGCAATTGTGAATGGCAGTTTGTTCTTGATTTGGCTCCCTTTAAGTCTGTTATTGGTGTATAGGAATGCGTGTGATTTTTGCACATTGATTTTATATATTGCTGAAGTTGCTTATCAGTTTCAGGAGTTTTGGGGTTGAGGTGATGGGGTCTTCTAGATATACTATCATGTCGTCTGCAAATAGAAACAATTTGGCTTCCTTCTTTCCTATTTGAATACCCTTATTTCTTTTTCTTGCCTGATTGCTCTGGCTAGAACTTCCAGTACTATATTGAATAGGAGTGGTGAGAGAGGGCATCCTTGTCTAGTGCCAGATTTCAAAGGGAATGCTTCCAGTTTTTGCCCATTAAGTATGATATTGGCTGTTGGTTTGTCATAAATAGCTTTTATTCTTTTGAGATACGTTCCATCAATTCCGAGTTTATTGACAGTTTTTAGCATAAAGCACTGTTGAATTTTGTCAAAGGCCTTCTCTGCATCTATTGAGATAATCATGTGGTTTTTGTTTTTGGTTCTGTTTATGTGGTAAATTATGTTTATAGACTTTCGTATGTTGAACCAGCCTTGCATCCCCAGGATGAATCCTACTTGATTATGATGGATAAGCTCTTTGATGTGCTATTGCAATCGACTTGCCAATATTTTACTGGAGATTCTTGCATCTATGTTCATCATGGATATTGGCCTGAAGTTTTCTTTTCTTGTTGACTCTCTGCCGGGTTTTGGTATCAGGATGATGTTGGTCTCATAAAAGGAATTGGGAAGAATTCCCTCTTTTTGGATTATTTGGAATCATTTCAGAAGGAATGGTACCAGCTCCTCTTTGGGTGTCTGGTAGAATTTGGCTGTGAACCCATCTGGACCTGAGCTTTTTTTGTGTGGTAGGCTCTTAATTGCTTCCTCGACTTCAGACCTTGTTATTGGTCTATTCATAGTTTCGGCTTCCTCCTGGTTTAGGCTTGGGAGAACACAGGTGTCCAGGAATTTATCCATTTCTTCCTTTACTAGTTTATGTGCATAGAGTTGTTTGTAATATTCTCTGATGGTGGTTTGAATTTCTGTGGAATCTGTGGTGATTTCCCCTTTATCACTTTTTTTTGTATCTATTTGGTTGTTCTCTCTTTTCTTTATCTGTCTGGCTAGTGGTCTATTTTGTTGATCTTTTCAAAAAAACCAGCTCTTGGATTTATTGATTTTTTGAAGGGTTTTTTGTGTCTCTATCTCCTTCAGTTCTGCTCTGATCTTAGTTATTTCTTGTCTTCGGCTAGGTTTTGAGTTTTTTTGATATTGCTTCTCTAGCTCTTTCAATTTTGACGATAGTGTGTCAATTTTGGATCTCTCAACTCTTCTCAGATGGGCACTTATTGCTCTATATTTTCCTCTAGATACTGTTTTAAATGTGTCCCATAGATTCTGGTATGTTGTGTCTTTGTTCTCATTGGTTTCAAAGAACTTCCTTATTTCTGCCTTCATTTCATTGTTTATCCAATCAACATTCAAGAGCCAGTTGTTCAGTTTCCATGAAGCTGTGTGGTTCTGAGTTCGTTTCTGAATTCTGAGTTCTAACTTGATTGCACTATGGTCTGAGAAACTGTTTGTTACGATTTCAGTTGTTTTGCATTTGCTGAGGACTGCTTTACTTCCAATTATGTGG
Organism: Saguinus oedipus; assembly: GCA_031835075.1. NCBI lineage: Eukaryota > Metazoa > Chordata > Mammalia > Primates > Cebidae > Saguinus > Saguinus oedipus. Next base: position 112,509,446 of record CM063172.1, read on the forward strand.
TCAATTTTAGAGTAGGTGTGATGTGGTGCTGAGAAGAATGTATATTCTGTGGATTTGGGGTGGAGAGTTCTGTCAATGTCCATCAGGTTTGCTTGTCCCACATCTGAGTTCAAGCTCTGGGTATCCTTGTTAATATTCTGTCTGGTTGATCTGTCTAATGTTGACAGTGGAGTGTTAAAGTCTCCCACTATTATTGTGTGGGAGTCTAAGTGTCTTTGTAAGTCATTAAGAACTTGCCTTATAAATCTGGGTGCTCCTGTATTGGGTCCATATATATTTAGGATCGTTAGCTTTTCTTGTTGTATTGATCCTTTTACAATTATGTAAAGTCCTTCTTTGTCTCTCTTGATCTTTGTTGCTTTAAACTCTATTTTATCAGAGACGAGAATTGCAACTCTTGCTTTTTTTTCCTCTCCATTTGCTTGGTTAATCTTCCTCCATCCCTTTATTTTGAGGCTTTGTGTATCCTTGTATGGGAGATAGGTTTCCTGGATATAGCACACCGATGGGTTTTGGCTTTTTATCCAATTTGCCAGTCTGTGTCTTTTGATTGGTGCATTTAGCCCATTTAAATTTAGGGTTAATATTGTTATGTGTGAATTTGATACTGCCATTTTGATGCTAGCTGGCTGTTTTGCCCATTGGTTGATGCAGATTCTTCATTTTGTTGATGCTCTTTAGCATTTGGTATGTTTTTAGAATGGCTGGTACTGGTTGTTCCTTTCTATGTGTAGTGCCTGTTTTAGGAGCTCTTGTAAAGCAGGCCTGGTGATGACAAAATCTCTGAGTACTTGCTTGTTTGTAAAGGATTTTATTTTTTCTTTGCTTATGAAGCTCAGTTTGGCTAGATATGAAATTCTGGGTTGAAAGTTCTTTTCTTTAAGGATGTTGAATATTGGCCCCCACTCTTTTCTGGCTTGTAGAGTTTCTGCTGAGAGATCTGCTCTGAGTCTGATGGGCTTCCCTCTGTGGGTGACCCAACCTTTCTCTCTGGCTGCCCTTAGCATTTTCTTCTTCATTGCAACCCTGGGGAATCTGACGATTATCTGCCTTGGGGTTGCTCTTCTTGTGGAGTATCTTTATGGTGTTCTCTGTATTTCCTGGACTGGGATATTGGCCTGCCTTGCTAGGTTGGGGAAATTTTCCTGGATAATATCCTGAAGAGTATTTTCCAGCTTGGATTCATTCTCTTTGTCTCATTCTGGTATACTTATCAAACGTAGATTAGGTCTCTTCACATAGTCCCACATTTCTTGGAGACTTTGTTCATTCCTTTTTGTACTTTTTTTTCCTAATCTTTGCTTCTCATTTTATTTCATTGAGTTGATCTTCGACATCTGATATCCTTTCTTCTGCTTGGCCAATTTGGCTGTTGAAACTTGTGCATGCTTCGTGAAGTTCTCGTGTTGTGTTTTTCAGCTCCTTCAATTCATTCATATTCCTCTCTAAGTTGTCCATTCTTGTTATCATTTTCTCAAGTCTTTTTTCAAATATTTTTTCAAGGTTCTTAGTTTCTTTGCATTGATTTAGAACATGTTCTTTTAGCTCACAGAAGTTTCTCATTACCCACCTTCTGAAGCCTGATTCCGTCATTTCATCACACTCATCCTCTGTCCAGCTTTGATCCCTTGCTGGTGAGAAGTTTTGGTCCTTTGTAGGAGGCAGGGCATTCTGGTTTCGGGTGTTTTCCTCCTTTTTGTGCTGGTTTCTTCCCATCTTTGTGGATTTATCTGCCTGTCATCTGAGTAGTTGCTGATTTTTTGATTGGGTCTCTGAGTGGACACCCAGATTGTTGATGATGAAGTATTTCTCTTTCTTAGTTTTCCTTCTAACAGTATAGCCCCTCTGCTGTAAGACTGCTGAGGTCCAATCCAGGCCCTGCTTGCCTGGGGTACACCTGTAGCAGCTGTGGAACAGTGAGGGATGCTACCAGTTTCTTCTTCTGCTATCTGTGTCCCAGACTGAAGCCCACCAAATATCAGTCTGATCAGTCCTTTTTGAGGTGACTCTTTGGGTGTATGGGGGTCATGGAGCTGCTTGAGGAGACAGTCTGTACTTTATAGGAGCTCCAGTGCTAAGCTGTGAGCTCCATTGTTCATTCAGGGCTGCTAGGCAGGTGCATTTAAGTCTGCTGCAGCAGAACTCATAAAACCCCTTTTTTTCTCAGATGCTCTGTCTTGGGGAGTTAGGGCTTTATTTATGAGTATCTGTTGCACTGTCCTGCCCAGCTAGGTGGCAGTTTAGTCACTATTTGCCTGCCGAGGCTCTTCCCTGCTGCCATGGGGTCTGCCCTGTTGCCATGGGCTCTGCCCTGCTGCTGCGTGCTCCGCCCTGTTGCCCTGGGCTCCACCCTGCTGTCATGGGCTCCACCCTATTGCCATGGGCTCTCCCCTGTTGCCAGGTGTAATTTCCTGTAGTCCTGCTTATTAGAACTGCTGTGGTGATGGTGGTTCGCCTCTGTATTGGCGGAGTGTCTCTGTTATGGCAGGTTGCCTCAGCAACAGCAGGCAGTGTCAGCAATGGGAGAGTACCTCAATAGGGGCAGATTGTCTCGGTAATGGCCGACGCCCCTCCTCCACCAAGCTGCACTGTCCTGGGTTCAGCTGTGCCTGCTGTGAAACTCTTAACCTCAAGCGTTTTGAATCGCCGTTTTGTTTGTCCCTGTGGGGGTGGCACAACTTTTTTTTAAGTTGAACAGTTGACTCTCTCCCAGGTGTTTCAGTCACCTGCTGAAAGGGCACCAGGATCTGTGTGATTTCCAGTGCAGTGACCCACTGCACCGGCTCACACTTCGCTTCCCGGGAATCTCCTGGCCTGGCTCTGGATTAAACTGTCCAAGTCCCATTTAATCAGATGAATATGCTAATCTGCCCTCCCAAATCTCAAATTGCCAGTTTAACAGGGCACCCAGACCAGTGTGTTTTGTGCGGAGTGCCACTGCACTGCGGTGCCGGCTGAAACAGCTGGGCCAGCCGAAACAGCTGTGCTGGCGTCCTGTGTCTCTCCTACACCTGGGAATTTCCTCGTTTGTGGGCAACAAATATCCATCTGGAAATGCAGCGTGAACTCACCCTCTGTGCCTTCACTGAGAGCTGCAATCCTGAGTTGCTTCTACAGCGCCATCTTCCATAACTTATATAAGTGGACTTACACAGTATGTGTCTTTCTATGATAGGCAAATTCCACTTAAAATAATGCCCTCAAAGTTAATCCATGTTGTCATACATGGCCTGATTTCCTTCTTTATTAAGGCTGAATAATGTGTATATCTTGCATAGTCACATACAATTATATGTAAATATCTCATTTTTAAATGCATTCATCCTTTGATGGACATTTAGGGTATATCCACATCTTGGCTATTGTGAATAGTGCTATAAACACATGGGAGTATATTTAAAGGGATATATATTTCAGTTCTTTTAGCTAGATATCCAGCAGTATGGTTGCTGGATCATATAGTAGTTACATTTTTTAGTTTTTGAAGAAATTCCATATTGTTTTCCACAGTGGCTTTACCATTTTACATTTCCACCAACAGTGTTGAGGAGTTCCCTGTTTAGCACATTCTTGCCAATACTTATCTCTTATTTATTTCATGATAACCAATCTAATAGGTGTGTTCCAATATCTTGTGGGTTTGATTTGGATTTCTCTGATGATAACAATGTTGAGCATTTTTTTAATATACCAGTTGGCCAATTGTATGCCTTATTTGGAAAAATGTCTGTTTAAGTCCTTTGTTAATATTCTAATCAGATTGTTACTTTTGCTATTGAGGTTTTGGAATTTCTTATTTATATTGAATAACAAATCCTTGTCAGATACAGAGTTTGCAAATATTTTCTCCCATTCCATAGGTTGCCTTTTAACTCTGTTAATTGTTACCTTTGCAGTGTGGAAATATTTTAGTTTGATGAAATCTCACTTATCTAATTCTCTTTGACTGCCTGTTCTTTTGGTTTCATATCCAAGAAAGCATTGCCAAGTCCAATGTCCTGAAGCTATTTCTCTATGATTTCTTCTTGTAGTTTTACAGCTTCAGGTCTTATGTTTAAGTCTTTAATCAATTTTGAGTTGATTTTTATGTATACTATGAGAGTTCAATTTCATTCTGTTACATTTGTATATCCTATCCAGTTTTTATAACACTATTTGTTGAAAATACTATCATTTCCCCATTGTGTATTACTCTTGCCACAGGTCAGTTCACTACATGCAGCTGGGTCTATTTCTGGGCTCTCTATTGTGTTGCTTTGGCCTATTTGCCTGCCTTTATGCCAGTTCCTTACAGCTTTGATTGCTGTCATTTTGTAATATGTTTTGAAGTCCAGAAGTGTGAGGCTTCCAGTTTTGTCAGATATGGAGTTTGCAAATATTTTGCAATAAACAAAGATAATTTTGACTATTTGAGTTGCCTTGTGATTCCAAATGTTAGGATTGATTTTTCTGTTTTTGCAAAATGCCATTAATATTTTGCTAGGAATTACATTGAAATCTGTAGATTGCTTTGGGTGGTATGGATATTTCAACATCTTCCAATCCATGAATAAGAAATATTTTCCATTTATTTGTGTCTTCTTTCATTTCTTTCAGGAATGTTTTATACTTTTTAATGTACAAGTCTTTTGCTTTCTTGATTACCTTCATTCTTTTTACCTTTTTATACTGTTGTAAATTAGATGTTTAAAACATTCTTTAAAAATTATTTATTGTTATTGAATATAAGTGTAACCAATATTTATATATTGATTTTCTATCCTGCAACTTTGTTGAAATTATATTTTATTTATAACTGCATTTTTGTGGAATCTCTATGACTTTCTATCTATAATGTCATGTATCCTGCAAGCAGAGATATTTTTACTTCTCCCTTTACAAGATGGATGCCTTTTGATTCTTTTTCTTGCCTAAGTGTTCTAGCTAGGACTACCTGTACTATGTTGAATAAAAGTGGTGAGAGTGTTCTTACCTTGTTTCTGATCTGAAATGGAAAGTTTTCCATTTTTTATCATTGAGCATGGTGTCAACTATAGGCTTTACATATATGGCCCTTATTATGTTGAGATAATGCCTTTTATTTCTAGTATTGAGTGAGTTTTTTTAAACCATAGAAAGATATTGAAGTTGGTCAAATATTGTTTTCCTCTACTCGGATAATCTTGTGAATTTTACCCTTTATTATTTTAATGTGGTGCTATAGTGTAAATATTTGTATTATCCCAATTTATACATTAAAATCTAATCTCTAATGTGATGGTATTAAAAGATGGGGTCTTTGGAAGGTGATTAGGTCTTAAGGGCTCTACCATCATGACTGGAATTAGTGTTTTTAATCAAAGAAATACCAAAGAGCTAGCTAGTCCCTTCCACCGTGTGAGGATGTAGGGAAAATAAGCTGTTCATAGGGCTCAGAGCCTCATCAGATAAAAACTGTGTTGGTGCTTTGATCTTAAGACTACTCAGATGAGAGTTGTTTATAAACCACCCAGGTTGTGTTATTTTGTTATAGCAGCCCAAATGAACTAAGACATATGGTGTATCTCATTGATTTATGTTATATGTTAACCCATTGAGCCATCCTTGGATCTCAGGAATAAATCCCACTTGGTCATTTTGTATAATTTTAATGTGGCATTGAATTAGTTTTCTAGTATTTTGTTGAGTATATTTACATCTACATTCATGGGGAATATTGGCCTGTAGTTTCATTTTCTTGTACAGATTGTCTCTGATATACAGTGGTTCAATTTAGGATTTTTCAACTTTACAATGGGTTTATTCTGACATAACCCCATATTAAGTTGAGGAATATTCAAACTTATGGTTTGGGTTACACTTTTTAACTTTATGATAAAATTTTGGGGCATTAAATACATTTCCAACTTAATATTTTTGACTTACAATGGGTTTACCAGGATGTAACCTTTTAGTAAGTCGAGGAGCACCTGTAGTATCTTTAAGTATGGCTTTGGTAACAGGGTAATGCTGGGCACATAAAATGAGTTTGGAAGTGTTTCCTTCTTTTCAATCTTTTGGGAAGAGTTTGAAAAAAGAATTGGCATTAACTCTTCAAGCATTTGGTAGAGTCTTCCATTAAAGCCATAGTCCTGCGTTTTTCTTTGTTGGAAGGAAAAACAATGCTATAACTAGCATTCAATCATCATGCTAGTTATAGATCTGTTCAGATTTTCTATTTCTTCATGATTCAGCCTTGTTAGCATTTTCTTATGAATTTATGCATTCCTTCTATATTATCCAATTTATTGGCATATAGTTCTTCACAGTAGTCTCTCATAACCTTGTTTATGTAGCATCAGTTGTTATGTCTCCACCTACATTTCTGATTTATTTGAGTCTTCCCTTTTTTGCTGTTGGTCTAGCTAAAGTTTTGTTAACTTTATCTTTTAAAAAAACCAACTTAGTTCCATTGACTCCTTTTTCTGTTATTTTTCTCTTTTCTATTTATTTCTGCACTAATTTTTATAATTTCCTTCAACTAACTTGGGGCTTAGCTTATTATTTCTCTAGTTCATTGAGTTATTAGTTTTTATAATTTAAATTATAATTTTTATAATTTTCTTCAACTAACTTGGGGCTTAGCTTATTTTCCTAGTTCATTGAGTTATTAGTTTTTTGCTTTATGGGGAAATCTTTCTTTTTTAAAAAGTTTAGTTATTTATCACTATAAACTTGGCTTTTAGTGCTACATTGCTGCATCCCTTAACTTTTGGTATGTTTTATATACATTTTTGTTGGTTTTGATATTTTCCTTTTATTTTTTAAATTCGCAGATAAAATTATAAGTATTTATCATGTACAGTATGATGTTTTGAAATAGGTATACTTTGTGTATATATGTATATATTCCATGTATGTATGAAATATATATACATTGTGGATGTATGTATATATGCACACATTCCACAATGTATGTATACATAGCTGACTAAATCCAGCTAATTAACATGTACATAACTGAAAATTACCATTTTTTAATGAGAATAGTTAACATCCACTCTCATAGCATTTTTTAAGGGTACAATATATTGTTACTAAGAATAGTGGCCATGTTGTATAATACATCTCTTGAACTTATTGCTATCATACTGAAATTTTGTTTCCTTTGAGGAACATCTGCCCAGCCACTGAGGCAACTGTGCAGGCCCTGGAAAACCATCATTCTGCTCTTTGCTTCAGTGACATCAAAGTTTTTAGATTCCACATGTGAGTGTGATCAAGTTGTACTTATGTTTCTGTACCTGGCTTATTACATTTAGCATCATATTCTATAGTTTTATTCATGTAGTGGCAAATGACAGGATTTCCTTCTTTTTATGGTCAAATAGTATTTCATTGTGTATATATACTCCATATTCTTTATCCATTCATTTGTTGCTGGACTCAGGCTGTTCATGTCTTAGCTATTGTGAATAATCCCACAATAAACATGAGAAAATAGTGTACTGATTCTACTTTAATATATCCAGTAGTAGGATTTCTAGATCCTATAATAGTTCTATTCTTAATTTTTTGAGGAACTTCCATACAGTTTTTTTTTTTTTTTTTTTTGAGATGGAGTTTCGCTCTTGTTACCCAGGCTGGAGTGCAATGGCGCGATCTCGGCTCACCGCAACCTCCGCCTCCTGGGTTCAGGCAATTCTCCTGCCTCAGCCTCCCGAGTAGCCATACAGTTTTTCATAATGACTGTACTAATTTAAATTCCTACTTTTAATGTGTAAATATTCTCTTTTCTCCACATCCTTGCCAACATTTATCTTTTGTCTTTTCTGATAATAACCATCCTACAGATGTGAGATAATAGCTCATATTGATTTTATTATGTGTTTCCCTGATGATTAGTGATGTTGAATATTTTTTCATAGGTATGTTGGACATTTGTATGTCTTCTTTTGAGAAATGTTTATTAATATCCTTTGCCCACTTTTTAATTAGCTACTTGTTTTCTTGCTATTGAGTTGTTTGAATATTTTATATATTTTGGATATTAACCCATTTTTAGGTGTTGGAATTTTTTTCTCATATTTTGTAGGTTGTCTCTTCACTCAGATGATTGTGTCTTTACCTATGTTGAACCTTCTATATTTTTATCATCCCATTTGTCTATTTTTGCTTTTATTGCTTTTTTGGGGATCATATAAAAAATCATTGTGGAGATCAATGTGATGAAGATTTTCCCCTGTTCTAATAGTTTCATAGTTTTCAGTCTTTCATTTAAGTCTTTTATTCACTTTGGTTTTTGTATATGGTATGAAATAAGGGTCTAGCTCCACTGTCCTGCATATCAATATCCAGTTTTCCAAACACCATTTACTGAAGACTGTCCTTTTCCCATTGTGTGCTCTTGTCACATTTTTTGAAAATCAGATAGCTGTAAATGAATTATTTCTGCATTCTCCATTCTTCATGCCAGCTCCATGTTTTTATGCCAGTATCATACTTGTATTAGTACAGTCTCACACTGCATGCTTCTTTGGTTACTATAGCTTTGTAGTGAGTGTATTTTGATGTCAGACAGTGTAATGTATCCTGGTTTGTTCTTCTTTGATCAAGATTACTTTATTCAGGGTCTTCTTCACTTTCTTTCATTAATGTTTTACAGTTTTCCAGGTAGACATCTTTCACTCCTTTTGTTAAATTTATTCATAAGTATTTTACATTTTTAGAATACTGTAATTGAGTTTTTAAACATTTCTTTTTAATATATTTTTGTTGTTAGTTTATAGAAATGCTACTGAGTTTTGTATGCTGATTTTATATCCTTCAACTTTACTGATTTTTTTATTAGTTCTAACAGTTCTTTTGGTGAAGTCTTTAAGTTTTTCTGTATGTAAGATCATGCCACCTGCAAAAAAAAGAAAAAAGAAAAAAAGAAAAGAAAACCCAAAAACACCAATTTAACTTATTTCTTTACAATTTGTATGGATTTTATTTCTTCTCTTTCCTAATTGCTCTGGCTAGGACTTGCAGTACTGTGTTGAATAGAAATGGTGAGAGTGTGCTTCCTTGTCTTGTGCTGGATCTTAGAGGAAAAGTTTCCAGCTGTTCTGCATTGAATATAATGTTAGCTGTGAGTTTGTCATATATGACCTATATGGTATTCAGGTACATCTTTTTTATTCTAATAGTAAAGGGTTTTTATTATCAAATGATGATTTTTATCCAGTGCTTTTTCTGTGTCAATTGAGATGATTAGGTTTTTTTTTTTTAATCATTCATTCTGTTAATGTGATATATTTATTGGTTTGCCTACATTGAACTATCCTTGCATCCCTGTAATGAACCCCACTTGGCCATGGTGAATGATCTTTTCAATGCACTGTTGAATTTGATTTACTACTTTTCTGTTGAGGATATTTGCATCAATAATCATTAGGGATGTTATCCTAGAATTTTTCTGAGTTTTGTATCAGGATAATTCTGGCCTTATTAAATACATTTGGAAGTAATCCCCGATCCTTAGTTTTGTGGAAGAGTTTTTAAAAATTGGTATGTTTTATTTTTAAAATATTTAGTAGAATTCAACAGTGAAGCCATCAGGTCTTGAGCTTTTCTTTGATGAAAAACTTTTTATTACTTATTTAATTTTCATACTCATTATTGGTCTACTCAGATATGTTTTCTCATAATTTCACCTTGGTATGTTGCATGTGTCAGAGATTTGTCTATTTCCTCTGGATTATGCAATTTTGTGATATTTTATTGTTCCTAATAGTCTATTATGATCCATTGTAATTTTGTGGTATCAGTTATAATGCCCTCTTTTTCATTACTGAATATATTAATGTTTATTAGTCTTTGTTCTTTTTTCTTGTCTAGCTAAAATGTTTGTTCATTTTGTTTATCTTTTCCAAAACAATCTCTTAGTTTTGTTGATATTTTCTATTTTCTTTCTAGTCTCTATTTCATTCAGTTACCATTCTGATGTTTATGATTCACACCCTTCTACTATCTTTGGGCTTAGTTTTTTTTTTTTTTTTTTTCTTTTTGCTACTCTATGAGGTGCCAAGTTAGGTTATTTATTTGAGATCTTTCTTTTTTGAAGCAGGCATTTATTACTATAAACATTTTTCTTAGAACTGCTTTTGCCCTACCCTATAAGTTTTGGAGTTTTGTGTTTTTATTTTCATTTGTCTCAGAAAATTTGTAAATTTCTCCTTTAATTTCTTCATTTGTTATTCAGAAGCATCTTGCTGGTGACTCTAAAAATTCACATTTTTGAATTTTCTGAAGTTCTTGATATGATTTCCATCTGCTCATACTTGTTAAGACTCAATTTGCTGCCTAATATATGATATATTTTGCAGAATGTTCCATATACAGTTGAAAAGAATAGGTATTTTATATCTGTTGAAAGGAACATTCCATATATATCTGTTATGTTCATTTGTTCTAGAGGGCAGTTCAGTTCTAATGTTGCTTTGTTGATTTTCTGTCTGGATAATCTGTCCATTCTTAGAAGTAAGGTTTTTGAGTCCTGTACTGTTATTTCACTGCAATCTATATCTCCCTTCAGATCTGTTAATATTTTCTTTATATATTTAGATCCTCCAGTGTAGGGTACAAATATATTTACAATTGTTATATTTTCTTGCTGAATTAACCCCTTTATCATTATATAATAATATTCCTCATCTGTTTTTACAGTTTTTGCCTTACAGTCGATTTTTATCATATAGTTTTTGTTTAAAAAAACTATGATTTTTATCATACAGTTTATGATAAAAATTGACTGTAAGCCAAAAACTGTAAAAACAGACAAGGAAGCTACTTGTGCTCCTTGTCTTTATAGCTACTTGTGCTCTCTTTTGGTTTCCATTTGCCTGCAGTATCTTTTCCATTCCTTCATTTTCAGTCTGTGTGTGTTCTTACAGTTGCAATCATTTTTTTTTAGACAGCATATTGTTGGGTCTTATTATTAATATCATTACTCCATTCAACCATGTATTATTTTTGACTGGAGAATTTAATCCATTTACATTGAAGGTAACTGTTGATAAGTAAAGACTTATACTGCCATTTTTATTGTTTTCTAGTTGTTATAGAGTCTTTGTTCCTTTATTTTCTCTCTTGCTGTCTTCCTTGTAGCTATGCAATTTTCTTTAGTTGTATGTTTATATTTTTTTGTTCTTTATTTTTGTGTTTCAACTACATGTTTTTGCTTTGAGGATTGCAAAGAAAACAGTTATAATAGGTTTTTTTGCAACTTTTTTTTGAGAACAACTTAACTTTGATAATGCACACAACACCCTCCCCGCCAAAAGAAACCACCTCTACAATTTTATTTCACTCCTTCAACAATTTGAATTTTTAATGTCACAATTTAAATCTTTTTACTTGGCATATCCTGTAACGTTATTATAATAGTTATTATTTTTAATCATTCTGTCTTTTAACATTTATGTTACAGATTTGTGAGGTACCATTGTTGTATTAGAGTGTTCTGAATTTGACGGTTTACTCACTTATACCAGTGAGTTTTATAGTTTCAGTTGTGTTTGTGTTCTTCATTACCATCCATCCTTTTTTCTCAGCGTGAAGAACACCCCTTAGCATTTCTTGTAAAGCAATCTTGGTGGTAGCAAACTCCCTATGTTGTATTGTTAAATTTTCATTTTGAGTTCTTGTTTGACTTATTATTATTATTTTATTTTTCACATATTCATATTTCCAGTTTTCTTCTGTTATTAATTTCCAGTTTTTTATAGTATTTAAAAATTTGATATGATTTCAATCTCCTTAAAAATGTTGACCTTTATATTTTCACCTAAAATGTGATTTATTCTGTGAAATATGCTGTTTGTGCTTGAGAAGAATCTGCATTCTGATAATGTTAGGTGGAATGTTCTGTATATATTTGCTAGGTATATTTGGGCTATAGTACTGTTAAAGCTGTCTATTTTTGTATTGAACTTCTGTATCACTGTTAATCTATTATTAAAACTGAGTGCTGGGCACATTGGCTCAGGCCTGTAATCCCAGCACTTTGAGAAGCTGAGGTGGGTGGATCACCTGAGGTCAGGAGATGGAGACCAGCCTGGCCAACATAGTAAAACCCCCTCTCTACTAAAAATATAAAAAATTAATTGGGCATGGTAGTGGAAGACTAATCCCAGCTGCTCAGGAGGCCAAGATAGGAGAATTGCTTGAACCCAAGAGGCGGAGGTTGCAGTGAGCCAAGATAACAACACAGCACTCTAGTCTGGGCACCTGAGTGAAACTTTGTCTCAGGAAAAAAAAAAAATTCAGGTATTGAATTCAACTGTTATTACTCTTATGATATTATCTACTTCTTTCTTTGGTTCTGTCAACTTTTTTTTTTTTTAATATTTGGGTTTTCTAATGGGAGCATCTAAGTATTTATAAGTGTTATATTTCCAGTATTGACTCATTCATTATTTATATAATGGTCTTTTTTTGTCTTGTGACAGTTTTTAATTTAATGCCTATTTTATCTGATACAAGTATGCCTACTCCTGCTATCTGGGTTATTTTTATGGAGTTTCTTAAAATCTTTTCTTTTTCAGACTATGTGTGTCCTTTATTATTTATTTATTTATGTTTTATTGTACTATAGGTTCTGGGGTACATGTGCAGATCTTGCAGGATTGTTGCATAGCTCCATACATGGCAAGGTGGTTTGCTGCCTCCATCCCCCCATCACCTGTATTAGGCATTTCTTCCTATGTTATCACTCCCCAATCTCCTCAACCCCTGCTGCCTCTCCCTTAAACCCCCTCCAATGGGCCCCAGTGTGTGATGATCCCCTCCCTGTGGTCACGTGTTCTCGTTGTTCAATACCTACCTGTGGGCAAGAACATGCAGTATTTGGTTTTCTGTTCTTGTGTCAGTTTGCTGAGAATTATGGTTTCCAGATTCATCCATGTCCCTGCAAAGGACATGAACTCATCCTTTTTATGGCTGCATAATATTCCATGGCATATATGTGCCATATTTTCTTTGTCTAGTCTATTATGTATGGGCACTTGGGTTTGTTCCAGGTCTTTACTATTGTAAATGGTGCCTCAATGAATTTACCTGTGCATGTGTCTTTAAAATAGATTTATAATCCTTTGGGTATATACCTAGTAATGAGATTTCTGGGTCAAATGGAATTTCTATTTCTACATCCTTGAGGAATTGCCACACCATCTTCCACAATGGTTGAACTAAAATTACACTTCCACCAACAGTGTAAAACTTCCTTTTCCTCCACATTCTCTCCAGCATCTGTTGTCTCCAGAGTGTTTAATGACTATCATTCTAACTGGCATGAGATGGTATCTCAATGTGGTTTTGATTTGCATTTCTTTAATGAATAATGATGAGCATTTTCCCTATGTTTCTTGGCCTTGTAAATGTCTTCTTTTGAAAAGTGTCTGTTCATATCTTTCTCCCACTCTTGAATGGGTTTGTTTTTTTCTTGTAAATCTGCTTTAGTTTTTTGTAGATTCTGGATATTAGCCCTTTGTCAGATGGGTAGATTGCAAAATTTTTTTCCCATTCTCTTGGTTGCTGGTTCACTCTAATAATTGATTCTTTTGCTGTACAGAAGCTCTGGAGTTTAATTAAATCCCATTGGTCTATTTTGGCTTTTGTTGCCCTTGCTTTTGGTGTTTTAGTCATGAAATCCTTGACTAACCATATGCCCTGAATGGTTTTGTCTAGGTTTTCTTCTAGGATTCTTATGGTGTTAGGTTTTGTGCTTAAATCTTTAATCTACCTGGAGTTAATTTTAAGGTATGGTGTAAGAAACCACAGGTCCTGTTTCAGCTTTCTGCAGATGGCTAGCCAGTTTTCCCAACACCATTTATTAAACAGGGAATCCTTTCTCCATTGCTTGTTTTTGTAAAGTTTGTCAAAGATCAGATGGTTATAGATGTCTGACGTTTATTCTGAGGCCTCTATTCTGTTCCATTGGTCTGTATCTCTGTTTTGGTACCAGTACCATGCTGTTTTGATTAGGTAGCCTTGTAGTAATTAGTTTGGAGTCAGGTAGTGTGATGCCTCCAGCTTTGGTCTTTTTGCTTAGGATTGCCTTGGGTTTGGGGGGTTACTTATGGATCCATATGAAATTTAAAGTGGTTTTTTTTCCAGTTCTGTGAATAAGATTAATGATAGCTTAATGAGGATGGCATTGACTGTATAAATTACTTTGGACAGTATGGTGATTTTCTCAATATCAATTCTTCTTAACCATGACTATGGAATGTTTTTCCATCTGTTTGTGTCCTCTCTTATTTCCTTGAGCAGTGATTCGTAGTTCTGCTTGAAGAGGTCCTTTGGATTTTTTCTTAGGTGTATTCCTAGGTATTTTATTCTCTATGTAGCAATTGTGAATTGGAGTTCACTCATGATTTGGTTCTTTGTCTGTTATTGGTGTATAGGAATGCTTTATGCACATTGATTTTGTATCCAGAGACTGCTGAAGTTGCTTATCAGCTTAAGAAGATTTTGGGCTGAGACACTGGGGTCTTCTAAATATACAATCATGTTGTCTGCAAATAGAGACAATTTGACTTCCTCTTTTCCTAATTGAATACTGTTTATTTCCTTTCCTTGCTTGATTGCTCTGGCTAGAATTTCCAATACTATATTGCGTAGGAAAAGTAAGAGAGGGCACCCTTGTCTAGTGCCAGTTTTCAAAGGGAATGCTTCCACTTTTTGCCCATTCAGCATGATATTGGCTGTGGGATTGTCATAAATAACTTTTATTATTTTGAGATATGTTCCAGCAATACCTAGTTTATTGAAAGTTTTTAGCATAAATAGCTGTTGAATTTTGTCAAAGGCCTTCTCTGAATCTATTGAGATAATCATGCAGTTTTTGTTTTTGGTTGTGTTTATGTGATGGATTACCTTTACAGATTTGCATATGTTGAACTAGCCTTGCATAGTTCATTAAGGATGAAGTCTACTTGAACGTGATGGATAAGCTTTTTGATGTACTGTTGCAATCAATTTGCCAGGATTTTATTGAAGATTTTTTTCATTGATGTTCATCATGGATATTGGCCTGAAGTTTTCTTATTTAGTTGAGTCTGCCAGGTTTGGATATCAGGATAATGTTGGCCTCATAAAATGGGTTAGGGAGGATTCCCTTTTTGTATTGTTTAAAATAGTTTCAGAAGAAATTGTACCAGCTCCTCTTTGTACATCTAGTAGAATTCAGCTGTAAACCTATCTGGATCTGGGCATTTTTTGGCTGGTAGGATATTAATTGCTGCCTCAACTTCAGCCTTTGTTATTTGTCTATTCAGGGATTCAACTTCCTGGTTTAGTCTTGGGAGGGTGTAAAAGTGTCCAGGAATTTATCAATTTTTCTAGATTTGCTGGTTTATGTGCATAGAGTTGTTTGTAGTAATCTCTGCTAGTGGTTTGTATTTCTGTGGCTTTGGTGGTGATACACACTATTATTTTTTATTGCATCTATTCAATTCTTCTCTCTTTTCCTTTTTATTAGTTAGTCTGGTGATTGGACTTTCTATTTTGTTGATTTTATTCATGAAACCAGCTCTTGGTTTTACATTTTTTGAAGGGTTTTATTTTTGTTTGTTTGTGTGTGTGTGTGTGTGTGTGTGTGTGTGTCTTATCTCTTCAGTTCTGCTCTGATCTTAGTTATTTGTCTTCTGCTAGCTTTTGAGTGTTTTTAATCTTGCTCCTCTAGCTCTTTGAATTTTGATTGGTTGTCCATTTTAGATCTTTCCTTGCTTCTCATGTGGGTATGTATTTGCTATATGTTCTCCTCTATGCACTGCTTTAAATGTGTCCCAGAGATCCTAGTAGGTTGTGTCTTCATTCTGATTTGTTTTGAAGAACATCTTTATTTCTGCCTTCATTTCTATCCAATCTAAATTCAGGAGCAAGCTATTCAGTTTTCATTTAGTTGTGTGGTTTTGAGTGAGGTTCTTAATCCTGAGTTCTAATTTGATTGCACTGTGGTCTGATAGACTGTTCCTTATAATTTCCATTCTTTTGCATTTGCTGAGGAGTGATTTACTTCCAATTATGTGGTCAATTTTAGAGTAAGTGTGATGTGGTGCTGAAACAAACGTATATTCTGTGAATTTGAGGTGGAGGGGTCTGTAGATGTTTATTAGGTCTGCTTGGTCCAGATCTGCATTCAAGTCCTGGATATCCTTGTTAATATTAGACAGTTCAATGAGACAGAAAATCAACAGTGGAGTGTTAAAGTTTTCCACTATTTTTGTTTGGGAGTCTAAGTCTCTTTGTAGGTCTCTATGAACTTACTTATGTATCTGGGTGCTCCTGTGTTAGATACATATATATTTAGGAGAGTTAGCTCTTCTTGTTTGACTGATCCTTTTACCATGTAATGCCCTTCTTTGTCTCTTTTGATCTTTGTTAGTTTGAAGTCAGTTTCATCAAAGACTAGGATTGCAACTTCTGCTTGTTTTTGCTCTCCATTTGCTTGATAAATCTTCTTCCATCCCTTTATTTTGAGCCGACATAGGTCTTTGCACATGAGATGGGTCTCCTGAATACAGTACACCAATGGGTCTTGACTTTTTATCCAGTTGGCCAGACTGTGTCTTTTGATTGGGGCATTTAGGTCATTTTCAGTTAATGTTAATATTGTTATGTGTAAATTCGATCCTGTCATGTTACTGGCTAGTTTTTTCCCCATTAGTTGATGCGGCTTCTTTATTGTGTCATTGGTCTTTACCATTTGGTATGTTTTTGTAGTGGCTGGTACTGGTTGTTTCTTTCCATGCTTAGTGTTTCTTTCAGGAGCTCCTGTAAGGCAGGTCTGGTGGTGACAAGGTCTCTCAGTAGTTGCTTGTCCATAAAGGATTTTACTTCTCCTTCACTTATGAAGCTTAGTTTGGTTGGATATGTGATTCTGGGTTGAAAGTTCTTTTCTTTAAGGATGTTGAATATTGGCCCTCACTCTCTTCTGGCTTGTAGGGTTTCTGCCAAGAGATCTACTATGAGTCTTATGGGCTTCCATTTGTGGGTGACCCAACCTTTCTCTCTCGCTTACCTTAGCATTTTTCCCTTCATTTCAACCCTGGGGAATCGAATGATTATGTGCATTGGGGTTGCTCTTCTTGAGGAATATCTTTGTGATATTCTATTTCCTGGATTTGAATGTTGGCCTGCCTTGCTAGGTTGGACAAGTTCTCCTGAATAATATCCTGGAGAGTGTTTTCCAGCTTGGATTCATTCTCCCCAACACATTCAGGTACACCAGTCAAACATAGATTAGATCTTTTCACATAATTCCATATTTCTTGGAGGCTTTGTTCATTTTTTTTACTCTTTTTTCTCTAGCCTTGCCTTCTTATTTTATTTCATTGATCTTCTGTCTCTGATATCCTTTCTTCTGCTTGATCAATTTGGCTACTGAAACGTGTATGCTTGGCGAAGTTCTCGTGCTGTGTTTTTCAGCTCCATCAAGTCGTTTATGTTCTTCTCTAAGCTGCTTTTTTTAGATAGCATTTCAGCTAACCTTTTTTTGAGGTTTTTAGTTTCTTTGC
This sequence comes from Saguinus oedipus, assembly GCA_031835075.1. Lineage (NCBI taxonomy): Eukaryota > Metazoa > Chordata > Mammalia > Primates > Cebidae > Saguinus > Saguinus oedipus. The sequence continues at coordinate 112,526,968 of CM063172.1, forward strand.
ATCGGGTTAGAACATGTTCCTTTAGCTCAGAGAAGTCTGTTATTACCCACCTTCTGAAGCCTGCTTCTGTCAATTCATCAAACTCATTCTCCATCCTGTTTTGTTTTCTTGCTTTGAGGAGTTGTGATCCCTTGGAGGAGGAGAGGCATTCTGGCCTTTGATGTTTTCATCCTTTTTGCACTGGTTTCTTCCCATCTTCATGGATTTATCTAGCTTTGATCTCAGGTAGCTTCTTGCTTGATAATGCAGTCTGTCCCTTGTCTGCCTGTAGAGGCAATGCTGGGCTGCCATGGACTCAGTCTGGTTGCTGAGTAGGCTTCTCGTGTCTTTTGTTTACACAGGGAGATTAGGCCCACCTCTATAATGGTGGATGCCCTTTTCCCCACCTTTAGTTCAGATTGAGCTTTAACTGAAGTGCTGGCTGTGAAACTCTGAAGTGAGAAGGCTTCTACCTTCTGGGCTTTGTTGGGGGAGGGACCCGCCTAGCCTATTGCTTATCTCCCTGCTTATAGCACTTCCGCTCTTGGGGCGGGGGGACTGGTAGCTCCATCCCACAGGCTCCCCTGGCCAGCCAATGTTATCAGCTAGATCTGTTCCTACAATCTGTGGCACTGGCCAAGGCTGCTATTCAACTCTCTGCAGGTAACTCAGGCACTTTTCAGTTTGGTGAAGATCTCCTGGTCTGTGGGTTGCAGAGGCTTTGGAAGAAGAACAGTACTGGACTGGTGTGCCAGAGGGTGGAATCCCCAATTTTCTGGTCAGATGCACTTCCCTGATGGAGCAGCGCCCTGTCCCACCTCAGTTTGCCCTCTTTGGGCTATGGCCACTGTCCAACCAGTCCCTTTGAAATGAACCTGGTACCTCATTTGGAGATAAGATCACTTGCTTTCTGTGTTACTCTCTCACTGGGAGCTGCACACCGGAGCGGTTTCTATTCAGACATCTTGGTGGAACCTATGTGTGTTCTTAAATCAAAAATGAGTTTGCATAAAGAGTTTATACTTAGATCTTTTCTAAAAATATATCCTTTCAGCTACAATATGTCTTTTAATTGGAAAGTCTTATCTATTTAAATTTCAGATAGAAAAGGACTTACTATTACCATTTTTTTAATTGTTTATGTTTGGTATCTTTCTCATTCTTATTTCTTGCTGTCTTTCTTTGTATTTTATTTTATTTTTTTTTTTGTATTAACATGCTTGATTACCTTCTAATTTTTGTTTATACATCTTCTATACATATTTTCTTGTGGTTACCATGGGGCTTATATAAAATGTCTTACTGAACAATCAACTTTATACTGTTATGGTTAACTTTTATCTCTTTGTCTTTTAAATATATGTCAAAATTAAAAGATATATGCCTTGCTTGGTGCAGTGGCTCACCCCTGTAATCACAGAACTTTGGGATGCTGAGCTGAGCAGATCATTTGAGCCCATGAGTTTGAGACCAGTCTGGGCAACATGTCAAGACCCTGTCTCTACAAAAATTAAACAATTGTTCAGGCACAGTGGCATGCACCTGTTCCCAGCTATTTGGGAGGCTAAGGTGGGAGGATCACCTGAGCCTGGGAGGTCGAGACTTCAGTGAGCCATGATCCTACCACTGTACTCCAGCCTGGAAAACAGAGACCCTCTCTCAAAGAAAAAAAAGAAGTGATATATCCATCACTATTAGACTATTATAGTATTATATATTTGGTATTTGTCTACATATTTAAATCCTAGCAAGATTTTATATGCTTTCATGTTGCCATATAGCAACTTTTCATTTTACTCTCTATAGCATTTCTTTTAAGCATGGGGCATATTGAATAGTGATTAACTGTTTTAGTTTTTGTTTATCTGGGAAAATTTTATTTTTTCTTTTTGCTCTGCTGACTGGTTAATTTTTGCTGCTGACAAATTTTCCCAAATATATGTCCTTCACAGTTGAAGGACAGTCTTGATGGATATAGTATTCTTGATTGCTGCTCTCCCACCACCCACTTATTTGAATATTTGAATATATCATATTCCAATTTTACTTTGCATTTATTATGCAAAGTTTCTAAAGAGAAATCCACTGACAGTCTTATGAATTCTCTAATGTATGTGATGAGTCACATTTCTCTATTTTCAGTTTTTAAAATCATTTTGATTATTTGATTGCTTCTTGGTGTGAATTTCTTTTAGTTCATTCCAGTTGGAATCTTTTGGGCTTCTTGACTCTTGGTGTCCATTTTCTTCTCTAGACTTGGAACGATTTTGGCCTTTATATAAGCCATTAAGCTTTGTGTCCCTTTCTTTCTCCTTTTTAAAATTCTGGTAATGCTTGTATTAGTCCACTTGATGGTGTCTGTAGGTCTCTTAGACTTTCCTTACCCTTTTTTTCCTTTTGCTCTGCTGACTGGTTAATTTCTAATGACCCACCTTTGAGTTTGTTAATTCTTTCTTCTGCTTGATTGAGTCTGCTATTCAACTCCTCTAGTGAATTTTTCAATTCAGCTATTGTGTTCTTTAGCTCTACAATTTCTGCTTTTTTAAATGTATTCTCTTTGTTGCTATTCTTATTTTGTTCATGCATTTTATTATCCTGAGCTCATTGACTATCTTTGTGAACACCATTTTTTTTTATCTGCAGGTAATTTGTATACCTCCATATTTAGGGTCAGTTTCTTCAGGTACAAGAACCTCTTATGTGTTTTCTGGATTGCTCACAAAGGGAATTAGTCAATATATTGTTGTTGAATTGATGTTTCCATGGGAAGAAACAAGTTTAGAGTTTCTAGTCCTCCATCTTGCTGACACCCCCACCCCCGCCTCAGTGGATATTTCTACTATATATTCTATAAACATCTTGTATTACTTTGTTTTCTTGCTGCTGATAAAGACATATCTGAAACTGGGAAGGAAAGGAGGTTTAATTGGACTTACAGTTCCATATGGCTAGGGAGGCCTCAGAATCATGGTGGGAGGCAAAAGGTATTTCCTAAGTGGTGGGAGCAAGAGAAAAATGAGGAAGAAGCAAAAGAGTAAAGGTCTGATACACCCATCAGATCTCATGAGACTTATTCACTATCATGAGAATAGCATGGGAGAACTCTCCCCCAACAAAATTCGGTTACCTCCCCCTCTGTCCCTCCCACAACACAAGAAAATTCTGGGAGACATAATTCAAGTAGAGATTTGGGTGGGGACACAGCTAAACCTTATAATTCCACCCCTGGCCCCTCAAAATCTTATGTCTTCATATTTCAAAACCAATCATACCTTCCCAACAGTCCCCCAATGTAACTAATTTCAGCATTAACCCAAAAGTCCACAGTCCAAAATTTCATCTGAGACAAGGCAAGTCCCTTCTGCCTATGAGCCTGTAAAATCAAAAGCAAGTAAGTTATTTCCTAGATACAATGGGAATACAGGGAATTGGTAAATATAGCCATTCCAAATGGGAGAAATTGGCCAAAACAAAGGGGTTACAGGGCCTATGCAAATTCAAAATCTAGCAAGGCAGTCAAATTTTAAAGCTCCAAAATGATCTCCTTTGACTCCAGATCTCACATCCAGGTCATGCTGATACAAAAGGTGGGTTCCCACGGTCTTGGGCAGCTCTGCCTTTGTGGCTTTGCAGGGTAAGCCTCACTCCTGGCTGCTTTCATGGGTTGGCTTTGAGTGTCTACAGCTTTCACAGGTGCACAGTGTAAGGTGTCAGTGGATCTACAATTCTGGGGTCTGGTGGATGGTGGCCCTCTGCTTACAGCTCTACTAGGCAGTGCCCCAGTAGGGGCCCTGTTTGGGGGTTCCATCCCCAGACTTCCTGTCAGCACTGCCATAGGAAAGGTTGTCCATGAGGGTCCCACCCCTGCAGCAAACATTTTCCTTCTCATCCAGGTGTTTCTATACATTTCTTTTGAAATCTAGGCTGAGATTTCCCAACCTCAATTCTTGACTTTTGTGCACCTGCAGGCTCAACACCACATGAAAGCTGCCAAGGCTTGGGGCTTCTGCCCTCTGAAGCCACAGCCCAAGCTCTATGTTGCCCCTTTCAGCCATAGCTACAGTGGCTAGGCACAGGGCCCCAAGTCCTTAGGCTGCACACAGCACAGGGATCCTGGGCTCCGCCCATGAAACCACTTTTTCCTCCTGGGCCTCCAGGCCTCTAATGGGAGGGGCTACTATGAAGTCTCCAACATGGCCTGGAAACATTTTCTCCATGGTCTCAGAGATTAATATTAGGTTCCTTGCTACTTAAGCAAATGTCTACAGACAACTTGAATTTCTCAAAAAAAATAGAATTTTCTTTTCTACTGCATTATCAAGGTGGAAATTTTCTGAACTTTTATGCTGTTTCCCTTTTAAAACAAAATGCTTTTAGTGGCACTCAAGTCACCTTTAGAATGCTTTGCTGCCTAAAAATTTCTTCCCCCAGATACCCTAAATCATATCTCTCAAGTTCAAAATTCCACAAATCTCTAGGGAAGGAGCAAAATGCTGCCAATCTCTTTGCTAAAACCTTCCAAGAGACATCTTTGCTCCAAAGTGTTTGTTCCCAACAAGAAGATCTTTGTTCCCAACAAGATCCTCATCTCCATCTGAGACCATCTCAGCCCTGACCTTACTGTTCATGTCACTATTAGCATTTAAGTCTCTAGGAGGTTCCAAACTTTCCCACATTTTCCTGTCTTCTTCTGAGCCCTCCAAACTGTTCCATCCTCTGCCTATTACCCAGTTCCAAAGTCATTTTGACATTTTCAGGTATCTTTGCAGCAGTGCCCTATTCCTGGCACCAATTTATTGTATTAGTTTGTTTTCATGCTGCTGATAAAAACATACTGGAGACTTTGAAGAAAAAGAAGTTTAATTGCACTTACAGTTTCACATGGTTGGGAGACTTCAGAATCACAGAGGCAGGCAAGAAGCACTTCTTACATGGCAGTGGCAAGAGAAAAATGAGGAAGAAGTCAATAGTGAAAACCCCTGATAAACCTATCAGATCTTGTGAAACCTATTCACTATCACAAGAAAAGCATGGGAAAACCCAGCCCCCTATGATTCAATTACCTCTTCCTGCATTTCTCCCACAACATTTGGGAACTCTGGAATTCTTGGAGATACAATTCAAGTTGAGATTTAGGTGGAAACACAGCCAAACCATATAGCATCTTAAATACAAAGCCAAACCAAACTGTTTTATATCAGCTACCTGAAACCTGTTTTTTCCCATTTAGGTGCTCTCACTCCCAAACCTCAGTCACCAAATCCTATAGATCCTACCTTCCAATGTTTCTGGAATCTCTTCTCTTCTTTCTAGCGTCGATTGTCTCTAACAGACTACAACCCATCTTCGAACTTGGTTTCCTTAAAGTTTATTATTTTTCTGCCTGTAATATCTCTTCCAATAAACTCTCCACACTGTAACTAAGGTATTTGTTGTTTTTCAAAATAAATATCTTATTTCAAACTTTCTAATTAAAATATTTAAATGATTTCCTCTTGATCTTACAATTCTCATCTTTTAAATCCTTTATTTATCATAAAAAATAATTGGCCAACCAATGTAACCTACATTACATCTTAAATGGCTGTATTTGATTGCTCTGGGTTGAGCCTCTGACTAGAACCTGTGCAATCACAGCACTTCTTTAAGAATCTGGGAAAGAGCTTGGCTAGCTTGATGGGCAAAACTATGGAATATGAGATGTGAGATTGTGATCAGTCCTTTTTCAATTACTTCAATTCTCATAGCAAGTCTGAACCAAACAAGCATTTAAAAAAATTAGGTGAAATTTGAAGGGACCAATCCTGTTGGCATTTAAATTTCTGGTTCCTGTTGCTCTTGTGGCTGCATGATATCTTCTTTATGGTTTGGTTTTGTGAGTTTATACATTCTCCTATTCCATACAGTAATTCAAATTGGATTCTGTTCCCTCGAAAAGATCTGATTAATATAGATGACAAAATTAAAGAGATTATTAACCTAAAGCAGGGTTTTCAATATTAAAATTATATGAAAAATTTCAAAATAAATGTGTGTCCCACTCAGAGATTTATGACTATCCAAACAGGAAGAAATGCACTAGAAAAATGAGCTAATAAAAAAGCGGGATGAAATTTTATTGAGCCTTCAATATAAAGGGTGATTAAAATCAGCAGGACAAGGACAAAATGATTATATATAAGCTGAGCCAGTGGAGTCATTTGAAACTGGGGAACCATCACAGGGGTTATTTCAAACCTGAACCAAAGCAAGTGAATTTTGTTAAAATTTCACAATCATGGTGAGGATTAGTTGCATCTTTATAGTATTAAGCCAAGAGGACACATACATGCTATGCCTTTTATGCTGTATCAAAAAATAAATAAATAAATAAATATTTGTTGACAAGTAGAATATATACTATTAAGAACCCACCACTGAAGTACCATCAACAAATCGAATTACCATGCTCATAAACCAAATATATAACTAAAGAATTTTCTCAGTGGACTTGCTTGGTGAACTGCATTGTTTTAAATTATAAAAATGATCTTAAGTCCAGTTCTGTAAATGTTGCTGTTGAAAAAAGGAAAACTCTGGACCAGTATCAGATCTTTATATTCCTTAATGAACATAGTTAATAACAGTATATTTATATTTTAAAAGTGCAGGAAAAGTAGATTTTAAATGTTATCAATGCTCATCAAAAGTGGATTGGATAAAGAAAATGTGGTACATAAACACCATAGAATACTACACAGTTATAAAAAAGAATGAAACCATGTTTTTGAGGCATCATAGATTCAGCTGGAGGCCATTATCCTAAGTGAATTAACACAGCAACAGGACACCAAATAACACATATTCTCACTTACAAGTAGAGCCAAGCTTCGGGTACTCATGGATATACAGATGGCAACAATAGATACTGGGGACTACTAGAGTGGAGAGAAAGGGAGAGAGCCAAAGGCTAAAAAACCACTGGGTGCTATGCTCACTACCTGGGTGATGCAATCAACTGTACCTTTTATCATTTACCATTTACTATCATGCAATATATCCATGTAACAAACCTGAATAAGTAACCCCTGAATCTGAAATAAAAGTTGAAATTGTTTTTAAAAATCACACACACACACACAAAAAAAAAACGACATCATGTACCACTTCCTGATGACGAGAAAATACACTAGCAGGCCAGGCGTAGTGGCTCACGCCTGTAATCCAAGCACTTTGGAGGCCAAGGTGGGTGGATCACCTGAGGTCAGGAGTTCAAGACCAGCCTGACCAACATGGTGAAACCCCGTCTTAAAAAAAAAAAAAAGAAAGAAAGAAAAGAAAACTATTCTAAAAATTTAGAAAAAAAAAGAAAAAAGCAGGAAGGGAGTAAGAAAAAAAAAGAGAGAGAAAATACACTTCCACCTATGAAGGAGGCTTCCAAAGAAATCTGTTCTTACTACAAAGAAAAATTATGTGTGTAGTATGGTAATTAGCCTGATTTTAATTAATGTATACAATAGGTACATGTATTATAACATCACATTGTACCCCATATATATTTTAATACTGTCAATTAAAACTAAAAATACTTTTGAATGTAAAAAATTAAATTAATGGGGATCAAAATAAGTATTAAGCCTTACTAATTATTTATTAAATGATGAGGTATCAAAATGCATTAAGAAAAATTAATTACATTTACAAATATGAATTATAAATTAAAATAGGTAAATATTTATCTGACTATATGTGAAAATAGACTTTCTTAACAGCTTTTACTAATAAATAAGAAAAATATAAACTACCGGGACAAAAATGGACAAAGCAAAGTATAACACTCGGTATTATTTTCTGTACAATGATGCACATTAGACTGAATAATATAAAACTGAAGTTTCTAAGAGTCAAATATATTGTTCATCAATAATGTCATATGTTTAATTAATTACTCTAACAGGGACAGCCTGCTAAAATTTCTGTAAGGATGTGTGAAAATAACCTCAGATATAGTATCCCACATTTATTTTGTTTTAGAAAAAATTGGAAAATTAAGGAAAGACTTAGTTTCATTACAATGATTCCATCCATACTGTGTTTAAAAATAACTGATTGGACAAGTCTAAATGTTTAACAATAGTGTGATGATTAAATAAATTATCAAAAATCTTTATGGTAGAAACCTATATAGCCAATAAAATAAGTGGGAGAAGATTTGATCACACTAGACCACCAGGAAGTGCTGGGAGAGTAGTAGGAAATGTTTCCTGTTTTTCTATTCTGTAGCCTGTCCTTCAAATTCTCCTTCTCTAGTTACCCTCACTCTAACATGGTCTTGCTCCACCATGTGGGATACTACCTGAGTAATATCGCTCATAAGATAGCAAAAAAAAGAAATAGAAGAGAGGAGGAGCAGCAGCAGCGGCGGCGACAGCAGGTAAAAGCAGAGTAGGTCAGCTCAAACTCAAACTCATTCACACAGCTCAGGCAGCAGAGAAATTTCATCACAGCAGACAGAAAGATGAAGGGAGAATCTGTGACATGAAACTGGTGATGGTAAGATGCTGGACCAAGGGAAAAGTAAGAAGAACCATAGGATAGCTCAGGGATAGTAGAGGTTGCAACTGAGATAGAGCGTAGGTCTCTGTGGCCTGAAGATGAGCTCTGGATCGGGTAAATTCTAAATATTTGGCAGTAAGGACCAATGTAGAAATCAATTTCAGTCACTGGAAGTTTTTATTTCAATGTTCCTTGGCCACATGAAAATAGTTTGCTATATTGGGGTGTTGTCTTGCTTTAGGACATTATCTAGAAGTATTTCACAGTACTTAATATTTTCTTTCCATGCCTAAGGTGCCAACAAATAGAAAAGCATTTATAGTTTTTAGTTTTATTTGCCCTTTTAGTCAAGGGATTTCTAAACATTGGAATCTTTTGGTTTCAAAAAAGACATGGAACATTGCTCAGGAGTAAATTATAATAGTAGTAATGGTAGTCATAAAAAATCGTGATAAAACAAAATTTGTAATCAGTTAAGGAAAGAGGGTTATTTGTCATAAAGATAGTCTTTGCAATGAATTATGGTTTTCTACCTCAAATACGAGATTGTAATGATTAAAAAAAAATCTAAAATTAGTTTATATTGTTCCTTACCTGAATAACAATAAAGGTTATAGTAAAATTTCACTCAGATAAGAAAACAATTTTTTTTTTCTGGTAATACCATGGATTACTCTTGGAAACAAATGTATGCCACAGAATAATACGACTGTAATCTAATGCTGGAAGGGGAAAAAAATAACTGGCATTAAGGAAAAAGCATATCCTTTTAAGACAAATGTGAAAAATTCTCAAAATGCTTATAAAATATCCTTAAAGTCTTACTTCACTTGTGACATTTCCTGTGGAAACAAGGATCAATTTTCTTCAAGTCTTAAGTTTTCATGAAGCACTGCCTGATATACCCTGCAGTGACCCAGCCCCTACAGAATGAACTTAGAGGAAGAACCTTCTCTGTCTGAGTTATAGCTTCTACGATGCCTTTCTTCCTGAAAGACAAATAAAAGGAATGCAACAAGTCTGAAGTGGAACTAAACTGTTAGTGTAAGGCAGTTAAGTCTGAAGTGGAATTAAACTGGATGCAGTTAAATAGGCAAGGAAGATTGTATTCAAGACTACTGCAATAGGAAAAAGAGATGGAGCCAAACTCCCTGAATCAAAAGGAGAGATTTTAAGTGCTGGTTGAGGAACAAAAAAAAAAAAAAAAAAAAAGTTATATAACTGTAGGAGCAAGTTTGGTCAATGTCATTAGACCATTTGTGATTGCTAATTGCTGTTTATTAGAAGTTAGGCACCTATACCCCCAGACACTGGGAAATAGGGGTGTTAGCTCTCCTAATGACTACATATCATAGAAATGACTCCCAGGTCAGTAAGAAAGATATTCCTGAGTTGTAGAAAATTTAAATCTCAAAGGAGCAAAGAGAGAATTTCCAAGTTTTCTACTGTGACTGCTCTGTAAAGGAGGTCAGGAGTCTATCATTAGAAAGATTTCTGTCTAAAGTATATCAAGCTGAGGGGAAAGTTAGGCTGTCTTGGTTAGCTGTCTCATGTGACTTATCAGCATAACATCTCCCAATTTATTGCAGTGGAGAAATTACCCAATAGAAAGACAGACAAGCCTAGAGTTGCAGATGATGTATGCTGGCATGATGAAATAATACCTAACTTCTTAAGTTCTCTCTATGTTGGTTGAAAAGCAATGTCACAAGTTAAGTTTAACCACAGTCTATATGAAATACAAGTGATGGATAATGATAACTTTTAATATTCAAAGGCAGGAAACCAAAACTATTCTGGCTCTAGTCTTACACCTGCCACCAACATACCTTTTTTTGGTTTGTTTCTCTAGTTCAATGCCTCAAAGCAGGGACATTAGAAGATGAGTGCTTTTTTCCTTTTATTCCTCCTGATTAACTCTAGAGAATCATTTAAACAATTTTTCTTATTTATTTACATTTTCACTTTGACTGCTTTTCATAACTTTAATTAACAGTCATGGAAATATTCACTGTCTACTCCAAGTAAACTGTAACTGAGAACTTGTTCTACTTGTTTATACAAGGTCCTGCTTAGTAACTGAATGAGTAAGTAGTGTCAAGAAAAATTGTTTCCTGAGTAATTGGTTTCTTGTTTGTTTTTTCTTTCTGGAAGAATAATTTTCCAATGTAGAGATAGCACAACTTAATAAATAGTTCATCCTTCAATTCTTGGAGCTAGACTCATACTAGGAATTCCAGCGATAATACTCATGGCTGTGTATCCTGGGCTAAGTTACTTCATTCTGTGCCTGTTTCCTCCTGTCTGAAGTAAGGTCATCGATAGAACTTACCCAACAGAGCTAGTGTGACAATTACATAAGTCAATTTATGTAAGGCTTCAACTATGGTAAATTGGTATGTTGAAAGCCCGATACATGGTAATCTCATATACTTAGCATCATTTCATCCTCTTTCTTTTTCTCTTTCTCTTATTCCCTTCCTCCTTCTATCCTGCTTTGTTTTACATGTGTTGTAAGAAAAAGTCACTGTTTAACCATAGTAACTATGCAGTCTCTCATATAAAGTACTTGGAAAAACTACCTCCTTCACAGTAAATGCTAAGTTAGTGTTACTGTTGATGTTATTTTCTTTATTCCTAAAAGTTGTATTTCCTATGTGGACTTAGGGTTTATTGCGCACATTTCATGTGTTTTTTTACTGTGGGTTCTTCAAGTGTCTCATAAGAGTTCAAAGTAAAATAAATATAAAAAAAACTATAGCAGAAAATAATTCTCCATGGGTTAGAGGTCAAAAATAACTGTACAAGGTTTTGTAAAACCTACAAGGCACTAAAAATCTTAGAGTCTCTACTCTTTTGAAGTGTATACATGAAGAAGATAACTTGATAAAATGAAACACAGTACTATCCCCCTACCACATAAATACTGAGGTTCTGGAATATTTTAAAGAAATAAATTTTAGTAGCATAATGCAAAAGTTTATATGTATCTTTGATAGAATATGTCCCACATGCTCAATTTCCTGTAAGTTATTTTGAATTACATAAATGTTTGAAATGAATAAGAAAGCATGAAAAAATATGACAAAACAATGGTATGTTTAAGAATACTGAATAAATCAGAAAAGATGTAAATTCTAATTACAGTCCTTCCAATAGATAATTTGTTATGAATTCTCAGGCAAAACTCTTTCTCTTTCTGTATCTTATTTTTGTGTCAAACAATGATAACAACACCTGTTCTGCTTACCCAAAGGGATCTTGTGAAGATCAAGTGACACTATGAATTTGGAAACTATGGTAATACACTATACAAACATATGCAGTATACTAACATAACTAGTAGTTTAATTAGAAGATTGCATGTTCAAAATGCGATAAATTTGTTGCAGTACCTTAAAGTCTACAACTTCAAAGCAAACAGATGGATAAGAATAGCTCTTAGATGCCAAATTTACCTCACTGTGTTTTCTTATAGATATGCCTGAAAATGAGATCTAAAAGGAAATTGCAGAAATAAAATATAAGGTGCCCAATCGTAAATTGAGCAAAAAGACTTATTGCCAAAGAAGCAAAAGAATAAAAAATAAACTAAATGAAGTATAAATGTATTTATCAAAGTCATTTATGAGTGTTCACAATTGTAGAGCACTCAGAGTTAGTATTTACTACAGGGTTAAAATTCGGGGGCTTGCTGCTTGAATTTGTCAATGTAATTAATCTTAACCATTTTTGCTTTCTACATACCGATCCTTAATCATTTCCATAAATGTGTTTCTTCCTTATTGCTATAATGGCCTTTCCACTTTTAGTTGATGAGAATGTTCATAAATGTTTTGGCTTTTACTGTCAGATGGAAAGATCTCTTACCTAATTGACTGTTTTAAAGTATCTCTTAATTACAACTGTTTCTTGCTTGTGATTTCCATTCTATCAGTTTCCTTTTTCTCAATTGCTTCCTATTTATGTTCTATAGACTTTATGAACTTATAGTCATGTTTATAATAATGAATGGTTATAATGTCTTTTAGAATTAGTGGCAGTAGATTTTTCTAGGTGATGAACTGCTAGAATTATGTCATTTGAATTTAAAATATTCTGGAATTATTATTGAAAAATTATTATTACAACAAGGAATATACCAGCTAATTGTAAGCACATTATATGTAGCTTAATTCTAAAGTTGTTGGGGAAAGGGAAGGAATATTTGTTTGCTATGTATATTTAAACATCATAAAAGAGCATGATTGTAAAAAGAAAAACAGATTGTCTTCTTGCATAAATTATAAACCAGAGGTTTTATATAAGTATTAGGAAAATTGTGATGGATAAATAAAACTGAGACAAGATAATAGGGTACATTTGTGAAATATACAGAGCTCAGAGTGCCATGTTAGAGAAGCCTACTAGATTTTTGTATGTTCCAACATAGAATAAGCAAATGTTACAGCTCATGTACAGGAGAAGAGGTCCTGGAAAAGCCTGTGGTATATGTGGCTCTTTTATTCTACAACTAAACAGAAATAAAGATGTTAAGCTTATGAATTCTTTTTTTCATTAGTAACATTTATGTTGGCTCCTGCTTCTGACTCGAGTTCACTATGAGATGGAAGATAATGTATATGAATAACAATTATGTAATCATTGTGCTTCAGATCTGGGCATTGGATTTCTTTTTCACATGACAGGAATAAACCAAAACCAGAGTTTTGTTTTCTAACAAAGTGCTTAGTGCATGAATGTGTGTCTGTGAGGATGCTAGAATATTAGCAGTAAGATTTGAGATGATACTGTTTTCTCTACCTCCTTTCAAACTAACCCTGCCCTGACACCCCTTCCTTGCCCAGAAAATGTAAGTGAAAGTGACAATTATTTCATATAATCTGGATAAGTTTGACTCACAGATTTTGCTCAAGTAGAAAAGCTTCAAAAAAAAAAAAAAAAGACAGTGGAGGAGGTTATGTGGTTAATAAAAGAGTAAAAAGTCCAGGTTAAATTTGTAATCCATAGGTTTGGTGTAGATGATGACGATGAATGCAATGATTGAAGAGCTAGGACTTAGAGACTAGAAACGGAGATATTACTACATGCCTTGCCCTGTGCAAAATGTGCTATTCTGCCACTCCCATGTAAATATTGAATATGTTGTACAGGCTATATTTTAAATTAAATTAATCTAAAACTAACCTCCAAATTTGGTGAAAATTTATGTAAACATTTCTTTTTGGTGCAATGATAGACAAATGGACAGAACTATCATTTTATTCATATGGATATTTTCAATTTTAATAAAACCTAAAGTTCAGTCAAAAAATTAAATTGTAAATAAATACTTACTGTTTCTTTTTCATTTTCCTTCAGTGAGCCAGGAACTTAGTTTTAACTCTACAAGTGAGGTATATTATCTCTCTTCGGTCACATGGGACCCGTTTTTTAGCCTTCCAATCTAATGGATTTCTAGTGGCCTTCCTACGCACCTAGATATAGAAAAAAAGTGAATTAGGCAATAGGGAAAACCCAGCTCATTAGGATCCAATTTGTTGTACTCGGAATTAAATTAAAGAGTCTCACCTCATCAAACTCTGGAATTCACTATAACACAGGCACTGATGAACAAAGGCCACTGTTTCACAACAGAAGATGCCTCTGTCTTCCAAATTTGAATGTACACAATTTAACCTCTTTCTTTGATGTTTCCAGTTATTCCACAAAGTCATCAACATTCTACAAAAGTTGGATTCTAGAGTTTTATATAGGTGTCCTGGGACTGGACTGTTTAACATACTTCAACTTACTTCTTACCAGGTTTCATCCAACTGCTTCTCCGAGTGTACCCCTGTGCTTAGAGTGTAAAACAACAACCACAATGCAGGATGGGGCTAAGAAAACAGTAGAAGTGAATCAGGACATAGAGAAAAATGTTAAATTAGAGCTTGTTCAGGATTCTATTTATTTCTTGAAATAAATTCATATCATTAAAATTCTGAAGAAAAAGAAAAGTGTTTTGTAGTTATTTTGTAACCATTCACCAAAGTATTATAATTAAAGTCACTGAAAATCATTTGTATACTTAAGAGAAAAATTGACTAACTGGAGTTTTCAGATGAGTGTCAAAATGAGAAGTTTTCAAACCACATAATGAGAGAATTCAAGGAAATAGGACTGTTTCTCTAAGAAGAAAGAAGACTTGAAAGACAGCAAAGACCTTCTTCATGGGTTAACATTTTGAATGAAAAATTAGATTTATTTTCTTAAGACTCCACAAGTAAAACTGGAACAGTTTGCAGACAATTTCAGCATAATTCTCCAAGTATTTGGCTATTTGATGTTTTTAAGCAGAGAAACTATTCTAACGATAATATTCTATAAAAAATGCTTTTAGAAACATTGTTTTTGAAAAACACCTGTGGTTTGCCTATTTAATCATAAAAATACTTGTTTATTTTAATTTCTTGGTACAAGCATTACAAATTCCTGTTTTGCAATTTGTTTTTGTAATGTTTGATGAAGCACTTCAACCCTTTGATGGTTTCAGTTAGCTGCATAGCAGTAATAACCACATGCTCTATGCAGTGACATTTTCAGAACATATATCAACATGCCTGTTGCTGTACCCAAAGTCTCTAAACTATGTGTTTTGGTTGGCTTGAAGCTTTTATTAATTTTGGGATATTTATTAATCTATTTTCACATTGCTATAAAAGCTGAATAATTTCTGAATGGCTGGGGAGGCCTCAGGAAACTTACAATCATGGCAACTGGGGAAGCAGGCACCTTGATTGTGAAGAATGGGAAACAAGAGAAGTGCAAGCAGGGGAAATACCAGATGATTATAAAACCATCACATCTCATTAGAACTTGCTATCATGAGAACAGCATGGGGGAACCACCCCCATGATTCAATCATTTGCATCCCTCTATGCATGTGGATTACAATCTGAGATGAAATTTGGGTTGGGATATGGTTTCAGGGCCACGCCATAATATTTCAACCCAGCCCCTCCCAAATCTCATGTCTTTCACATTTCAAAATCAGTACAGTTCCCCAGTCTTAACTCATTCCAGCATTAACTTAAAAGTCCAAGTCCAAAATTTTATCTGAGATAAGGGAAGTCCTTTACATCTAGGAGCCTGTAAAATCAAAAGCAAAAGCAAGTTAATTACTTTCTTTTTTTTTTTTTAGAAGCCCTGTCTGTGTAGATCAAGGAACTCGGAAAATGGGTCTCTGGGTTTCAGAGTTGTAAGGGAGAAATGTCCATTTTTTCCCTCTCTCTTGCTGTGGCAGTGGCATGGGCAGCTAACCCATGTAAAATCAAAAGCAAGTTAATTACTTTCAAGATATAATGGAGATACAGGCATTGGAAAAATGCTCTCATTCCAAATGGGAGAAATTGGCCAAAACAAATTGGCTAGAGGTCCCATGCAAGTCTAAAATCCAGTGGGGTGATCATTAAATCTTAAAACTCCAAAATAATCTTTGACACCATGTCTCACATCCAGGCCATGCTGATAGAAAAATTCCTCTATTAGCTTGTGTTTGCTTATCTTCAACAAGTTTTGTGCTTGGTTTACATGCTCACTATAGGAGATACAGAACAAGGAATAATGTGAAAATTTAGATGATATTGTTTTGATACAAATGATATTGTTTGATACAAGGTGTAGGTTCTCACAGCCTCGGGAAGCTCCTTCCCAGGCTGGCATTGAATGCCTGTGGCTATTCCAGGGGCATGGTGCAAGCTGTCAGTGGATCTACCATTCTGGGGTCTGGAGAATAGTGGCCCTCTTCTCACAGCTCAACTAGGCAGTACCTCAGTGGGAACTCTGTGTGGTGGCTCCAACCCCACTTTCCCCTTTGTACCACCTTAGCAGATGGTCTCCATGAGGGCCCCACCCCTGCAGCAGACTTTTGCCTGAACATCCAGGCATTTCCATACATCCTCTGAAATCTAGACAGAGTTTTCCAAACCTCAATTCTGGACTTCTTTCACTGTGGGCCCAACACCAGATGGAAGCTGCCAAGGCTTGGAACTTAGACCCTCTGAAGCAATCATCCAAGCTGTACCCTGGTTCCTTCTAGCCACAATTGGAGCTACAGCAGCTGGGACTCAGGGCACCATGTCAAAGGTGCCCAGAGCATTGGGTCCCTGGGCCTGGCCCATAAAGCCAATTTTCATTTTAGATCTCTAGGCCTGTGATGGGAGGACCTGCCACCAAGTTCTCTGAAATGCCCTGAAGGCATTTTCCCCATTGTCTTGGTGATTAACATTTGGCTCCTTGTTACTTATGCAAATTTCTGTGGCCAGCTTGAATTTTTCCCCAGAAAATGTGTTTTTCTTTTTGTATTATATTGTCAGACTGCAAACTTGCCAAACTTTTATTCTTTGCTTCCCTTTTCAATATAAAGTTACAATTTCAAACCATTTCTTTGGGTATACATAAACTGAATGCTTTCAGAATAATTCAGGTCACATCTTGAACAATTTGCTGCTTAGAAATTTCTTTTACCAGATACGCCAAGTCATCTCTCCCAAATTAAAGTTTTTATTTTACCAGATACCTTAATTCATCTCACTCAAAGTTCCACAGATCTCCACAGCAGGGCAAAATGCCACCAGTCTCTTTGCTAAAAAAGCGTAGCATGCATGACTTTTACTGCAGTTCCCAGTAAGTTCCTCATCTCCATCTGAGACCATCTCAGCCTAGACTTCATTGTTCACATCACTATCAATGTTTTGGTCAAAACCATTCAACAAGTCTCTAGGAAATTCAAAACTTCCCCACTTCTTCCTCTCTTGTTCTGAACCCTCCAAACTGCTTCAACTTCTGCCCATTAGCCAGTTCCAAAGTAGCTCCCACATTTTCAAGTACCTGTATAGCAGTGCCCCACTCTCTGCAGTACCAATTTATTTTATTAGTCCACTTTCACACTGCTATAAAGAAATACCCAGGACTGGGTAATTTATGAAAGTAAGAGGTTTAATTGACTCACAGTTCCACATGACTGTGGAAGTCCCCAGAAACATACAATCATGGCAAAAGGGGAAGCAGGCACCACCTTCTTAAGGCAGCAGGAGAGAGAAATGCAAGCAGGGAAACTGACAGATGCCTGTAAAACCATCAGATCTCATGAGAACTCACTCACTATCATGAGAACAGCATGGAGGAAGCCACCCCTATGATCCAATCATCTCCTTCCTTTGACACATGGGTATCTCTCCCTTGAAACATGGGGATTACAATTCAAGATGAGATTTGGGCAGGGACACAGAGCAAAACAATATCATCTAGATTTTCACATTATGACTTCTGTATCTTCTATAGTGAGCATGTAAACCAAGTGCAAAATTCGTTGAAGATAAGCAAACACAAGCTAATAGAGGAATTTTTCTATCAGTAATGCAAACACATAAACTTGAGAGTGCCTTAAACTCAAACTATATAGTTATTATGGCCATAAATATATTTAGCAGATTATGCAATCTACCCAGGGTAATCTGTTACAAATTTCTAGTTCAAAATTTACTATTGGTGAAAGCCTTGAACCAAATACATCATCTATAGTCCTAATTTATCTTCTTTTTTTATTCTGAGTATCTTTTTCTATTTGTCATACTCTAATTTTTCCTTTGATACAGTATTAATTACTTAAACCTAGCCCTTATTTTTATTTGGAAAAATACTTAGTCTTGGCTCATAAGTTTGTATAAAGTCTATTTTAAATACATTTTTTTAATCAATTGCATTTAAAAGAAGTAGTTTTTCATAATCTGCCAATTGCTAAAACCTGCTTTTTACCAACTACCAGGAAATTGCTTCTCTTTAAATTTTAGTGGCCTGTGGGATCCTTTACTCTCTATTCTGTTTCCTCTATGTTCTCCTGCCTAGCTAGTTAGTTGCCTTAGTGCCCTGATCATATTGGGAAAATAGGAGGTATTTTTTGTATTACTTTTTGGAGGGAAGAATAAACACTTTTAAATTTAATTAATGCTGAAAGTAATATGTAAGGAAATGGATACTGCAATACTTCCTTAGCTCAGATCTTTACTCCTTAACTGTTTGATATATAATATTTACATGTGTTACAAATGGACTTTGAAGCAGCAATTATAGTAGCTAGGGGTCATTTAAAATTCCTTCCTCGTATTGAGTTTTGCTTCAATAGGGTGTATTGTAAAATAGCTGAGTTTCTGATTAGGGAGATATGCTATGCCAGTAATGTAGTTCATATAATTTCATGAAAAAAGTGAATGAAAGTTATAGACCATTAAAAGATTGGAAATGAAAGAAAATTAAATTGTATAAATAGATTCTTAGTATAGCTTGCTAGCCAAGAGAGACACAGCCACCAAGGAGATATAGTAAAATATGATTCTGTGCTTGTGAACTCAGTCACATTTATTAAATATCTAGTATATTTCAGGGACTATCCTCAGATGTTATACATAAGATGCAAAAATGGATAACACTCAAGGGTTACACAAGTGGAGAAAGTTAGGCAGGATGATAATTCAATAATTACATATATATATGTATACACACACACACACACACACATATGAAATTAGTTCTAAAACACTGAACAGACCAATATTGAGTTCCAAAATTGAATCAGTAATAAAAAACCTACCAACCAAAAAAGCCCTGGACCAGATAAATTCACAGTCATATTCTAGCATATGTACAAAGAAAAGCTGGTACCAATTCCACTGAAACAATTCCAAAAAAAAATTAAGGAGGAGGGACTTCTTCCTAATACATTCTACAAAGCCAGCATCACCCTGATACCAAAAACTGGCAGGCAACAACAAAAAAGAAAATTATAGGCCAATATCCATGATGAACACAGATGCAAAAATCTGCAACAACACACTAACAAATTGAGTGCAGCAGCACATCAGAAAGTTAATTCACCATGATCAAGTAGGCTTCATTCCTGGGATAGAAGATTAATTCAACATAATGCAAATCAACCCATGTGATCTATCACATAAACAGAATTAAAAGTAAAAACTATGACCATCTCAATAGAGGTAGAAAACGGCTTCAATAAAGTCCAACATTCCTTCATGATGAAAACCCTCAACAAACTAGGCACTGAAGGAACATACTTCAAGATAGTAAGAGCCATCCCTGACAGACTCATAGCCAACATCATACTGAGTGGACAAAAGTTAGAAGCATTCCCCTTTGGAAGTGGAACAAGACAAGGATGCCCACTCACCACTACTATTTAACATAGTACTAGATGTCCTTGCCAAAGCAATCAGGAAAAAGAAAGAAAGAAAGTGCATCCAAATAGGAAAAGAAGAAGTTATACCCTCTCCATGAATGATATGATTCTATAAGAGGTTATACCATTTCCATGGATGCAATGATTCAAAGTCTTTGCGAAAGGGCTCTGAGAACTGATAAACAATTTCAGTGAAATTTCAGAGCACAAAATCAACATAAAAAATTAGTAGCATTTCTATACACAAATAATGTTCAAGCTTAGAGCCAAATCAAGAACATAACCCCATTTATAATAGCCACAAAAAAATAAAGTGCTTACAGATATATCTTACCAAGGAGATAAAAGATCTCTGCAAGGAAAACTACAAAACACTACTCAAAGAAATCAGAGAATCTGAGAAAATGGAAAACATTCCATGTTTATGAGTAAGACACATTAATAGTATTAAAATATCTATAATGCAAAATTAATCTACAGATTCAATGCTATTCCTATAAAACTATCAATGTCATTTTTCAAATAATTAGAAAAAAAATTTTTAAATTCATATGATGCTGGAGAGGATGTGGAGAAATAGCAACACTTTTACACCCTTGGTGGGAGTGTAAATTAGTGCAACCATTATGGAAGACAGTGTGGTGATTCCTCAAGGACCTAGAAACAGAAATTCCATTTGACCCAGCAATCCTGTTACTGGATATAAACCCAAAGGATTATAAATTGTTCTGTTATAAAGACACATGCACAGGTATGTTTACTGTGGCACTGCTTACAATAGCAAAGACTTGGAATCAACCCAAATGCCCATCGATGATAGACTCTACAAGGAAAATGTGGCATATATACACTATGGACTACTAAGCAGCCATAAAACATGATGAGTTCATGTCCTTTGTAGGTACATAGATGAATCTGGAAACCATAATTCTCAGCAAACTGACACAAACAGAAAATCAAACACCGCATGTTCTAACTCATAGGTGGGTGTTGAACAATGAGAACACATGGACACAGGGAGGGGAGCATCACACACGGGTCTCTTGGGGGGATCTAGGGGAGGGACAGCAGGGGGTAGGGAGGTTAGGGAGGGATAATATGGGGAGAAATGCCAGATATAGGTGACGGGGGAATGGAGGCAGCAAACCACATTGCCATATATGTACCTATGCAACATTACTGCATGATCTGCACATGTACCTCAGAACCTAAAGTACTATATATATATGTATGTATGTATGTATATATATATATATATATATATATATATATATACATACATACATACATATACATATATATATATATATAAATATATATATATGTATATAAAGAGCCCAAATAGCAAAAGCAATCCTAAGGAAAAAGAATAAAACCAGAAGCATTATATTACCTGATTTCAAACTACATTCTAAGGCGATAGTAACCAAATCAGCATTATATTGGTACAAAACAGACACACTGACCAATAGAACAGAGTAAAGAACTCAGAAATAAAGTCACCATAAACCGTCAGTCAACTAGCCTTGAGAAAGGTGACAAAAGCAAGCAACGGGCAAAGGGCTCCCTATTCAACAAATGGTGCTGGAATAGCTAACTAGCTATATGCAGAAGAATGAAACTTGAACCCTACCTTTCAACATTATACAAAAATTAACTCAAGATGGATTACAGATTTAAATATAAAACCTCAAACTATACTAATCCTAGAAAGAAACCCAGAAACACCATTCAGGACAACAGTCTTGGGAAATAATTTATGACTAAGTCCTCAAAAGCAATTGTAACCAAAACAAATATTAACAAATAAGATTGAATTAAACTAATGAGCTTCTGCAAAACAGAAAAAAAAAGCAAAAAAAAAAAAAAAACCTACCAATAAACAGAAAACCAACACTGACAGAATGGGAGAAAAATATTCTAAAACTATGCATCTGACAAAAGTCTGATATCCAGAATCTATAAGGTATGTAAACAATGCAACAGGCAAAAAGCAAAGAGTTCCATTAAAAAGTGGGCAAAAGACATGAACTGATACTTCCGAAAATAATATATACAAATGGCCAAAAAACATATGAAAAAATGCTCAGCAGTACCATCAGAGAGATGCAGATCAAACCACAATGAGAAGCCATCCCACAACAGTCAAAATAACTATTGTTAAAAAATTTAAAAACAGCAGATGTTGGTGAGGCTGTGGAGAAAACGGAATGCTTATACACCACTGATGGGAATGAAAATCAGTTTAAGTCACTGCGGAAAGCATTTGGAGATTTCTCAGAGAACCTAAAAAGAACTACCATTTGATCCAGCAATACTGTTTTGGGGTGTATGTCCATAAGAAAATTAATCATTCTATCAAAAAGACACATGCACTGATACACTCATTGCAGCACTATTTACAATAGTAAAGACATGGAATAAACTTAAATGCACATCATGATTGACTGGATAAAGAAAACCTAGTACAAATATACTATGCAATACTATGCAGCCATGAAAAACAATAAAAGCATGTCTTTAACAGCAACATAGATGCAGCTGGAGGCCACTATCCTAAGCAAAGTAATGCAGAAACAGAAAACCAAATACCATATGTTACACTTATAAATGATAGCTTAATATTAGGTACTTATGGACAAAATAGATGTCAACAATAGACACTGGGGACTAGCAGAGAGGGAGGGAGAGAGAGAGACAAATGTTGAAAACCTAACTATTAGATACTATGCTCACTACCTGAGTGATGGTATCATTCATATCCCAAACCTCAGCACCACACAATATACCTGTAACAAACCTGCACATGTACTCCATGTATCTAAAATAAATTTGAAATTATATATTTAAAGAAAAGAATCTAGTTCTGGACAGAAAGGAAGGTGATGTTCGGGATGACATCAGAACTGTGTGTTGAAGGATGAATAGGAATTTCTCAAGTGTGTAAAACTAAAGAAAGACAATAGAGGGAGAAAGACTAGCATGCATAAAGAGTTAGAAGTATCAAAATGTAAGGTTGCAATTCTGAGCAGCTTCCTGTAACTTAACTAGGTATCCTGGGATAAGAGGTGAGGATAAAAAGGTAGATAGAAACCAAGTCATAAAGATCCACAAGACACAACAGGTCATATGACATAAAATAGTCATTTAGCTTTTATTTGGTGAGAGGTAGGAATCTACTGAAGGTTTTACAAAGTAGAATTTGGGAAAGTAGTAGGTAAGGAGATAAAATAGAATTGAAAGCTGAAATAGCTGTAAAAGGAGAGTATGAGGAAACATCTTTATGATGAAAGTGTACTCTCACATTCTCTACCACAAGAAAGTTGGCAGAGCTGTGCATCAAAGTTCCAGATGTAACAATAGAACAAAACTTTGATTAGTCAGCATCTCCTCTCTTACAATGTTACCAGATCATCCTGGTATTTTGCCCTGATAATTGTTTTCTGTAACTGACATAAGCTGTAAATTCTGATGCACACTGCCCCCACTGTGATCTTGTTAAAAACTTTCAACTAAACTGTAGCATGCATTGCCAGAGCAAATCTCCTTAAAGTTTAGCAAAGGACAAATAACACACACATGCTACTGGTTTTGTTCTAAAAGCTGGTGAAGCAAGAACTCTTTAGGCCATCCATCTTTCTATGATGGGACCAAGTGTCTCATTCCAAAGATTGTTCCCAGCAAACATGCTTTATATTGGTCATGAGAATGAAAGCTTAGATAGAACTTCAAGAAAATGACAATTTTATTTCTTCATTTCTTCTTTATTGAACACCAAAAAGATATTGCAAATAGTCACTACAATCTAGGCTGTCACAGCACCTATACAACAAAAACAAAGTACTTTTCAATACTGTCCTTTTCAGAGTAAATAGAAATAGCACCTTATTTTGTTTGCTGAGATTTTGCCCATAGATTGTCAGTTTTGTATCAAAAGAAAAATACTCTTAATATTGCACTGAAATAATCAAGAGAGCTAAACAGACACTACACTACATTTTCCACTGTAAAATAATCCAGAGAGAATTATGTGGTAAATCAAATGCTTTACTATTTTAGTATACACAATAACCTCAGAATTTCTCTTCTCTTTTTTTTTTTTTTTCCAGCAATCTATCCCAACTGAAATGCATTCTTTTCTAACATAGTTTCCAAATGACATGCTTAGGTTTTATTTACACACTAGCTATATCTGACTAAATGGCAAATTTTCAGTTGGAGGCAAAAACTAAGTTTAAAATGCAGTCAAATTTTACTTTTTCTATTTGAAAATAAGGAAACAAGTCATGGAATAATGAGAAATTAATGAAGTCAATGTGATGTTTTACTTTAAGCTACTCCAGCAGATGTTTGGATAAAATTAAAAAAAAAATTCAATCTATAAAAGCAAAAATATTGTCTATGTACATATAAAAATGAAAATGAATTATGTTTATGTTTCATAGGTTAGATAACAAAAACTTTTTTTCTATGTTGGTATTTACAATTCTAAAAATCTATAGCTGAAGTAAAAGAGAAAATTATTTTTCTAGTTCAAGATTCCCAGCTTAATTCTGGAGAACTAATTAATAGATACTTTCTCATCAAGCTCACTCAATACTGAGCAATTTTGGAGCTCTGAAAATGATCGTGTGTGCGTGTGTGTGTTCATTTCTCAACATTACACACTTCTCTGAGCTGCTGTTAATCGTCATCTATTCAATGTTTTTACCAAATGTTTACTACAAGTTACAGTAGGTTCTGTGTTCTCAAACAAACCTAGTGCTATGCACAGAATATCTAGTGAAGAACGTTTGTATTAGAAAGCACTACCACCAATGTTAATACATGGGACAGCTTCATTCTCACATTGCCTAGGCCCTAAGTATTCTGATATATTTTTACATATATTTTCTTTAGAGCTTAATAATAGTGGTTTCACAGAAAATAAGTTACTACTATTATTCAACAAATTCTAACACAATTTTACACAACAATAGCAACAAATTTGTTGTGTATATAACATTAAAGTGATTCAGTGGGGTTATATTCTTTCCATCTAAACAGTGTTAGATGTTATATAGTATGCAGTGATGAGCTCCATTGACTGCTCTTAACACCATGCATTATTATTGGAATTCAGGCTATAAAGAGAAGGAAAATGAAAATTTTTGTGCTTTTTTCTATTTTCAAGCAAGAGATTTTAGAAACACAGAGGAAGAATTCTCCTATTGACAGAGTACAGTTAACAAAAAGGTTCTATAGAATTGCACCTTGAAAAATGGATAAGTGATTATGTAATAGAGCTAGAAGGGACACCCATGATAGGCTGAATAAATAAAGTTAGTACAGGCATGGAGATTGGATGAGAAAAAGACCGCACTAAGAAAATACAACCACAAAAACACTAGAAGTTGTGTCTAAATGGAGGAAGCCATGAGAGAGATTCAGAATGTCATTGAATATAATTTAAAATAAATAATAGTGTGTTAGGCAGAAAATATATGAAAAAATTTAAGATTCCTTTAACTCCAAAGATGTTTAGACCTTGGTAGGAATTATATTTACCTTTAGATCCAAAGTATAAAATTCAATCAAATAAATAGAAGTAGACTAGATGAAGTCTGTAGCGTTTTGTTAATTAGAAGTAAGAATTGAGTAACCTAAGTTTGAATCTAAGCTGGATGATGTGACTAACTCCATTTTTGGTGGTCTACTTCAAATTATGGAGTCACTGATATGGCACCTCTATGTAGGGCTCAGTACATTGTATCAGCATTAAATCCAAAAATTCAATCCCATATAAGCTGCCACTTTCAGTTATTTAGTAAGCCATAAGAACTGAGAAGGCAAACTCAGAAAATTTGCATGAAAAAATACATTAATTATCTATTGTTACATAAACAAATTACCTCAAACTTTAGCAGCTTAAAATAACCTTTATTATTTCAATCAATTTCTTAGGGCAGGAAACAGAGTAGCTTAATTCTGGCTCAGAGTCTCAGGAGGATGCAATCAAGCCATTGGCTGAAACTCAGTCATCTGGAGACTCAACCAGCACTAGACCAAATGTTATTATCACTCACAGGGATATTGGCAAGACTCAGTTCCTCATTGGCTATTCACTAAAGCTCTCAGTTCCTCACTATAATGGGTTCTTTGAAGCGCTAAGTTTCCTCATCACAAAGCAGCCAGATTCTTCCACCATGAGTAATCCAAGAGCAAAATAATAATGTGTAGATTTTAAGTTTGTTAACATTTAGGCATATTTGGGCTTATTAATGTAAGTTATTCTGACAATTCCAACTAAAATATATAATTGACTAATATAAATGTGCGATTTAAAAAGAAATTTCAACAAGCATTATATTATATTGGATGATTTGAGAATAAATATATTAGTATATTAGTTATTAAATTTATGGCAGTGTTTTGTTCTTAGTCAATTTATATATTTTTTAAAATTACACATAAAAATAAATGAATGTAGTTTAAAATATTTGAAATTGTGCTTTGAATTAATAAATAAGCTTACTAAAAGTGTTTGGCAAAATTTATCAGGTCTGTAAGTAGACTATTCCAATTTTTAACCGAAATTGAGAAGCTTAAGGGAGAACTTAGATTTTAACATGTAAGTTTAAAAAATCAAATAAACACATGATATATTAACTTTCTGATTTAATATTTTAAAATAATTACAACACAAAAAAACTAGCAATAATACTATGAAGGGCTCACATGGACTCTTTATCCGGATTCCATAATTTTGTAACATGTTCTATATTTGCCTTATAAACACTCTCCCTCCTAGTGTGAGATTATGGGTCATGGGTTGCATTTAGTTGTGTCTTTACATATAGCATATATGTGCATCTGTATGTGTGTGTAATATGAGTTCACATCTAACCTGTGCTTTTAATCTAATACTATAGGCTTTTTAAAATTCCTTCCTCTTTCCGTATCTGTTTGTCCCTTCTCTAACAGTGAGAAATGTAGTGCTCATTATACTCAATATATCAACTTATTTGCAGAATACTCAAAAACATAACCAAAACTCTTACCAGACAGGCCAGCACCTCCTAAACTTTCTGCAGAATTTGTGCAGATGAATACCTTCTGACTAACCATTGCCTCATCTTGTCATCTCATTGAGGTTGTGCAGGCCATGTGGGACCTGTCACCATTCCAAGTGATATATTAGTTATTAAAATGATATAATACTTTGTGGAATTTGTGAAATAATATTTTCAAATGCATTCCTTTATTTTAATAAGAAGTGCTCAATGTATAAATTTTATACAAGCCTCATTTAAGAAACTTTGGCCAACATGGTTCTTTCTGTTGTAAAAAAAAAAGGCCTTAGACACAGTATGGAATTAAAATTCCGTCAGCACATCTAATTGTCTGGAAAACTATGGTTAATAAGGAAATGGGGCAAACACTTACTTAACATCTCTTGGGCTCAGATTACTCTAAACCTGTAAATTGGGGACAACTGTTTTGAAATCAGTCATTGAATTAACAGAGTTATGTACTGAGGGAAGTAAGTGCTGCCTTCATAATAAATTAAAAAAGGAAAATGAGACATCAAGTGGTTTTGGTGTCACTACCCCTGCTTCGACCAGAGCAGCACTTACCAGTCTATTTTATATATCGGACTTTTATTTTGCTATAGAGTCCCATGGCTAGAGTTAAGTGGTAGGAAACCACTAGCCTAGCACTACCATTCATTCTATGCATTATTAGAGAGTTCCGTTTAAAGCCCTTCATGTATTGATTAAATCTGCTCTGTTGTGCCTAGCAATGAGCTAAAAGAGCTTTAGGAGAAAAAAAAGGAGAAAAGCATGCATTGACTAGGAATTGTTACATAAATTAGAATACCTACTCCACGGCTTAATTCTGAAAACTTAAAGATTATGTATGTTGCATCCAGCACAAGGAAGTTTAGAGTAGGCAATCGATAAATGTAATTATTTTCTTCTTTTTCTAGCACATTGGTGAGCATCTAGTGGGTTCTTAATAGGTATTTGTTAAGATGAATTACATCTCAGCATTTTACCACTTAATACTTACCTGTCTTGATTTCAGACAGCTTTTGTTGAAGATTTACAACCAATTCATTTTGACCAGTATTTCTGAACAAGTTAGCTAAATTATAATTTACTTATAGCTAGTTCTTTGTAGTAGTAGGAGTGGGGAAGAAGCAGCAGCTATCCAGAAAATTTGAAGTTAAAGTTAACCATTGAGAATGATGTTAGGGAAAATCGACATATAATAAATGAAATGCAGCATCTATTAAATAATTCACCTTAAATGATATTAGTAGCTAGGATATATTTAGCATTTTCTCTGTGCCAGGTATTTAGCAAAGCCTTTTACAAACAATTCCATGAAACAGACACTGTTATCAGTCTTAATTTGCAAAAATAATTTGTCCTAGATTGCACAACTAGGAGTGACTGGATTCCAATCCTGACACTGTGATTTCAATTTGCACATTTAACTAATTAAACTAGCATATGATAATCTGTGAATAGAAGTTTGATTTCAAAAAAATTGTCAAAAGTATTAAACATTTATTAAGCTACTATGGTGTGCCAAATACTGCAATAAGTGATAGAGATATAGCAGTGGAATATACATTGCCTCTTCCCTAGTAAGATGAGCTGGGAAACATAAACAAAAAAACCCAACATTTTCATCATAGAAATGAATATATTGACATATGTAATCAACAGTGTTGTCAGTTGCATTATATTTAGTCCCAACAAAGAACTTCTTAAAAAAAGCAGAATGGTATGTAAGACAATTACCAAAGGGAGAGTTTAAGAGAAACACCTTTTCAGTTCATCATGAGCCTTGTCTAGGAGAGAGGACATAACCAAGGAGGTTTCCTGGGCAGGTATCTCTGAAATTGAATGAGTACTAGACTATCAGATCTCAGTGACATTAACCATCAAAAATGCATAATACCATTGATTTTCTAATTACAAATGATTAAAGGAGCATACTAATTCATGCATTATGCAGGCCATTAAGAGTTTACTTTGAGACAGATTGATCCAAGATGGCTGATCGCTAACAGCTCAGGATTGTAGCTCCCAGCGAAAGCGCAGAGAACGAGAGGACGTCACACTTTCAGATGAATTTTCATCACTCACGGACCAGAATATTCCCAGTGGAGGAGCCCCAAAAGTTGCCAGCGCAACTCTTGTGGCCAGCGCAGTGGTTTTGCCGGCACTTCGGTGTGGCAGCTCTTCATGCGAGTAAATGGGAGGAGATTCCTGAGCAGAAGAGCACCATCAGTCTTAACGCCACTGTTTTGGCCAGCGCAGTGGGTTGCTCAGATTCCAGTGCTGGGAGTCAATAAACTGGACATCCACTCAGAAACCCAACTAGAAAGGCAGTAATCATAAAGATGACAGATGGATAAATTTATAACAAAGGGAAGAAACCAGCCTAAAAAGGCTGAGAATACCCAAAATCAGAAACCCTCTCCCTCAACAGGGGATTACAGTTCCTCATCAGCAACGGAACAAGCCCTGATGGGAAAGGACTGTGTGCCATTAACAGAAGTAGGCTTCAGAAGGTGGATGATAAGAAACTTCTGGGAGTTAAAAGAACTTGTTCTAGCCCAATGTAAAGAAACTAAGAACTTGAAAAAAAGGTTTGATGAAATGCTAACAAGAATAGACAATATAGAGAGGAATATAAATGAACTAACGGAGTTGAAAAACACAAAACAAAAACTTAGTGAAATATGCACAAGTTTGAATAGCCAAATTGATCAAGCAGAATAAAGGATATCAGAGGTCAAAGACCTACTTAATGAAATAAAATGAGAAGACAAGAATAGAGAAAAAAAGGATAAAAAGAAATGAGCAAAGTCTCCAAGAAATATGGGACTATGTGAAAAGACCTAATTTACGTTTGATAGGTGTACCTGAATACGACGAAGAGAATGAATCCAAGTTGGAAAATACTCTTCAGGATATTATTCAGAAAAACTTTCCCAATATAGCAAAGCAGGACAATATTCAACCCCAGGTAATACAGAGAACACCACAAAGATATTCCTCAAGAAGAGCAACCCCAAGGCACATAATCGTTAGATTCACCAGGGTTGAAACGAAGGAGAAAATACTAAGAGCAGCCAGAGAGAAAGGTCAGGTTACCCACAAAGGGAAGCCTATCAGACTTACAGCAGATCTCTCAGCAGAAACCCTACAAGCCAGAAGAGAGTGGGGGCCGATATTCAACATCCTTAAAGAACAGAACTTTCAGCCCAGAATTTCATATTCTGCCGAACTAAGCTTCACAATTGAAGGAAAAATAAAATCTTTTATGAACAAGCAAGTACTCAGATTTTATTACCACCAGGTCGCCTTTACAAGAGCTTCTGAAAGAAGCATTATACATAGAAAGGAACAACCAGTATTAGCCTTTCTAAAAATATGCCAAAAAGTAAAGAGCATCAACATAAAGAAGGCTTTATATCAACGAATGAATAAAATAGCCAGTTAACATCAAATAGTAGTAACACTAAATTTAAGTTGACTAACTCCCCCAATCAAAAGATACAGCCAAAACCTAATGCTACATCCAGACCCATTTCACATCCAAAGATACACAAAGACTCAAAACAAAGGGATGGAGAAAGATTTACCAACCAAATGGAGAGCAAAAATAAATAAATAAATAAAAAGCAGGAGTTGCAATTCTCACATCTAATATAATAGATTTCAAAGCAACAAAGATATAGTGGTAAAAGGATCAATGCAACAATAAGAGCTAATGATCTTAACACCCAGATACATAAGACCCATAAAGAGATTTAGACTCAATGAGACAGAAAATTAATAAGGATATCCAGGACTTGAACTCAGATCTGGAACAAGTAAACTCAATAAATATTTATAGAGCTCTCAATTTTAAATACACAAAATATACATTCTCTACCTTAAATACACAAAATATTGACCGGCCATTATTAATACCCATTTTTAGAATAAAGCTACATTCCCGTTCTCTCTCCCTCTTTTTCTTCCTCTTTCTTCCTCTCCTTCACTCCTTTGTTTTTCTTTCTTTCCAAAAAATAAAAAAAGAGTTTACTTTGAACAAACCCACTACAGCTTAGTCAGTTTTTGGTGAACTAAACAACAAATAAATAAGCTTTTTATTATGCAAAGACAGAGAACAGACTGAAATACAGTATATCTACAGAGTATCTAGCACTCTGTAGCAGGAGGCATTTTCTGGGTAACCAGTTGGCTTCAGGAAATACTGGCTCTCTCTCCTCTATCTTGCTGATCTCTTATTGTAGTGCATTCTCTTCTTCATTAATTTTTCTTCTCCAAAATGTCAGGCATATTTTCTTCCTTGGTATCCCCAGTCAAATCAGTAATTCTGGCTGTTCTCACTAACTCCTGCTCATTTAACTTTCCACCAGCACCTTCATTAAGTACATTACAAACAAGTTTACTTAAGCTGGTGCACAGGTACACACACACACACACACACACACACACACACACACACACACACACACGGTTCTGCTTGATTCTCACATTTTAAAAATAACACTTCTTATTAAGCAATCTTAAACTGTAATGCAGACTCCCAAATTCACATTGATTATAAATTAATGAGGGGACATGTTGGAACCTTATCACAAAGACTAAGCTTCTCCTTTCACTACCTTATAGAAAGCAAAGAGAAAAAATACCAAACTTTTCAAAGTTCACTCTATAACCTTATGTCTTTGGCTAATATTTTCAAGGCATTCATCAAGACCAGCACTGCTCAGAGAGAACTATTCATGCCCTGCTAATGGGCTAGGCTTTTATTTAAATCGTGGCTAGAACATACTAATGGCATTGCACAGACCCGCTGATTGCCTTGGGATAAAATAATCCAGTTTAACATCAACAAAATAAACACCCTTTTACAGCACTGCTTGAACTCAATATTCACTCTAAAGTATATAATTCAGTGTTCTCTCTTATGAAATATAGTTGCTCTATGCAAATTTTTGAAATGCAAAGCTTTGTCTTCAATTCTGTTTATGCTGATATCCATATTGTTGGACTTTTAATCTCTTCAGAGCACTTGTATTCAACTTTGTAAAGAAATGCTCTTATTACTTGTCAAATTTTCAGTAATGGCTCATTAAGGTAATAAAACTGTTCATGTAAACACCAGGATTTTTTTGCGTTACTTCCTGGAAAGCAACTTTATACTAAAGAAAACAGGAAGAAAATTGATTAATCTCATTCAATTATCATCAAAATCACAGAAATAATTAAGCACGTTGACAAATATAATGCTTTTTTGTTTCCTTATACACTATATATGTGTACTCCTAATTCAGAGAAGTATGTGAGATGAGGTGGTTGTTCAAATGGACTGACATTCTTACAAACAAGCTAACATATAGGTCTTTAACTATTAGAATAGAGGAAAATTAGATTTCCATTAGATTAAAATTAGTTCTATTAGTATTAATAAACATTAATATAAAAGTGTGCAAAATATAATTAACCCTCCTCACCCGAGTATTGAAATGCATGTCCATTTGGATGAGAATTGGTGTTAATGCTAAAGTTTGAGAATAACATAGACTTTTCTTCTTAAGTTAATTTAATTTAGTCATGGACAGAATCATGGATTCTTATGATACTTGACCTATGATATCAGAAACTTTGAAAAGAA
Organism: Saguinus oedipus; assembly: GCA_031835075.1. Classification (NCBI taxonomy): domain Eukaryota; kingdom Metazoa; phylum Chordata; class Mammalia; order Primates; family Cebidae; genus Saguinus; species Saguinus oedipus. Next base: position 112,559,405 of record CM063172.1, read on the forward strand.
ACCCAGGCATGAAAAAACAAACCTACTCAAAATTTTCAAGTAGAGCATAACTACAAGGATCCCGATTTACTCATTTTTCTACACGAAAGAAAACTGCCCTGAGAAAAAATATATGTTCTCATTTTAACACTTCTGAAAATAACACCGTTGTTCTCGATGGAAAGCTAATTTTGAATTGTAATGGCAATTACTAAAGTGAACTAGAAAAAGAAATATGGATAATATAGTTTCCATGGTTACAACAATTTGTGTTGTCTGACTGAGGTTCCCAAATGTAGGTTTTGTAACCAGCTGTACCAGAACCACCTGAAGTACTTGTTAAAAACACCAATTCCCAAGTTCTATTTATTAAAACAGAACTCAACGTACTGTTCAAAAAGCTCCACAGGTAATTGTCATCTTCACCAAATTTTCAGCATGATTGAGCAAATTCCAACATTTCTTTCCTCCATTTGCCCATCTGTAAAGTACTCAAGGGAATAATTACTAATAAATATTTTAGAATCAGTAGAAATCAAGTGAGATTACATATAAAATTAATGATTATAACTGAAATACTGAACAGAAGCCTACATCCATACATTCATAGCATGATCATTGTAAAAGGGCAGGATGTAAAAACTATGCTAATCGTGAGATTACTTTGTAAGGATGGGAAGGGGGTTTCCTTTTGGAAAGCATCTAAGTACCTTGGTTACTTCTAGGGAAAATGTGGTCTGGAATAAAAGAGCCAGTAAGAAACAGAAAGTTTTGAGAGAAAAGAGACATGGGGAAAATGAGCTGATCTCTTCCAACATGGAAATATTAAGGTAATATTCCTTTTTCTCTGGTAGAAGCCATTGAAACATGGAGTTGGAAATACCAGGAAGCAAGAGTGCAAATTTGTATAATACATCCAAAGACAATTGTGAAAACCCTGGAGGACTCAAGATTATCCTAAGAGGAATGACAAAGGGAAGAAAAGGGAATATTTTCAACAGAAGCTACTTGGGGGTCCAAAACATTTAACTGAAACATTCAAAAGTAGATGTGTCTGTGTTTTACAATCTGAACTGGGGAGTGAAACACAATATTTAAATTAGTTTCTTTTCCAATTACATAGATTTCATTATTCTACATTGTCACAATATCTCTAGAGAACATCAATGATACCCACCATGTGATATGGTTTGGCTGTGTCCCTACCCAAATCTTATCTTGAATTCCCACGTTGTGAGAAGGAACTAGCCAGAGGTTATCGAATTATGAAGGTGAGTTTTTCCTGAACTATTCTCGTGATAGTGAGAAACTCTCACGATATCCAATGGCTTTATAAGGTGGAAGAATTTACCTGCACGAGCTCTTTTTTTTTTTTTTTGGCTGCCGCCATCCACCTAAGATGTGACTTGCTTCCCTTTGCTTTTCACCATGATTGTGAGGCCACTTCAGCCATGTAGAACTGTAAGTCTAATTAAACCTCTTTCTTTTGTAAATTGCCGGGTTTCAGGTATGTCTTTATCAGCAGCATGGAAACAAACTAATACACCATGTCAGCAAAAGTGCCAGGCAGCCCTACTGTTGGTATGGTCAATTATTTGTCATGTTACTCTGAGCCTTTCTGCACATGAAGGTCCCTTTGATGTCAGCAACAAATTGAGGTTTATAATTAACAGGATCCCAGATCAGGAGGCTCAGGAAAACTTTAGGGGATGGAACACAACTTTATTGTTCATCTAGAAATTTCCTTAAGGCTAGATATCAAAGGAAATGGTGTGTCTTCTTCCTATGTCACACCAGAAAGTACAGAGAATGTGCCTTTAGGGAAAGTCACAGGTGAGAGTGGAACAAAACAATGGCTTCTCTCTGCTCTTTTTGCAGAACATGATTTCTTGCAAACAGAAAGAAAATACTAACCCATGAATTCATAGCTTGTAAAAGTTGCCATAAAGTGATGAACTCTGAAAAGTATAAGATTTTGCTTGCTTTATAAATCTGCAATACTATCCTAGTATCTGTATTTTTTCTCCCATCACTGGCTAACATGCTGCCATTTGATACTTAAGCTGGAGATGCCCTCCTTGTAACCATCTACTTTTCATAAGAAATCATTAGAGCTGCAATGTAAAAATCTACCTTGATTACAAACATGCATATTTTCCATGCTGTTAACATAAAATAAATGTCATACATTTGACCAGCTTTTCCTGCCAAAAGAGTTGATATTAAGGAGCCATTAAGAAAACCTAAATCATGGACCATTATTCATTCAACAGTCCAAAAAAGAAAGTGTCTATGTCTTAGATGCTATTAATGCATGCTGAATGCCAGTTATAATGATCCCATTAAATCAGATGTGATGAATAGTTCATGAAGTCTGACTTTACATTATTTCTGGAACTTCTGTTTATATTCTTTCTGGAAATAATGGTCCAAGACCTTATCTGCCTGGGGGCTCTACTGCTTTTTTTTCCCACAAGATTTCTTTGATTCTTGCGCCAGGGAGTTACAGTTTTCGATCCAGACACTGAAGACAGAAAAGGTCATCTCAAAAACACTGTTAAGAGGCCATTGTTTCTTTGCCTTCTTAAACCAGAGGTGGAAAATGAACAAAAAATCTTTAGTGCAAAAAGATCAAACCTAAAAGGCTTTCAGCACCCCTCCCACATTTCATTCATTATGTTCATTGTTCTGCTGGCAAACATTTCCTATTCTACTCTCATTGTAATCCTTCCATCTCCAGTAGTTTGTCTGGGGGATGTAGTTACTGCACAGTATCAAAAGCAGTCTATTAAGATGATTTTAAGAACTATCTTGTGAAGCAGGAACTCTTTGTTTAGTGCTGTCAACCCCATAACAAATGAAGATTAAATAGTGGTTCATCTGGGCTGGATGGTGTGAGACTTGGAATTCTTTATTTAACAAGCAGGCTTTCCACAGTACCAACCTTGTCAGGGATTGCTACTGAGTCTACCAGAACTCAGGAGGCCCAGATAAACAGAAATTATGCTTGAGGACAAAAGAAGAAGAACTAAGGAATGTTATGCATGCTAGCAGAGATGGAGAAAGCATTTGCCATTAGTTTGGCATGCATATAGAGAGACTTCTAAGAAAATGAATGATGCCAAAGAAGTTACAGTGGTTAGAATGAAACTGGAGCCCTAATCAGAAGGAAGCAAAGACACCACTGTGAATATCAAAAGAAATATATATATATATACACACACACAACACACACACACACATATATATACACATACACACACACACACACATATATATATATATATATTAAAGAAATATGTGAGCATTCTTTTGATAGGTAACAAATTAGTGGGAAATGAAAAAACTCCAAGAGAAAAAAAATTGGAGTGGGGTAGGAGGAAGAAGAGAAACACTACAAGGAGAGACAAAATAAGCAATGAGAATATTTGGGAGAGGATTTAATCAGTTACCAAGAGTCAAAATTTAAAACTTGCCCCATCTATTTTTTGGTATGTGGTGCACACAAAGAAAAATGTTACCTCTGTAATCCTTGATGTAAATTAGGCCTAAAATATTAGCACAGTAATCCCCTCTTGTCTACAGGGATCCAAGATCCCCAGTGGATCCCTGAAACCTCATATACTACCAAACCCTATATCTACTAAGTGACTAATGCAGACAGGTAATGTATACAGTGTGACCAGGCTGGACAAAGGAATGATTCACATCCCAGGCAGGATTGCATGAGATTTCATCTCGCTACTCAGAACAGCAAGCAATTTAAAGCTTATGACAGTCACAATGAAAGCTGGAAAAAGAACCACGCATCATCTTGCAAATATATTATAGTGATAAAAGGTCCTAAATAGGTGAAAAGGATCAGGCAGGCCTAAAATAAGTCAGGATTCAGGATTTGGCTCTCCATTGTCATCAGACAGACAGGCATCTTCCTAGCTGTTGTCTGGTTTCAGTTATTCATGAAATGCCTTCTCTCCTCCTTCTTTCCTAAAATTTATTATTTAAAATGCTGCTCTGTGTAGTGAGAAGGTAAGAGTTTGGTGAGATACAGTTTGCAACAGCTAAAAAAGTTGAGTAAATGGGAGCAGTTCAAAGACTGTGCAATTGTCTGTTAAGTGGCACTTTATGGTTCAGCAGAATCCATGAGAGTTCTATCTGGAGTTTCTATCAGGTCCCATTCAGTAGGAGCTTGTTCTTTGGAAATCAGCATTTAAAAAAGAAAAAAAAAAATCTGTGTCGTGTCTATCTTCCTGGATAAACAATCAGAGTTTCAACCCATTTGAGCTACGTTCCTGAACAATGGCATCAATTATCCTCAAGTGTGAATTAAAAGATATAGGTCTAGGGAGAAAGAAAATAAACCCTCTAAATATTGTCAAAAACAAACAAATAAGCTTATAAATTGTTTATTTCTGAAATTTTTCTTTTAACATTTTAGACCAGGAATGAGCGTGGGTAACTGAAACTGTGGACAAAGAAACCTCAGATAAGGGTGAACTACTGTAAGCAACAGTAATATTTATTGATGAAAAAGTAATCATTAATAGATTTTGTATATAATATGTTAATGAACACATAGGAGAAGTTGAATCAGGCTTTCCTATTTCATGAGAAAATCATAGACTCTTTGTGCTCAAAGAAACTTTGAGGTGACCTTTACCAGCCAGCCACCACCCATGCATATGCTTGAATCAAGCTCCATAGGTCACAATTATCAATTGCTGACAAGAAACCTAGATAAGAAAGTTACAGAGAATTCCTGTGACAAAATTTCCCAAAAGTATAATTAGAGATTTGATGACTGTTAATTATATTAAGGTCCTTTTGATGAACAATTCCCATCCAGTCCTATTGGAGAAATATAATTACAAACAAAATCTCCCAACCCAGAAATCCTCTCCAGTAGAGAAAGAAAACACTTGTTATTGAATGAGCATTAACCCAGAATGCAATATCTGGGTCAGAGGCAATCTACTATGTGATTATAAAGAAGAAAGAAATTCACCTTTTTATGCAGTCAAGTACATACAACCCATTACCTACAAATTTTCAAGATGAATAATAACTAGCGCTCAAGTAAGAGGGCCTGACAACACTTTTGGTGACACATAGTTTAACTTTACGTGGTAGTTGGGGTGACCATTGATGTTAGCTAATTGACTTTAACCAGAGGAAAAACAAGCTTCTCATATCTTTATGACATGGGTAGTTTTGCAACTTAGACAAAGCACTCACAGAAGTAGGGATTCTATCCTCCCCCAGAAACTGACAGGAGTACTAGCTCCTTAATGTTTACATTTCAAAGAGCTGGTTTCCAGGTCTTGATAAAGATATTACTGGGTCATAAAGCTGACAAAAGCCATCTTCAAAAGGTTGTATACACATTTTCAAAGAGAGAGGAAAGTACTTACAAGGTTTCTAAAGTAAATGCTCTGAGAAAAAGGAGGGAGTGGAAGTCTTATTAAGCCTGTTATATTTAAATTTGTACTTGTCCTTCCACCCTCCAGTTGCTTAACTTTCCTCAGGTTACCTCCAAATCAGCCCAACTCTCCACCTGCTGATCTTGCAACAATTCTTTCTAGAGTGTCTGGGGTTATCTAAGTATGAGATGGAGGATCTGTTAAGCTCTGAAATTGGAACCAAAATGTGTTTTTGAGTATGCTTATTAAAAATGGGTAAAGAACATTGATTTCAGGACTTTCTCATTTTGCACTGCCAAGAAATCCCTCTACAGGTGTAACCCTCTACTAAAATTCTCTGTTCACTTCTTGACATATTTCTGATAATATCACCTTCCTCGCATCCTTTTAAAAGGATCCTTATTTTCTCCATACTCCATTTATCAGATCCAGCATTCTCCTGGATCCCTGTTGCCAATGTCCAGCCCATTCTTCTGAAAACTTGCTTTAATAACTCATTCTCCTCTGGTCTGTGAAATCTAGTCATCTATTCCACATTTTTCAACCATTTTGTTCACCATCTACTAATACCCATTTTTTTTTTTTTTTTTGCCATAATGGGAGATAACAGAAAAATGGCTATACCGATGAATTATCCACCAGCTGTAAATCATAAATTCTTAACTTCTTTAGCTATTATTTTTACTTATCTAACTTCTAGGTGGCCACAATGCATCTTAATTTCTACCTCTAGAAAATTTACCAGTTTTATTTCACTCTCTTATCACAGTTCTTTCCCCACAACCTCTTTATTCTTTTGTGCTCTTGATTTCATCCTCCAGAATGATCTCCCAAATATAGATTAAACTTTATGCTTTAGTTTATGTGCACTGCTGCTGCTGCTGCAAAACTTTAATTTTACTTCTGTCTATTCTTCTACTGAAGACAACTTTACTGAGTCTTCATTTTCTGCAAGATAAATTTCAAGTTGGTTAACATAACCTTTTGGCATGTTAGCTTTGACTACATTTTCCAACTTCATTTCCAGCAACTTCCCCTACACTCTATTTATATCAGAATGGTTGTTCAAATATACCAATACTTTAATTCCCCCATGACATTATTTATAATTTTCTTTGTGAATAGAAAATTATTTTTCTCTTTTAAATCTCTTTTACCTGATTTTTTTCCCCTGTTCTTTCAATTTCCTGGTCAGGCCATTGGCCTGATCAGATCAGTTGATATTTAATGTGCATCTGAATCATCATATCTTCCATCTGTTCCCTTCTTCTCTATTCTCTTCCCATTCCAAAGTAATCTTCCAAAAACCTCACTTGGAATACATCAAACATTGCTTAAAATGTATTGTCTTTATTTTATGAATAGTACTAGTCTCTACAATCTAATGCCAACCAATTTTTTCAGCAATATTAATTTTAAACATTTTAAAAATTAGTTTATATATTGTGCTAGAGACATATCTCTCCCACTTCTAATTTGTTTATAATTTCTTATTCCATGTGCTTCATATTTCCAAAGTCAAAAAGTAATTCATAGGTTTATTTATCTCATATCTTCCTTTCAATCTTTCTTGACCACTATCATGTAATATGATTTATCAATTCTGTAATTTATAATTTGATGTCTTATACACCTCACACTTTGTTCTAGAGTTGTTTTGTACATCTAAGTACTATTTCCTGATGAAAAAATAAAGCCTGAACTTCATTAAAAAATACAGTAGTTTATCATAAGTGCTTATATTGGTTATTATTTTTCTGTTTATTCTATTGTTCTATATTGCTAACAAGAGAAGTAAAGGTGTGCATGGTTTATTGAGGGAGGTCAATTTGGAAAAAATCTTCCAGTTAGTATCAGAGCTGCCAGTCAGGCTATAAGAAGAAAAACTTCTAAGGAAAAGTATAGAGAAAAAATGGCAATCTTAATTGGCCATCTGCAGATAATACATTACATTTTGCAATGTACAACTAATTTTGACCAGAATATGCAAGTTTTAACTTATAGATAACTTAATACTACTTTACTTGTAAGATATTCATTAAGTAAATATAGCCTCTTGGATTTTAATCATTGCTTAGAAAGTCATGAAACTCAATGGTTGATATCACTATATCACTACTTATTCTCATCTGGTCTTCTGCCTTTTCTAAAAAATTCATATATTTGACCTGTTACTTCATAAAATTTCTACATCTTCCACTCATAACAAAAGCACCCCAGTTTCTTGTGTTATACCCCAAAGACTTCATCTATATAATTTCCTTTCAGTCTCAAAGGAAGAATAGTTATTTTCTTTTCCTAAGCAAATTTGTAGTTTGGTTCCATTTCTTATTGGTCTCCTTCCTCATAAACCTTGGGTTATCAGCAGATAAAACATAACTTTTGCTTGGGCTCATGTTCTCCCTTTTCAATGCTAAGACAAACATGCAAACCAACAAAATCCTTAGAGTACGATTCTCTCAATTTCTCTTTCTCAAACAAAAGTTTCAGAAAGAAAGCCTATACTCTATCTTATACTTGAAATAAGGGTCCTAGTGTTGTCACTGACTGGCTGGGTAATCTTTAACAGGTCATGTGACCCACCTGAGTTTCAGTTTGCTTATTTAACATAAAATTAGTCTTATCACACAAAATGTTGTAAAATAAAATAACAAACAACAACAAACAAAGAATGTCCTATTCAATATTTAGCTCTTTGCAAATTAATCCAGAATATTTCTAAGCAAAATCTCTTTAAGTCAAGTCTTGCATGTTCAACAATGCACTTGTCTTTGCTGCTGTATCGCTTTTTCCCCACTATCTTATTCAAAGGTGCACTATTCTTACAGCCATTTTAGAATCATGATCATTTCCCTACCTTCTATTATGCAATGAATCAGTAGGTCTAAGTGATTCTTCCTTTCTCTTTTCTGATACTATTTGATGTTTCACTAAATAATAGTCTCTAAACGTTTTTTCACTCCTGTAATCAGCCCCCATTCCAATCTATCACTGTTGTTAGGCATGTTTTATAAACTACATAAATTGTCTCCATTAAAATCCTTCAATTCCTTCCCAATGCCAAAAAAATTAAACTAATATTTATTATTCTTTCAATATGATCTGATATTCAGCTTCATATTCTGCTATTAATATTTTACTTGAGCCAAATTGAACTATTTACTCTCCTTTAATATATCCCTTGTCTTTTAGCCTCCAGGCCTTTGCTCTCACCCTTATCTTTCTCTGTAGTTTCATCTCATTCATCTTACCTGTGGAAATTCAGTGGCATTCTGATTTTAACATCCTCTTCTCTTTAGCCAGAAATTATCTTACTCTTTTCTGAACACAATTATAATGTGTTCTATTCCTTTCACAGCCAATGTCCTCACATAGTACCACTGAATTAAACATTAAATATCCCATATTCCCCATACCCACTCCACATACACATAAATGTATTAGAAGAAATATTATTAATAGTTCCATGTACTTAGTATCTTCCAGAGTAGACAATTAGTGTTTTCCAATAGATAATCATCAAAAATAAGCATAAGACCTACTGCTTAAAGGAAGTAGAGATATAGATTAGAAATAGGCATAGAGATATATGTATGAGGCAAAAATAGATATAAATTTGCCAGTTGACTAATAATAAAATCTATAAACACATTCTTTTAAATAAATATAAGGCCTTACAGTAATCTGCCTCTGATAACCCAGATTTCAGATGGTCTCCTGGTCAGAGTACACACTGTAAGCTAGTTAAGTGGAAAGTTATTTTATAGATATTTTATTCAATCCATTTATTTTATAGATTAAAAAACAGATGCCCAGAAGTACTGCGGGACTTTTTGTCTACTTCTATATGTTTCTTCTCACTTAAGCATTTCCATTTGTATTGTGCCTAGATCATTTTAGGACAGGACCTGTTAATTAGGTGTTTAGGACTTCTTTCTCAAATTAGAATGTTCTCTAATCTAGAAGATGGACAGCAAATTGTTTTCTCTTTACTTTTCAGCTATCACTAAAACTATTTTTCTGATTTTCTCTCTGCTCTTTTTATGGTCAATCAGGAAACTTTTGGTGTAACTAGGTAAACAGAATAAGTCACAAAGTTTTCCCTTCCCTTCACCTATCACTAAGTTAATTTGGGAATCTTTTAGCAATTTTTCTTAAAATAATTCCCAATCTACACATTGATTTTTAACTGATAACAAATGATATGATTCCCTGTAAGTGCCTATGACTAACTTAGTCTCCTCCAATTGAAAAGTATAATATGGAACAAAGCTAGGATTTTTGTAGGGTAGATCTAGAAGGAAATGTACTGTCATGGCACAGTCCTGTCTTCTAGGTGGTGTCAGTCCCAGCATAAGCACTGCTTGATTTTTAGGAGGGAAATATTTTCAAGATGAGATAAAGTCTTTGTGGAGAAGTTCCACTATAGTTTGAATATGTATCTCCTCCAAAACTCATGTTGAAATTTAATTGCCATTGTAATAATATTGTTAGATCACTATAGTGAACTCCAAGTTTCTCTTTGAAGAATCAGCATGTCAGTATGTTCAGCTCTCTTATTCCTTGATTCTCCATTTTTAAGTTTAACTTCCTGGTTCTCTGTGCCCCTAGTTTCAGTAAACAACTTTCCCACCAGTTCTAATCAGTAGTTCACATCTGTTTCCCTGGTCACCTGCTTTGACCTGAGACATCCTTGGTCACGTGCTCTAACCTCTTCTGTAAAAGTCCCCCCACCAAACTACCCACCCTGCCACTCTGGCTCGTACCCCTGCTCTCTTTAAAATAGCCAATCAGAATTAGCTTAGACTGTGTGGTCCAACCCTAGCCAATAGGGGAATGACACAGCACCTGCATCAGGAATAAGAACCCCTTCACTTCCCTTGTCCAGGTGTAGGTGAGATGCACCCTTCTATAGAAGTAAATTGCCTGGTGAGAAAATTAATATTCTAGTGCTACTTCTTTTGCAGCACTGAAAATTTGCATATAACAATATTAAAAGGTTGAAATTTTAAAGGGTAATTAAGTCATGAGGGTTCCACCCTCATGGGTGTTATTAAAGCTGTTATGAAAAGGCAATATCTGCGCCCCTTGCCCCCTTCCATTTTGCTCTTCAGCCTTCCACCATGTGATGACAAAGCAAGAAGACCCTTGCCAGATGCCAGCACCTTGATAATGGACTTCCTAGCCTCAAAACTATGAGCCAAAAACTTTCTGTTTATTATAAATTACTCAGTCTGTGGTATCCTGTAAAACAGGTATAAAATAGACTAAGAAAAGCTCCCTGATGCAAAGGAACTGGAAGGAACTAGGAGAAAATCAGGACTCAAGTGCACCAGAGCACAGTGGGGAGGGTGGTGCTCCATAGAAATCTGGCTTCAGCAAGTCAATAAAAAATAAAATCTGTGTTATAAGAGCCTGAGAGAAAGAAAATAAATAACAGCTAGTAAAATCAGTTGACCAGAATCTGCAGAATAGATGATAATGTGAACTAGAACATTAAATATAGAATCTGCCACATTTTTCTAGGCCCATTTGTTAGTGGGGCTGGTACGTAAATTTTTTCTCTTTGTCCACCTATCCAGAAACTAATCCAAAAGGGGACAGCTGAGTTGGGTCTGGAATAGGAAGGGTCCAATAAAAATCACAAGCACTCTCTAAACTCCATTAGTAAGTAACTGTAATACTTATAAATCACAGACAATAACTTGAAAATGATTAATAAAGAGGATATTGTCATACAAGTTCTTAAAATATATCAATAAAACAACCAATTCAATAAGTGAGAATATATGTGTAATTTGAAATTCTAAAAGTCAAAATCAAAGTGTAAAAATAAGTTATATTATTTGTAATATTACTGTGTACTTGGTTATACTCTGTATTTAGTCTTGATTATATGTTTTAATAACATAACTTTATTGGATAATATAATTTCCATTTGTAGACTGGTTAATATAATTTATTAGTTCATAATTATGTGATATATTATTTATATATTTACAATGTATTGGTTAATATATTTTTAATTTGCAAGATATTACTTGTAATATTACTGTATACACTATTATGCTCTATATTTAGTCTTAATGATATGTTTTAATAATATCACTTTATTGGTTAATATAATTTCAATTTGTATTTATAAAGAAAATATTTTGCTAATATCATCCACAAAAAATTCTGCATGAAAAGGTGGCCTGGGGATAGCTAAGAAAATATCTGGCACAACTAATTTATGAAAACAGAAAAACTAATGGATTGTAATAAGAATAGTAGCTTATTATTTAGGAGTTTATTATTTACAACATCTACTTCTGTGCCAGGAATGCTACCTCCCAAATACTACTCACTTAATAAATATTTTTGATTAACTGAATGATAAATTTTCTCTTGTTGTATTAGAATATTTGTTTTATTATAGGACTTGTGGATCAAACAGACATGAGTTTGAACCCAAAGTGCACCTCTTAACATCAATGTGACACTGGAGACATTAGCCAACTTTCCTAATGCTCAAGTTTCTCACCTAAGCATGAAAATTACTAAGACCTATTTTATTCAGTTGTTTTGAGGATCTAGAAGTATAAAATATGTCATTGTTAACTTACTCTCTGACATGGAACTCAATAACATTGTTCTGTATGAGCTGGCATAAATACAAAAACCAAAATGTCTATTTTATCATCACAGTCAAGTTTCCCAACACATTTACTAAACACATTTGATTGTGACTCTATAAGGGATTGCAAAAAGCTAAGTTGCTTTTTACTGTTTGGGTGGTAATTTTCTTTAAAATCTTTCCTGGGTTCAAAAACAAAAGGGCTTTTCTGACTGGACACCCTCATCAAGGGAAAAGATTGAATGTCTCATCAGGCAGTATGCCCCTGACTGTTTTAAGCACAAGTCCTCCTGCAGAACTCTTAGTTTTGCTCACTGAACCACAAAATTAAAGTACCATGGAAGAAATCCAGAATAGCAACAATGCGGAAATATGTAATACTGAATAGCTTCAAAATTTCTGTATTTACAAAAAGTTTTAACAGATGAAATAAACAAAAGTTTATGATCTAAGAAAGGAAACACAATTTCAGTTAATTAGCACTTTTCTACTATTCTAAACCTTTTAATATGTGCAGAGGGAATATGCACTTACTGAAGTATATCAATGAAAAGATAATTAGTCTTTGAATAGAGTAATTTATCCCATTAATTTCTACCATTATGGTGGGAGATAAGATGTAAGTCAATGGCTAACTGAAAATTAAGGTCAAAAAAGAGAAAAAAAAAGATAAAAGAATAGCTTATGTCACACTCAACAATATGTATGCTTAAATAATCTTATATAACCATTTATTACAATCAAGGTCAACTATATGCAATTAATTGTGCTTGATTTGTCTTAAGGTTATTACAAATCATCCCTTTAAAAGTCACATTTTATTATTTTTTCATAAAGAACAGAAAACATAATCTAGAGCAGATACAATAATGACAAATAAAGGTTAAAAGGTTAAAAGTATAAGTAAAGCTAACTTTAAGACCTTGAATTACTTAATGGTACAATGTACATTATTTGGGTGATGGTTAGACTAAAAGCTCAAGCTTCACCTTTATGTGATATACACATATATAAAAACTGCACTTGTACCCCTTAACTTTATACAACTAATAATAAAAAAAAAAGCTTTAACTAGATATACTGGATATTTATTTATCAAAACTATAGCAATTCCTCTTAGATATTCTGGATAGGGTGCTAAAGAACAAAATTGATAATCTTTGAAAAACAATGATGACAAAGGAGAAAATGTCTAGAATAGTAATTTGAACAAATGATACTTTGAAATCCAAAGAAATTTTTGCTAAAGACAAATAATACTGAGTAAATTACTAATTAGAAAGATTGGTAAGTAAACTTTTAAAATTTTATTATATTCAGATATACAAAAGCAAAAAGTAATGCAAGGGTACACATATGCACTTACCCATGGTAGCAAATAACACCGGACCAATTCAGTTTAAACCCCCTGTATGTGTTGCCAAATGTATTCTATCCTCTTCTACACACATGTAACCACTATGATTAATGTAATATTTGTCATTTTCCTGAATTTGTTTATTTTACATACGTGCATATATATATAGCTGTGTGTATATATATACACACATACATACACATACATACACAGCTATCTATATATATGTAAAACAAATGTTTGTATGTATATATATGCATGTATAGAGATTATATATATATACACATACAGACAGACACACACACAGCTATCATTTTTCTTTTACTTTATTTGGCTTACTCTGTCTTTTCTCTAACTTCATATGAGGAAAACTTAGTTCAGTAATTTTCAGATTTTCTTATTTCTTTATAAAAATGTTTACAGTAATATATTTTCATTGAGTTATTACATTAGATACTTTCTTAAAGTTTTGTGATCAGTGACAGTTATTCATTGTCATGGAGTCCCAAATATGTTCCCTTTTCCATTACATTTTATTTTATCACGATATTATTTAGAAGATATTTTACATTTCCTTTTAAAATAGATTCCTAGCTTTATTGCATCATAGTACAACACTAAATTTATATTAAATCAAATCTTTGAAAATTTTGAGACCCTGCTTACAGCCTAGTACATGGTCAGCTTTTGTAAATGTTCCATGAACACATGCGAAAAATGTGGCCAATTATTTCTAACAAAACTGTATCAATATCTGTAAACAGCTACTTCTGTTTAAGACAGTTTGCAGGACATTGGAATTTTACTTTTGATAATTCTATTGAAGTACACCTGAAAGCACTTATGGCATAAATGTCCAAAGCTATTCATGTCAGTCTTCTTGAAAGAAAATGTCAACCAAGAGAAAAGAGGGGAAAGAAGGGTGATATGAGTTCATGTCTTTTGCAGGGACATGGATGAAACTGGAAACCATCATTCTCAGCAAACTAACATGAGAACAGAAAACCAAACCATATGTTCGCATTGTTCAACTCCCACTTATGAGTGAGAACAAATAGTTCTCACTCATAAGTGGGAGTTGAACAATGCGAACATATGGACAAAGGGAAGGGAACGTCACACACCAGGGCCTGTCAGAGGCTGGGGGCTACGGGAGGGATAGCATTAGGAGAAATATCTAATGTAGATGACGGGTTGATGGATGCAGCAAACCTCCAAGGCACATTATACCTGTGTAACAAACCTGCATGTTCTGCACATGTACCCCAGAACTTAAGGCATATTTTTTAAAAAAGGGGGAAAAGGCAAAGAAAGGAAAGGAAAGGAAAAGGTCTGAGTGCTCACTATACAGTATCTACAGCAGCAGTGTGGACTTGGCAGTGTTAGTTTAAGGGGAATCTTCTCCTTACCATTTTATATAGCATTACATTATTCATGCCCTTCTTACTTCAGCAAAACATATGGAGTAAAGGAAAGGAATTGGGTAGTGGAATTGTGAAAGATAAGTTATGCACCATAATTTCCATTCATATTTCTTTTTTCCTGAAACAATGATGTGTTACTTTGTTCAAAAAAGAATATGAAAAGCCATTTCTGTAATCCAGAATAGAACACTGAGCTTCTAAATAACACCAATAAAATGGGAATGGTCACTTGCAGAAGGATTCTAGAAATAAGTAGGAGATAGAATCAATGTGTCGAGGTGACTGAGTCTATCTAAGAAAACAATAAGTATAGAAAAAGGTAAGAAAGGTGCTCAAGTTATAAATATGGACAACAGGGTGAATTTTGCTACCATTTACTCAGCTAAATAAAACAAGAGAAGGAAAGATTTTCGGGGGAAGGAACGTGGTTGTGAATGCTGAGTTTACCCGTAGCATTTATTTGAAAACCCTTGGTAGATAAACTGGCTGTGAGTATCAGGTTATATGTATATATTTGTACATAAATCTGTCCTTATTTCATAGTTGAAATCATAGAATTAAATGACATTTTGACAGAAAAAATATACTTAATGAACACTTTGCTCTTCTGTCAGCAGTTTCAGCTTTGATGTTAGTTATTGTTGACATATCAGCAGTTACGCCAGCTTCAGGGTCTGTGCATCCCAAGATGCTTAATTTTATTAAACCATTAACACTTTTAAATTATATTAGAAATAAGCCAAGGGATAGTTGGCAGGGAAGAAGGCCACAGAAAGGGCTTAGCTGCTAATATATACCAGATATGTAAGCTGACATGATTGCCTAAACAGTTTTATTGAGGTGCACCTGATAGAGAATAAACAGCACCTATTTTCAAATAAACAACTTGATAAATTTTAACAAACATTTAAACTGTGAAATTATTACCACAATTAAGATAAGCAACGTATGTATTACCCCCAAAATTTCTTCAAGCTCTTTTAAGTTCCTATTTCTGATCTTCCCTACATATGTGCCCTCTACTCCCTGTTCCTAGGGAACAGGTGATATACTTCCTGCCATTATAAAGTTGTTTTTATTTTCCAGAAATTTATAAAACTGGAATCATGCAATATATACCCATTTTGGTTTGCCTTTAAGCAAAAGTTATGTTAAATGTCATCTCTATTGTTAGGTGTTTCAATAATTTTGTACTGCTGAGTAGGATTTAATAGTATTGCTATATCACAATTTGTCTATCCCTTCACCTGGATTTATTTGGGTTATTTCCAGTTGCTGTTAATTACAAACCAAGCTGTTATGAACATTCCTTTAGAAGTCTTCGTATAAACATATGCTTTCATTTCTCTTGGGTACACAGAGGAGTGAAATGGCTGATTGATTTTGTAGAGGTATGTTTATGCCTTTAAAAAAATACTGTCAAATTCTTTTCATAGGGGCCCAAAGTGGCTCCGGCCGGATGTCGTGGTGCTTGCGAAGGCGAGGCCAAGAGTTCAAGGCCAACCTCAGCAACCTTACAAGCTCTCATTGATTGGCAAAAAAAAAATTCTTTTCATAAAGGTATACCATTTATAATATGAACATAAGTATATGAGAATTCTAGTTGGTTTACATCCTTGCCAATAGTTGGTATGGTCAGTCTTTTACAATTGTTAACACTCTGATATTTCACTGTGGATTTCATCTGTAGATTCCCAATAAATAATGATGTTGAGTAGCTTTATCATGTGTTTATTTGCCATCTGCATATCTTTGAAGTGTCTGTAAAATATTTTGCCCATATTTAATTAGGCTGTCTGTTCTTCATATATTCTACATGCAAGTCTTTTTATCAAATATGTAATTTGCAAATGTGGCCCGTCTTTTCATCCTCTTAATAGTGTCTTGATATACAGAGGTTCCTACTTCCGCTGAAACCAATTTCAATATTTTATTTTATGCATCATGCTTTCAATGTTGTTTCTAAGAAATTTTTGCCTAACCAAAGGACACAGATTCTTTCCTATGTTTTATTCTAGAATTGCTTTAGTTTTAGGTGACACATTTAGGTCTATGATCCATGTTTTAGTAAACTGTTGGATACAGCACAAGTTACTGATAAAAGTTCCTTGTTTTACACGAGAATATTTAGTTCTTTCAGCACATGAGTAAAAAATATTAACCTTTCTCCACTGAATTGCATTATATGGCCTTTATTTTTACTTTAAAAAATGCAACTATGCATAATATATGATACTACCTCTTATAAAACTTTCCAAGTGGTAAAAATTACTTATAAGAGCATGAATTCCCTTAAAACAGGGAACAAATGAAAAAGAATGACCAGAAGTTCTCAAATGGATTAATATTGAGTCACAGTTGAGAATCTCCTATCTGTTAATCCTTACAGTAAGACAAATTTTCCTCATCTGAAATGCAATAAATTAACTTTCTGGAGGCAGGAATTTAATTAGATAGTCCTATCCTATCCCAGAGGTTCTGTGATTCTGGATCTGGGAGTGAATATCCCTTTCCAACTGCAGTTACATGTATCAGTAGAATTTAGGATACTGTATTTTGTCATACTCAACTTGAGGAATTATTATATCTTCAAAATTAAATTTATTAAGATTTATAGGTGAAAAAAAGGTGATTATTTGCATTTTGGCATCCATATATTGTAAACCAAATGTGATATGTTAGTAAGTAATAGAGCTCAAATACCAAGAGAGGTAAAGATTGTTTTGATACTAATTAGTGTTGCCAGAGTGAAAGCTTACCCACATGTGATTACTGTTAGCATCGAGGTTTCTTAATCACTTTTGTTTACTGAGGCCCTCCTGAGAAATGCTGCCATGAATTAAATAGTTAATTTTTAAAAATAATAATTTAATCCAAAATTGAGATTAATTCACCTTTCAGAGATATGCGAACAACATAAAGATGTAATCAGAATTCTCAGAATTAAATAGAAGCAATTCTATTGTTTTCTGTGTTCGCTATGAAGAGAATCCCCTCTGTGATTCTCCAGGGATTTGCTACCATCTTTATTGTCTGAAAAAGAACTTGATATGTCATATTCTCTAGTCTGCTCATATCTTAATATCTGAAGCCTATGCTCGTGGTCTAGACATTTACAGTAATTACACTCTAGCCATCTTCTAAAATGCACTGTCCCTGAGTAGATACAATTAAGCTCCACACACATCTTAAAGAGTGTTTTTAAACTAAAATTTACAGCTTGTATCTCTCAGAAGCCTCTAAAAACATACTCTTGAAACATATCAAATGTTGTTATCAGAACAGAGTGTCTGGAACATAATCAGATATTTGGGAAGTCTCTAAGGGTCATTAAGAAACAAGGTGGAGTACAGTTCTACTAGATTACATCCTGGTGGCTTTATTTAGTGCTATACTAAGAATTTCTCATCTTTTTACATTGTGTGCATAATATAAAATGAAGGACAACATACTATTGCATAATTTTCTTGTCTCATTATGTACCTATCATCTGTATCCTCATTTAGTAGCATTTGTTATTTTCCTATTGCAAATAATTTTTATCTTGTGTATTTCATGTTTACATTTTGGTGCAATTTCTGAAAGTTGGCTAACTCTAAATAAACATTTTCTATAGCTCAGCTTTCTACAGCTCACTTTATTAGAATAAAATCTTTATTCTAATAAAAAGAGAACAGTCTTACATGCATATGTCTGACCCTCTTTCCAGAATTTCTTTTGATGGAACAGATTTGCTACTGACCTGTCTCGACATTACTGGGCCTGTTAGCCTGAACTTTGGGTACACTGCCAAGTGAGGACCTTACCTTACTTTAGAGGGCCAGCTTGGCCAATTTAGTTCCATTTCAGGAGAAGTAGACATTAAAGCCTACAATCAGTGGAAGAAAGTGTTGCTATAGCACTTCCCAGTCCACAGTGCTCTTAGGAAAGGATGGAGGGAGTTGCCTAGCAAGAGGATACTTCTTTCACTGTCTAGGTTCTGATGGGGGAAAGAAAAGTTTTTGGTATAGGACTTAGGTCTGTATCAGCTGGGCACAGTGGCTCACGCCTATCATTTCGGCACTTTGGAAGGCCAATGTGGATGGATCACAAGGTTAGGAGTTCAAGACTAGCCTGGCCAATATGGTGCAACCCCATCTCTACTAAAAATACAAAATTTAGCCAGGCGTGGTGGCATGTACCTGTAGCCCCAGCTGCTCAGGAGGCTGAGGCAGAAGACTCACTTGAACCCAGGAGGCAGAAATTGCAGTGGGCTGAGATCACACCACTACACTCCAGCCTGGGCGACAAAGTGAGACTCCATCTCAAAAAAAAGAAAAAAAGTATCAAGCTCTGACTTGGATGCATTTTTAAAGGCTTTGAATAATCCTATAGATATGAAAACTTATGCTATATCATGCAGCTAGATCCTGTGACCAAATCAGATCCAGTACATGTAAAAATAACAAGGTAACACATAACAGGTGCTAAGTACTATACAATATTTCTGAGCTACACATATGCCCAAAGCATGGCTTCTGGGTGCTAGAAGCACATCACTTAGTGCTGCTTTTAGTGGGGGTGAAAAGACACAAAAATAACCTTGTTGGAAGACTAAAAAATAATAGGAAGACTATTATAATCCTAAGTACTCTAGGTGAAGAACTTGAAAAACAACTACAAAATGTACAAATGAAAATGATTTTTAAATAGTACAAAATTGTTCAATTTTATTGCAATAGAATTTGAATGAATTGATTGCTGAATAGCAGCAATAATCTGGCTTTCACCCTAATAGGGACTTCAGTTCAAAGCCATCATGGAACATCTCCAGGATGTGGACTTTCCTTTTATTTATTTATTTTTTAACTTTTCAGTTCAAGGTTAAGTGTACAGGTTTGTGACATAGGTAAACTTGTGTCACAGTGGTCTGTTGTACCGATTATTTCAGCACCAGGTATGAAGCCTTGTACCCATTTATTATTTTTCCTGATCGTTTCCCTCCTTCCACCCTCCACCCTCTGCTAAGCCCTAAAGTGTGTCCTACCTGCCTATGTGTCCATGTGTTCTCATCATTTAGCTTCCACTTATAAGTGAGAGCATATGGAACATAAACCAATAGAACAACATAGAGAACCCAGAAATAAGGCTGAACACCTACAACTACGTAATCTTTGACAAACCCGACAAAAACAAGCGATGGGGAAAGGATTCCCTATTCAATAAATTTTGCAGGGATAACTGGGTAGCCATATGCAGAAGACTGAAACCGGATCCCTTCCTTATACCATGACATGGACTTTCATAACAACAGCCTTCAGCCATTCAAATAAATACCATATCAACAGTGAGGCATACTTGTGAGTAGATCCTTCTCATGAGAAATCTGGGGATCACTGTTAGACAAAATATGATAAAATGCCTATTCTACTAGACCTTGTACCTCATAAGAGCACAATTTATTTTTTATTTATCTTTACATATGATGTCACCTAGCAAAAGAACTGTCAGTGTTAGTGTTCAGTAAACAGTCTCTGAATAGATGAATGAATGAATGTATGCATGGATTTCTTCCACACAGTATGATACAGTGAACTGCCAAATATTTAATTAAATCGTGTATTTGGGGATTTATCTCTGTGTGTGTTCTTGCGTGTGTGTGTCTGTGTATGTGTGTGTGTGTGTGTGTGTGTGTGTGTGTGTAGATAACTAGAAAGATATGAGTATGTTTTATTATGTTAAACTCTTAATGAAAATTGTATTTAATTAAAGAGTTCATGCAGGATCTTACAAGTATGCTTCACTATAAATTATCCTGTTATATTAAAAACCCTTGCATAAGTAAAATAGTTTACTAAATGATAGTTATTTATACTTACTTGGAATTTTAACAGTGGAGATAGTCATAGGGACTGAACTCATGTCATGTACACACATATACATCTATGTACAGTAGCAAATCCATGAATATAAGTTAACTTGGCTGTTACTTTTTTAATATAAAATAATTTCCATCTTAGGATGAAAGTTAAATGGAGATTCAGGCAGCTATCTCACACTTAGGCTATACCAAAATTGGCTACAGTAAAGAAGCTAATTGGAAAATAATGACAGTGTACTAACTGAAATACATTATTCTATTAGGTAATGTTCTCTTTGGATAATGTCATTATTTTTAAATCAATAATGAATTTCAGTGAAAATTAACAGAAATATTTGGAAATTACATTCTGTTAGGGAATTTGAATATACAGTCATATGTCACTTAACAGGAATACTTTTTTTTTAATTGTATTTTAGGTTCTGGGGTACATGTGCAGATCATGCAGGATTGTTGCATAGGTACATACATGGCAAGGTGGTTTGCTACCTCCATCACCCTGTCACCTATATCTGGCATTTCTCCCCATGCTATCTCTCCCCAACCTCCCCAACCCCTGCTGACCCATCCTTCCCCTCCCCAAAACAGACCCCAGTGTCTGATGCTCCCCTCCCTGTGACCATGTGTTCTCATTGTTCAACATTCACCTATGAGTGAGAACATGCAGTGTTTGATTTTCTGTTCTTGTGTCAGTTTGCTGAGAATGATGGATTCCAGTTTCATCCATGTCCCTACAAAGGACAGGAGCTCATCCTTTTTTATGGCTGCATAGTATTCCAAGGTGTGTATGTGCCACATTTTCCTTGTCCAGTATATCATTGATGGGCATTTGGGTTGGTTCCAGGTCTTTGCTATCGTAAACAGTGTCACAGTGAACATACATGTGCATATGTCTTAATAATAGAACAATTTATAATCCTTTGGGTATATACCCAGTAATGGGATTGCTGGGTCAAATGGAATTTCTATTTCTAGATCCTTGAGGAATTGCCACACTGTCTTCCACAGTGGTTGAACTAATTTACACTCCCACCAACCATGTAAAAGCATTCCAATTTCTCTACATCCTCTTTTCCAGACTTTTTAATGATTGCCATTCTAACTGGCATGAGACGGTATCTCAATGTGGTTTTGATTTACATTTCTCTAATGACCAGTGATGATGAGCATTTTTTCATATGTTTGCTGGCCTCATATATGTCTTCTTTTTAAAGTGTCTGTTCATATCCTTCACCCACTTTTGAATGAGTTTTTTTTTTTTCTTGTAAAACTGTTTTAGTTCTTAGCAGATTCTGGATATTAGACCTTTGTCAGATGGGTAAATTGCAAAATTTTTTCCCATTCTATTGGTTGCCAGTTCACTCTAATCATTGTTTCTTTTGCTGCACAGAAGCTCTGGAGTTTAATTAGATACCATTTGACTATTTTGGCTTTTGTTACCAATGCTTTTGGTGGTTTAGTCATGAAGTCCTTGCCTATGCTTATGTCCTGAATGGTTTTGCCTAGGTTTTCTTCTAGGGTTTTTGTGGTGTTAGGTCTTATGTTTAAGTCTTTAATCCACCTGGAGTTCATTTTAGTGTAAGGTGTAAGGAAGGGGTCCAGTTTCTGCTTTCTGTACATAGCTAGCCAGTTTTCCTGACACCATTTATTAAACAGGGAATCCTTTCCCCATTGCTTGTTTTTGTCAGGTTTGTCAAAGATCAGATGGGTGTAGATGTGTGACGTAGCCTCTAAGGCCTCTGTTCTGTTCCATTGGTCTATATCTCTGTTTTGGTACCAGTACCATGCTGTTTTTATTGCTGTAGCCTTGTAGTATAGTTTGAAGTCAGGTTGAGTGATGCCTCCAGCTTTAGTCTTTTTGCCTAGGATTGTCTTGACTATGTGGGCTCTTTTTTGAAGCCATATGAAGTTTAAGGTGGTTTTTTCCAGTTCTGTGAAGAAGGTCATTGGTAGCTTGATGGGGATAGCATTGAATCTGTAAATTACTTTGTGCAGTATTGCTATTTTCACGATATTGATTCTTTTTAAACATGAACATGGAACGTTTCTCCATATGTTTCTGTCCTCTCTTATTTCATTGAGCAGTAGTTTGTAGTTCTCATTGAAAAGTTCCTCTATATCCTTTGTTAGTTGCATTCCTAGGTATTTTATTCTCTTTGTAGCAATTGTGAATAGGAGTTCGTGCTTGATTTGGCTTTCTGTTAATCTGTTATTGGTGTATAGGAATGCTTGTAATTTTTGTACATTGATTTTGTATCCAGAGACTTTGGTGAAGTTGCTTATCAGTTTAGGAGATTTGGGGCTGAGTTGATGGGGTCTTCTAAATATACAATGATGTCATCTGCAAATAGACACTATTGGCTTCCACCTTTCCTAACTGAATACCCTTTATTTCTTTTTCTTGCCTGATTTCTCTGGCTAGAATTTCCAATACTATACTGAATAGGAGTGGTGAGAGACAGCATCCTTGTCTAGTGCCAGATTTCAAAGGGAATGCTTCCAGTTATTGCCCATTCAGTGTGATATTGGCTGTGGGTTTGTCATAAATAGCTTTTATTATTTGATATATGTTCCATCAATACCTAGTTTATTGAGTTTTTAGCATAAAGGGCTGTTGAATTTTGTCGAAGGCCTTCTCTGCATCAACAGGAATACTTTCTAAGCACTGTCCTTAGGTGATTTTGTCATTGTGCAGACATCATAGCATCAGAGAGTGCACTGACACAAAGCTAGAAGGTGGAGCCTACTATACACCCAGGCTAGATGGTACAGTCTATTGCTCCTAGGCTACAAACCTATACATCATATCACTGTAATAAATACTATAGGCAATTGTAACATAATGGTATTTGTACATCTAAAACATAAAAGGTACAGTAGAATAATGTTATTATAATCTCATGTAACCTTTCAACATTGTTATGTGGTACATAGCTATATTTTTAAGCAGTGTGTTTAAATTTATATATCACTATTTTCAAGCAAAAGTAGTATTCTTAAATTGGAAAATCATATGTTAAATACTAGCCTCTAGCACAATTTATTTAAATGGAAATTTTGACAGATACTTCAGCTACTTAACCAAATAAGTGATAGCTCCAGCAGACTACTGCTTACCAAAAGGGTATATACATTACAGTAAACAAAATAATGTGGAGTTCAGATGATCACTCTTAGAAAGTTGACTGAAGATAGGCTTGTCTCATCATACTTCAATATGCAACTATTCAGTTCCCTAGGAGAATATCATGAAGTGTAGACCTTCAATTCACTTAAAATAATACTGAGATATGTTAAATTACATTGCATTAATCCTTTCATAATTATTCCTCCAAAAAGCCCAAAGGAAAGTAGTCTGCTGCCTTCTTGTATGGCCTAGTTTATATTTCAACAAACTGTAGGTTGGTATGGTCCCCTTCATGAATATGCATATGTGGTACAAAGACATGCTGTTGACATAAATAATTTAATGATTCATTACTTCTTTTGAAAAAAACCATTTTATTTCTGAAATTCAGCCATTATCTGGTTCCCACTGGCAGCTACTATTCTAGAGTCTTTCTCTCTCTGTCTCCCCCATGTCTTTCTTTATCACGCCACCACCAGGTGGGAGGCCTATATTGCTATGTTTTTCTCTTTGGGAAGAGAGGAGAAGGATTCTGTGTTTGAGTTCTGTATTACTCTCAGAAACCTGTGTAATGGTTCCACGCCTATTGGGACTCTACTTGCTTACCTTGTAGAAATTGGTCAATTCTTAAAGATGTGTGTTTTGTTGAACTCTTTGCTTAATTTCCCACATATCCCTTGTAGTTTTCAGGCAGCTGGTGTTTCTCAACTAAAATTAAATATTGCAAAATGTGGCATACAATTGTGAAAATACAGAATCATTTTCTTTCTTTCCTTTCTTCAACTGTGATGTGGAAGTGGAGCCCTAGAGCCCTTGGATACCAAATAATTTTCAGTAAATTCTTCACTGTAGTGTATATTAACAGTTGGATATTACATCCCACTCTGCCAACTTCCAGATGCTAAGGTAGCAAAAGAAGGAGGTGCTGAGATATAGTGGAGTCTTCATTAGTGGGGTCAGGGCTCCTGTTGAGATAGCCACTGAGTCTCATGCTCTTGGGTACAGCTGGTGGCAAGTTCCTGCAATCAGGAGCCATCACTAGCAGAAAGACTGTAGAGTCATTTTAATCAGTCTTTGGCAAAGCTGGCAGTAAATGTACTAAGTGGATACATTTTCCTGTAAATTGCCACTGTAGCTTTAGAGTTCTGCTTGAATTGAGGCAGCATTATGTAATGTAGAATCAAAGAGGATAGAATCAAACATTCTACTAGTTCTCAGCACAGCATACATTTATTCTATAAAATTATTCTGTTTCTTGATCCAGGGAACAGCACTGTAAATTATTCACAAGGTAGATATGCAGAAGGCATATACAATATATCTAAAGTATTATTTAAATGGACCCTAGAATGTTTATACAATAGTAAAGAGTTGAGAATGATATATTTTATGTTTCATTTAAGCAGAACGTGCAAGGTTAATTCTATTAAATTTTTTAGTTTTTTTTTCCAGCTATGTGTATATGTAATTTAAACTATCTAATGATTCTGTGAGGCTTTAATAAAAAACCAGTGGTTCCCTCTTCCTCGCTCCTCACCCTACTTCATAACAGCAAAGATTTTCCTCTCTTAGCTAGTGAGCTAGGTACAGGATTCAAGTATTTGTCCCATAACTCTAAAGCAACATGTTTATTCTGCTACATTAAGATTTGCTTCCATTTTCTCTATTTTCTATTGACTTTCTATTATGGAAGATGGAGATGTAGTTCTCTTACATTTCTGTTCTCACTTCTCTTCTTTCAAAATATAATTTTGATTACATCAACATTCAGTGTTTAAATTATTATTACTATTTTAACATCACTCACAGATGACTCATGATAAGTACTAGAACTACATTCCTGTCTTGTATGATGTTTTGTTCTTCCTGGAGTTCTTAATTTCTTCAGTTTCCCCATTACCTAATTTTTTCATCTATCATTCATTTTCCTTCTTAAATTCAATCTTTTTTCAACTCACTAAAAATGAGTAATCTCTCAGCTTTTTTCAATATGGAAACTTATTCCTTGCTCTACTGAAAACTTATAAATTATACGAAAGATAATAGGAATGATTTTGTGAGTATCCATGTACCCACCCCCTCTTCAGATTAAGAAATAAATTATGTGAAATGTAAAAGTCCTCATGTTCCTTCCTCTAATATATCCCCATCCACCCATATAACCTTTTTAAAATATTTAGTGTTCATTATTCCTATCTATTGATTTTTACTTTTTCCATGTATATAAAACACAAAAGTAAAATATACTATAGTTTGGAATATTTTTAAATATTTTAGAAATATTACTACTGTATATTATACAAATTGTTTATTCCCCGTTTTTCACTTGACATTTTCATGTTTACAGATTCGTTTATGTTGACACATGTAATTGTAAGTTACT
The DNA here is from genome assembly GCA_031835075.1 of Saguinus oedipus. NCBI lineage: Eukaryota > Metazoa > Chordata > Mammalia > Primates > Cebidae > Saguinus > Saguinus oedipus. The sequence goes on from CM063172.1 coordinate 112,585,574, forward strand.
GACTTTCACTGCTCTGTAGCATAACCATTATGTTGAACATGCATGACTAGTGGTAGTAAACATAAAGTCATTTCATTTGGTCTTTTAATGTCACTTGCTTGAAAGTGAAAAATCCTTACAGATTCTATGATTTAATGGGTACTCTGAGAACTTTAAGTCACAGAAACAGTCTCACTTCAGTCTTCAGTTGAAAAGGTACAGTCATGTATAATTACAAAGGTTCAAATTTGATTTAAAATCTGGGTTTCTTCTCTTTCAGCTTGCCTTCATATGAAAAAGAAACTTGCAGCCACCTAGAAAAGAAGATCTGGTACTTCTTAAGCTTTTGATTGTCCTTCTCTCCATTGCCTATCTTTCAAACACAAGAGAAAGTCCAAGAGTTTGCAAAGCTGCTCACCCAAACATCTTTCAACAATCCAACCACACCCAGTAACTTCAAATTTTAAGCTATATGACTACAATAATTCCTATTTGTTTCAGCAGCCATTAAGTGACATTTTTGGTTGTTACTTGCAAACAAGTATACTCCAAATGATATGATAGACTTTTAGTATTATTAAAGTATCCACATTTGCTATTATAATCATGTGGGTTTTTTCTTTTTTCTATTTTAATCTGTTACTATGGTGAATTACCTTAAAGGTTTTCTATTGAGAAAATATTTTTGGATTTCTGTGATAAATCTAACTTATGTGTGTACATATGTATATACATATATAGGTATGTGTATGTTCATATACATATTCACAATTCCTTCTAAAACCCTTCTAAACTTAGATAGGTACTCAACATTTTCATCTCATCTTTCATAATTTCCACTTTTTAAAAAACTCTGATTTAAATCCCAATAATTGTGCCTACCAATTTACAAATTCTTTTTATATAAATTTTTCATTACTGTTTATCCAGTATATTGAATTTCTAATACATTTTCAAAATTCACTTTGGGCTTCTCTAAGCCTGCCTTTTTAAATAGTCTTTTAGCCTTTAGTTATTAATATACTCTTCCATTTCTTTAAATACACTGAACATATTTATTCTCTCTTTCATGACTAAAATTCCAGACTCTGCAGTTGTTGCTGAGATGTTTCTATACTTTATTTCCTGACTCTTCCTCCTGTCATCTTTTCTTTCATGCAATAAGTAATGTTTGATCAATTTAAGTTCCTTAGAATTTTATCATTAGGAATTATTGAGCCTGGGATTAAAGTTCATTTTTCCAGAGATGTCATCCTAAGGCCCTGAATCTAGAGCTAATCTCAGTTTATTAATGTCCGGCAACACATTAGAGTGTTTGCAGTGTATCACACCACACTTTCGGATTTAACAGTTCTAGGACAAAATTTCTTATTACCATATAGGGTTCTTTAAATTAAAGTTTTCCACAATTTTTGCATTCTTATGTCTTATCTGGTTGTCCTTAAAAACCAAAGTTTCAAAAACCCCAAAGTAGCAGGAAATTATTTTTCTTAACAGGAGAAAGATTTTTAATCATCTGGGTCTACATTTCAAGCTGTGTATGAAGATAATTGATATGCTTTCTAATAGGATGCATGTATTGATGTCTAACAACTTTATAATTTTTAGATTTTCCTACTTCATTTACATCTTATGGGATGTTTGTCTTTATTTCCCATATATTGTTTTCTGAAAGTTTTAACTCAAATCTGGAAGAACTAAGATGTAGTTAAAGGTGGTAAAGAAGGAGCTGAATAATCAATGTGTCATATTAAAACTCGAATTAAAAATCAAACGCTGAAAGTGATGATGTTAATAGGTAATATTGATGAAAAAGAGGTTGGCTAGTGATTAAAATAGTTTGAAAAGCAATATTTTTTTCTATTTCAATGTAGCTGCAATTGTAGCATTTTGTTCTGCCCCATGAGTCAAGTATAAAACCTTGCTTTGTTTATTCATTTGAAACCCCTAATGGTGTTTATACAAATAATACTATTATACTATATAGACCTTAAATAAAGTTGAAACCCATTGAGTATAACATTTGAAAAAACAGCTTACAAAATCTAGAAACCAGAACAAATCTTGAAATGTAACTGTCCCAGTTGGCTATAAGGTAATTGTGATTTTGGTGGTATTTGTTTCCCTTAATACATTTCGGGGGGCAAGTGCTGCCAGGATAGGTATTCAGTGACTAAGAATGTAGAAGACTGCAAAGTCAGGCTGTCTTAGCTCAAACCCTGCTGGCTGTGTGACCCTCAGTATGTTCCTAAATCCTTCTAAGCTTAATTGTCTATATCTGGTAAATGTGGATAATAATAATACCAAGGTCAGAGAGTTGTTGTGAAGCTTGTAGGAGGTAATGTTTTAGAAACGCACAGCACAGGGTCTAGCACAGAGAATTGCTCAAACAGACCTTCATCTTCTCAGGCTCTGAAAAAGTTAGATCTTTCAGAGGCTAGTCTGGGAATACAGGCCTAAAGTTTGAAATAGAAGCTAGAACTTTAGACAATTCCATATGTATGTAGCCAATAGTAGTTGGTTTATCTTTCTAACAGCTTTAGCAGAGAAGCAGCAAAGAAAATCAGCTGCAGGCTGTGAAGGTAGGGGAAAGTGCACCATGCATCCAGTCACTTTCTCTGCTATTTTCTTCTTTGCACAATATTTTGAGTGATTTAGGGGAGTTAGGGATTGAACACACTGGTTTTTCATCACACAAACTCATTTCCTCAGAGGCTAGACTGCATCACTTAGTACTGGGTAACCTAGAGCAAGCAGAGCTTCATAGCACAGGGCCAGAAGCAAAGTACAAACTCAACAATAGCTATAGTTTATCATTATTATCATTACATTTACTTGAAGAATAAATAACTTAAAAATTTATACATTTTTTTCTTATGGCAAAAAAATTTTATGTGGAAAACAACTTAACCCAATTGTAAATTTGGCTAAGTCAGTCATCTAGAATAACCAGCAATGATCATCCAACCCTCCTCTTGTTACAAGTGCTTAAATTATGAGCTCATTACATTTGCTATAAAGGATATAATCTTTTCTCAAATGGCTTTCCTGTTGAATATCTCATCTTATTCTTACAATTTTTCTATGTGGTAAAACAAATTATTTCCATTATTTTACAAATAAGAACACAAATGTACCAAGAGTCTGGGAAACTTGACTAAAATCACAAAGCCTAGTGCAGCCCAGCATAGGGTGACAAAGACTCAGGAGCCCCGGGCTCTGGTCCTGGTGTCATCTCTAATGAGCTTGTCTTTGAACAGCGGGGATAAAGTTACCTGCTCTATCTAAAGTTCTCGCAGTATCATTCTGAGAAACAAGGACAATAATATGTAAAATGTGAAAGTACCTTCAAACCCACACGATAGTAGACAAATAAAAAATGATATTATGTAACATGAAAATCATGTTATGCAGTTGAGGCTATATCTAGCTCTAGCTTCTACGTAAAAGAAGAAAGACGACTGTTCCATACCACTCCTGGAGAGAAAAGTGACAGAAAAATATTTTATTATACGGGAAAAATGCTATATTTCTTAAAGAAAAAAATATTATTTCCTACTGGGAGAGAAAATTCTTAGAGGAGAATGTGGCAAGAATAATGAACTTTAAATCAGGGCATTTGGAATGAAATCCTGTATTTGGCACCAAGTAACTGCAACTTTCCTTAAATTCTTAAAAAATGTGGACCTCAATTTACTTTGTGTAAAGTGAGGTTAGACTAGAAAATATTGAAGGTCTTTTTCAGCTCTGTCATTCTCTGTTGCTATATTTCTGCTAAGTGGAAAGCTTTTGTGAAATTGCTAAATACAGTACCACCTCAGTTGAATTGTGGGTCCTAAAAATGGAATGTTCTGAATAATGGAATTTTCCATTTAACTGACAGTGAAGTTTATCTCAGTTTGTTATCTTTCTATATTCCTCCTCTTGCTACTGTTTTGTTTTCGCTAACCCTCTGTTACAGGTTTGCCTCACACAACTGTCTGTGATACACCCTTTCCCTTGGTCTTCCCTCTTCCTTGAAGGGAAGCTCCACACTGCCCTCTTGCAGTTTTGTCCATAGAGTTTTGACACTATCCTTGTTTTACATATTAAATGCACAACACTTCCAGTGCGCCACATTTTTGCAGCAACAACAACAAGAAAAGAAAAACAATATCAGAACATTTTTGTGGGGTCTGTAATACACAGAATAGGCCCTCAAAAATGGCCACATCCTATTCCCCAGAACCTGTGCATATGTTACCCTACATGGCAAGATGGGCTATAATGGATGCAATTAAAATAAGAATATTGAAACAGGATGATTTGCCACATTATCCAGGTGGACCCAATGTCATCACAAGGGTCCCTTATGATGAAAAGAAGAAAGCAAGAAAGTCAAAGTCAAAAAAGATGTGAAGCCCTAAGCAGAGACCAGAGAGAGAGAGATTTAAAGATGCTACACAGCTGGCTTTCAAAGTGGTGCAAGGATCCATGAGCCAAGAAATGCACTCAGTGCAAGGGGCCATAAGCCAAGAAATAAAGGCAGCCTCTAGATGCTGGAAACAGCAAGGGAATTGATTCATCATCACATCTCTAGAGGGAACGCTGGGTTTTATCTTAATAACACCCATTTCAAACTTCTGACCTCCAGATCTGTAAGTTAATAAATTTGTGTTACTTTTTAAGTCACCAAATTTGTGTTTCTATAGCAACTATAGAAAACTAATACAAAGCGACTTGCTCTTCTCAGTAGTTGGACTCATTTGTAAATTGAATTTTGGCCTAACTACTAGTTGCTGGTAGACCTTAACAAGCTGTGTACATTTTGAAATTTCCCACAATGCTCCAATTCCCAAGCTAGTTATTGAGGTAAAACAAATTTAAATACAAGTGCTTTCTATCACAATGCAAACTGCACTGCATTTACATTCCGGTTAATCTACTGCTTCATAATTGATGTCCTCAGGTAATCACAATGAGCTAGCTTGTAAGAGATTTCTAGATAATGTTTAAGGTTGTTTGCAACCCTGAGATTACATGATTATATTGGAAAAACAAATTAGAAATCACCCAAACATATCAATTTATATCTCCCTACCTGGAGTGTACTCTGTATGACTCCGATTAACAGAATATAACATCTTAAATCTGACTATATAATGTATCCATAAGTTTCTCTGAATTATTGGTTAATGCTATCTGGGTATTTCTACACTTAGCGCTAAGTACTTTTAGAATTCTTTCTTCCCTATTTACTTATGCAGAACTTGAGAGCAGCACCCCCCTCCACCCACCTGCCACCCAATATTAAGTTATGCTCTATGAAACATACTTCTATTCCTCCATGGAAACACCCTATTTCTAGATTTCTTAAAAATGGTGAATGGGAGGTGGACAACATGTAAATAACAGGGTTCTTCACTGATAATTATGGAGACATCCATGAAGGCAAAAAACTCAGTAGCTTTCTTTGAAGATGTCATGAGTCGCAGAGGAAAAGAGTTGTCCAGACGAGGAAATAGGAAGAGAGAAAAATAAAAATCTTAAAAACAGGAAGTATACATGAATAAATAATCCAAAGTGTCTTTTCAGCTTCATGGTACTCAAGGTATTTTATGTGGCCAAATATTCCAAAGCATAGCATTTAAATCATATGGACCTAAGAAATGAGGCTGGAGAAGTAAAGAGGACCAAATCAGAAAGATTCTTGTATGTCAATGCTAAGGAATTTGGACTTTATCTTACAGGACACAGGAAGCCAACTGAGAACTTTAAATGGAGAAGTAACATAGATTCTTTTAAACACTTGAAACCTATATTGGTGATAGATTTGAGTGAGATGGTTATTTGGTTAGGAAATCAGCTTAGAGGCTATTAACACATTCTGATTGAAATAATGAGGGTCAATTATGAAAGACATGGAGGACAGCCACATTTATTAATAGAACGTGAAAGTGAAGTTGATGAAGACTCCCTCTCTCCACCACTACAATCACCAACACTAAATTGTAATATTTAATAGTCATGAGAGTCATCAAACAAGAGCAATAAAAGATGATAAATTTCATTGTAAACATATAAAGTCTTCTGAATACTCTGAGACTAAGAGGAGATGTCAAATGAGCCATTGACAAAGCTTGGTTGAAAATATATTTGGGAAATTATAAGTACATAGATGGGTAAAAGCATTTGGTTGTTGGAGGCTTGATTCCCCAGTTTCACCCGTAAAATCTGGAAATATTATTTAATCTTTTGAGTCCAAGTTTTTTTATTTGTAAAATGAATACTAATCTAATATCTAATAAAATATTGTATGTCTTATATCTATATAAAGCACTTAGTACAATATCCATCCACAGAGAAAGCTTGATAAAAAGAGGCCCAATTTAGATGAAGTCATGATGCTGAATGACACCACGTAGGATGACATCAAAAGATGCAAAGAACAAAGCCATGGGATCACATTTATATTTAAATACTGGGCAAACAAGAAACTAAGGACACAAAAATAAAAGTGTATAACAGAAAGACAGAGAGATATGAAAACCATGGGAATGTCATGTTATAGGAGCTGAAATTACATCAGTGTTTCTTGGCTGTCCATCATTGACCAGGGAAGGATACAAGCTGTAACATAGGATAGGTCAGATGGATTTTCTTTCTCAGGTCTTTGAATTTTAGCACTATGATTCAAAATGAGAAAATTTTAATTCAGTACTTATTCACTCTATAAGTAACAGCCTGAAAAAACGTTGGACAGCCTCAAGTTTCTGAGTTTACTTCCCATGTCTCCCAATTCTTGTTTTGGTATCTTTCCCTTAAGAGTTGGTACATGTTTCTTGTGAACAGACAAAAGAACATCCTTATTCATATTTTAAAAAGAAGATAATAGATAGCCTCATTTGGAGATAAAATGAAATAAGAACTGGTAGTCCTCCATTAGATTTGGCAATCAGAAGAAGCTGAAACCTGATTGCAGTCGATCATGAAGGGTATGGGAAGTCAGGTAGTGGAGATCATACATTTGGGTTTCTCTTTCTAAAGACGGTATGAGAAGAATATGATAAAAATAAGTTGTGTTAGAGGAAGACCTTTGAGTTTGAATTGTTTCATTAGATGTGAGAGACATAAGCATGTTTATAATCTCGGAAAAGCCAATAGAGAAGCATATTCTGAGGCTACAAGAGGGAGAGGATCGATGATGAGAACAAGACAGGAAAGAGGCAGGTTAAGAGGGCGTAAAATGTATGCATGGAAGAGATTAGTGCTGAACAGGCAGAAGGGCACTGCATTTCATGGACTGGATAGACTTTGAGATAGTATGAATCAGGAAGCAAAGGAAAATAGCCTGCTAACCTTACTTTTCTCCTTAAAGAAGGCGGCAAGATCTACAGCTGAGAATAAAGGTGCAAGAGTAAAATATTGGTTTAAAACTTATGGTTAGACTAACTTTTAAGGAGGAGACTAACTTTTAAGGAGACAAAGGAATAAAGACAAAAGAATTAATCAAATACACTAAGAGCGGTGTTGACATAGAGACCATGAATATATGTAACTTTTCAGCTCCCCAGATAAAGGAGCAGAAAATGTAGATTTTTGACCTAGAAGTTGGAATTTGCTACTAGATTGTTGTATTCAAAACAAGGTGCAAGATAAAACCAATGAATGAAGCAGATGGGGTTTCAGGGTGAAAGAGCAGAAAAATGAGAAAAGAGTTTGATGGGGAAGGGCTGAGAAGCGTGGCTGCTGCTGGTTATCTGGAAGAAAATTGAGAGAGCTTGAGATATTTAACATGAGCATCATCTTTGAGCTTGAATGATATGTATAGTGGAATGAGAACCTGTGAAATCTGAAAACATAGGTGGTTACAACAAAGTGAATTATGGTCTGGAGTTAACATTACAGAAGCTGCTAATGAAGATTTGATCCATAATTGAGAAACAGAACAGGAAAGACAGAGGTCTCTGGATTAAGTAGAGCCAAAAATGTAAAGACTAAATTACTGAATGGATTTAAATCCTCTAAGATTATGGCAGGACTTTGAGTGAAGGAAAAGGAGGAAACGTCTATACATGAGAAAGTCTGAATAAGAAGATGGTTGATTAAAAAAGAGTCATACATTAGTGCAGCTACATGAGAGAAACCACAGAGATGAAAAAGTATTCTTATGTAAGACTGGCTGAATAAAGGGGTAGAAACAGCAGAAGGAAGCTAATTGAATGCAAACTCGTTCCTCTGAATCTATTGACAATAGAGATAAAATCAAAGAAGTGGAGAAAAAATAGACACATTTCTACATTTGATTAGATGAAAATTACATGCAAATTAAGTAGGTTACATCATCGTTCAACCCAATATAGCTGTTAGTCATCTGGGATATTTTGGTTGCGTGGTTTTTTTATTTTGTGCGTGATTATTCACAATATGAAAATGATCATTCTTAGCTAACTTCCTCATTCTCCCCAAGACTTTTCTCATGGGCAAAAGTTTGGCAAGAATCTTATCACAATATTGGTGCCTCCGTCCTGATAGAAGGTCAGAGCTCAGATACGTGAGTAGAATCACAGAAGAAAAAGTATTCTTATAGAAGACTGGATGAATAAAGGGGTACATGGCAGCAGAAGGATGCTAAGGAAATACAAACTCATGCCTCTTAATCTACAGACCATAAAGGATAAAATCAAAGAAGTGAAGAACAGAATTTTCTTGTATATTGCCAGCCTATTACATAAGAATGATCTGAGATGTCTTGCCCCTTAGCATTCTTTTTTAGAAACTACATTTTGATTGATTTACTGCAGATAGTTTTAGGATTTGCTTATGCCTAAAAATTTTACTCTCAAAATACAACCATTGTACAAAGCATAAAATATACACATGGTATAGACAATATTTGGAGCTATAGCTTAATATGAATAATCACTTAATGGTGATTTTTGTATGGTGACTGAAATATATAATCTAATGGCAGTAAGAGTAGAAAATTTAGGTTTAAGATATGACAAAGAAACATATACAATTTTTTGATAAATGTATAAGGTATTATTTTCAAACATTTTCATTCCTACATAAAGTGTTGGCTCCTAATTGGGAAGAATTAGTTGAAACAGAAGCAATTTTACAACATAAGCCCACCCAGTTCTTTCAGGAAGATGTGTTCTAATTTCAGAAAGAATAAAAAACCAATGTGTTATTTGAAATTCTAAAAAGGTATGTATATCACCAAACTATCTTAAGCTTCCTCAGCAGAGTACAAATATAATACATTCCATCATAAAATACTGTTTAAAAATTCTGAGTAAATGACCGTTCCACAAACAGTGTCATAGATCATATATGAATTTCTGAACAGCATCACTAAATTGTAACTTCAGTCAGATCCGTAGGTTTCCATTTATTCCATGTGGTGCACAGTTTTGTGAAGTTCCCTTTTGGCAAAAGGTCAGAGCTATTACTATTCTTGAAATAAAACACAAATTTATATTAAACAAAATTGAGCAAAACTAACCACTTGGTTCTAAACATACCTTCGAAACACCCTGACTCCCTCATTGAGCCATATTTTTATGATTGTATGTAGCCCTGATGTTGGTCATACTGGTGATGTTAACAATTGTATAATCATCACAACTGGTCTCTCAGCATCATTTCAGGGCCTTGTTCCCATAAGACAGGCAGGGTGATCTTCTCAAAATGCAATTCTAACCATGCTACTCCCCTCCTCAAATGTCTGCTGTGGCCATAACCATAGCACTATAGGTTTTGGCCTTGTCTTTTTCTCTGATTCCACTTCAAGGCACTCTGCCTAGCTCTCCAATACAACCATATTCCCTGCATCCACGGGGCCTTTGCATAAGATAGCCCTCCTTCATGAACTGCTTTCTCTCTTCTCCCTCTCACTATCCGCTTCACCTATTTCACTGTTTCTTTAGGGCATAGCTCACAGCATGTTGCCCCAGAGCGGTTTTCTCTGACACCTCATATTCCATCAAACTTACCCTGTTGCATTCTGTGCTGTGCTTTGTTAGCATCTATGACAGTTTCATTAATGAGTCTCCTCAAGAGCTCAGTGAGACCAGGGCATGTGTACCATGCCCATCAGTATACTGTCTATATCTAGCTCAGCACCTGGCATATAACAGCCCTTCAATTTGTTTGGTTGAATAAATGAAGAAAACCCTAAATATAATTACATTGTACAGAAGCTTTCATTTCATCAATGCTCACTCTAAAATTTATACAATTTTAATTTGGTAACTTAGAACATTCCTACATTTTCTAAATCTGAAATTAATTGCAAATAAAAATGTTGCTTAAGGAAAAATTGTGAAAAGAATTTGTAATGGGCAGAAGATTACTGAGTGTTCTTCCAATGGAATGCTGGTTATTGTATTTTTTTCCAGTGACAATTTTTTTATATTATAAACAAAATCAACTTTGTCTCAACCCCCAAACAAATAAACAGATTAAATAAAATTTACAGTGAATATACATAGCAAACATCTACATATGCAATTAAATACTGTGTCTGTTACTTTGGCACAAACATTAAACAAACAATATTCAAGTGTTCTTTCGGGTGAGGGGAGTTCCGAGTATTAACACTATGGGGCATTGGAAGACAACTGAGGAAGTGAAAGAACGTGGAAATCAATTTTATCATAATTCTGTCCATATTTCTGTCCATATAAATACATGTATAAAGACAAAAATGGGCCGGGTTTAGTAGCTCATGTCTGTAATCCCTGCACTTTGGGCGGCCAAGGCAGGCGGATCACCTGAGGTCAGGAGTTTGAGACCAGCCTGAGCAATATGGTGAAACCTAATATCTACCAAAAATAAGAAAATTAGCTGGGTGTGGTGGCATGCATCTGTGATCCCAGCTACACAGAAGGCTGAGGCAGGAGAATTGCCAGAGCCTGGGAGGTAAAGGTCATAGTGAGCCGAGAACGCGTCACTGCACTCCAGGCTGGGTGTCAGTGAGATGCCATCTCAAAAAAAAAAAAAAAGGAAAGGAAGCTTGAGATACTTCTTCCTGACCAAAACATAGAAAAGAAGTTAATTTTATAGTGGGAAAAGAGATTAAAATCATACAAGAGAATGTAAAGAGAAGGGAAGCAGAAGGGGCGAACCAGAGGAAACATGGGGACCTAAAGAAAGGGAGCCAGAAGGAGACCAATGCCGGTGTGGATGTTCGTCTGCTTCCATCTTCACCACTATTGTCTTAGGCTCAGGTTTAGTGTCAGTCTCCTTACTTCCTGTCTCCATCCGTGGTCTGTCAGGATTCTTCAATACCCTCTACCCTGAACCCGGCCCTTCTGTGTTGCTCCCTTCTTCTTCTCCATTTATTGGGAGCTGACTCGCTCCAGGATCCCCAGGTCATAGTTCTTTTTGGCCATTCAAAGTTTGATGCAACTCAGGAGGTTGTTGAGATGAAGGAGGCATTTTGGGCAGCCAGCAGGCTGGGAAAGACAGCCATGTACAAGGTAGCAAGGTCCAAGCAGTGGCCAACCTCAGCAGTCCCACCATTGTTCCTTCCACCCGTGCCAGGCATCTCCTGAGCTAGGTCTTGGCAGTGGACACAGCAAGCTGTGTGAAAAGTTTGTCTGCCTCAGTACATATGAGACCCTCAGGGAGATCTGTCACCTACAGCACCTGCCCCAAGACAGCATCTCTTGTCCCCATGTCAGGGGAGGCAGATTTGAGTGCTTGTCTCTTGCCCTGGTTTCCATGCTTCAGTCCACACAGTCCCTGGTGCACTGTGTAAGTTGACTTGCCATGGAGCAAGGGAGGGCAGATGGACAGACTGTACTCTAAAGGCTGGCTTAAGAGGGAGTAGCACCTGTCACCCTGTGCTAGAACCCCAGGCCAGGGGAATCGTCTGAGGACAAGCAAGGAACTAAGTCCTGTGCAGACACTCACCACTGTGGCTGGTGACAGGAAAGGGTGGTGGAGCCTGCATAGGAGACATGTCAGGGCTGCTGCTCATTTGTGTGTTGGCCTGGGGGCTGATGTCAGGACTGTAAAGGTCTCCAGGCTTCTGCACCTCATGGTCCATGCTATGGTATTTACAGTGAGTCCACTGGATGCTGGATGGGTTCTGAGGGGGGTTGGGTTCCATTAGTGAAATTCAGGGGTGTGACAACTATAGCTGGTCCAGACAACACTCCTGACTACCGGTGCGGCATTGATGGTAGACAGCAGGGAGAGGGAAACTGAAGCATCTGGTATGGCTGAGACCCCGCCCCCCACCCCAACCGGGTTGCAGAAAGCCAACAGAAGGGCTCGTATGCTTCTGCTGAGCCAGTGGGATCATGCTGTAGTACACTGGTGTGCCCCCTGCTGGGAGGCCTCCTTACCCAGTCACAGGGCCCAGCATGGGTTGCAGGCAGCTGGACCACATTTTGTGAGTCATTACCCAGTGAGACTTGGTAAGAAGGCAGTGGAATGCACTGAACCACCAGGCCTTGCATCTGGCCGCCCCATGCTGCTTTCTCTGACTAGTGAGCAGGCCCTGGTTCTATGGCTGCTGGACCCCAATCACTCTTTGGTAAGACGCCTGCTGCTGGTTAGGCATCATGGGATATAAACCAGGCTGCTGGGATGGCCCAGCCAGCTATTGACCACATTGGGATCTGTAGGCCACTGGGTGATAGGTCAATACGGCTGGTTGGGATTAGGATACTGTCCAGGGGGATTAGTAACAAACATAGATCCGTTGAGAGGGCTACATGTAGCCCCGGGGTAGCCACACTTACTGAGTAGGTGGTACATGGCTAGAGGTGGAATAGTTAGAGGTGGGGAGGGGCTGACCCATGAAGCTAGTCCGCGGTGCTGGGAGATGAGTGGGGGCTGGAATAGAGCTGCGGATGAGTCAGTTGCTTCAGTAGAATCTTGGCAGCTAAGGCTCATTTGTCCCAAGGAGTTGCTGAGGTCATCCGCCTGTGAGATCATGTGATTATTCAAGGGTGGCTATTGCTGAGGCATGGGTGGGAGAGCAAGAAGTTGCTGCTGTGTCAGCTGCCATTGCTGCTGCTGCTGTCACTACTGTACAAGGGAGAAGGCCCTGGATAGACTGCAATGAGGTGATCTGGTTACACACTCTTGGGGCATGTAGTGCCATACCTGGCCTGGAGATTCTTCCTGCATTGCCACCTTTACTGCTGCCAATGTAGTAAAGTTGGGTGAAGACAGAGATTCTGCTGAAGCTGCTGGCATGGGGACAGGATGCTGGACAGAGCCATCAGTGTCCATACTGCTTCAGAGCCATGGCACCAAGGGATTTGAGTTCAATGTCTATGCTTCTCTGGCAGCTTCTTTAGGAGCAGCTGAACCCTCTGCATTTCCCCATAATGTTATTTATATATCCTTTCTTGCCAGTCTCTCTGGGGAAAATATTCTCTCTCAGACCCTTGGATATTTGTCCCTTCTCTCTTCTATTAACTTGCTCCTCCATCCTAAAGCAACACTTTTATTTATAATTTCAGATTTCAGAAAAATGTAGAAATGTTCTAAGTTCCCACATTAAAAATATACAAATTTTAGAGTAAGGATTGATGAAATGAAAACTTCTATACAATGTCATTTCATTTAGGGTTTTCTTCATTCATTCAACCAAACAGATTGAAGGACTGTTATATGCCAGGAGCTGAGCTAGATATAGACAATACAGTGATGAGCACAGTACACATGGCCCCGGTCTTACAGAGCTCTGTGGTCTTGTGGGGAAGATAGTCATTAATGTTTGACAGTTTAATCCATGAGAGGGGCAAATAATATTGAAATTTAAGGAACATATTTCCTAAAAAACACTTCCCATATAATTAATAGCTATTTTGTATAATTACATATTGCTGCTTCGTTGTTTTGGGTTTTTTTGTTGTTTGTTTGTTTTCCCCGTTTAGTTGGGTGTTGTGTTTTACACAAAACTATTATTAAATTAAGGCTATGTTACTAAGAAATTTGGACTGTTGTTCTGCTTTTCCTGGCACTCAAAATCATGATTAGGTTTGACGTCAAACCTGTTCATAATTGGAGGTTTTATAAGGATCAGTTGAGAATTGGAAGGCAGGTGAAGATATAAAACCCTTGAATGCTTAAATGTGCTGTAAAACTATTGTAGATGTCACTGGATTTTACCAAGTAATATCCTTTCTTCTTTTTTTTTCCATCTACTGTGGCTTTTCAGTTAAAATTTTGTTAATAAAAGGAATTTCTTTATTACAGCTCTACCTATAAAAAAAAAAGGGAACATATTTACATGGACTGCTCAGTATTTAAAAATTAATTTAATCTTTTAAAGCCACAGTATGGTATATATCTTGATTACTTATATGTCATTTCTTTGATCAGGATATTCTACCCTAGAGACATAAGCAGATGCTAATTTTTCCAGTGATTACAACAGGATTAATACTTATAATCATTTGCTGATCCTACAGGGAAATTATTATGTAAGTAACTGTACAAGTATGCTAAAGAATGCCTATGCATCAATAAAAAAGTACAGCAAATCAATTGATGAAGACATTAAAAGACTACCAAGATATTTTACTAAGTGCAAAAATGTTTTAGGATAATATATATAGTATATGGTATGACATCACTAATTTTAAAACTCCACAAAAGATAAGTATACATTGATTATATATATATATATATATATATATATATATATATATATATATATATGTAGAGAGAGAGAGAGAGAGAGAGAGAATCAAATAAATTTTGCAAATACATAGAAAAATAGTCTGGACTATATTCACCAATTAATAATAGTTGTTACGGGTGAGAAAGAAACTCAGATTAAAGCATCAGGCACTTAGTACTCAAAGATAAATCATTGGTGCTATTTGAATTAAAAATATGATACTGAATTTAAGTACAAATTATATATTCACAATTTTTAAAAGAGAAAGAGAAAAAATAAAGCAGACAAATTATACTGAAGAAGTAAATTAGTCTTGTAATGACTAATTTTAGCACCACAAGTGAAGGCAATCACAGAAGAAGAAAAATAATTTTATCTCTGACATCTGAACCAATGAAAAGATTCATGTGCCAGAAAAGAGAATATGGTCTTCATTAAAGGAGAACTAAGAAGCTGTTGCCAAGATATTCTCCATTCATTCCACAAATGTGGGTAAGAATGCCATAGAAGGATGGAAATGCAGTGGTCCTCTCCCCAAGTCTCTATGGAGCTCTCCTCTCTCCTCTCTCCTCTTTTAGGACCACCTCCGAGGAGTGGCATCTAATATCACCTACCATCCAACTTAGATAGTGAAGAAATATAGACCACAGTCCATGAATGAAAACTGTATATTTCCTAAATTTTAAAACTTTCTTAAGGTTGTCATTTTTATCTTACCTGTTCACTTGTGCTTATTCTTAGGAAGAGAAAGAAACTGGGAAATTGGGGAAAACAGTCAATATTAAAGGAGAAAAATTTGCCAAGATATTGAATTATTGACGGTAGCTTTATAAAGCAAAGGCAATCAAGATATTCAGGGTTCATTGGTATGGAGACAGAATGATAACTCCCCAGTGAGGTCTCCATCCTAATCCCTGGAAACTGCAAATATATTACTTTCTATAGCAATGGGGATTTTGCAGATGTGAAAAATCATCCTGGATTACACAGGTGAGAGCAATGTAATCACAAGGGTCTTTTTAATGTGTCAGAGAGAATGAGAGACAGAAAGAAGATTTAAAGATTATACTCCTGGCTTTGCAAATGGAGGAAGGAGCCATGGGCCAAGACATCACACAGTTCCACCAACACCTTGATTTTAGCCCTGTGAGACGTTTTATATTTCTGACATGAAAAACTATAAGACAAAGAGTCGTGCTGTTTTAAGCCACTAAGTTTGTAGAATCCTGATTTTGTTTCTATACATTAATTTAAATGCCCTTTAGGTACTAATGGGCCTTAGAAAATTTTTTTGTCATACCCCTTTATATATTACAGATAAGAAAACTGAGGGCTAAAGAAGTGAGGTGATTTGGCACTCAGCTATTAATGAAAGAATTAGGGCTAACATGTTCTGATAGCTCCAGATGATACGAAAGATGGAAAAGGAAGAGAAAGTGTTGCTCAACTTCATTTTCTCTAAGTTTTTGTGATTTGCAAATATAAAAATTGGATAATATCAGGTACATGCTAAGGTTAACCCACACTGTATGCACAGCAAAAGCAACATATTAGTAAAATCTGGGGACTGTTCAATGCAGAGTTAAATTTTCAAGAGAAGATGTATGTAGAGTTAGAGTTTAATGTAAATTAGAAATACTCATTTTCTGGTTTTCTCTAAATTTCTCTGTAGTAACTTTAAAAAGGTGCAGCAGTGAAAGATAAAGACACTAAGATGGGTTCCTTTACATATTAATGGATAACTAACCAAAGACTAATAAAAATTCAATGATCATGCTGAATAGATTATTCTGGATTGTTTATCGCTCTGCAGGCAGTGCCCATACCCAGCTTCTATTACAAATTACGCAATTAAATGTAGCTTTGGAAGTTGTATCTGCATCTCTCTCAGAATGTCTAATTTGTTGCAATGGTGCAGAAGGATAATGTCTTGAAAGTTCCAAGGATCAAAATAATCCTGAGGCCTTTTAAATAAACGTCTTTTTATTGATAATTAACACACACAAACAAAGGACAAGATAATAAAAAAATCTTTTATGAATTTAGGAAAATTCAAGAATTATGAATTACAAGGCTTTTGAAATGATAATTTTATAACATGAACTTGCTTGGGGATGCTCTAAGCCAATGTGGTACTTTTATTTCTGCCACTAAATCTTGACAAGTAGACAACATGGAAAAATATGTATTATGCCAAATAGGTATATAAAAATAAAAGTATTGAGAGGCTATGATGATTTGGATCCTTTTTATATATGCTGGGATATCTTGAAATCAATGTTTCTTAATCTATAAGAGAAGAGCTCCCAGCTGGTTGTTTTCCATCTAATTGAAATGCATAAGTATGAGTCAACACAACAACCTTATTTGTAATTAAATTTTGGATTTAGGCTAAATCCACTTGCATCATAAAAGCTTGGGACAAATCTCTTCTTAGCAATAATGCAAATAGAAATATTCACATTTTATGAAATGCTAATTTTTGGACACTGGCAACAAATAATAATATACAAAAAAAAATGCTTCGACTGTTATAATGAAAAAACATTCATCCAAACTGACATGTACTTTGAGATGAGTTAGTTTTGCAATTTCTCATCCTAAAATGTTATTTGTGCCATCTAATATAATTCAAAATTCTTCACTAGCCTGTAAGACTGGGAATAAATTCACATGCTTATTACTTCTTAGGCATTTTTTGATTAATAGTATCTATTCTAATATAGATTTATGACTAACTTAAACATAATGTGGATATTAGAGAAAAAAAGAAAAACATATATATCATTTAGTGAAATTCAATACCTTAGGAGCTTTTTTTAAAAGCTGAAATTAAAGTAAAAAGCTTTTTTACAGTTGTGGATAGGCCTTGATCCCAAGCCCTACACTGAGGAGGGTCATTGTGAAGGTTTAGCCTTGAGTTTTAATATGTACTATAAAAGGATCACCCAGGGAAAACAAACTATCCTGAGAGGACTTTTAATAAGAATGTTCAGCCATAATATTTTTTAAAGGCTCCCAGCATCTTTTAGACAACCTCTCTGAGGGGAAAAAAATGCTGATCACACATTTTAAATAGAAAGAGGCAGAAATGCACAATTTTCCATTCACCATTTTTTTAAAGCACTTAAAGAGTTAAAAATAACTTATCCGGCTTCCTTTTTAAAAAAATATTAACTGGTAAACTATGATCAATAATAACAGAATATTATAAGCTTAAACTATATGCAGGTTTGTTTCTTCCCAATGAGGGGCAGACCAGGAAACAGTTCAGGTGTAGCTGTCTAGCCTTGGTCTGGTGCCTTCAGGGTGTCGAGATCCTTCTATTTTATTCCATCATCCCCAGACTTCTGCCTACCATGCTTCACCCCTAATTCGTGGCCTCAAGAATTGCTCTTTACCCCATCTGATGCCGATCATTAGGAAATGACCTAGGAGTCATTAAGCATCAATTCCTTTAGTATGCCAGGGGTCACAGCTTAGTTACAAGGCCACACGTAAATATTTTGTAAACTGGCAAATGCAGTCTTTACTCTGGTTGTCTTCTTATCCACCTAAGTTATCAGGATGGGATTACTTTAGAGGAGAGAAAGTAGATATTTGGAAAAAATAGCAGATCTTTGCCACATCATCCTAATAATACTTTGAATAAATCGATATAATTCAAAATTATTGGGGTTAATTTCCTTAGGAGATACAACTTTTTCAAATGGTTTCAAGTAAAACAATAAGACATTTTTTGAAGTGTTGATATGTACATATATATGTAGACATATATACAATAGCCATGCACCTATGTGTATATAGAATTATTTGTATTATAATTATGACCTATACTTGTTTTATTCAAAGAAAATTTTATATATAAAGCATTATGATGTCATAATTTCTGAAAGGTTAAACAAAAAACTCTTAAAGACTTTTGCCTCTGAAGAATTATTTAGATAATCTTAGCACTGTATGCCCATTTTATTACATTTGAATTTATGTGTACATATTGTTTTTAATTTGAAATAATTGTTCTAAAATTAAAATACCAAATAAAAATAGTACTTTTACTCTCTGAGGCCTTAAAGTGGCCCTTAAATTCCTTAAAGTACTTTCAAAAACCTTAAAAATGGTGACTGTACATAAAGAATAAGGAAAAGGAAAATCCAGCAATTTTGATACAAAGGCCATTTTATGATAACTAACTCACAATGGCCACTAACCTTTGATTTCCATGTGTGTGTCTGTTTTGTTTTGTTTTTGTATTAATACTGATTTTTTTAAAAAAATTTCATTCTTATCCTTTTTGTTTCCCTAATTGAAATACAGATGTTCATTAACATCTCCAGTTTGGAATATCAAGGCATATCTAAATATACTTTCTACTCATAAGTAATTTTCCTTGCCATTCAAATATTCTTTTTAAATAATACACTAGCTTATTTCCTATGTATATTTTTGCTTTCACATCATTTCCATGTCTGACCACTGCTTCTACTATGTCCTCCCTAATTTCATTCATACCTAAAACCAAGAAAAAAACAGAGTTTCATCTTTAACAACTGAACAGGCACTTTGGACAATATATTTTCGGCAATGGAACATGGGCAACATTTGTCAAACATGGCAGGGAAAGTTCCCACTCTGTATTATAAAAAGGAAAGCCAGATATCAACTGTTACAAAAATAAGATAAGATGGAAAATTTTAACAAACCTTAAACTATTTTCTTAAAGACATTTCCGTATTCAGAGATCTTAAATAGCCTCCTAATCAGTCACACAGAAGCAATTCTTTATATAATTTATGAACATGGTTTTCATTTTAGGAAAAGAACCACCTTCTTCTATCCTTGCTTATATTTTTGATTTAAGGTCTTCTATAGGACTAGGTCTTTTTGGTGTTCTAAGAGTATTTTCCTCTCTTTTTTTGGAGGATTTTTGACCTTTTGATCTTGGTTTTATGTCTTTTTTTCATTCTGGTTTGATTTTTGTGCATTTTTAGCTGGAGTGCCTTATATAGATTTCTTCACTGGAGTTTTTGTTCAGTTTCCTCATCATCAAAATTATCATCAATATCATATTCTTCTTTATCAGCAGTATGTTATACTTTTCTCTGAGGAAACTTGCTACCACTCCCAGGGGCAGATCACTTTTCAGATATACTTAAGAGTTTCACCTCCTCCTCCTCTTCATCTTCTGACTCCACATCTTCATCCACAGCCTAAAAGTGCTGTCTACTAATACGTACAAGGTCTTAACTACACTTCATTCATAAGACCATGTATAGCACTCTTTCAAAGCCCCCAGAGAAACAGTTAGCTCTACGGACATTTTTAACACAGCCAGTGTTGTTTTAATTGAGCTGCCTTCATAATTCATTATCTCTGCTTCAATAACATTCAATTCATCCCTTGCACCAGTCTCTAAACTGACCATTCTCAAAGATAACTGGTGCTCATTTTCATCATTATTCATGTTGAAGTGACAATCTGTCAGCCTTTAGTTCACAACCAAAAAGATAGTTCTGAGTTCTCAGGTGAATCATGTACATGTCCATTGACTCTTCCATGAACTGGTAGCATGCATTTAGGTGGGAGAGAAGGCAAAGGTAAATGACCACTTCCCCAGAGAATAGCCCCATAGGATGGAATCACACCAGAGTTAGAAACTTTACATTGTTTCTTTTAACTTTCACACACAAAAAAAGAAAAGAAAACCATCCTCTGGTTAAGGAAAAACAAAGTATACTCATTCAAAGACCAATTTTCTTAGGAAGTTGTAAGAGTATGAAAGCAAGGTTGTGTTTCCAGTAATTTGATCCTGGAAAAGGATTATCACCTCCTACAATGCCTTCATATTCTTGTTTTAACAAGATTTACCATTAGTGTAACTTGCTACAAAGTAGTCTTTAGTGAACCTTTTAAAGCATACAGTAAGTTGTGATTATGGTGTGCTATTAGACAAAATACAGAAAAAATACTTTTAACAGGGATTGTCTGTCAATGCCTGAAATTTATTTTTTTAACTTCACATTACTTTCTCATATACTGTAAATTGTCCAACCCACAATAAAAGCTTTAAGCAGGGAACTTTCTTAAAGATAAAAAATGAGCCATTATCTGAACATTCCTGAAACAGAAGAAGTAATCTTGATGATGGTATGCATGAGATATAAATAAGACATGTATGTAGTAATTAATTCTAAAAATATTATGCAGTGGAAAGTCGACTGGATAGAAGTACAACCCTGATGGCATTTCTGATTTACTGCATGATTCAGAAGTAGCCTCAGTTTCCCCCCTTGCAAAATGAAGGTCCTAAGTGGAAATCCAGTGGAGAATATTTCTGATCACTGAGTCAGAGAACCTGAGCCTGTGTCACTGGACTGCCATTTCCCAACCTTGTGTGGTAACTAGTTGTAAATCCACAAAGCAAGGAGACAGTGAATATAACTTTCCTCAATCTTGCCTATTCTATACTGGGAAACACTATACTAACTCAAAGATTTGGGCCTAATTATAATATGAATCACTGTTCACTAAAAGTTCACATTTGTATCCTTTAAAAGTAGAGCCATTTTATCCCATCTTGTATGTTTAGATCCCTTTGAGATCCAGACATATGATATACTTAACAGTTAATCCTTGCATTCTCCACTCGTAGCTGGCTACTAAAACAGATGTTCAAAATGTGAGATATTTTAATCCAGTCTAGCATGTCTGAGGCCCCAAATCATCAACAGCCAGAATCTGGAATTCCTTTGCTACCTCCAGTCCTGAGTGGGTCTATTCAAGCTGAACACACCTGTAAAATGAGTGATATCTCATCTACTCCCCTTATTTTACCTGTACTAAATTAATAAAATTATACTCTTGCCCCATTTCCCTAACCCCACCTACTTTGATTAGGACTGGGAAAATCACCCCAAACCTTTTCAATCCCATATCCTAAGGAGTCAACCTTATAGCTGCACCTCTAACCAGTGCTTGGTGTTTCACTTCAATCTGGATAGCAATATCTTTACATAAACCAAACTTAGTATCAGAATAAAACAATGGCCCAAGGCATTCTGCTGCCCACACACTAGCTCTCTTGCTTAAGCCAAAAGCCTAAATGGGCATAAGTATACTAGGTCTTCTTAGACATTTTGATTTGGCTTTCTAATCACTGTCCTTGGGGACTACCACTAAAGGTAGTGGTCTAAATTGAGCTTAAAACATTTCTGCCGCCCCCCCTGGATGATGGGTGAAGATCCAAGATGTTTACACCTAAATCCTTGTGAATTATGACAACTAGATCTGCACTGACACCCTATATCCTACTTACTGAATTCCTGCCACCTTCTCCTAGAACTAGATGTTGACCTTATACTTGGAAAAGCTTTTTCTCCATGTACATTTTTTAATGTCTTTATGATATGTCCAGGTAAAATAATAAATGAAAACTCACTTATTCCAAAGCCTTTCAATGTTCTAAAATTTTTGAATTTTCAAATTTTCTTGGTAATTCAACATCTCTAAAGAATGAAAAATGAACTCTTTGTTGAATGATTCATAACACATATTCCATAAAAATGATATAAAAGAATGTATTTCATAGAATTATATAATCTGTATATTGTGTTATTTTTAAAATAACAAATTTTCCACTAACATATATATGGTTAATAAATACTTATGTGTACATATAATATGGCATATATTATATTAATATAGTCTTCAATATCAGCTTTGTTCATATCATATTTTCTTTTGTTATACTTAATAGTTCAATAATCAAATTAAAATTATTAGAAATGTAGTACTTTTCTACTGAGGTACACGCCCATTGCTGAAGCAGCCTGCTGTTGCCGAGTCAACCCGCCATAACAGAGAGACTCTGCTAACAGGGCAGAGCCCACCACAGTTGGGTGGAGCCCCACAGCAGCAGGGCGGACCCCGCGGCACCAGGGCGGAGCCTCAGAAGGCAAATAATGACTAGACTGTCTCCTAGCTGGGCAGGACAGTGCAAAGAATACTCATAAAGAAAGTCCCAACTCCCTGAGACAGAGAATCTGAGGAAGAATAAAAAGGGGGTTTCATAAGTTCTGCTGCAGCAGACCTAAACACACCCACCCAATAACACTGAATGAACAACGGAGCTCACATCTCAGCATTGGAGCTCCTATAAAGTACAGACCGTCTCCTCAAGCAGCTCCCTGACCCCTGTATATCCAAAGAGTCACCTCAAAAAAGGACTAATCAGAATGACATTTAGTGGGCATCATTCTGGGACAAAGATAGCAGAAGAAGAAACTGGTAGCATCCCTCACTATTCCACAGCTGCTACAGGTGTACCCCAGACAAGCAGGGTCTGGAGTAGACCTCAGCAGTTGTACAGCAGGGACTGTTAGAAGAAAAACTAAGTCACAGTAATACTTCATCATCAACAATCTGGGCATCCACTCAGAGACCCAATTGGAAAGTCAGCAACTACTAAGACGACAGGTGGATAAACCCACAAAGATGGGAAGAAACCAGCGCAAAAAGGAGGAAAACAGCCGAAACCAAAACACTTCACCTCCTACAAAGGACGAAAACTCCTCACCAGCAAGGGAAAAAAGCTGGACAAAGAATGAGTGTGACAAAATGACGGAATCAGACTTCAGAAGGTGGATAATGAGAAACTTCAGTGAGCTAAAAGAATATGTTCTAAATCAATGCAAAGAAACTAAGAACTTTGAAAAAAGATTTGAAAAAAGATTTGAGGAAATGATAACAAGAATGGACAACTTAGAGAGGAATATGAATGAGTTGAAGGAGCTGAAAAACACAACACGAGAACTTTGCGAAGCATGCACAAGTTTCAACAACCGAATTGACCAAGCAGAAGAAAGAATATCAGAAGTCGAAGATCAACTCAATGAAATAAAATGAGAAACCAAGATTTGAGAGAAAAGCACAAAAAGGAATGAACAAAGTCTCCAAGAAATGTGAGACTATGTGAAGAGACCTAACCTACATTGGATAGGTGTACCAGAATGTGATGAAGAGAATGAATCCAAGCTGGAAAATACTCTTCAAGATATGACCCAGGAAAATTTCCCCAACCTAGCAAGGCAGGCCAATACTCAACTCCAGGAAATACAGAGAACACCACAAAGATATTCCGCAAGAAGAGCAACCAAAAGGCACATAATCATCAGATTCACCAGGATTGAAGTGAAGGAGAAAATACTAAGGGCAGCCAGAGAGAAGGGTCAGGTCACCCACAAAGGGAAGCCCATCAGACTCACAGCAGATCTCTTGGAAGAAACTCTACAAGCCAGAAGAGAGTGGGGGCCAATACTCAACATCCTTAAAGAAAAGAACTTTCAACCCAGAATTTCATATCCAGCCAAACTGAGCTTCATAAGTGAAGGAAGAATAAAATCTTTTGCCAACAAGCAAGAACTCAGTGATTTTGTCACCACCAGGCATGCTTTACAAGAGCTCCTGAAAGAGACACTACACATAAAAGGAACAACCAGTACCAGCCATTCTAAAAACATACCAAATGCTAAAGAGCATCAACAAAATGAGGAATCTGCATCAACCAATGGGCAAAACAGCCAGCTAGCATCAAAATGGCAGTATCAAATTCACACATAACAATATTAACCCTAAATGTAAATGGGCTAAATGCACCAATCAAAAGACACAGACTGGCAAATTGGATAAAAAACCAAAACCCATCGGTGTGCTGTATCCAGGAAACCCATCTCACATGCAAGGATACACAAAGGCTCAAAATAAAGGGATGGAGGAAGATTTACCAAGCAAATGGAGAGCAAAAAAAAGCAGGAGTTGCAATTCTTGTCTCTGATAAAATAGACTTTAAAGCAACAAAGATCAAAAGAGACAAAGAAGGTCATTACATAATGGTAAGAGGATCAATACAACAAGAAGAGCTAATGATCCTAAATATATATGGACACAATACAGGAGCACCCAGATATATAAGGCAAGTTCTTAATGACTTACAAAGAGACTTAGACTCCCAAACAATAATAGCGGGAGACTTTAACACTCCACTGTCAATATCAGACAGATCAACCAGACATAAAATTAACAAGGATATCCAGGGCTTGAACTCAGACCTGGAACAAGCAAACCTGATAGACATTTACAGAACTCTCCACCCCAAATCCACAAAATACACATTCTTCTCAGCACCACATCACACTTACTTCAAAACTGACCACATAACTGGAAGTAAAGCACTCCTCAGCAAATGCAAAACAACTGAAATCATAACAAACAGTCTCTCAGACCATAGTGCAATCAAGTTAGAACTCAGAATTCAGAAACGAACTCAGAACTGCACAGCTTCATGGAAACTGAACAACTGGCTCTTGAATGTTGATTGGATAAACAATGAAATGAAGGCAGAAATAAAGAAGTTCTTCGAAACCGACGAGAATGAAGACACAACACACCAGAATCTCTGTGACACATTTAAAGCAGTCTGTAGAGGAAAATATATAGCAATAAGTGCCCACATGAGAAGAGTGGAGAGATCCAAATTTGACACCCTATCATCAAAATTGAAAGAGCCAGAGAAGCCAGATCAAAAAAACTCAAAACCTAGCAGAAGACAAGAAATAACTAAGATCAGAGCAGAACTGAAGGAGATAGAGACAAGAAAAACTCTTCAAAAAGTCAATAAATCCAGGAGCTGGTTTTTCGAAAAGATCAACAAAATAGACATACCACTAGCCAGACGGATAAAAAAGAAAAGAGAGAACAACGAAATAGATGCAATAAAAACCGATAAAGGGTAAATCACCACAGATTCCACAGAAATTCAAACCATCATCAGAGAATACTACAAACAACTCTATGCACATAAACTAGTAAACCAGGAAGAAATAGATAAATTCCTGCACACCTGTGTCCTCCCAAGCCTAAACCAGGAGGAAGCTGAAACTATGAATAGACCAATAAAAAGGTCTGAAGTTGAGGCAGCAATTAAGAGCCTACCACACAAAAAAAGCCCAGGTCCAGATGGGATCACAGCCGAATTCTACCGGACACACAAAGAGGAGCTGGTACCATTCCTTCTGAAACTATTCCAAATAATTCAAAAAGAGGGAACCCTCCCCAAATCATTTTATGAGACCAACATCATCCTTATATCAAAACCCGGCAGAGATTCAACAAGAAAAGAAAACTTCAGGCCAATATCCATGATGAACATAGATGCAAAAATCTTCAATAAAATACTGGCAAACCTATTGCAACAGCACATTAAAAAACTTATCCATCATGATCAAGTAGGATTCATCCCAGGGATGCAAGGCTGGTTCAACATACGCAAGTCTATAAATGTAATTCACCACATAAACAGAACCAAAAACAAAAACCACATGATTATCTCAAATGATGCAGAGAAGGCATTTGACAAAATTCAACAGCTCTTTATACTAAAAACCCTCAATAAACTCGGTATTGATGGAACGTATCTCCAAGTAATAAAAGCTTTTTACAACAAACCAACAGCCAATATCATACTTAATGGGCAAAAACTGGAAGCATTCCCTTTGAAATCCGGCACTAGACAAGGATGCCCTCTCTCACCACTCCTGTTCAACATAGTACTGGAAGTTCTAGCCAGAACAATCAGGCAAGAAAAAGAAATAAAGTGTATTCAAATAGGAACGGTGGAAGCCAAATTGTCTCTATTTGAAGACGACATGATAGTATACCTAGAAGATCCCATCACCTCAGCCCAAAAACTCCTAAAACTGATAAGCAACTTCTGCAAAGTCTCAGGATATAAAATCAATGTGCAAAAATCACAAGCATTCCTATACATCAATAACAGACTTAAAGAGAACAAAATCAAGAACGAACTGCCATTCACAATTGCTACAAAGAGAATACAATACCTAGGAATACAACTTACAAAGAACGTAAGTGACCTCTTCAAGGAAAACTACAAACCACTGCTCAATGAAATAAGAGAGGACACAAACAAATGGAGAAACATTCCATGTTCATGGATAGGAAGAATCAATATCGTGAAAATGGCTATACTGCCCAAAGTAATTTACACAATCAATGCTATCCTCATCAAGCTACCATTGAATTTCTTCACAGAACTGGAAAAAACCACCATGAACTTCATATGGAACCAAAAGAGAGCCCGCATAGCCAAGTCAATTCTAAGCAAAAAGAGCACAGCAGGAGGCATCACACTACCAGACTTCAAACTATGCTACAAGGCTACAGTAATCAAAAGAGCATGGTACTGGTACCAAAACAGAGATATAGACCAATGGAACACAACAGAGGCATCAGAGGCAACACAACATATCTACAACCATGTAATCTTTGATAAACCAGACAAAAACAAGCAATGGGGAAAGGATTCCCTATTTAATAAATGGTGTTGGGAAAACTGGCTAGCCATGTGCAGAAAGCAGAAACTGGACCTCTTCCTGACACCTTACACTAAAATCAACTCCCAATGGATTAAAGACTTAAACATAAGACCTGGCACCATAAAAATCCTAGAAGAAAATCTAGGCAAAACCATTCAGGACATAGGAGTAGGCAAGGACTTCATGACCAAAACACCAAAAGCATTGGCAACAAAAGCCAAAACAGACAAATGGGACCTAATCAAACTCCACAGCTTTTGCATGGCAAAAGAAACAGTCACTAGAGTGAATCAGCAACCAACAGAATGGGAAAAAATCTTTGCAGTTTACCCATCTGAGAAAGGGCTGATATCCAGAATTTACAAAGAACTCAAACAGATTTACAGGAAAAAAACAAACAAGCCCATTCAAAAATGGGCAAAGGATATGAAAAGACACTTTTCAAAAGAAGACATACATGAGGCCAACAAACACATGAAAAAATGCTCATCATCACTGGTTATTAGAGAGATGCAAATCAAAACCACATTGAGATACCATCTCACGCCAGTTAGAATGGCGATCATTAAAAAATCTGGAGACAACATGCTGGAGAGTATGTGGAGAAATAGGAACACTCTTACCCTGTTGGTGGGAGTGTAAATTAGTTCAACTATTGTGGAAGACAGTGTGGCGATTCCTCAAGGACACAGAAATAGAAATTCCATTTGACCCAGCAATCCCATTACTAGGTTTATATCCAAAGGACTATAAATCGTTCTATTATAAGGACACATGCACATGAATGTTCATTGCAGCACTGTTTACAATAGCAAAGACCTGGAACCAACCCAAATGCCCATCGATGATAGACTGGACTGGGAAAATGTGGCACATATGCACCATGAAATATTATGCAGTAATAAAAAATGATGAAGTTTTGTCCTTTGTAAGGACATGGATGAATCTCGAGAACATCATTCTCAGCAAACTGACACAAGAACAGAAAACAAAATACCACATATTCTCACTCACAGGCGGGTGAGAAAAATGAGAACACATGGACACAGGGAGGGGGGTACTACACACTGGGGTCTATTGGGGGAATAGGGGAGGGACAGCGGGGGGTGGGGGTAGCTGGGGAGGGATAGCCTGGAGAGAAATGCCAAATGTGGGTGAAGGGGAGGAAGGCAGCAAAACACAATGCCACGTGTGTACCTATGCAACTATCTTGCACATTCTTCACATGTACCCCAAAACCTAAAATGCAATAAAAATTAAAAAAAAAAAAATGTAGTACTTTTAATGACTAAATAGTTGCCTCACTAATCTAACATTGCTGTTTCCAGAATTAATCCCCTAAATTCTATGCCAACCACTTTCTCTATACATAATGTAGGAAATGTTTAATCAAAGTAGTGAATAACTTCATGAAGCTGAAATATAATTAAGAATATACAAAATTAAAAACTAGTTTTCAAGCTATATGAAGCATATCGTTAAATATTCAATGTGTTCCATTTTCCTACCAATTAGGAATACAATCATTTATATTAGAAGACTAAAACCCAGGTTTCCTGAAGTTAGAATGAAGAATGTAGCCTTGAACTCAGAAAATCACAACTGGATAGAACCTACATTTTATGTAGATATGGCTTATTGGCTTATATTTTTAAATTCCTTTGTAACAACTTCTTTCTGTGATCTACCACTTTAGAACCTTTGAGCCTGATGTCTTAGCAAAGGTTTAAACTCTGTCAATCATTCCACAGTCAGATTGGTCCTGCTTGAAAAAGGTTTAATAGAAAAAGAAATCATGAATCAAGAGAAAAATCTCAGGGAAGATGCCCTTAAGGAATTACCTTATAGAAAGATAATCATCTTAGCCAAGAAAGGGGAGTTGTGGCTTTGTTTTCTGTTACTCTGTGTTTTTTTTAATAACTAATGCTATATTTTGCTTGCTTTTCATTTTCCAATATAACTAAAATACATTAAAATCCTTCCAGACTATTTAAATAGATTTAACTGACAGGAATCGCAGTTTTTTTGAAAAATAACATTTCTACAGCATAGAGGAATACCTACCTTGTCCTTGCATCCCTCCTGAAATTAGGTAACAAATAGGTCAGTCCTCACCACTCATCTAACTGATTGGAGAACTGTAAAGTTCCCTTTTTAAAAAATGTGTATCTTCAAAGCTCTTTCCAAATCTCAGAGTAAAAAGACTAGACAAAAACCTAATAAAAAATCAACAGTTCATTATAGTGATTGCATTATTTTGGACTGGTGTTCATGCTGCAATCAAATTTCCCAAGCCTATATGCTTTTCCCCACAGTAGTTTCAGATAGTCTTTTGTAGATATCTGTATGATCTTGTTTCTTTTTACTGGGAAGACAGCATGATCATTCCTACAATAACAAGCCATGGTTCATCATATTTTCTAAAAGAGTATATCATGAGATGTTATAGCAGCCTAGCAAGAGAACACTGAGTGCCTCCTGAGTTCCAGGCTATGTACTGGGCACTGGATATGAAGAACTAGACATAGTCTGTTTTGCATCTTACTCAACCTTCAGCAACATTTAATGTAGTCTACTGATTCTCAGAAACCTCTCCTCCTGGGTTTTTTTGAAGCTATGCATTCTTGATTTTCTTCCTAGCCCTTCACATACTTCTCATCAGTCATTGTTGCTAAGCCCTCTCCCTGTGCCAGATTTCTGAATGTTGGAATTTCCTATGAATTCCTCAGTCGAAATGTTCTCTTCTCTCTCTCTCCCAGGTGATCCCATTCATTCTATAGGCCTTAAATATCATCAGTATGGTAATAATCTGTTTACATGCTTTTTAGTTTTTGTTTTTGTTTTTTTTTTTTTTTTTTTGAAAGTCAAAGAGTAAGACTCAAATTATTGCTGATTAGAATTACTTTGAGAATCTTTTGCAAAGCCACTTTCTTAGAGAACAATCTACCACCTTTTATTCCTCCAGGACTGACAGAGATTGCTATTTCTTTGATAACCAAGTAAAATATCTGGCTTGCATTTCAGATCTATGTTATAAGAAAGACAAGCTGACTCGTTAGGCACTATAATGGTAAAGTCTAGCACGATGACAAACTTGCCAATATAAGACGTCAGTAGAGACTGCGGCTGTTGAAGAACCTCTGGAACCAGATCAATGGGTCTGCATTTATCTGGGGCATATTATCAGTAAGATAAAGGGGGAGAATCTTCAAACTATTTAAATGAGTGTGTGTGTGTGTGTGTGTGTGTGTGTGTGTGTGTGTGTGTGTGTGTGTTGTAATCTAACTATGATTTATCTTTCACCTAGGCCTTCTTTCAAAGTCCCAGATGCTTCAGTATCTCTACCTGAGCATTTCACAGTCATTTGAAATATAACATTCAAATCAAAATTCTGATTTTCCCACTGGAAACCAGATCCTTCTGTAGTCTTTTCCATCTCAGCAACCTTTCACTTGTTGCTTAGAGCCAGAAACTGAATTATAATGCTTAATTCTTTTTTGTTTGATGTCAAACTTACTAAAACCATTTACAAGTGTCATGACTACTATCATTAAAATGTATCCAGAATCTGTTCACACTTTTCCATCTGCACTTTTATCACACCCAATCCACTTTTATCACTCTCATTTGCCAGGATAATTAATCTTCTAGTTTATACTTTAATCCCCATCTCCAGTCTCACACCCTTATCCCCACTCAACACACAGACACATGGACTCATTATTCACATTGCAGAGAATCTTTTGAATACATGAATCTGATTAGGTAAACACACAGTCCTGTTAAAAGCACTTAATGATTTCCTTTTATATTTCAAATAAAATCTAAACTTTTGATCTTGAAGAGCCCCTGACAACATTCTAATCCTATCCCTTGCTACTCTCTCACTTCCGGCTTCCTCTTAGTTTCCAGACTATTCCAAGTTCTTTACTATTTTGTAGCTGTTCCCTCTGTCTGAATAAATCTCTTTCTGGCATTCCATGAACTTAGTTTCTTCTCATTTGTTAAGAGTAAACTTCATTGCTATTTCCAAAAAAGTCTTCACCCACCGCCCTGATATTCTTTCACAAAGCACTCTTTCCTTTAATGCACCAACATTGGTTTGTAAACAGTTTTATTGAAATATAACGGACAAATGATAACTAACCCATATTTAAATGCTAAGTTTTGACCTATGTATATTTCTATGAGGCCATCACAAAGGTAAGAGAGTGAGTATATTAGTCTTTGTATAATTTTCCTCATACCATTTGTATTCTCTCTGTCCACACCTCCTATCTCTACACCATCCCCATCACCAGACAACTACTCATCTCTTTTTCATCACTGTAGATCAGTTCATGTTTTCTGGAGTTTAATGTAAATGGAACCTAATCCAAACACTTAAAACTGGAATTCCAAATGTGTGTAAAACAAATATTTTCTCTATTCTTAAGATGTTGAAAAGGAAAACACACAAAAAAACCAGAATTATAATTAAGGTGAAAAGGTAGCTGTGTAAGAAAGCTAAAACACTCGTGCATGGCTGAAGGGGAGGCAAAGACCATAGTTTGTTGCTAGAATCAAGAAAGTGTTGGGGCCCAAAGTGGCTCCAGCCGGATGTCATGGCGCTTGCGAAGGCAAGGCCAAGAGTTCAAGGCCAACCAACCTCAGCAACCTTACAAGCAAAAAAAAAAAAAAAAAAGAAAGAAAGTGTTTGTGAAGGTGATAATACTCTGAAATCCACCTTGAACAAGATTTCATTCTTGATAGGTGGAGCTGGAAAGAGCTAGATAAGCTACCAAAGAAGGTATTGCATGCTGGCTAGAAATAATACCAGGCAAAGGAATAATACGACCAATGGGATGAAAGAGAAAAAATGTAAAGTTTATGTGGCAAGCACTTAGTGATCTGTTTTAAGTACAAGTTTCTGAGATTGTAAGGGAAACTACGCAGATGTATAAGAGCTGGTGCTTACAGGGCCTTTTAAGAGAGGCGAAAGAATTGGCCTTAATGCAGTAGGCATAAACCTTGGGAATCCAGTTCCATTAAGATTTGGTGTCAATTATAGAGAAGTCAACACTCTCAGAAATATTCTTTTTAACACTCATTCTGTGGAATCTTGGGAAACATGTTGACATATTAACTGAAACCCTGGGATAATCGATGATGAAGCTCAGCAGTATGTCTTTTCAATTGCTTTTTTACCAAGAAATTGCAATCTAGCAGCCCAGAAATTTGTTATATTCCCCCAATCCCCAGATTTACCCTATTCTTCTTAGTGATACTAGCTCACTTTTATAAAATTAATAAGGGAAGGTTACAATCTTTAGGAAGCAAAAGAATTCTATGCATGGCATAGTTAAATACTTAAAACTCTTCAATATATGTATAATACCATTAAACTTATGAAAATATGTATTTGTTTAATCTTTGAATAAAGAAGGGATTTTCTATAAGAAAAACAATGATTTAATCATAAAATAATTTAAAATATCTATACTTACATAAACAACATAGAAAGGAAAAAACAAGCTAGGAAAGATGTTTGTAAAAGACAAATGGGCTTCTAGGCACTTTTGCTTACTGACAATAAATCCTAAGTGCTTGCTAAAAGTTTTTAATGGAAATATAATTAAATCGCTGGGTTGGAATCTACCTGTCACCTCCCTCAATGAGCAAAGAGCTTCTATCTGTAAGCTCTGGAATGTGTCTGATATGACATTTATAGGAAAATCAAGGTGACTTTAAAACTTGTGCTCATTCTGCAATCTTAAACTGAAATATGGAAAACACACTAAAGTACTGGAATCTCCAAAATAAGTAAGTACATCTTCTTGTTCAACAATTCTAGCAAAAATTGGGGGAAAATATATTGTGTTTTGATATTGAAACCTTTCGCTATTATGGTTTATAGTACAAAATTCTCATAAATTTTAAAAATTAAAAGCCATGACCTTGAAATTTGAAAGACCAAAAGTAAGATCATGATTGGCTGATTCCTATTGTGGTTGTGGGATCTATAGCATTTGTATTATTGCATTTATCTTGCATTTATTACCAATTCTCTTTCATTGCAGTTTAAAAGACTGGAGAAAATCCCAGTATCTTTGAAAATTGAATCCACAACTTCAACATTTTCATAAAATCTGCAGCTACAAAAATACTTTTCTGTGTAATTATGTGGCATGTAACTTTGATAGTAGTTTGCTTAAATGCCTAAGGGTTATTTTACTCTTGTCCCAAAAGAGTCAACAGATCTCTTAGCAGAATAATAGCTTAATTTTAGTTTGCTGGTCAAATTTTCTTTGGGTAATTATATTTTTGACTGTCCTAAATCTGAGCCACTATGCTTTCAGTCAAACCTGATGTTGCTTCTGGGTAATAGAATCATTCTGGTATGGTGTTGTGCATTGTGTAGCAGATGCCACATTTCGCCCTGGAGTATAATATAGTGGAAGGTGCAGCAGTTTCTACATAGCTACTTAACAAACTTTGTGCAATCATTTGAAATAAAAGACACCATGCAAAGGATGTTTACTCAAATGAAATATGTGCTGTACTAAAAAACGCAATGACAGCAATGTCTTGTATATTTCTATATAACTATTTTTATATAATCAGTTCTTTTTTAGTATCATCACCATTTTCATTCATTCTTTGAAAAAATAATTATTAAACTCCTACTATCTACAGTACATTGGTATTAAATTGAAAATAAAATTTTGCATAATTAACTTCCAAAATTTATATTATAATAAGGAAAATAGACATACTCAGGATCATTGTAAAATAACATAGCATATGAAATAAAGTCGGTAAGTTTATATTCTACCTTGAGGGACCATAACCTTTTCAGGCAAGAGTAAAAAGGATTGTTCACTTTCACACAAGGCAGTATTTCTTAACATTAATTGACTTGTGAATTTTCTGGTTTCTCCCTGGAAATTTACAGATTTTTAATTTTTGTATATCTTATGATAAAGTAGGGATTTGAATAAATATTTAAAATTTACATGTCTAAAGTATTTACAATACAGAAACAATTGTTTTTACATGTTGAATGGTGTCTCCTTTAAAATTTACATGTTAAAGTCCTTAACCCCCACTGTCATGGGATGTGGCCTTAATCATTAAAGATATAAGTATCAGTGTTATTCATAATAGCCAAGATGTGAATGAACCTAAGTGTCTATCAACACATAAAGAAAATGTAAGATGAATATACAATGGAATATTATTCAGCATAAACAAGAAGGAAATAACTACCATTTGTGAAGATATTTTCACAATATTGGATAATGCTGGAGGATATTATGCCCAGTGAAATAAGCCAGACAGAGAAAAATACTTTGTGGTCTCTATTTATCTAAAATCTAAAAATGTTGAACTCATAGAAACATAGTAGAAGGGTGATTACCAGGAGAGAAGAAGGAAGTGGAAGTGGAAAGATAAAATGGGGATTGGTCAAATGTATGAACTTGCAGTTATAAGATGAATAAGTTCTAGAGACTTAATATATAGCATGGTAACTATACCTAATGGTAATGTATTATATTGTTGAAATTTTCTAAATACATAAATCTTAAATATTCTTACCATCAAAAGAAGATAACTGTGTGAGGTGATGTTTATGTTAATTAGCTTGACTATAGTAATGATTTCACAATGTACACATATATCTAAATATCACACTGCAAACCTCAAATACATACAATTTCTAATTGTTAATTATACCTCAATAAAGCTGTAAAAAAGAAAAACAAAACAAGTAAGATTATACTAGAGTAAATATCAATGGTGTTCTTATATAAAAAAAGAGAACTTGAAAATAGAGGTGCAGAAAGCATGACACATGTGCATGAAGGCAGAGACTGGAGTGATATTTCTATAAGCCAAGTAATGACCGATATTTCCAGGAAAACTTCAGACACTAGGAGATAAGCATGGAACAGATTGTCCTTTAAAGCCCTCAGAATAAACCAACCCTGTTGATACCTTGATTGCATACTTGCAGCCTCCAGGACTGAGAGACAATGAATTTCCATTACACTACCCAATTTTTTGTAGTTTGTAATCTATTATATTTCTTAAAATATGTGTAATATGAGCACATAAGAAGACAAAATTTGGCAATTTTTTGGTACAAATGATGCAATTGAACATTAATTATATAAATATGTATTTCCTTATAAATACATTTTTACACTGGATATTTCATCACATTTTGTGTTAGATATCAAAATGTATATTAATTGTATATTAAAACTTAGGTTGAAATTGTTTTGTGTTTTGGCAGCAGAAATGACAAAAAAATTACATTCTTGATGCGAATGTTTAGAATTCTTGAATTTTTTATTCAAGGGATAAATAGATTATGAGTACACTACCATAGAGAGGGGGAAAGGGATAAGGTACAAAAACAATTTTTTTTAATGAGTGCACCCCCATATTAATATGTGCTCAGAGTCAACCAAGTAATTTTAAAAAGAAATGTACTTAAGATTTTATATATTTATTTTTAAAACATACAAACTAAAACTAATACTAGTAATGGAAAACTATAAAACACTATTCAAAGAAAAAAAAGAAAAACCTGGAGGAGGTTGGACAGCAGGTAGGAAGGTGGTGAAGTAATTGGTTTAAGTCCCAGAGTCCAAAGGCCCAAGAACTAGGCATTTCATTGTCCAAAGCCAAGATGGATATCCCAGTTAAAAGACACAGAAAAAGAGAATTCACCCTTCCTCTGCCTCTTTGTTCTATTTCATCCCTCAGGGGATTCGATGATGCCTACCCATCCATATTAGTGAGGATGGTCTACTGTACTCAGTCCACTCATTCAAATGCTAATCTCTTCCAGAAACAGCCTCATACACACCCAGAGATAATGCTTTATCAGCTATCTGGGCATCTCTTAGCTCAATCAAGTTGACATATAAAATTACCAATCACAGGGTTAAAACCAGTGTGGTTAGTATTTAAATGATATTTATTATTCTTTGAGACAGAGAATTTAAAAAGCAGTCAAGGCTGGGTACAATGTTTCACACCTGTAATTCCAACACTTTGGGAGGTCAAGGTGAATGGATCACAAGGTCAGGAGTTTGAGACCAGCCTGGCCATCAGGAGTTCAAGACCAGCCTGGCCAACATGATGAAACCCTGTCTCTACTAAAAATACAAAAATTAGCCAGATGTGGTGGCACATGCCTGTAATCTTAGCTACTCAGGAGACTGAGGGAGGAGAATCGCTTCAACTCCTAGAGGCAGAAGTTGCCATGAACTGAGATTGTGCCATTGCACTCCAGCCTGAGTGACATAGCAAGAGTCTGCTCAAAAAAAAAAAAAAGCAGTCAAAAAATCCCTTTGATTTATTCCTTATTTTAAAAGAACAAGAAAGAAGAATTCCCAAATTTCAGTAAGTCCTGAAACAGCAACCATGAAACTCTTCATGAAGCACCCAGGGCAAGCAGAAAGCTGCACTTTTCAAGAGGTACTATCCTCCCCCAGACTCCCCATTAGTGGATACACAGAGGTCCAGCTTGAAAGTCTTTGCAAGTTGGGCTGGAAAGACCAGCCCTGCACATACAAGTTTCCATTGTGAAAGTTGTTGGAGTGAAAATGGAGTAACTTGTGTTAAAAACCCTAACAAAAGATGCCAGAGAAGGCCATGAAAAGAAGGTTATCACAAACAAAAGCCTGATAACAAGAACTATCACAAAAGATTCTGCAAAAACCACAACCTTGCACAAAGATCATCACAATCTTTCATAAAAACAATACTTCTGCAAGGACATCTGCCCAGATTTGTCCAACCTTGAACTGGTGCCACCTTTGTTATTCATCCTTATAACCCAGGATAATTATCTCAAAACAAGTATGTAATCCTCTCATTTTCCTTAAAAGCCATTATCATCTTTTACCATCCTGAATATGCACATTCCTATTGCAATGCCTATTCCCAAATAAATATTATTTTCTTTAAAAAGAAATAAAGAAAGAAATTAAAAGGACATACCATATTCATACAAGACACAATCATTGTAAATGTATTTGTTCTTGCCAAAGTAATATATAGCTTCAATGAGATTTCAATAAAACAAGAACAATTTGCTAGGAGAATTGAAAGGCTGATTTAAAAACTTATATTAAAATGCAAATTACATGAAGACAATGAAAAACTACACAGTTGAAGTATTCATATGACGAGATTTCCATGTATATTACATCAATATAGCAAATAAGATTTTGTGGTAGCTATACAACGATGGACAAATAGACTGATGGAATAATAGAGTTTAGTCCCAGATCAATTTCTAATTTTTCCGGAAACCCATAAGACTCTTTCAATATAAAGATACAAGTTTTTTCCCTGGAAAGTATTCTTGGATTACAGTGTTAAATGTTAGTTAGGTTACACTGCTTCGTTTATCTTTTTCAAGGACTCTATTTTTTGCTAGTCTTCTATTTCAGTTACTTTCTCTCTGGTTTCTTTTACACTTTGTGGCTAACTCCCATTTCCACTCTGTTGATTATTTACTGGCTTTTTCTCAATGCCTCTTGCTAAATTTTTATTTCAAACCATATTCATTTTTAGCATTTTGTTCACTAGTCATTATTTCTCAAAAGCTTTTTGTCTTGTCATCTATGTTTTTCTTAAATTCAAACAACTCTCATTTTCTTTTTAATTTTTTTTGGTCCACTTCTGTTCTTAGGGTTTTTGTTTCAGATTAATGATTTTTCCATGTTTGTTTTGGTTTTTTAACATATATTCAAATGTGGGTTTGATATATTTGACTTAGTTCAGAGTGTTATGATAGAGATGATAGAGATATCTCTTTTTTCATATTTGAGTTTAGAGATTTTTCATTAGGTAAAAAGTTTTAATTTTCTGTTTTCTTTTGATAGTGGTTTTGAATAGTTAAATTTGCTTGTGTCTATGGATTACATGAATGGGATTAAAATTTGGGGATTCATGGAAGGAAGTCTAGTTTAGGGACCCCTCTTACATAAGTTCAGTTAAATGCAGTTTCTTTAATAGATAACTTTTTGGGAAAATTGCTAGGGGAGAAATTTGGATTCTTCTGTTTTTCAGGATCCTAAATTTTCTACCCCTTTTTCTTTTCCTTTCTCTCATTCATTCTCTTAACGCCTCCTCTGCCTTCATCCAGTCTCTTAATGTCTCCTCAAATTCCATGTTTTAAGTCCCTTCTCTAATAGAACTTTAAGCTAGGGGATTTAATTCTTCAACATTTTACTTTTCAGGTCGACTTTTTCTTAATGGGGATGATGTTAGCTTTGTCCTTTTTTTTCTATACAAAGACTTCAGCAAAAGCTTAACAGAAAGCTTGTTTGGAAATTGATATTTGTATTTATGGTTAAAAACAACATTCTGCTTTCTAGTCATGATAGAGGCATGATATTGTATGAATTTTTTTCCTGTTGATTTGTAGATTTTTCAGTAAGATGAGTGGAGACTTTCAGATTTGGTCAGTCACTGTTACTTTAGCTACACAATGTTAATTTTTTTGTACAGTTCAGCAACATTCTTAATTGAAGAAGGTATTACTTAGAAGTTGATTTGGCTGTTAGCCAGACTAATAGCTTAAATTAGACAGAAGTTTATATTTTGCCCTTGGAAAAACCTGAAAGTAGGCAGTACAATGGTGACAAGGCTACTGAAGGCTGCTACTTGTTGTCACCATTGCTCTCAAGATTCTTCACTTTTATCTGCATATCTACCATTGCTGTGTGGCTCCATCCTTAAGGCTGCTTCCATGTTACAAGATGCTGAAGGTTCGACCATTACTTTAATGTTTTGAATAGGAAGAGAAAAATGAAAGTAAAATGGGGGCATTCTCTCAGATGACTTAGCCACTTTTTAGAGTACTCTCAAAAGTCTGCCCAATAACTCCTACTTATGTCTAATTAGCCACCACTGCCTGCAGGAAAAAAGGAAAAATGTATTGTTTTAGTTAAATAATCTTCTAACTCCATTAATGTCATTGTTCTCTTAATAAGGAAAAGGGTAAATGATACCTGGTAGGTACTACAGGAAATAAAGTCTTTGTTTAGATAATATGAGTATCTTGGTTTTACTCCAGGACTAATGTATTTCCATTTCTAGGCATACATTAACCTAAGTGATTATGTATTTGAAATGAATAATAGAC
Source organism: Saguinus oedipus (assembly GCA_031835075.1). Lineage (NCBI taxonomy): Eukaryota > Metazoa > Chordata > Mammalia > Primates > Cebidae > Saguinus > Saguinus oedipus. The sequence continues at coordinate 112,624,731 of CM063172.1, forward strand.
AAGATATATTTGGTTCAGCTAACTCATTTTAAATCTGTGCATGCATTAACCATATTTTATACTAATATGTGTTTCAACTTTATAGAACCTAAAAGTATTAAGTCAGCAAAACATGGCTAGTTAAAAAAAATCTTATAAATTTGAGCAACTATTTTAGCCACAGAAGTCAAATCATTGTAAATTTTTCAGTTATACATGTATTTGAATAATCATTCATGTTAAATAACTATATTTTAGGCCTAATAGCTCTAATAATAGTTTTGATATATTTCTTTCTATTTGAATCATTCAGTATTTTACCACTGACTAGAAATTTCTGGTTAGCAGTATAACTGTCATTCAGCTTCTAGTTTCAGAGTTCAAATTTTAATTATTTGATTAATACTGAACTTTTACTACTCTGAAGACTGCAAGGCACTGAACGGCAAATTTATACCTGAAGGGAAGTAAAGGGGAAAAGAGATGAGGCAATAAAAGAGAATAGAAAATGGAAGTAGAGGGCAGACAGTGACAATTTCCAGTCTGGACAGCATTCCTAGGCATTGTTCTCTGAGCATGATTCATTAGGGAAAAGGAGTTTCCCACTCCTTCCCCTTGGTGGCTGTGATAGTCATTTACCAGTGGTCAAATTACCTCTTCCCAGTTTATTTTTTGGATTCCCAAATCGCTGCATCCATTTTCCAAGCTTTCTGTAACTTTTTTTTTTTTTTTTTTTTTTTTTTACCAAAATACATATTCATGCATTCATATGAAAGGAGTATAAAATTTTAGAGGGTTCACACATAATCTCTGAAGCTCATCCTGAAGTCTCAAAGTTGGGAACCACTAACTAAAAAGTTGAGTTTGTCCACTAGATAAAAGGGAGGAGGGAAGAGATTATTTCAGGTGGATAAGTAGATAAGCAATATGTTCAAGTTGCTTTAATTTTTTTTTCCTTTTTTTTTTTTAATTTTTATTGCATTATAGGTTTGGGGGTACATGTGCAGAACGTGCAAGATAGTTGCATAGGTACACACATGGCAGTGTGTTTTGCTGCCTTCCTCCCCTTCACCCACACTTGGTATTCATCCCCAGGCTATCCCCCCCTGCCCCCCCTGCTGTCCCTCCCCCATTCCCCTCAACAGTCCCCAGTGTATAGTAGACCGCCTCTCTGTGTCCACGTGTTCTCATTTTTCTCACCCACCTATGAGTGAGTATATGCGGTATTTCTTTTTCTGTTCTTGTGTCAGTTTGCTGAGAATGATGTTCTCCAGATTCATCCATGTCCCTACAAAGGACACAAACTCATCATTTTTGATTGCTGCATAATATTCCATGGTGTATATGTGCCACATTTTCCCAGTCCAGTCTATCATCGTTGGGCATTTGGGTTGGTTCCAGGTCTTTGCTATTGTAAACAGTGCTGCAATGAACATTCGTGTGCATGTGTCCTTATAGTAGAACGATTTATAGTCCTTTGGATAGATACCCAGTATTGGGATTGCTGGGTCAAATGGAATGTCTATTTCTAGGTCCCTGAGGAATCGCCACACTGTCTTCCACAATGGTTGAACTAATTTACACTCCCACCAACAGTGTAAGAGTGTTCCTATTTCTCCACATCCTCTCCAGCATCTGCTGTCTCCAGATTTTTTAATGATCGCCATTCTAACTGGTGTGAGATGGTATCTCAATGTGGTTTTGATTTGCATCTCTCTAATGACCAATGACGATGAGCACTTTTTCATATGTTTGCTGGCCTCATGTATGTCTTCTTTTGTAAAGTGTCTGTTCATATCCTTTGCCCATTTTTGAATGGGCTTGTTTTTTTCCTGTAAATCTGTTTGAGTTCTTTGTAAATTCTGGATATCAGCCCTTTGTCAGATGCGTAAACTGCAAAGATTTTTTCCCATTCTGATGGTTGCCGATTCACTCTAGTGACTGTTTGTTTTGCCGTGCAGAAGCTGTGGAGTTTGATTAGGTCCCATTTGTCTATTTTGGCTTTTGTTGCCAATGCTTTTGGTGTTTTGTTCATGAAGTCCTTGCCTACTCCTATGTCCTGAATGGTTTTGCCTAGATTTTCTTCTAGGGTTTTTATGGTGTCAGGTCTTACGTTTAAGTCTTTAATCCATCTGGAGTTAATTTTAGTGTAAGGTGTCAGGAAGGGGTCCAGTTTCTGCTTTCTGCACATGGCTAGCCAGTTTTCCCAACACCATTTATTAAATAGGGAATCCTTTCCCCATTGCCTGTTTTTGTCTGGTTTATCAAAGATAATATGGTTGTAGATGTGTTGTGTTGCCTCCGATGCCTCTGTTCTGTTCCATTGGTCTATATCTCTGTTTTGGTACCAGTACCATGCTGTTTTGATTACTGTAGCCTTGTAGTATAGTTTGAAGTCTGGTAGCGTGATGCCTCCTGCTGTGTTCTTTTTGCTTAGAATTGACTTGGCTATGCGGGCTCTTTTTTGGTTCCATATGAAATTCATGGTGGTTTTTTCCAGTTCTGTGAAGAAATTCAATGGTAGTTTGATGGGGATAGCATTGATTGTGTAAATTACTTTGGGCAGTATAGCCATTTTCACGATATTGATTCTTCCTAACCACGAACATGGAATGTTTCTCCATCTGTTTGTGTCCTCTCTTATTTCGTTGAGCAGTTGTTTGTAGTTTTCCTTAAAGAGGTCCCTTACATTCCTAGTGAGTTGTATTCCTAGGTATTTTATTTTCTTTGTAGCAATTGTGAATGGCAGTTCGTTCTTGATTTGGTTCTCTTTAAGTCTGTTATTGGTGTATAGGAATGCTTGTGATTTTTGAACATTGATTTTATATCCTGAGACTTTGCTGAAGTTGCTTATCAGTTGCAGTAGCTTTTGGGCTGAGGTGATGGGGTCTTCTAGGTATACTATCATGTCGTCTGCAAATAGAGACAATTTGGCTTCCACCTTTCCTATTTGAATACCCTTTATTTCTTTTTCTTGCCTGATTGCTCTGGCTAGAACTTCCAGTACTATGTTGAATAGAAGTGGTGAGAGAGGGCATCCTTGTCTAGTGCCAGATTTCAAAGGGAATGCTTCCAGTTTTTGCCCATTAAGTATGATATTGGCTGTTGGTTTGTCATAAATAGCTTTTATTACTTTGAGATATGTTCCATCAATACCAAGTTTATTGAGGGTTTTTAGCATAAAGGGCTGTTGAATTTTGTCAAATGCCTTCTCTGCGTCAATTGAGATAATCATGTGGTTTTTGTTTTTGCTTCTGTTTATGTGGTGAATTACATTTATAGACTTGCGTATGTTGAACCAGCCTTGCATCCCTGGGATAAATCCTACTTGATCATGATGGATAAGTTTTTTAATGTGCTGTTGCAATCAGTTTGCCAGTATTTTATTGAAGATTTTTGCATCAATGTTCATCATGGATATTGGCCTGAAGTTTTCTTTTCTTGTTGAGTCTCTGCCAGGTTTTGGTATCAGGATGATGTTTGTCTCATAAAATGATTTGGGAAGGGTTCCCTCTTTTTGGATTATTTGGAATAGTTTCAGAAGGAATGGTACCAGATCCTCTTTGTGTGTCTGGTAGAATTCGGCTGTGAACCCATCTGGACCTGGGCTTTTTTTGTGTGGTAGGCTCTTAATTGCTGCCTCAACTTCAGACCTTGTTATTGGTCTATTCATAGTTTCGGCTTCCTCCTGGTTTAGGCTTGGGAGGACACAGGCGTCCAGGAATTTATCCATTTCTTCCTGATTTACTGGTTTATGTGCATAGAGTTGTTTGTAGTATTCTCTGATGATGGTTTGAATTTCTGTGGAATCTGTGGTGATTTACCCTTTATCGTTTTTTATTGCATCTATTTGGTTGTTCTCTCTCTTCTTTTTTATCAGTCTGGCTAGTGGTCTGTCTATTTTGTTGATCTTTTCAAAAAAACAGCTCTTAGATTTATTGATTTTTTGAAGGGTTTTTCTTGTCTCTATCTCCTTCAGTTCTGCTCTGATCTTAGTTATTTCTTGTCTTCGGCTAGGTTTTGAGCTTTTTTGATCTTGCTCCTCTAGCTCTTTCAATTTTGATGATAGGGTGTCAATTTTGGATCTCTCCACTCTTCTCATGTGGGCGCTTATTGCTATATATTTTCCTCTGCAGACTGCTTTAAATGTGTCCCAGAGATTCTGGTACGTTGTGTCTTCATTCTCGTTGGTTTCAAAGAACTTCTTTATTTCTGCCTTCATTTCATTGTTTATCCAATCAACATTCAAGAGCCAATTGTTCAGTTTCCATGAAGCTGTGCGGTTCTGAGTTATTTTCTGAATTCTGAGTTCCAACTTGATTGCACTATGGTCTGAGAGACTGTTTGTTATGATTTCAGTTGTTTTGCATTTGCTGAGGAGTGCTTTACTTCCAATTATGTGGTCAATTTTGGAGTAGGTGTGATGTGGTGCTGAGAAGAATGTATATTGTGTGGATTTGGGGTGGAGAGTTCTGTAAATGTCTATCAGGTTTGCTTGTTCCAGGTCTGAGTTTAAGTCCTGGATATCCTTGTTAATTTTCTGTCTGGTTGATCTGTCTGCTATTGACAGTGGAGTGTTAAAGTCTCCCACTATTATTGTGTGGGAGTCTAAGTCCCTTTGTAAGTCATTAAGAACTTGCCTTATATATCTGGGTGCTCCTACATTGGGTCCATATATATTTAGAATTGTTATCTCTTCTTGTTGTATCGATCCTTTTACCATTATGTAATGACCTTCTTTGTCCCTTTTGATCTTTGTTACTTTAAAGTCTATTTTATCAGAGATGAGAATTGCAACTCCTGCTTTTTTTTGCTCTCCATTTGCTTGTTAAATCTTCCTCCATCCCTTTATTTTGAGCCTTTGTGTATCTTTGCATGTGAGGTGGGTTTCCTGGATACAGCACACCGATGGGTTTTGGTTTTTTATCCAATTTGCCAGTCTGTGTCTTTTGATTGGTGCATTTAGCCCATTTACATTCAGGGTTAATATTGTTATGTGTGAATTTGATACTGCCATTTTGATGCTAGCTGGCTGTTTTTCCCGTTGGTTCATGTACATTCTTCATTTTGTTGATGGTCTTTAGCATTTGGTATGCTTTTAGGATGGCTGGAACTGGTTGTTTCTTTCTATGTGTAGTGCCTCTTTCAGGAGCTCTTGTAAAGCAGGCCTAGTGGTGACAAAATCTCTGAGTACTTGCTTGTTCATGAAGGATTTTATTTTTCCTTCACTTATGAAGCTCAGTTTCACTGGATATGAAATTCTGGGTTGAAAGTTCTTTTCTTTAAGGATGTTGAATATTGGCCCCCACTCTCTTCTGGCTTGTAGAGTCTCTGCCGAGAGATCTGCTGTGAGTCTGATGGGCTTCCCTTTGTGGGTGACCTGACCTTTCTCTCTGGCTGCCCTTAGTATTTTCTCCTTCATTTCAACCCTGGTGAATCTGACGATTATGTGCCTTGGGGTTGCTCTTCTTGCAGAATATCTTTGTGGTGTTCTCTGTATTTCCTGGAGTTGAGTATTGACCTGTCTTGCTAGGTTGGGGAAATTTTCCTGGATAATATCCTGAAGAGTGTTTTCCAGCTTGGATTCATTCTCTTCGTCACATTCTGGTACACCTATCAAACGTAGGTTGGGTCTCTTCACATAGTCCCACATTTCTTGGAGATTTTGTTCATTCCTTTTTGTGCTTTTTTCTTTAATCTTGGTTTCTCGTTTTATTTCATTGAGTTGATCTTCAACTTCTGATATTCTTTCTTCTGCTTGGTCAGTTCGGCTGTTGAAACTTGTGCATGCTTCGCGAAGTTCCCGTGTTGTGTTTTTCAGCTCCTTCAATTCATTCATATTCCTCTCTAAGTTGTCCATTCTCATTATCAATTCCTTGAATCTTTTTTCAAATCTTTTTTCAAGGTTCTTAGTTTCTTTGCACTGGTTTAGAACATGTTCCTTTAGGTCGCTGAAGTTTCTCATTATCCACTTTCTGAAGTCTGATTCCGTCATTTTGTCACATTCATTCTCCGTCCAGCTTTGTTCCCTTGCTGATGAGGAGTTTTGGTCCTTTTTTGGAGGTGAGGTGTTTTGGTTTCGGGTGCTTTCCTCCTTTTTGCGCTGGTTTCTTCCCATCTTTATGGATTTATCCGCCTGTCGTCTTAGTAGTGGCTGATTTTTCAATTGGGTCTCTGTGTGGACACTGAGATTGTTGATGATGAAGTATTTCTGTTACTTAGTTTTCCCTCTAATGATCTATCCTCTCTGCTGTATGAGTGCTGAGGTCCACTCCAGGCCCTGCTTGTCTGGGGTATACCTGCAGCAGCCTCTGCGCCTTCACCGAGAGCTGCAATCCTGAGTCACCTCTATGACGCCATCTTGCCTCTCAAGTTGCTTTAATTTTAAGTTTCTGTGTTTGGGCACTGATGATAATTTTATATTTATTTCCAAATAACAGGGTTTTGTAGATGAATTATGGGGATAAAGTCATGGATAAAAGGTGTTGATATATGACGAAATTATGCTGAATTTTGAACTGTATTTATTTGTTTATTTTAGTAATGAATGGAAATGCTTTTGAATTTCCAAGGTGTCCTCCTGCAATAGACTTATTTTGTTGTCCTACTGTCTGCTATTTTACAAGCCTTTCTGTGCCTTATTCCTGATGTGATTTGGAAGTTCTGGTTTTCTAACTAATCATTTTCAAGGAGTTTACCATTGGAAAGCCCTTTTTTCCTGAACATTCACTAAAAAAATACATTTTCTTATTGAAGACCCAGGACACAGCCAATGGAGGCCAAGTGCTGAACAAGATGAACCCAGTTCTGGCCCTCATACAGGCTATCTTTCTTCAAGAAGATGTAGCCATTAAAGAACTGATTAAATAATTAATTAGTGCCATGACAAAATTGAGACCCAAAATTCATACAAAGAGTCAATGAAATCAAAAGTTGGTTTCTTGAAAAGATAAATAAGCTCAATAGGTCACTAGCTAGCTTAACATAAAAAGAAAGAGAGGCCAGGTGCAGTGGCTAATGCCTGTAATTCCAGCACTTTGGGAGGCCAAAGTGGGTGGATTATGAGGTTAGGAGTTCGAGACCAGCCTGGCCAACATAGTGAAATCCTGTCTCTACTAAAAATACAAAAAATTAGCTGGGCATGGTGGTGGGTACTTGTAATCCTAGCTACTTGAAGGCTGAGGCAGGAGAATTGCTTGAACCCGGGAGGCAGAGGTTGCAGTGAGCCAAAATTGTACCACTGCACTCCAGCTCAGATGACAGTGTGAGAAAAGGAAGGAAGGGAGGGAGGGAAGGAAGGAAAATCCAAATAAGCACAATCAAAAACATTAAAGATTACATTACAACCAATCCCAATTCCTAGAAATACACAATCTCCCAAGATTGAATCAGGAGGAAACTGAAATCTTGAATAGACTAATATTGAGTTCCACAATTGAATCAGTAATTTAAAAAAATCTGCCAACCAAAAAGAGCCCCAGACTAGATAAATTCACAGCCAAATTCTATTTGCTATACACAACAGAACTAGTACCAATTCTACTGAAAATATTATAAAAAGTCAAGGAGGAGAGACTCCTGCCTAACTAATCTGTGAAGCCAGGATCACCCTGATATTCAAACCTGGCAAAAAACAAAAATTAAAAAAAAAAAAAAAAAGGAGAAGAAGAAAAGGAAAGAAAACGACAGGTCATTGTCCCTGATGAACATAGACACAAAAATTCTCAAAAAATTTAGCAAACTAAATCCAGCAGCACATCAAAAAGTTAGTACGTCACTATCAATTAGACCTCATTTTGAAATAAAAGGTTGGTGCAACAAATGCAAGTCAATAAATAAGATTCACTGTATCAACAGAATCAAAAATAAAAGCTATATGATTATCTCAATAGATGCAGAAAAATGTTTAATAAAACCCAATATCCTTTCATAGTAAAAGCTCTCAACCAACTAGATATTGAAGGAACTGTATTAGTTCATTTTCACACTACCATAAAGAACTACCTGAGACTGTGTCATTTATAAATAAAAGAAGTCTAAGTGACTCATAGTTCTGCATGGCTCATAGTTCTACATGGGGAGGCCTCAGAAAACTTAAAAGCATGGCATAAGGTGAAGGGGAAGCTAGGCATGTCTTAGAAGCAAGGCAGGAGAGAGGAAGAGAGGAAGGTGAAACATACTACATCTTTAAACTGTTAGATCTCCTGGGAACTCTATCTTGAAACAGCAGTAGGAGGATGGTGCTAACCCATTAAAAATCACCCCCATATTCCAATCACCTCCCACCAGGTACCTCCCTCAGCACATGGGGATTACAATTCAAGATGAGATTTGGGTAGGAACACAGAGCCAAACCATATCAAGAACATACCTCACAATAAGAGCTATGAGAAACCCCCAACCAACATCATAATGAGTGGTCAAAAGCTGGAAGCATTCCACCTAAGAACTGGAATAAGACAAGAATGCCCACTCTCACTGCTACTGTTAAACATGGTACTAGAAGTTCCAGCCAGAGCAATCAGGCAGATGAAATAAATAAAAGGCACCAAATAGGAAAAGAAGAAGTCAAATTATCTCTTTTGGTGGACAACAGAATTCTATATCTAGAAAACCCTAAAGATTGTGCCTGGGGATACTGGAATTTATATACAACTTCAGTAGAATTTTGGGATACAAAATCAATGTGCAAAAATCAGTAGCATTTCTGTACACCAATAACATTCAAGTTGAGAGCCAAATCAAGAACTCAATCCCATCTATAATAGCCACAAAAACAATAAAATACCTAGGAATACATCTAATCAAGGAGGCAAAAGATCTCTGTACAGAGAACTACAAAACAGTGCTGAAGGAAATTATGGATGATACAAACAAATGGAAAAACATTCTATGCTTATGTATTGGAAGAATCAACATAGTTCAATTGGCCATACTGCCAAAAGCAATCTGCAGATTCAATGTTATTCCTACCAAACTGCCAATGTCCTGTTTCAAATAATTAGAAAAAAACTATTCTAAAATTCATATGGAACCAAAAAAGAACCCAAATAACCAAAACAATCCCACCCAAAAGGAATAAAATGAAAGCATCATATTACTAAATTCAAACTATACTATAAGGCTACGGTAACCAAAACATCATGGTACTGTACAAAAATAAACATGTAGACCAATGGAACAGAACAGAGGATGCAGAAAAAAAGCTGCACAAGTACAGCCATCTGATCGTTGACAAAGTCATTTCAAAATGAGCAATGGGAAAATGACTTCATATTCAATAAATAGTGCTGGGACAGCTGGCTAGCCCTATGCAAAATAATAAAACTAGACTTTTTTCTTTCACCATATACAAAAATTAACTGAATATAGATTAAAAATTTTAATGTAAAACCTCAAACTGTAAAAATTCTAGAAGAAAACATAAGAAACACCATTCTGGACACTGGCCTTGAGAAGGAATTTATTATTAAGTGCTCAAAAGAAATTGCAACAAAAACAAAATTTGACAAGTCAGAACTAATTACACAAAAGAGCTTGTGTACAACAATAGAAACTTATCAGCAGAGTAGACAGATAGCCTACAGAATGGGAGCAAATATTAACAAACTATGCATTCAACAAAGGCCTCATCCAGAGTGTATAAGGAACTTAAATCAACAAGAAAAAAAAACCTCTTTAAAACTTAGCAAAGGACATATACAGATACTTCTCAAATAAAGACATCATGTGACCAACAGACATATGAAAAAATGCCAAACATCACTAATCATCAGAAAAATACAAATCAAAACCACACTGAGATTCTATCTCACAGCAGTTAGCATGGCTATTAAAAAGCAAAACAACAAATGCTGGAGAGGCTGCAGAGGAAAGGGAAGGCTTACACACTGTTGGTGGGAATGTAAATTTATCCAGCCATGTGCAAAGCAATTTGGAATATCTCAAATAACTTAAAACAGAACCACCATTTGACTCAGCAATCCCATTACTTGGCATATATCCAAAATAAAAGAAATTATTCTATGAAAAAGACACATATACTAGTACATTCATCACAACACTACTCACTGAAAAGACATGAAATCAACCTAGGGGCCCATCAATGGTGCATTGGATAAAGAAAATGTGGTACATATACACCATGGAATACTATGCAGCTATATAAAAAGAATGAATTCAAGTCCATTGCAGCAACATGGATGCAACTGGAGGCAATCAAGTGAATTAATGCAATAAGAGAAAAACAAAAACTACATGTTCTCACTAACAAGTGGGAGCTAAACATTGGGTACTCAGGGACGTAAAGATGGCCACATTTGATACTGGGGACTATCAGAGGAGGGGAGGAGAGAAGGGAGCAATGGTTAAAAAACAAACTACTGGATTCTATGCTCAATACCTAGGTGATGGGATCAATCATACACCAAATGTCAGCATCCTACAATATACACAGGTAGTAAAGGTTTACTTTACAGGTAAAGTAAACAGGTGATGCACATGTATCACCTGTAACTAAAAGTTGAAATTATAAAAATAAGAAAAAAATTAGTTATTTAGAGTCATAATGAATACTACATAGAGAAAGCACAAGTCTGTATTAGTCATCTTGGGATGCCATAACAAAACACCACATATGAGGTAGTTAAACAACAAAATGTATTCTCTTATAGTTCTGGAGGCTAGATCTCTAATATTAAGGTCTGGCAGTGTAGACTTCTGGTGAGACAGCTCTCTCGTAGATACCTGCCTTCTTGCTATGACTTCCTATGATCTTTCCTTGGTGAATGTACAAGGAATAAGAAAAAGAACACGTTCTCTGGTATCTCTTCTTATTAGGATATTAATCTTTATTGGAATTAGGGCTCCAACCTTATGACCTCATTTAACCTTAACTACTTCCTTAGAGGTTCCATCTCCAAATATAGCCACTCTTGGGGTTAAAGCTTCAACCTATAAATTCAGCAGAACACAGATATTCACTGCATCACAAGATCTAATCAGGGTATTTAACAAGGCACCTAATTTAATCTGCATTATTAGGGAACCATCTATGAGCAGGAAATAATTAAGCTCTGAAAAAAAATTAAGAAAACAAGAAGGGGAAAATCATACAGACAGAGAAAACAGCATATGAGAAGGCCCTGGAGTGATATGCATACCATACTGGAGTAACTACAGCCTGGGCAGTGTTGTTGGAGGAGTGATGTGATAAAGAGTAGTAGGCAAAGCTGGAAACATAGGCAGGATTCAGAATTTACAGGCCCCTGTAGGCCAAGATCGTAAATGGGTACACACCGAGCAACTTTTAAGGTATTGAGCAGCAACATGATTAGATATGCCTTTTATAAGGGACATTCTCTGACAGCAGTATAAAGAACCAATTAAAGAGGATTAGGAATAAAATTAGAGATTAATTATAAAGCTATGGCACTATTTCAAGTGAGAAAAAAATGGTGGTTCAGGACACAGTAATGACTCTGGAAATGAGGAGAGGTAGATTGAATTGGATATATTTTAGAGGTAGAATGGATATAGTGATAGAAGATTAGCTAAGAAAGGAGATAACGAGAAAAAAGTTAAGAATGACTTGGGTTTCTGGTTGAATTGGGGTTCATTCACTATGATGGACAAGAATAATCTTTTTGGTAGGGGCTAAATAGACAGAGAGAATCAGGTGCTCAGTTTGGGACATGTTGAACCTGCAGTGCCTATGATACATTCAATTGGATATATGTGCTGCTGAGGATTTTAAGAAGCTCTGGGATAGGGGTTTCCATTTGAGAATTATCAACCATACATGATAAATAAAACTATTAGTCCTAGCTCAGATTTCTAAAGGATAAAGTATAGAAAAGGAGAGCAAAAGCTTAGGACAGGACCTTGACAAAAAAGCCAAGATTTAAAATTCAATAAGAAGCTGCTAAGGACACTTAGAAGGACTCATCAGACAGGGATGAGGAGACCCCAAGGGACATGTGTGTTTCAGCATAGTCACAGGCAATGGAGACAACTGCTAAGAATCAAGTAAGATGAGATCTGAAATTTGATAAGTGTGTTTAGCCAAATGGAGTGAATGGAGAGCCATTTCGTGAAAGAGTAGTGGTTGGAGCCAAATTGAGTGTGCAGGAAAATGTATAGGACACAATAGAAAATGGAGAGAACAGCAGCTCCAGGGACCTCCTGTCGCTCAACTAGATATATACCTGGGAACTCTTACATCTGAAAATAAAAACATGAATCTGAAACATAAAACAGCTGAATTTATCCAATTTCCAATCAAACAACAATGCTCACTTCCATTTTTTCCTGGTGCCTTGAAGATGATGGGAATATTTCATATTTATGCATTCTCCGAGTAGCTTTTCAACACCTAAACAAAAGGACTGAAATTGAAATGCTGTGTACCTTATCAGGGCACAAGGACACAATTCCCAAAGACTTTTATTCGAACAAGAATGAAACTCAATTTTGCCAGGAAAAAGAGCAGTGATATTGAAAATAAATAGGCAAAAGTCTAAAAGAGAAATAAGATACTTTTAAAAATACTAGGTATTGTGGTATTTAAGGGAGTAACTAGAAGGTTGAGTCACCATGATAAATATAAATTATTTTATGGGTCCTCACAGAATATTTTCTAAAATAAGATTTTAGTAATGATCAAAATGCAATAATTGTAATCTTCTTAGCACATGAGTGATGAGGTCTATAATAGACAGGTGAGAGGCATTTTCTGGGCAATGAATTACTCAGAGTCATTGATGAAAGCATTCAGGAAATAGTACGACTGCCACTAGGAGAGGAGGTAATTAATGCAGAGAAAATTTATTGCAAGGGCTTTAGTAAGAAGGCATGTTCTGAGAGCAGGCTAGAAGCCTCGTTTTACCAGGACGGACCATCAGAATGTATGAGAGCTGTTTTAAACACCAAAGGCAATCTATGACCCTTCATTATTTGATTCTCCCCAAACGTATTCATTTTTAAAATAATATTTTGGGGCTGGGGAATTGTAGCAATTGTTCAATTTTCTCTAAGGACCAGACAAAAGGGGATAGTTGTTATAAGAAAATATATAGTTAGATTTCTTCATTAAATGAAGCCTGCATTTGTCACTCGGTGTCTATGAACAAACCAAGTGCTAGTCATAAGAATAGGATAATAAGAATTGCTGTGCAATCAATTTCTTTGAAAATTTTAAGGAAAAAGAAAACATATTCCAAGGGAAGAGTGAAATACAGTCCTACAAATCGACAAGAGGATACTCGTATGATTTCGGCTCACTGTAAATTTCAGTATGTTTAGGTGTAGAAGCAAACGGGAAGAAGAAAAATAGCTTTGTTGAAGAATCAGATAAACAGTTATGCTTTGGTGGAAAATTTTCTAAATAATATCTCCTATAACCAGACCTTGTGCAATTCTAAATGTTTACACACTCAGTGCCTATGGAAAACTTTCACATCTATAAACAACTCTTTTTCCAAGCCCAAACATCTCCCTGCTGTGGGATGGTTAGTAAGCAAATACAAGCTGCCAAATAGCACCTTAGAGCCAGATTCCACATACAGAACAGCATGTATCTGTGTGCAGGCTGACTCATGTGCACAGCACAACACTTTCCAATAGCTGAAATTCAATTTAGGAAAAAGGATTTGGGAAGCCAAATCTGTTTCACCTAAATAAAATACAATTTTTTTCAAGCCACCTTTCTCTTCCTCTTTCTTCTCTTCCATAAATGTCATCAAGAAAACTCAAGTATCAATGAATTATTTGTGGAAGAGAAAACCTGAAGCAGAGAAACTGTGTATGTTGGCTATTTGTTCCTTTAGTGGTCAGGAGAAAGAGAAGGAGCAGAAGCTCAGTAGGGAAGACAGTTGCAAGTGAATACTATGGACTCCATTTCAGGAGCATTTACTTAAGGATAAAATTTTTGGAAAGTAGGCACAAAACAAAAACACATAGATGTTAAGTGAAATGCAGAATACTGTTGCCCATGACTCTTACATAGAATGGCAGCAGGGAGCAAAAATAATTGAAACACTCTGCTCTGAAAGGTTTTGAACTTTGTCATTGTTTATCCTTTGTCTGTATTGGTTCCTTAAGTCAAAAAACAAATCAAAAACACTGGCATATCTCAACAGTGGGACCTGGTGTGTTTTCCAGCTCTAAATGTACAATTCTAAATTCTACATTTTTTAACTCTTAGCAGAAAACATGTCTCACATCTTGAAACATTTTAGAAATCAATCCACAAATGATATATAGTTTTATAATTTCATCACTGCATTCACATCACTAAAACAGTATCTGCCAAACCTATAGTGACATCTCCTTGCTTTGGTCATTACTGTTCTCAGATACTTTTAACTGTATCGAAATTGGAATATCAGCATACCACTGCCAGACAAGGGTCAATGGGCTTCACAAATCCTTTGTTCACTATTCAGTGTACTGTCCAGATGATATACAGTCTGCTTTATTCCTCTCCCTTATGATGAGAATTGCCCTTAATAAGAAATGTCCTGAGTCTCAAGCTGGCCTTGCTTACATTGGAGGTTTCACACAACTGTTCAATTGAGTATTCCTGGGCTAGACCAGAAAACACCAATGAAGAAGAGAAACAGAGAGATCATTTTTTCCCTGGTGCTAGTCAGAAATTCTAAACTTCTGATTAAATAAATTTTTTTTGCCATTATTTAGGAAAAATGGGCCATTCCCTTTCCAATCTATATAGCTACATATTTCTTTTTATCTATCAATTCTATATATCAATGTATCCTCTGTGAATATGTTCTACTCTCCAGCTTGAGCAACCACCACCAGGCTGATAACTTCATGATTTGGATCATCAGATATTTTTTTTTCTTGAGCTTTATAGACACGTAGGCATATAGAGATACTGATATACATATAGGTAAAGATGTAGATGTAAAGACAAAGGAGCAGGATTATTTCAATCACAGATTAGAAAGTGTTTCTGATTTTTCTTCAGAGTAGTCATGAAGCCTGTATTAAAAATCAAAAGACAGAGGGACATTGGTTCACATTGCATTTCCATGATCTGTGAGAGCTCTCTGTTTCTATAAGACAGAAAAAGAAACATCTTACCCTCAGCTTTGTAGAACTCATTTGGGGATGATGCTGAGCAACATCTCTAGCCTACCTGCGGGAAATGGTGCAAACTGTGATCTCCTGCTTTCAAGGCACTTAGAAGCAATTAATAGACAAGACTAACACATATAATAAGATAATACAAGAGAATACCTTAGAAAAGCTAAATTATGTTATGCTAAACATGCCACAGGAGAGAGAATTTAAGGAAGGAGATATTACTAGCATTTGCCCTATTCTTTTCTATATCTCTCCTGCTGAGATGAAAGCCATCTTTCCTCCTTACTACTGAGAGGATAATCCTACTTTCTTATCAATATTAAAAATGGCTCTAGTCTCTCTCATTAAAAAAAACTTCATTAACTTTATAACCCTTCCAACTCCTCCATAATCAAATTTAATGGAAAAAAAAAAGGTTCACATTCAAAGTTTTGACTTTCTTATAAATGGTTTACTTTTCAAGCCACAGGTGTGATACTGTGGATTAAGAAATGACTAATACGTGGGATGTTAAAGTATAAAATATAGAAGTCCCTTTTTCCTGATACTTGAACATCTCTTATGGGTCTATAGGAGGCTATTTCTCTCTTTTCCCTGTGAATATATTCTACTTTCCAGCCTGAGTGATCATTGCCACGCTGATAATTCCATTATTTGGATCATCAGTACATATTTTTTCTGTGCAGCTTCATATGCTCATTTTTAACTATATACTGAATATCCCTTTGAAGATCCCTTTCATACATGCGATTGCATATGTTCAAAACTGAAATTATCTTACTGTTCTCTCTTACCACGCAACGCCCTGTAAATTACTAAATCCCATTCCTTCCCTTTGTACTTCTTGCCAACATACTGATACTACTCTAGGTCATTATTTAGATATACAAATACTGCCTGTATGATTTCAATGAGTCTCCATTTTCAAGTCTGAATCTATTTTATTCCCTCTGATCATTTCCCACATACTAAATATAGCAATCTTAAAAAAGAAAACTTAAATCTGAACATGTTTATCCCTTCTAAAATGCTTGAAGGACCCCTGATTAGCTATAAGAGAAATATGATATTCTTAACAAAACTGACATGATTCACTTTCCCCTCCCAAGCGAAAAGCCAGACAAACACAGCTACCTTCAATTGTCCAAAGGCCCTGGACTTCAACATAGACTATTACTTCTTGCCTAGTAGATTCTTTCTTCATTATTTGTCACAGATTATTAAATTACACTAATGTTTTTCTGTGGACATCCCTGCCTCTTTAGTAGTCTTTCTCTGAATCTGCTATGACACTTTTGATTACATTTATCTCACTTCTCTTAGCTATATCCTCTGGTAAGCTCAATGGGGTCAGAAAGTATGTCTGTCTTAAATCCCTTACTTTCTTATAACCAAACACAATGTCTGACATACAGTAGGTGCTCAATACAGGTGATCAGAGAAAGATACAGAAATAAAACTCTTGAGTAGAATTTAAGTGAGGTTGAATTTTCAAGAAATAATGTATATGAAAGAGTTCCCTCTGTAACTCCTTAAAGACTGGCCAAATTTAACAATCTACTTAGCAATAATTTTCTGGCAACACAAAAATATGATAAGACTTTGCATTATATATTGGACTTTGGAGACTCAGGGGAAAGGGTGGGGAGTAGGGAGGAATAAGAGACTACACATTGGGTACAGCATACACTGCTTAGGTTATGGGTGTACCAAAATCTCAGAAATCACCACTAAAGAACTTACTCATGTAACCAAACACCACCTGTTCCCCAAAAACCTATTGAAATAAAAATATTAAAAATAAAAAAAACTTTACAAATGTTGGCCAAACAGAGAAAAAATAAATCAGAACTGAGTGAAAATAAAATAATGGAACAATTTTAAAATGAATACCAATGTATTAGTTTTTACTAAGATATGCCAAACTAGACTAAGAAAGCCTTAGTAGAAGTGCTAAGGAACTCAGTCTAAAAAAATCGAAACAATTTCAAGTTAGCATGTATATTGTAAGTATGTGGGTGTTTCTAAAAGTGCTTCAAAATCACCCATTCACTTAAGTATTTTAAGCATTCCTCCTACAATTTAGCTCAAGCTGCAATTTAGAACAATTTGAGAGAAAGATTTGCTAAGTAAAAGTAATTTCCAATCAGCCCCTTTTACAAATTATTATAAATGTTAAATTTATATTAGCTGTTTTAATTAATGATATCTCAATGTCCTTAAAATTGGAAAATGAAGTGGTTGATCCTGGGGAGTATATGGTACTAAAAAGGAAGTACACAAATTTTACAAAGTGTTATCAACATCTATGGGATAAAAGAAAAATTTCTCAACACAACCAAAAGATAGTATTTAAAAGCTGTCAGAGACACCTAATTTGTGAATCATCCTTTTAGTCCAGCAGTCCGAATGCAGAGAACTCTAGTCACAGACTACACCTAGACTAGCTCAGAGAACACTCAGAGCCTTTTGCTAAGGATGTCCCTAAGCAGTGATTCTCAAATCAGACTACATGTGCAGAGAGAGGAGAGAGGGTAGGCAAGCAGTATCCCTGAGGGTAGCATTTCAGAACAGTATAAATCAATGTCTACTTAGTTTATTTTAACAAGGAACTGCCTTCATTATGTTTGTGTGTGACTTCTTACGTTTGCAAGATCAAGTTATAGAGCACAACATTTTATAAGGTTTTCCTAAAGCAGTTTTATTTATGTGATTTTATCATTTTACTTTTATATATGGATGTATAAAACATACATTTCTGTGTACACAAATGTCTGCAACCATTTTGCATCATAAAATGAAGTATTAAAAATATGATATATTTTACTATATTTATTCTCATATTATTATAATCATTTCATAGAAAAAAGTGATCCTATTTTTAAGGCCATATGAATTCAGGAAATGCCATCATTTTCATCCACACATGTTTTGTAGAATTACATGTAAACAACACCAAACTGATGAGGAAACATTCTGTGTTTAAAGACCTTCAGACAAAGAGATCTGCAAAACACTTTCTACAATGCAACCCTGAAAAAATACCTAAAAACTTTTGCTGGAGGAAACTATTTTCTATAATAACATGAATTCCTCAGATAGCAGAAAAAGCCCATTTCCTGTTGTTAGGTTCTTAATGGAAAGGAGATGAATAATTTTTCTTCATATCTTCGAACAATGTTTAAATTATTCCACAATCTTTTCTGTTTTACACTAAATAATTTCTCACTCCCTGAGCACTTCTTCAAGGGTGTTACTTGAAATTATCGTTGTTGATCTCTATTGCACCCACTTCAGAGTCTCTTTATGAATTATAGAAACCTGGACTCAAAAATTTAATAAGAGTAAAACTCAGATTTCACATTTTTCATAGTCTTATTTGTAGACCCCCATCTTCCAGTTAAAAAATAAAAGAAAAGAAAAAAGGAGAGAAAATAGCAACACTATATTCTGGAGCTTATTTTCTGACTAAATGTTTATTATTGCCCTCATCTCCACCTGTCATCCTCCCCTACCTGTCCCCACTCTCCTCTATTTCCAGAAAAGCACAATATTTTACAAACCGCAACCTCTAAGCACTATAAATATCACTATCGTATAAGGCCCCATGAGGCTATTTAAATAAAATAAGAGAGCGCCAGAGCCCTTCATTAAGTTAAGACGGGATTCTATTGTGAAGCATAATGCTGATTTCTCCGGTGGACAGAGGGAAATGGTTTTAATTGGATTACTAATGTGACCCTTGGGTCCATAGAGATCTATAGTGCTTAGTTAGATAACATTTTACCCAACTAAAAGGATTCGCTAAAGAAATGTGTTTTTTTTTTTAAGTTCCCTAGAACAAAATGTATTGTTGGAGCAGTATATCTTAGTCACATTGCAGGCTGTAGGATTTATGTTATATTTTACTGTTTGATCAGAAACTCCTTTAGACTTGTGGAGGACAAGCTAGACATTCTCAGTAAGAACTTATTAATAGTTGTACTTAAATAATTGCCCAAGAGCCTCATTACTTGCTGGACTTAATACCATTTTTATGTAGTTGATGTAATATATTCATTCTAATATTGAAAACACTTCCTTCTTCTTGGTGAAAGGCAGTGTACTGCATTGTTAAGGGTTCTGTAAGGCTCTGGAGTTAAACTGCTTGAGTTTGAATCTTATACTTTGCATTTATTAACTCCGGATCATTGGACTAGTTAAGTGTTACTTTTCTCATATGTAAAATAGAGACAGTTTTTCAAAGGGTTACTAGACAGATTAATTAATACATAATTTTGAACATGGTAAATATTCAATAAATTATAGTTATGATTATTAGCATCATTATCATTGTTTATATTTGTGACTTTTTTGCCTTTACATATTCAAGAGTCTTATTCCAAACTGTGACCTCTTACTTTCCTCTAATCTGGTAATCACTTTAAGTATGACTAGAAGCTGAGTTACATGCAAAAAAAGTACAGAAAGTATTGAGGAACTTGAAATCACATAATGAGAGAGAATATAACTATCAAATCCAAAAAGATTCATTAGCATAATTTTCTCTAGAGTATGTTTAAACAAATAAACAGATGAAAAGTTAAATTAAAAAGCAATTATATGAAATCTTGAGTCCTAAATTTGAGAGTAGGCACCAAAATCTCTTCTCAGGAGGAGAGAGATAAATAGAGGAAGGAAGGAACAAGAACAAATTCCTTCTACTTGGTATCTATGCTTCCTTCCCAAATCCTAGAGAAAATACCTAGTGGCTTCTGTCTTCAGAAGCTTGAAATCTAGTGTGAGAAGCCCATGCAGGCCCATTAAGAACATTGTATCTCTCAAAGGGAAAATTGGTAACCATGATAGAAGTAACACAGACCCAGATTATTTCAATGTTGACCACACAGACCAGTTTAGGAGTTAAGATGATGATTCTTTATATGGAAATTCTCCTAAGGGTAAAGCTTATCATTCCTTCCTGCATCATTTTGACTGACTTTATTCTCATACTTTCTTTAGCTGGCATTTAGCTGAATCTGTATGAATGTTAATTTTAATATGAGGGAGGAAAAGGGGTCAATTTACTCCATACATTTTTATTAGGCTAACTCTATAATGGATGCATTAGCTAGCCAGTGCAAAAGATATTATAATGAATATATGTCTGCCATAAAGGAATACATGCTTTAATAAACTTAGAGAAATTTAGCATATATAAAAACATATAGAATGCAAAGAAAATATAATGTGTGTATTAGTTCATTTTTATACTGCTGTGAAAAAATATCCAAGACTCGGTAATGAATTAAAAAAAAGAGATTTCATGAACTCACAATTCCATATGGCTAAGGAGGACTCACAATCATGGCAGAAGGCAAAGAAGGAACGAAGACACATCTTAAATGGTGACAAGAAGTGCCTAGCTAAAAGGGGGGAAGCCCCTATAAAACAGTCAGATTTCATGAGAACTCACTCACCGTAACTGCCCCCATGATTCAATTACCTCCCATGGGTCCCACTCATGACATGTAGAAAGTATGTTAATGTTCACTTAAGTTTTTATTTTCTAATCTGTTCAAATTGGTAATCAATATTTTCTAGGAAATTATTTTCTGTAGGTTTTATATTGCCTTAATATTTACAGGTATGCAAATTAAGTTAACAATATCACTTCATACCTACTAGATGGACAAAATAATTGTTGTTAATACTTAACAAGTATTAATTAAAATTGTTGCTGGAATTTCAGGTGATAATGATATAGTATATTGTCATTTTAGACAGTAAACTGGCAATATTTATTCACCGTAAAAACACAGGTAATGTCACATGGAGGCATCTATTCCACAGAAACAAACTTGTAAATGTAAGGAAACACACCCAACACATCCATAGAGCACATTTATTAAAGTTTTATTTCAAGTGGCAAAAAAAAAATGTTATGTTTGGAGAAAAACTGAAAAAATCCAGCAACATAATATTTATGGAATACTATACATCAAGGACCAGCCAGGCCAACATGATAAAACCCCATCTCTAATAAAAATTAGCTGGGCGTGATGGCACACACCTGTAATCCCAGGTACTCAAGAGGCTGAGGCAGGAGAATCACTTGAACACACGAGGCATAAGTAACAGTGAGCTGAGATCATGCGAGAGAACTCCAGCCTGGGTGACAGAGTGAGACTCTGTCTCAAAAAATAAAAAAGTAGGCCGGGCACGGTGGCTCAAGCCTGTAATCCCAGCACTTTGGGAGGCCAAGGCGGGTGGATCATGAGCTCAAGAGATCGAGACCATCCTGGTCAACATGGTGAAACCCCGTCTCTACTAAAGATACAAAAAATTAGCTGGGCATGGTGGCACGTGCCTGTAATCCCAGCTACTCAGGAGGCTGAGGCAGGAGAATTGCCTGAACCCAGGAGGCGGAGGTTGCGGCGAGCCGAGATCGCACCATTGCACTCCAGCCTGGGTAACAAGAGCGAAACTCCATCTTAAATAAATAAATAAATAAATAAATAAATAAATAAATAACAGGTTAGACTTATATCAGTTGATTTGAAGAAAATGCCATGATATATTGTTAAGAAAGAAAAAAGGGAGAAATGCTGAAAAATGTTTTATAAGTCCAAGTTCTCCAAAAAGCAGAAGCTAGATGTGAAAGAAATTTATAACAACAACAATTCTGGAAAGGCAAGTGAGGTGGGTGCTGGGGGAGTCTGGGAAAGTCTTCTATGAAGGAGAGAGGGAACAAGAAAGGTTTAAGGAACAAGACATTTACTATATTCTAGTTCTAATAAAGTTTGTGCAGAAGCTCTTAAGTTTAATTAGATCTCATTTGTCTATTTTGGCTTTTGTTGCCATTGCTTTTGGTGTTTTAGTCATGAAGTCCTTGCCCATGCCTACGTACTGAATGGTATTGCCTAGGTTTTCTTCTAGAGTTTTTATGGTGTTAGGCCTCATGTTTAAATCTTTAATCCCTCTAGAGTTAATTTTTGTATATGGTATAAAGAAGGGATCCAGTTTCAGCTTTCTGCATATGGCTAGCCAGTTTTCCCAATACCATTTATTAAATAGGAAATCCTTTCCCCATTGTTTGTTTTTGTCAGGTTTGTCAAAGATCAGATGGTTATAGTTGTGTGGCATTCTTTCTGAGGCCTCTGTTCTGTTGCATTGGTCTTTATCTCTGTTTTGGTACTAGAACCATGGTGTTTTGAGCATAGTAGCCTTGTAATATAGTTTGAAGTCAGGTAGCATGATGCCTCGCATGGTCTCACTCATAAGTAGATGTTGAACAATGAGAACACATGGACACACAGAGGGAAACATCACACACTGGGGCCTTGGGGGTGAGGGGCCAGGGGAGGAATAGCAGGAGTGGGACAATTAGGGAGGGATAGCATTAGGAGAAATACCTAATGTAGATGATGGGGTGATGGATGCAGCAAACCACCACCATGGCATGTGTAAACCTATGTAACAAACCTGTACAATCTGCACATGTACCCCAGAACTTATAGTATAATAAATAAATACAAATTAAGTTTGGCAAGGCTGAGAGAGAGTCCTCCAGCAAAAATTGCCTGCCAGAGGTCCATTCTTTGCAGAAATAAGCCTGCCATAGTTGTCTTTTTAATTTCAATCACTAGCTAGGTTCATGGGAAGTGTGGCTTTCATGCCAACAGGTGGATGGATTCCAGAGTTCAGTAGCAGGTCAGTTAGGCTCCCTGCTATTGGAGGTCCAAGAGGCATATTTGCATTTTAAGATTATTTCTCTCAGCATGAAAATAATAATGACTGAATATATAAGAATTTTATGATTTGTTACATTATTTTTTTAAGTGGGTAGGAAAAGAGAGAAAAGAGAGAAAAAGGCAAAAAAATAACATACAAAACTTTGTTTTTGGTGGGGGGGCGGGTTTCTTTTTTTGAGATAGAGTCTCACTCTGTTGCCAGGCTGGAGTGCAGTGGCTCAATCTGGGCTCACTGCAACCTCTGCCTCCTGGGTTTAAGTGATTTTTCTGCCTCAGCCTCCCAAGTAGCTGGGACTACAGATGCACACCGCCACACCCAGCTAATTTTTGTATTATTAGTAGAGACAGTGTTTCTCCATGTTGGTCAGGATGATCTCCATCTGACCTTGGGATCTGCCTGCCTTGGCCTCCCAAAGTTCTAGGATTACAGGCATGAGCCACTGCACCCGGCCAAAACTATAACTTTATTAATGCCCAAAAGATAAAAATATCAATTTGTATAAAATATTCTATTTAAATAAACTGATATTTTTGAATGTAAATGAGTATAATTAACAATAGTTTTAACACCACGTTAAGATGTCAATTGCTCCCAATTGATTTCTAAATTCAAAACAATCCCTATCAAACTACAGCATGGATTTTTTCATGGAAATTCATATGCTATTCTTAAATTCACATGAAAATGCAAAAGATTTAGAATATACAGTGCAATTTTGTATGAGAACAGAATCAAAGAGCTACCTAACTACAAAATCTATTATAAAGATATAATAGTTCAGATATTGTGGTTTGGCATCAAAATAGAGAAACTGATCAATTAAACAGAATGGAAAGTTCAGTAATAGACTTACACACATGGTCAATTGACATTCGACAGAAATGCAAAGGTCATTCAGTGGAAAAAGTATGCAAACATGTTGTCTTTGCAAGTGGTGCTGGAACAATTGCGTATCAATATACAAAGAAAATATGCACTTAATTCATAGGTTCTACTACACTGCAAAAGAACACTTAAAGTAGATCATAGACCTAAATACAACCTTAAACTACAATACTTGTAGAATAAAACATAGGAGAAAATTACTGTGGCCTTGAGGTTGAGGCAAATAATTATTAAATATACCACCAAAAGAATGATATATAAAATAAAAAATTAATAAATTTGACCTCATTAAAGTTAAAAACTCTTTATTTGGAGAAAGAAAACTCTTAAGGCAATGAAGATACAAGTAAAAATTGGAAGAAAATAGTTGAAACTCTTGTAACTAGTAAATAGCTTATATCTAGAATATATAAATTTCAAAATCAAAAAATAAGAAAATAACTCAATAACCATGGACAAAAGATTTAAGTAGACATATCACTGAAGATATATAGTAGGAAGTAAACACTTAAAAATATGTTTAACATCACTAGTGTAGAAGCAGAGAGAAAGCTTCCCTTCTGTCTCTTCTGAAGATTAGATGAAATGATTGACAATTGACAAATTAGTAGAAAAAAATGTTTAAAAATTACCAACATGCACCTAAAAATATGAAGAACCAGAGAGTTAGGCTGAAATACCCTCTTCATAAGCAGAAGGGAAGTCAGGGGGTTTCATGTAATTTTGGAGGGATAGTAAATGATTTTTAGGACAAATGAATGGACTTGAATAACAAAGACCTGGGACAAAGTGTCTCAGAGCTCCAGAGATGACAGGAAAACAAGGAATAGATCTTCACTGTGAACAAAGGTTGTCTTATGTAGATAAGTCTCCCAGGTAATCTTTTGGAGGTGACCTCAGAAGAATAGATGAAAAGTTCTTCTGGCCATGGTAACTTTTAGTCTCTTCTCCAGTGGTTTATCTTTTCAAGTTATTTGATGATACTTCAAAGGAGAAGGTTTTAGGATAATTGTATGTCTTCTGGAAATATATTTCCTTAGTCAGATAAGAAAATTTCCAAATAAGTTTATTCAGGTGCTACGTGATAGGTGTACCTGAATATGACAAAGAGAATGAATCCAAGCTGGAAAATATTCTTCAGGATATTATTCAGGAAAACTTTCCCAATATAGCAAAGCAGGACACTATTCAACCCCAGGTAATACAGAGAACACCACAAAGATATTCCTCAAGAAGAGCAACTCCAAGGCACATAATTGTTAGATTCACCAGGGTTGAAACGAAGGGGAAAATACTAAGGGCAGCCAGAGAGAAAGGTCAGGTTATCCACAAAAGGAAGCCTATTAGACTTACAGCAGATCTCTCAGCAGAAATCCTATAAGCCAGAAGAGAGTGGGGGCTGATATTCAACATCCTTAAAGAACAGAACTTTCAGCCCAGAATTTCATATCCTGCCAAACTAAGCTTCACAATTGAAGGAAAAATAAAATCTTTTATGAACAAGCAAGTACTCAGAGATTTTATTACCACCAGGTTGGCTTTACAAGAGCTTCTGAAAGAAGCATTACACACAGAAAGGAACAACCAGTATTAGCCTTTCTAAAAATATACCAAAAAATAAAGAGCATCAACATAAAGAAGAATTTACATCAATGAATGGATAAAATAGCCAGTTAACATCAAATGGCAGTAACCCTAAATTTAAGTCGACTAAATCCCCCAATCAAAAGATACAGCCAAAACTTAACGATATGCTACATCCAGACCCATTTCACATCCAAAGATGCACAAAGACTTAAAACAAAGGGTTGGAGAAAGATTTACCAACCAAATGGAGAGCAAAAATAAATAAATAAATAAAAAGCAGGAGTTGCAATTCTCGCATCTGATAAAATAGATTTCAAAGCAACAAAGATACAGTGGTAAATCAATGCAACAATAAGAGCTAATGATCCTAACACCCAGATACATAAGACTCAAGAGATTTAGACTCAACGAGACAGAAAATTAATAAGGATATCCAGGACTTGAACTCAGATCCAGAACAAGTAAACTCAATAAATATTTATAGAGCTCTCCACTTTAAATACACAAAATATACATTCTCCACCTTAAATACACAAAATATTGATTGTCCATTATTAATACCCATTTTTAGAATAAAGCTACATTCCCATTTTCTCTCCCTCTTTTTCTTCCTCTTTCTTCCTCTCCTTCACTCCTTTCTTTCTTTCTTTCTAAAAAAAAAATTTTTAAACTTAACTCACAAGGCACTTTGTACCCACCCTGGCTTACTTCTCTTATCTCAACTATTCTGACCACCATCTCTTTAAACCCTGTGTTTCATCTGTTCTCTTGACTCACGGAAGCTATCTATTTCTTCTCTCTTTCACTGCTATTCCTACTACACAAAATGCTATTCTTTCCCTCTATCTATGCCTGTTCAATTTTCACTCATCCTTCAAGCCTCATTTTAAAAAAAATAAAATAAATAAGTTTCTTCGGGTGCTTCAGAAAAGAAAGAGAGTCAGAGAGACAAGGGTCTTGGGGAAGGGCAGAGAAATATGTTGATCCTGAGGCTTATTTAGGAGGCCTTTTAATTTTCTTTAATTCAAAGCACTCAGCATGCTAAGACACCAAATTTTGCAGTGTTTTCTGGGCTCCAATGCTAGTCACTAGGAAAATACAAATTAAAACCACAATGAGATAGCACGTACCCATTTGAATGTATTTAACAAAAAGACTGACCATCAAAGAGTGTTTATGAGGCTTTGGAACTCTCATACACTATTGATAAAAATGTAAAATAGTACAACCATTTTGGAAAAAAAATTTGGAAATCTTCTTTAAAAATTAAGCATACACCCACCATATGACCAACTCATTCCACTCTGTGTATTTAGGGGGAAGGAGAATGTATATCCACAGAAAGACTTGTATTCAAATGCTCACTACAAGTTATCTGTAATAGTCAAAAATGGAATAGAACTCAAATGTCCATCAACAAGTTACTATATAGACATACTGTAATATAGCATTACTACTGTAGACTATTTGACAATAAGTGGAATATATTATTCATGAGTGATACATGAATGAACCTTAAAATAATTACATGGGGTAAAGCAAGTCAGATAGGAAAGGATATATGCTGTATGATTCCATGTATATAAAATTATAAAATATGCAAAGTAATCCAGAGTGAAAGAAAACAGGTAGGAGAGAGATTATAAAAGTTTATTAAAAAAACCTTTCAGCACAATGGAGGTAGTCATTATCTTGATTGTGGTGATGGTTTCATGGGTGTATACACATGTCAACATTTTTCAAACCATTCAGTTTAGATATGTGCAGTTTATTATATGCCAATTATATATGAATAAAATGTGTACAAGTATATATGATAAAAGTTTGTATAAAATATATGTACATATGTGCATATGAGTATAGAAACATTTAAAAATAATGAAAGGAAAGTCTATGAAGAATGATTAGTGACCGTTTTAGGTGGAATTCTGGATAATTTTTACCATTTTCCTCATATGTTTTATATATAAATCACTATTTTTACAGTAAGCACATACTATTTGTATAATCACAATATATCAATTTTCATTGGAAATAAAAGAGCATTTTGAGTGATGAAATGTTAAACTATCAAATAACAACTACACTTTACTCACATCAATTAATGGGGCAGATGTTAATTACATATTTAATGTAATTGAATCTGACCTTTAAAATCACTTGATGAAGTAAAATTATTAACTCCACTTTTCTAGTGAAAAAACTAAGCACATTGCCTAACATAACAAATTTAGGACATTTTGGATCTAGAATATAAACACACACTTGAATTATTTTGAAGGCTTGTGCTGTTTTCATTATTCATTATTTTATCGCTTTAGGAAAGTCACTACCATATAACAACTACTAATAATAACATTACTATTCTCAATAACAAGCCTTGTGCGACAAACATTTTCCCAATGCTTAAGTGTGTTAACTCATCTAATCCTTACAACAATCTTCTAATAAATGCCGAAATTCTTCACGTTGTATAAATAAGGAAAACAACACAAAGAGGTCTTTTCCACAAATCCTCAACTACTAAAACATGGAGCCATATTGTGAATGGCAGAGGCATCCATCTTGTTAGGTATGAGAGAGGCGGTGAAGATTTAGGGCAGAAAGTATCATAATTCAAACTGTGCACTGGGAGTATTAATCTTAGGTTGACAGCAGACAGGACAGAGAGAAGAAAGAAATTGAGACTTTATTATCAAGGAAACCTTAGGCACTTGCCTTTTACCATGCTCACAACTTGTGAAGAATTCTATTTTACTTCCTATTGCTTGAGGTGGGTTCAGTGGTGGCACTATTGATATCACTCTAACAGAGCCATTTATTGGTTAGTGCTCTCCACAATCTCAAATATTTAGAGATACTTTGATGCAGAAAATAGACAGCAAGACCTACAGTCCCCTCAGAGGAAGACTTGAGGCCTTACGATTGCTAGTCTGGAGGAAGAGCCCTCCTCTGGGATGAGCAGAAGAAGACACCCAGCACGCCACCTTTCTGGCTTGGCTGGGGGCATTTATTCCTTAATTGCTCCACACAGTGATGTGCTGATGGAGAAGAGTGAGTGGGTGAGCTTATTTCCTGTGTTAACTGCAGTGAGACGGGGCATGGTCTTTACAGAACAATAGACTTCACCTCTAAAATTTAAGGTGACTCTTCACTTTTCTCATTTTGGCAATGAAGAAACAAACCCCAAAATGGCAATGTCCATGGTAACATTTGATATGTCCCAAAATCAGGATTTGAAGCAAGTTGTTCTGATTTAGAGTTCACCAATCATTCCTCTATTATATATACATAAGGTAAAGAATAACAAATCCATCTTATGAAGTAAAGGGTCTAACTATAGTCTTTGTTCCATCTGTTTTAAAGGTAAGTATCAGGTTTTTTTTTTTTTTTTAGTTCCTACCTACTTTTCATTTTTTCTGATTGGAAATAAAATTAAATGTAGTTCAAGAATAATTTCCATTTTCCTGCATGTGGGAAAATGGGATTAATTTTTTTTAAGTTTTAAGAGTGTATGGAGTTTATGGAGAGCAACAGGCATTCTGAGCAGAGAGAACACACACAAAGGTTTTGGCTCCCTCTGTTTATGAGGATGCAGGGTCTCCTTCAGACCATTCTGTGATCTGTACACAAATATTTATTGGACAACTCTTGTGTGACAGGGATTTTTCTGAACACAGAGGTTGCAGCAACAAGTAAGATAGATGTAGTCTCCACCATGGAACTTACACTCTAATGAGGACTTCCAAAAATAAATAATTTCAGAACATGACAAGTTTCACTTATTAAAAACAACATAACTAGACAGAATGGTAACCAGGGTAAATGTTTTCCCTGGTAAATGGTAACCAGGGTAAAAGTGTGCACTCAATGGGTGCTGCAAAAATCAATGCCAGGGATATCTGAACAACAATGAAGCCAGAAGCTGGGACACACAGGGCATTGCCCCTGCTTCTGGAACAGCTGGCTGTGTTTGGGTCAAATAATTTTGTTCTGATTCACATGAAGTTTCAATGGCCTATAAATACAAGCCCAAGTTGTGACAATAGGATGTTCCTAACTGCCTCAGTACCAGGGACCATGAATTAGTACACTGATCCAATACCTTCTTGTACCTTCCCAGACATTCAAGTCTCGATTTCTTAAACAGTTATCTCTTGGACAGTCTGATCCAGTTTTCTGGCTTTAAACACCAGCAATACAGTGATGATTGCACATTTTATCTGCAACTACACCTCTCCACTCAGCATACTACTTGACATGTCAAATTTATTACAAACAAAATTGAGATGCTGATATTATTCTGTTTCCCTAAATCTTTTATTGTTGGTCTTCCTTCTAAGTAAATGTAAACTCTGCAATTTTGGTAACTCAGGCATAAACCAACTGGACCCCATCTTGATGTCTTTCTTTCTCTTACATCCTGTATCCAATTCATTAATCAGTATTTTCTGTTTAACTATAAAAATATAAACCAGGATCTGACATTGTCACCTTCTCACCAGCTCTACTGCTATCCTTTGAACATAACTTGTGCAGATCACTGCTACAACCCTGCCTGATCTTAATGCAACCCTTTCTGCCTCTTCTATAGTTTTCTCTTCACCCAACAACCAGAATGCCCCTATTAACACGTGGGCTAGTGCTTACTATAACCCCTGTACTCAGAACCCTCTTACGAGCTCCCAGCTCACTTTGAGTAAAGGCCAGACTCCTTGCTATACCTACAAAACCTAAAGAAAGTCTTCTTCCTCCTCTGTCATCATTTCTTTTATAAGTTCTTCTTCTACTACTTTACTGCATTCACTAGGCTGATCCTGAGGGCTACGTAAACCCACCAGGCATGTTCTCCCTGAAGCCTTTTCATTCAGGGTTTCATGAGAGGTGCCCCTTGATAAGCACACGGACTGTTCCTCATTGTCCTTTGGGTCTTTGCTTGGTAATCAACTTCTTAAAAGGCCTTTCTTGACAACTGAGGTAAAATTTGTCTCCCTCAATATTTCATATCCCTCTTAGCTGCTCTACTGTTCCTTGTTTCATTTATAACAATCTAATGTAGTTTATGTTATACTTACTTATTTAGCTTTTAACCCATCTACCCCAATGGAATGAAAACTCCATGAGAACTAACGTATTTTCCCCTTTTTCTCATGGTTTTATGCTAAGTTCTTTAAATGGTGACAGGTATATAATAGTTGCTTAATAAATATTTGTTAAATAAATGAATGAATATATGGTTATAGCTGAGGAAATTTTCAATCAAAAGGAAAATATAGCCTAATAAGTCTGATAATCTATTAGTTTTTATTTAGTATTTATCACAAGGGACACAATCTTTAATAAATGTATTCATACATATATACACACACATACATGTATGTACATACACATATATGTATCTGCTTCACCTTACATTTCCATTATTTCATTCCCTTGGACCAGGAGCTGGTCTCTACACAGGTCTCATACTTTACCAAGCATCTTATTATGTGTTTCCATTAATGGAAAGAATATAACTAGGATTTTATTTTACACAAAAGTCAGAAAATTCAAAGCGATAGTTGCCATCCCAACTGCAACTTGCCCCCTCAGCTCATATGAATTTTTGCTATTACTTATATCTGCTCTTAACTTTTATGCCTTAAAATATATAAAGGCAATTTGTCTGCCTTACTATTGCTGTGGGATTTGTCTACAATGTATGCTTCAGGGCTCACCACAGGACTATGACATAACAGAATGCACAGAATTCTTCTCTTTCTTTGGCATTGAACTAATGCACTTTCTTTACTACTGAAGTCCATCCATAAAAAAGATCACTTTTTAAAGTTGCTGCTCCAAATTTGACAGGGGAGAAAAACTAAAATACTTTTATACTCCACATCTGCCTCAGTTCTCCCCAAAGCCTGAGTTTTATTAAGGCTCCTTCTCCTGACATATGTGATGCTCTTTTTTATCCACTTTATGAGACTCCAGGCACAAAGTCTCAACCTTAATCTTGCAATTCATATGGAAATTAAAGCCATACAGATTTGTCTAATCTCTTTGAGATTACTTCTTGTCTAGAACTGGTTTTTTAGAAGAAATAATAGAATCAAAGTAGTTAGGATGCCACTTTTTAGGACCTCCATGGAATGAATTTTTCATGGCAGCAATAATTCACAACTAATTTATTTCTGCTGTCAGTATAGAAAACTAAGTTCCTAAGTACTGCTTTTGAGCCTTTGGGTATTACTATTGTATCAAATTTGTGTGTGTTATGTTTGTAAGATTATACACCAATTAAACTAAAGGAGATGACAGGTAATATTCACCAAGATCTTTAGCAATCAGACAAATAAGAGGACCCCAAGAAAAATATTCTGCCATTAAACAAAACACAAACATTGAGCTTAGCAAACTGGGTCAGCAGATCTACTTGGACAAGATAAAACATGGAAAGAACCATTCGTTTTTTAAAAAATTTATTTTAAATCTAATTGTTTGATAAAGTATGCATTTACATGATTCTGAAACAAGAGACTAAAAAAAAAAAAAAGTGTGCATGACAAGTTTCCTTCCAATCTGGTTACCCATCTGCCCAGTTCTGCCATTCCCCAATCAACGCCTTAGAATAGGGAATCACTGTTCTTACTTTTGGGTATATATAAACTCTCTGTGTCACTCTATGCTTATACAAGTAACTATGAAAAGTGAATCTGATCATTACCCTTTGTAATTAAAAGTAAACAAGATAATAAAGCTGCAAAAGGTTTTAAGCAGAGATAACATTTGTTTATATTTTCCTTAGGATAATTGATTATGCTCACCAATTGCTTTATTCATTTATTCTCATTTCAAATGGATTACGATATACCAACATTTTCTTAAACTTTTTCTTAGGTATTATTAAGAGCAATTTATTCTATAGCATTAAAGCTGTTTAAGATATTCTCTAATGAAAAATGTGTTTACCAATATTTTATTTTTCTAACAACAGAAAAATTAAGAATTATATAGAAAAGTCTATTATGTACTGTGATATAGATTAGTTAAAATACTAAATACAAAAACTTAAAATTCAATTTCTTATTTTATTTTACTTTAGTTCATTAATAAGAAATTAACATAATTATCTTAGATTTATAATTGATAATAAGCAGATTTTATATACAAATACAAAATATAATTAATTACATAAGGATTAGTTTTATGTTACTTATGTAATTAATACCGTATGTATTTTAGTTTTTGTTTTCTTTACAAAGCATTCAAATTTGAGGGCAATAATATGTTCTTTTTAGCCTGATCATTTTAAGGGGAATAGGCACATTGAAATAGTCCTCTCTCAGTGATAATAATTTAAAATATATACCAACTTTGTAATTCAGACTATTTTAGTAGAAATACGATTGAATGTAAAGGGAGAAAAAATTATTTTATGTCTAGTTCTGCCATTCCTAATAGAATGTGACTTTGAGCAAGTTGCTTGATATCTAATTTCTAAAGATTTTGGCCTGTTCCAAAACTTAATTCTTCTCTAGGAATTAAGTATGAAAGGTAAATGATGGAGAAAAGAAGAAAGTCATAACAAACTTACTAAAACTAAAAAGAGAGAAAATGAAATGAGACAAGTAAGAAAAAATATAACTTACAAGAATAAATATTTGCAGTGGGCCTTTCCGACTTAAAAGTCCCACCTTATTTTGTTGTTGTCGTTGTTACTCTATTTTGTTTTTAGGCTTTTAGCAGCCTGAAGTCACGGTTTTTAGTTTCTGTCTCTACTGATAAGTGAAAAAGAGGGATGAAGATGAGGCTTTACTGGTCCCATCAGAAACAGAATCTAAAAACCCATGACTATTCTCTCTTTTGTTCACTTACAAAAAAGAACAAGAAAATCTCCACGTTTCCTTTTCAAGATGCTGACGGAGCAGTTGGTCGCTGCTGGAAGGATAATACAAAGAGAGCAATATGAACATTTATTGCATACCCATTACTGTAACCGGGGGAGGTACTCAGCTCCGCGTTCTGAAGAGGTTCTTAAACTTGCTAACTCCAAAGGATGGGGAAAGGGGCCCCGGAGGCTCAGTGAGTTTCCTGTTCAAATAAATATTGTGGACCCAGTTAGTTTTGCAGAAAAGTGATTTATTAGACAGAGAGAGAGAAAGGACAGCTCCCACACTGTTGTGGGAGGGGACCCAGAGAAGGAATCTGTACAGGTAGGGAGCAGCTAGAGTTTTAACCCTTGAGTTATTCCCTCCCCATTCTTGTTCTCATCCAATGAGAGGAGTTCTTTCAAACTTCCTCTGGAGTGATTGATCTTTGACTCTGATACTGAATTGGCTGTTTGGTCCAAAACGCTTGAGTTACAGAGCCCCCTCTTATCAGAGCTTTTGGCCGGTTTTTTGGGACAAAGGAGCCTCACCTGGCTTTCTCTACCTTGCCTGCGTTGGGGAAACTCAGACAAAGAACTTTACATTTGAAACCCCTCTGGCTCCCGGAGGAAGGTGTGGAACCAGGAAACTCCTGCCTTTGAAACAACACCTCTAGTGGATCAAGGAAGAGAAGTCCCTCATTACTACCTGGGCACTGTGCTAGGTTCTTCACAGCTGTGAGCTCATTCCATCATGGAGATATCATGCCACCTATGAAATTATTACAGTCAGGAAAAGTCTGAGTGCCAGTGCTTTTTCCACCTGTTCAGTTATTGCTGCATTGGATAATTTTGTGTTAACTTGACTGGGTCGTGGGATGCTGAGATATTTGGTCAAACATTATTCTGAGTGTGTTTTTTGAATGAGATTAACATTTAAATTGATAGACCTGGTAAAACAGACAGCCCTCCTCAGGATGAATGGCCCTCATCCATTCACTTAAAAGCCTGAATAAAACAAGAAGACTGACCTTCTTCCTTGTAAGGGGGAGTTCTTTCTGCCTAACTGCCTTTAATTTTTTTTTCTTCACATTCAAAAGGAATCATAGACTTCCTGAGACTCAAGCCTACCGGGTTTCATACTGGAACCACATTTTTGGCTCTCCTGTTTCCCAGGTCTGCTGACTTGGACTAGAACTAAACCATCAGCCCTCCCAGGTTTACAGTTTACAGATTCACTCTGCAGATCTTAAGCTTTGCCAATCTCCATAATCACATGAGCCACTTTTTACTCTCTCTCTATGTGTATATGTATATATAGACAAATCATATTGATTTCATTTCTCTGGATAACCCTAATACAATTACCATTTTTATGTTGCCAATAATAAAAACTTAGTGTTATGAACCAAATGTTAGTGTTCTTTCTAAAACCTATATGTGGAAGCCCTAATCTCCAATATGAAGTTATTTGGATATGTGATTTGGGGGAAGTAATTAGGATTAGATGACGGACGTCATAAGGCTGGGACCCTCATGATAAGATTTGTACCCGTATAAAAAGAGACAGCAGAAAGCTCGTGAGCACATGCTCCCTCTCTTTTTCTCTCTCTCCCCCACTACATTGCCCACGTACACAAAAAAGTCTTGTGAGCACACAGCAAAAAGACAACCATTTACAACAAAAGGGGAGAGCCCTCACTGGGAACTGACCATGCTGACATTCTGATTTCAGAATTCCAGCGTTCAGACTGTGAAAAAGGCATTTCTGTTGTTTAAACAAACCTGTCTATGGTATTTTGTTTTGACAGCCCAAGCCGACTAATATGCTCGCATTTGTATAGTACTCTTTATTTTTAAATGTATTCATGATTGCACATGAGTCTCTTGACAATTCTGTGAAATAGATATTTTACTTCACTCTAGCAATTAAAAAACTGAGACATAGAATATCTGGCCACATAGAAGCTGACCTAATGTTCAGGCAATGTAATACCACATCAATGTTTAAACTGGAGTTCACATAAACAGTATTTAGAAAAAAATACCTTAGTATTCTGGATTGTACTTTCCTTATATCCACTTAGTCTAAGTGTCAATCAAAATAAGCCAAAATTCCATTTATCTTTAGCAGAAGCATAAACTTTCCCACCTTTTTGATTGTGCATGTCTGATGTTATTAATGATAAGCAACACTCCCATATTCTCTTATCTGTTAGGCTAACTGTGTCACAGGGCAAGTTCCAGTCTTGGTAAAGTATCTGAGATGCTAATCACATAATGAATTTCCAGATTATTTATTATACACAGAAAAAACTTATGAACTATAAGAGAGTATAGTAAAGCCCAGAAGTCTCCCCAAGTATCTAGTAAAACAAAAGAGCAAGACAGTGAAATATGTTCTCTGTTCAAAATCTGAGTAATTAATAAAGAGAGAAATGTGTGTTTGAGACCTTAGAGATGCAATTTTCCAGCCCTGTAAGTTACTTTATTGATCAATTTAATTATCTATAGAACATACAATGCCATGGCTTTTAATGGATACAAATGACTTTAGATTAAATTGACTATCAGACTTTTCTGCCTAAGGAAAAAAATGACCAACTTCAACTTAAAATTTGGCAAAGATAAAAAAAAAATTAGAGGAAACTCTAAAGGTTTGAGTTTATTGAGATAGTCAATTGTCTTCATTGGTGTTAAAAAATATAATCACAATGCAATTATTATAACACATTCTTCATATTGTCTCCTTATGTTCAAGTTCCAATCAAAGATACCACCTGTTAATTTTGCTGTACCTATGCTTCTAAAAAGTTCTTTAATTTCCAAAATCCTGGGGATGAAAAGCTATAGGATGCAAAGTAAACATTTGTTGAAATGCCTTCATTAAAGTTAAATTAAACAGAAGAAAGTGTTGATTGCATGCAAGGAAAACTTAATGAGCTAAGTCTATGAGACTATGAAATAGACTCCCTGGGGGAAGCCTCTTGATGGTGTCTTTCACAATTACTCAAGCACGATTCTTTCAGAGACTGCACTTTTGGATTTTCCCCCCAACATATTTAGAAAAACAGAGTATGTAAATAAAAATACATTTTCCAAACCTGTAAGACATTATGATTCTGAGTTTCCATTCTATCCTGACTATGAATGTATTTCCTAATCCTTGATGTAAAAATATCTTTGTTAACTTTGGCTATCCTGTCACCTCTGGTGTAGCTGCTGCCATGCTAAGCATGTATGCCTAGAAACAGGACGCGGCTAGAAAATTCTCCCAAAGCAAATTTCCACCATCTTAAAATTAGATAATGTTCAGAATTCCAGACAAATTACATCACCTTTCTACAGCTCCTTAGAAGGTAAATTTGTTTGCTGTCTTCCCCCAGCAGCAGATTTCTATGAATTTTTTTATTCTTTTAGCAACTGCTTACAGAATCCTTGATCACTGGATTTTCCTCTGACCACAGTTCCTCACAATTTTCTGAATACTTAGAACTTTTTCCAGACTGTAAATATAGATTTCTACTGACTCTAATTTTTTGTATTAAGACTATTCAGACTTTTGGCCCCTATGTTCCTCTATCATTAAGTAATTTATTACAGCTGATTTACTATCTGTCCTTCACCACAAAACCTCTGACTCTCTTGTTATTTTTTTTTTCTTATTTACTTGCATTTCTGTAAAATTCCACTTACCTTTATTCCTGGGTTCATATTTGTAGGTTTTTTTCATGTTCACCCCCATGATCTCTACCTTGTTATACTCTTGGTTTTAGAATTACATTAGTCACATCTTCATGTAGATCATATAATGGACTGACTGAAAACAAATATATAATGTGGATAAAGTAATAACTTTCCTTTGATTATTTATGTGTCTCTGCTTTTGACCTGGTAACTAGTACATACTTCAGATAACATTACATGAAGAAACTGTAAAAGGCCCTGAGGCTAGGAATACTACTTTGACAGATTTGCTTTCTTGAAGTAAAGAAAATTGTTAAAAGAAAGCTGGTGACCACAGGAAAAAAACAACAATAATTTCCCTTGGTAGTCTCTGATGAATTTTCTTGAAAAAATGTAAAAAACAGATGACCAAATTTTATCATCTGTAAACACTTTAGGCTGTGGGGCACAGAAAACTTTATTTTAACAGAGATATGTTTAAGCTAAGCTAAAGGGGAAACTAGCAGGGAGTAGAAAATGAGAGTTTCCAAATTTGTACCTGGAAGGTTGCTTTAATATTGTCCTTCTAGATAAAAAAAAAAAAATTAAGAAGAGTTTCTATTTAAGAGAACCTCTTTATAGAATTTTGATTTCTGGGAAGCACACTTTCACATTATCTCATACCTGAGTTAAACCATAATACATATAACAAGTAAATTCAAACAATGTGAATAAAGTTCTAGTTATGCAACATAAAGCTACCTTTGTCACTGAGCTAGCACAATGCCAAAATTTCTGGTTCTATACTTAAAAATAAACACACACACACACATATATTTATCCTGTCCAGAAAACTTCTTTGCCACTGTAATGAGAGTTTAGGTATTACATTTAGGTTTTCATCCATTTTGAGTTAACTTTTGTATATGATGCCAGGCATAGACTGAAGTTTATTTTTAAGGACCATTTGTTCAAAACATTATCCCTTTCCTGTGAATAGCTTTTGTGATTTTAAAAATATCAAATGCACGTGCGTCAGTTTTCAGAATCTCTATTCTATTCCATTGATCTCCATGCCTATTCTTTCACAAACCCACCTGATCTTCATTAATGTCGCTTCATATTTAGTTTTGAAATTGGGTACTGTAAGTCATCTGACTTTGTTGCTGTTGTTTTTTTAACTGAGTTGGCTAATCTAAATTATTTGCCTTTCCACATGAATATTAGCATTCAGCCATAAAAAAAGAATGAGATCCTCTCACTTATAACAACATGAATGGAACTGGAGATCATTATGTTAAGTATAGTAAGTCAGGCACAGAAAGAGAAACTTCACGTTCTCATTTCTGACAGCCAAAAATTAAAACAATTAAATTGAACTCACAGAGAAAGAAAGTAGAACAATGGCTGGAAAGAGGCTAAGTGTAGCTGGGGAGGAGGGGTAATATGGTTTGGCTGTGTCCCCACCCAAATCTTATCTTGAATTGTAGTTCTCATAATCCCCATGTGTCATGGGAGGGACCCAGTAATTGAATTATGTAGGCAGTATTCCCCATGCTACTTTGTTGCCAATGCTTTTGGTGTTTTATTCATGAAGTCCTTGCCTATGCCTATGATCTGGATGGTTTTGCCTAGGTTTTCTTCTAGGGTTTTTATGGTGTTAGGTCTTATGTTTAAGTCTTTAATCCATCTGGAGTTAGTTTTAGTGTAAGGTGTCAGGAAAGGGTCCAGTTTCTGATTTCTGCACGTGGCTAGCCAGTTTTCCCAACACTATTTATTAAACAGGGAATCCTTTCCCATTGCTTTTTTTTTGTCAGGTTTGTCAAAGATCAGATGTTTGTAGATGTGTGGCATTGCCTCCAAGGCCTCGTTCTGTTTCATTGGTCTACATCTCTGTTTTGGTACCAGTACCATGCTGTTTTGATTACTGTATCTTTGTAGTATAGTTTGAAGTCAGGTAGTGTGATGCCTCCAGTTTTGTTCTTTTTGCTTAGAATTTACTTGGTTATGTGGGCTCTCTTTTGGTTCCATATGAAGTTGAAGGTGATTTTTTCCAGTTCTGTGAAGAAGGTCATTGGTAGCTTGATGGCAACAGCACTGAATCTATAAATTACTTTGGGCAGTATGGCCATTTTCACAATATTGATTCTTCTTAACCATGAGCATGGAATGTTTCTCCATCTGTTTGTGTCCTCTCTTATTTCGTTGAGCAGTGGTTTCTTGTTCTCCTTGAAGAGGTCCTTTACATTCTCTGTTAGTTGTATTCCTAGGTGTTTTATTCTTAAGTATTTCTTTTTTGGTATTTTTTGGACACAGGTTCTCACTTTGTCATTCAGGCTGTAGTGCTGTGATGCAATCAATCACAGCTTACAGCAGCCTCAACCTCTCCAGGCTCAGGTGATCTTCCCTCCTTAGTCTTTCAAGTAGCTGGGACTACAGGTGTGTGCCACCACACCTGGCTAAATTTTGTATTTTTTCTAGAGATAGGGTTTCATTATAGTCCCAGACTGTTCTCAAACTCTTGAGCTAAAGCAATTCACCAACCCTCACCCTCCCTATGTTCTGGGAATACAGGCACAAGTCACCATGTCCAGAAAGCATTTCATTTTGGGGGGTGCTATTATATATATGATTATGAATTTTTTGATAATTTTTTATTAGTGCATAGAAATGCAACTAATCTTCATATATTAATTTTGTATCTCATAACATTAGTGAATTTGTTTTATAGGGTATTTTTTGGCAGAGTCTTCTTTAGAGTTTTCTACATATAAGATCATCTTATCTGCAAGCAGAGATAATTTTTCTTCCTTCTGATTTGGATACCTTTTATTTCTTTTTCTTGCCCAATTTTTCTGGTTAGTTCATCCAGTACTATGCTGAATTGAAATGGCTAGAGTGAGCATCTTTGGCCTTGTTCTAGATCTTAGGAGGAAAGCTTTCAGTTTTTAACATTTGCATATGATGTTACATGTAAAATTTTCACATCTGGCCTTTATTGTGTTGAAATAAGTTATTTCATATTGAATTTGTCAAGGGTGTTTATCATGAAAGAATGTTGAATTCTTTCAAATGCCACTTTTGCCTTTCTTCAAATAATTATATGATTTATAGACTTCTCTCTTTAAATCTTTAAATGTGGTATATCATGTGGACTTATTTGAATATATTGAACCATCCATCTCAGGAATAAATAACACTTGCCTTGTTGTATGATTCTTTTAATGTGCTTTTGAATTTGGTTTGTTAGTACTTTGTTGAAAGTTTTGCATCCATGTTTATCAGCAATATTGGTCTATAGGTTTCTTTTCTTTTCCTTTTTTAAATTTTGTTTGTTTGTTTTTGTGATGGTTAATTCTGAGTGTCAACTTCATTGAATTAAAGGATACAAAGTACTGATCCTGAGTTTGTCTGGGGTTGTTGCCAAAACAGATTAACATTTGAGTCAGTGGGCTGGGGAAGGCAGATCCCCAGATCCATCTGATTAGTTTGTGATCACAATCTTATCAGTTCCCAGCAAATATAAAGCAAGCAGAAAAGGAGAGAGAGGTGAAAAGGAGAGACAGGCCTAGCCTCCCAGTCTACATCTTTCCCCTGTGCTGGATTCTTCCTGCTCTAGAACATCAGACTCCAAATTATTTAGTTTTGGGACTCAGACTTGCTCTTTTTGCTCCTTAGCTTGCAGACTGTCTATTGTGGGAACTTATGATCATGTAAGTTAATACTCAATAAACTCCTCTTTATAGATATACAACATATATATCCTATTAGTTCTGTCCCTCTAAGAGAACCCTAACTAATACAGATTTTGATACCAGGAGTGGTTCTAAAGGAACAGAATATTAAGGATGGAGATATTTTGTTGATTTCAGGGGTTACTGGAGTTGTCTGCTTAAAGTGATTAGAACCAAAAATGCTAAGAACTCTACATCTAATCATATGGAGAACACTCATAGTCGTTGGCATAAACTGTTTAGAGAGTTATGCAAAACAAATACATTTGATGCTCCTGATTCACTGCTTATGAGAGGCAAGGAGTTTAGTGACTCTGTACATAATACCTTTGAAAATATGTTAAGAACCAAGGAATGGTTGCTCCTAAGTTCAGTAGACAAAGTAATGAAAGAAAATGATGAACTCAAGGATCCTGTCTCCCAGCTTCAGAAGCAGATACTGAACCTCAGATCTGCTAAAATTGCCAAGTGAGAGTCTTATATCCTGTACAGAAACAGCTGAGATTGTGGAAAAACAGACACAAGCTCTTATCATGTGAGTGGCTGACCTGCAACGCAAGATGCATGCACAACCTCACCAGGTGTCTACTGTTAAAATGAGGGCATTGATTGGAAAAGGAAAGGATTAAAAGATGGCCCACAGTGAGTGAACTGGAAATGCCGTATCACCCTTGGCTTAACATAGAGGAAGGGATCTAAAGGCTTAGGGAGATTGGGATGGTGAAATGGATTAGTCACTTAAGACCTACTCATCCCAACTTGGAGGGTCCAGAAGATACACCCTTGACCAGTGTCTTGTGAAATAGATTTTTGAAGGCAGCACCTGAATCTTTGAAGAGCCCTGTAATTGCTCTTCTCTGTATGTCAGATTTAATGATGGGAACCGCAGTCACTCAGCTATAAAACTTAAATACGATGGGAATAATTGGATCCCAAGAGGGCAAGGACCAAGTGGTGGCACTCAATTGGCAAAGGCAAGGTAGGCATAGCTACTATAATGGACAGCAGAGGCAGAGCACCAATCAGAATAGTCTGACTCATGTAGAGCTTTGGCATTGGCTAACTAATCAAGGTATTCCTAGAAGTGAAATTGGTAGAAAGCATTCCTACTTAAGTTATACAAACAGAACACTTCTACGTCAAATGGACAAAAGACTAATTTGAATTATAAAAACAGAGAATCATGACCCCTCAATCAATTTTCAGACTTGAGCCAGTTTACAAACACAGAACCCCTTGAATGAAGGGGAGGCTGGGTCCCCTTGAAGAAGTACCCCACTACATCACCAACAACTTATGCAATAAATTCTTCCCCAAGGAGACCTCTTGCCTTTTACCAGAGTAACTGTACACTGGGGAAGGGAAATGATCAGACACTTTGGGGACTACTGGACATTGGCTGACATTGATTCCAGGAGACCCAAAACGTCATTGTGGTCCTCCAGGTAAAGTAAGTGCTTATGGAGGTCAGGTAATTAATGGAGTTTTAGCTCAGGACTGACTTACAGTAGGTCCAGTGGGTCCCCAGATTCATCCTGTGGTCATTTCCCCAGTGACAGAATGCATAATTGGCATAGACACTCAGCAGCTGGCAGAACCACCATATTGGCGTCATGAGAGGTAGGGTGAAGGCTATTATGGTTGGAAAGGCCAAATGGAAGCCATTAGAGCTGCCTCTACCTAGAAAAGTAGTAAATCAAAATCTATGTTGCATTTCTGGAGGGATTGCAGAGGTAAGTGCCACCAAAAAAAAAACTTGAAAGATGCAGGGATGGTGATTCCCACCACATCCCTCTTCAACTCTCCCATTCAACCTGTGCAAAAAACAGATGGATCTTAGAGAATGACAGTGGATTATCACAAGCTTAACCAAGTGGAGACTTTAACTGAAGCTCCTATACCAGATGTGGTTTCATTATTTGAGAAAATCAACACAATTCCTGGTAACTCATATGCAACCATTGACATGGAAAATGCCTTTTTCTCCATTTTTGTCTATAAGGCCCACTAGTAGCAATTTGCCTTCAGCTGGCAAGGCCAGCAATATACCTTTATTGTCCTACCTCAGGGATGTATCAACTCTCTGCCTTTGTGTTGTAATCTTATTCAGCAAGAACTTGATTGTTTTTTGATTCCACAAGATATTATGTGGGTCCATTACATTGATGACATTATAATGGTTGGATCCAGTGAACAAGAAGTAGTAAATGCACTAGAGTTATTGGTGAGACATTTGCATGCCAGAGAATAGGAAATAAATCTGATTAAAATTTAGGGAACTTCTACCTAAGCAAAATTTCTAGGGTTCCAGTGGTGTGGTGCCTGTTGAGATATTCCTCCTAAAATGAAGGATACATTGCTGTATTTGGCCCCTCCTACAACCAAGAAAGAGGCACAACATTTAGGGGGCCTTCTTGGATTTTGAAGACAACACATTCTTCATTTGGGTATGTTACTCCAGCCCATTTATTGAGTGACCCAAAAGGCTGCCAGTTTTGAGTGGGGTCCAGACAGGAGAAGGCTCTACACCAGGTTCAGGCTGCTGTGCAAGCTGCTCTGCCACTTGGGTCATATGACCTAGCAGATCCAATGGTGCTTGAAGTGTCAGTGGCAGATAGGGATGCTATTTGGAGGCTTTGGCAGGCTCCCATAGGTGAATCACAGCAGAGGCCTCTAGGATTTTGGAGCAAGGCCTGCAATCTTCTGCAGGTAACTACTCCCCCTTTGAGACACAGCTCTTGACTGGCTGGTGGGCTTTGGTAGAAACTGAACCTTTAACTGTAAGTCATTAAGTCAACATGTGACCTGAACTGCCTTCCATGAACTGGGTGCTTTCTGATCCATCTGGCCATATAATGGGTTATGCATGGCAGCATTTCTTCATGAAAAGAAAGCAGTATATATGTGATTGGGCTCAAGCAGATCCTGAAGGCAGAAGTAAGTTAAAAATGTGGCTCAAATGACCATGGTCTTACTCCTGCCACCCTGCCTTCTCTCCCCCAGTCTGTACCAATGGCCTCATTGATCAGTTGATAGAGGAAGAGAAGACCAGGGCCTGGTTCACAGATGGTTCTTCATGATATGCAGGCACCACCAAAAGTGGACAGCTACAGCACTACAGCCCCTTTCTAGGACACCCTTAAGGACAGCGGTTAAGAGAAATCTTCCCAATAGGCAGAACTTGGAGCAGTGCACCAGGTTGTGTACTTTGCATAGAAGAAATGGCCAGATATGTGATTATATACTGATTCATGGGCTTTAGCCAATCGTTTAGCTTGATCTTAATCATCAAGTGGATAAGATGACCTGTTCTGTGGATACCACTTCACCTCTTTCCCCAGCCACCCGTGACTGCCCAACGGATCATGAGAAAAGCGGCCATGGTGGCAAGGATAGAGGCTACACATGGGCTCACAAACATGCACTTCCACTCAACAAGGCTGACCTAGCTATGGCCACTGCTGAATTCCCTATTTGTAGGCAGCAGATAGCAACACTGAGCCCTCAATATGGCACCATTGCTCTGGGTGATCAGCCAGCTACCTGGTGGCAGGTTGATTATATTGGACCTCTTCCATCATGGAAAGGGCAGAGATTTGTCCTCACTGGAATAGACACTCCA
Source organism: Saguinus oedipus (assembly GCA_031835075.1). NCBI lineage: Eukaryota > Metazoa > Chordata > Mammalia > Primates > Cebidae > Saguinus > Saguinus oedipus. The sequence continues at coordinate 112,668,898 of CM063172.1, forward strand.
GATATGGGTTTGCCTGTCCTGCACACAATGTTTCTGCCAAGAATACCATCCAGGGACACACAGAATACCATATCCACCCTTATGGTATTCCACACAGCATTACCTCTGACCAAGGCACTCACTTTATGGCTAAAGAAGTATTGCAGTGGACTCATGCTCCTGGAACTCACTGGTCTTACCATGTTCCCCATCATCCTGAAACAGCTGCATTGATAGAATGGTGGAATGACCTTTTGAAAACACAATTACAATGCCAACTAGGTGACAATACTTTGCAGGGTTGGGGCAAAGTTCTCCAGAAGATTGTGTATGCTTTGACTCAGCATCCAATATATGGCACTGTTTCGCTCATTGTCAGAATTCACAGATTCAGGAATCAAAAAGGGGAAGTGGAAGTGGCACCACTCACCATCACCCCTGGTGATCCACTAGCAAAACGTTTGTTTCCTGTTCCCACAACATTATGTTCTGCTGACCGAGAGGTCTTAGTTCCAGAGGGAGGAACACTGCCACCAGGAGACACAACAATAATTCCATTAAACTGGAAGTTAAGATTGCCACATGGACACTTTGGGCTCCCCCTACCTTTAAGTCAACAGGCTAAGAAGGGAGTTACAGTGTTGACTGGGGTGACTGACACAAACTCTTAAGATGAAATCAGTCTATTCCACAAGGGAGGTAAGGAAGAGTATACCTGGAATACAGGAGATCCATTAGGGTATCTATGAGTATTACCATGCCATATGATTAAGGTCAATGAGAAACTACAACAGCCCAATCCAGGCAGGACTACACATGACCCAAACTTCAGGAATGAAGGTTTAGTTCACTCCACCAAAAAAAAGAAAAAAAAAACATGACCTGCTGAAGTGCTTGGTAAAGCCAAAGGAAACACAGAATGGGTAGTAGAAGGCAGTCATTAATACCAGTTATGACCACATGACCAGCTGCAGAAACAAGCACTGTAATTGTCATGAGTATTTCCCCCTTCTTTTGTAAAAAACATGTCTGTGCATACATACACTTGTACTAAGAAAATGTCTTTATTTCCTTTCTCCTTTATCGTATGACATAAAATTTATTAACTTCATATCAGCATTTACGTATTGTTAACTTTATGTAATAGCAAACTGACACAAGAACAGAAAACGAAATACCACATATTCTCACTCATAGGCGGGTGAGAAAAATGAGAACACATGGACACAGGGAGGAGGGTACTACACACAGGGGTCTATTGGGGGGAATAGGGGAGGGACAGCAGGGTGGGAGCTGGGGAGGGATAGCCTGGGGAGAAATGCCAAATGTGGGTGAAGGAGAGGAAGGCAGCAAAACACACTGCCAGGTATGTACCTATGCAACTATCTTGCACGTTCTGCACATGTACCCCAAAACCTAAAATGCAATAAAAATTTTAAAAAAAATAGTACTTGGGTTGGGAATTGGCACAGTTCCAGTTGTACAAAGGATAGTTATATTATGTCGGGCATAATTATGACTTCATTGTTGTCTCTATTTGAAGATTATGTATGATCTCAGGAAATGTTTATGGGTTCAGGTTTACAAGGGGTGGACTTTCTATAGTTAATACCAAGTATCAACTTGATTGGATTGAAGGATACAAAGTATTGATTATGGGTGTGTCTGTGAGGGTGTTGCCAAAAGAGATGAACATTTTAGTCAGGGGAAGTTTGGGCTGGGGAAGGCAGATCCATCCTAATCTGGTGGAAACAATCTAATCAGCTACCAGCAAATATAAAGCAGGCAGAAAAACTTGAGAAGGAGAGACAGGCCTAGCCGCTAGTCCACATCTTTCTCCCATCCTGGATGCTGCCTGCCCTCAAACATTTGACTCCAAGTTCCTCCCATTTGTGTCTGTGTGTGTGTGTGTGTGTATCTCCTGTTAGTTCTCTCCCTCTAAAGGAACCCTAATACAGTCTTTTTCTGGCGTTAATGTCAGGGTAATGCTGCCCTCACAAGGAGTTAAGAAGTATTCATTCTTCTATTATTTGGGAAAATTTGAGAAGGTTTTATATCCATTCCTCTTTAAATGATTGGTAGAACTCGCATGTATAGCCATCTGGTACTGGGCATTTCTTTGTCGGGAGATTTCTGATTATGGATTGCATCTCTGTATTCGTTACTGATCTGTTTAGGCTTCTTATGTCTTCCTGATTCAATCTTGATAGGTTGTATGTTTCTAGAAATTTATCTCTGTCTTTTAGATTGTCCAATTTGTGGGCTTTTTTATAATAGTCCCTCATAATCTTTTATGTCTATGGCATCTGTTTTAATGTTTTGTCTTTCATTTCTAATTATATGTGTTTTTATCTTCTCTTTTTTCTAGCCCAGCTAAGGGTTTGTCAACTTATCTTTTTAAAGAACCAACTTTTAGTTTTGTCCACTTCTTCAGTTTTTCTATCCTCTATTTCTTTCATTTCTTGCTAAGTTTGTTGTATTTCTTTTTCTAGTTCACTGAGGTGTGAAATAAGCTTATTTGAAGTCCTTTTTTAAATACAGGCATTTATTGCTATGAACTCTCTTAGTACTATTTTGCTGTATTCTATAACTTTAAGTATGTTGTACTTTTATTATTTATCTTGAGATATTTTATAACTTCCCTTTTGATTTCTTCAACTCAATAGATTTTCAAGAATGTGTCATTTAATTTCCATGTATTTGTGAATTTTTCTATTTTCCTCGTTATTGATTTCTAGTTTTATTCCTTTGTCAGTAAAGATACTTGGAATGATTTTATTTATTTATAATTTTGTCACACCTAGCACATCTACCGTGTGTTCTATCCTAAAGAAGGAAAAATAACAACAGAAATAAATAGTTTTAACATCAACAGAAATGATGTCCACTCAGAGACTCCATCCAAAGGTCAGCAACTTCAAACACGAAAGATAAATAAATCCACGAAGATGAAAAGAAACCAGTGCAAAAAGGCTGAATTCTCCAAAAACCAGAGTGCCTCTTCTCCTCCAAGGGATCACAACTCCTCACCAGCAAGGGAACAAAACTACATAGAGGCAATTTAACCCCTAATGTAGCAATGTCAAAAAGTGGAGCCTTTAAGATATTATTGGATCAAAGGACTCTGTCCTTATTAATGGATTAACTAATAGATTAATAAATTAATGGGTTGTTACAGGGGTAGGACTGGTGACATTAGAAGAGGAGGAAGAGAAACCTGAGCTAGCACACTCAGCTCCCTAGCCATGTGATTCTCTGCATCACCTTGGGACTCTGCAAAGGGTACCCACCAGCAGAAAGGCCCTTAATAGATGTAGTCCCTTGACCTTGGTCTGGAAAATTATTTCCCAGCCTTCATAATTTTAAGAAATAAATGTTATTTATTTACAAATAACCCAGATATTCTGTTATGAGCAACAGAAAATGAACTAAGATAACTGTGCAGTATCAAGAAAGATCCCTCCATCCTAGGAATTCTCCCACAGGGGAAAGAGAGTGAAGTGAGCACCTTATCTTACCATGGACCCTGGTCCCAGGCCCTAGTGAATTGAAGTGCCAGACCCATTCACATGTGCTCTGATGCCAGACTTATCCAAGTAAATCCTGGTACTAGGCTCACCCCTGCAGATCCAAGCTCCAGGACCACCTCCATGGACCCAGGTTTCAGGGAACCCACAAGGAACCAATGTCAGGCATTCACATTCATGGGCCCCAGCAGCAGGCTGTCCCTTAGACCCTGCCACTCAGCCTGCTTAGAATCTGAGGCTGTGCTGCCTGGTGAGGGGCTTTGGCTGACAAAGCCAGTCAGTAAAGAATGGAAAAGGTAACTACTTTTTCAAATATACACACACCAAAGCCATAAAAATCATGAAGAATCAGAAACATGACACAACTCAAGGAATAAAAGAAAGTTCTAGTAATGAACCCTAAAATTTAGAAATCTATGAACTTCCTGACAAAGAACTGAAAATAATAGAAATATACAGTTTTTGTATGCAATTGAAGTTGTATTCAGCTCAAAATACACTTTTATAACAGGAAGAAGTTTTGTGCATGTCTACAGGCAACTATAAAAAAACTGAAAATGGCTATGAAAAAATAAAAATAATAAAAGTATATTACTACAAAAATCATCAAATTATAAGGAAGACAGAAAGGCAGAAATGAGAAATGGACTATTAAACAGACAGAAATCAACAAAATTCAATAGTAAGTTCTTACCTGTCAATAATTACTTTAAAAGTAAATGGATTTTAAAGTAATGGATTAAATGGCCAAATCAAAACACAGAATGGCTGAATAGATGAAAAATAGAGATCCAACTACATGCTGTCTACAAGAGACCCACATTAGCTTTAAGCACACACATGGCTAAAAGTCAAGAGATGAAAAACACAGTCCATGCAAATGCTAAAGAGTAGGGGTATCTACATCTGTATCAGAGAAAATAAACTTGAAGTCAACCACTGTCATAGAAGACATAAAGATCAACACCAATGATAAAGAATAAATTTCATACAAAGATATAACAATAAAAATATATATTCATCTAACATCAAAGAACCAAATATGCTAAGCAAACACTGAAAAACATGAAGGGAGAAGTGGACAGCAATTGAATAATAGTAAAAGACTTCAATTTCCCATTTACAATAATTGACAGTCATCTAGTCAGAAAATCAATAAGAAAACATTTGTAAAGTTAACACTGTAGACTAAATGGACCATGCAGCTATCCCTCATAAGTAGACAATGAACAATTAGAACACATGGACACAGGGAGGAGAACATCACACACCAGGGCCTGTTTAAGGATGGGAGGCTAGGGGAGGGATAGCAGGGCATGGGGGATCAGGGAGGGATAGCATTAGGAGAAATACCTAATGTAGATGATAGGATGATAGATGCAGCAAACCACCATGGTACATGTATACCTATGTAACAAAGCTACACATTCTCTACATGTACTGCAGAACTTAAAGAAAAAAAAAAAGAGAAAGTCAATTCCATGTATATATTTTTTAATTGTGAACAATATGCTCCCTAAGAAACAAATTACTTATTCCCCTAAGAAAACAATAAATTTCCATAAAATATTTTCCAAAAAAGATAATTTCAACATGAGTTTTAGAAGGGACAAATATTCAAACCATAGCATAGGCTTTGGGAAAAAGTGATTGGGTAAAGTGAAACTGTCCTTCCTACCCTCTTTAATATTTCTTATTTCTATGCTCCACCAGGATTTTATAATCTCTCACCTGGATTTTGGAGCACTCATGAAGATACTGTGATTCATGGATGGTTGTCAAATTTGTTTTCTCTAGGAGAAGGCAGCTGTAACTCCTATTCTACCATCTCCTGATGTCACTCTCCTAAATGGTACTGTTTTTAAATTGATTTTTGTATATTGTGTTGTAAGATGTTACAAACTTACTATTCTATGGTAAGTTTATTTTTACTAAACTTACTATTTTTGTAGCAAATTCTTGCTCTGTAATCAATTATGACTTCTACAAACATAATTTGTTTTCTTTCTTTTCAATCTTTATATACTTAGTCTTGTTACATGAGCTAAGACATTCATTACAATGTTGAATAGGCATGGTAATAGATATCCCTGCCTTGTCTTTACTCTTAAGAGAATATTGTTCAGTCTTCCACTGTTAAGTATGATGTTAATTATAGGGTTTTTGTTAATATATCACGTCAGATTGGGGAATTTCTCTTCTCTTTCTAGTTTGCTAATTTTATGATAAATTAATGTTGATTTTTTTCACATGTTTTTTCTGCATCTATTTAGATTATAAGTGATAATATATTAAGGATAAAAATAAAGTCAGTGTGGCTGAAACATAATGTACAGATTTAGAAAATAAACTGCGATCATTGATAGTTCTCTTAGATTGCTTTCCTTTTCTCTTCTCTCTTTCTCAGGATTTCTGAATATGTGTTCCTCAAGACAAAGGCAATGAAATTAGACATTCAAAATCCCTACTAGCACAACAAATTCAAACGTTATTCAGTGAATTGCAATGATTATTTACTCAGCATGTGGTTTTAAGTAGATGCTATGTTCTATGCACTCAGAGTTTTTTTAAAAAACCAACAGTGTACATGACATGACCCCTGCCCTTTAGAAGCTAATAGTTTGGAGAGGCTGACTAGAAATGGTTCAATTTCAGTAGACTGTATCAAATACCAAGATAGAAGAACACAAAAAGTTATAAGAGACATAGCAGAGACAACTAATTAAGGCTTAAGGGGTCAAAGATGGCTTCATGAAGAAAGTGGGAAGTATTAATAGAACATTACTATTTGCTCATGCTATTTGTGTAAACTTACTTGAATCTTCATAAAGGTCATTAAACTTCATAATGGAATTTTGAGGAGTTAATGTAGGTTTAAATTTTAGAAAAGGAATGTGAGTTTTTCAACTATTAGCTGTAAAAGTAATATTTTTATTGAATTTGTCTAAAAAGCAACAGAATCATAGATTTTAATTATTTTCATCTCTTTAATTTTTTAAATAAGATTTTTTCTTATTGTAAAAGCAATACACATTTACTGTAGAATTTTGAAGACTCAGATATTATAAACACAATAAAATAAAATTCTTAATTTTAACCCTTAAATGTCACTACTCTGAATATTTCCTATATGCTTTTTGTCCATTAATACATACATATATTTAGTGATATGGTGATTTTTACTTGCTTGTACATCTATTGTAAATACAATAATAATTGTTTTCCAGTATCATTTAATATGCTATAAAATGCAAGTTTGATGATTTTAGAATATCCAGTAGATGAATAGATCATAATTTGCTTCACTAATCACCAGTTATTGGGCACTTAAGTTGTTTCCATTTGTAAATGTATAAATAGCATGGTGAATTGCATTTTGAAAATTAAATCTTCACATGCATTTTTTAACTTTTTCAGGATAATTCTTAAAAGTTTATTTAGTAAAAAGTAAAAATATTATAGCAATTTTGCTGATTTGTCAAATTTTCCTCCAGAGAAAATCATACTGATGTATCTTTCTCCCAGTAGCTATGTCAAAAATTAACATCTTTTTATTTCAGCAGCACACCTTCATTGACACTGTTTATTACAAATTGTTTTAATTGCCGGAATTTTTGTTTAAAATGACATTCTGTTGTTTAAACTTGCATTGTTCTGATTAGAGTTTTCTGGAATTTGGCCAGCAAAATTAAACTGTATGGTAATCAATTAATGCTACTGAGTTTAACCTGT